>CM076686.1:32004393-32646893 GCA_038501925.1 Xenopus petersii
ATATAATTAATCCTTATTGGAAGCAAAACCAGCCTATTGGGTTTATTTAATGTTGAAATAATTTTTTAGTAGACTTAAGGTATGAAGATCCAATTTATGGAAACCCCCAGGTCCCGAGTATTCTGGATAATTGTCCCATACCCGTAACAGCAATTCCTGCAGGCGTCAGAAGTACACATAGCCTGGTAGACTTTTGGCTATTGGCCTATAAAATGAAGCAGCTTTGGAAGGCCACACATGTGGGTTCTTTTCCTTTGTGTCCCCCTTAGAAAGCAGATCATTTTACAGAACCAAAAAGATGACTGATATTACATCTAAGGGCTCTTACACACAGCCGTTCCGACCTGCGCTCCCCTGCGTTCCGTTTTGTGGCGTTCAGCCGCAGGGGAGCGCAGGAATAGACGCAAGTAATTATTTGAAATGGGGCTGTACTCACTCAGGCGCGTGTAGGCGCCGAACGCAGGAAAAGTGCAGCATGTTGCGTCTGAACCTGCGTTCGGCGCCTACACGCGCCTGAGTGAGTACAGCCCCATTTCAAATAATTACTTGCGTCTATTCCTGCGCTCCCCTGCGGCTGAACGCCAAAAAACGGAACGCAGGGGAGCGCAGGTCGGAACGGCCGTGTGTAAGAGCCCTAAGGCATCAATAAAAAAACTTTAAGTCAAGGGCAGGTTGTGCTGTTTGTTTAAAGGGTCCTATTCCATTCCGCTTTATTTTCCCTATCGCTTCCACCACTAGGAGGTAGAACAATCAAAAGAGAAGACAGACTATAAGGAGCTTATATATTTTCAAAAAATCTCCAGTCAGGCAGGTTTGCAAGTAGACTCGGAGATTGGTTAGCACTCGGAGCAGACAACAAGATCTCTATGGAGGAAAATCTCAATCAAAGCTGCACCTATGTGGAATTGCTCTGCTGGGGCTTGTAAGGCTCTTCCGGGACAGGCCACCTTACCATATTTTCGGAAAGAATCTGTAGATTAAATGGTTACCCTGTTGCTTCTCTCTATCCACCTCTAGTTCATCTGGCAGGGACCAGGCCCTGCATTTGCATCATCCAAGGGGCAGATTCACTGACCAGCGAAAAGTCGCCAGCAACCGATTTGCACCCATTGCTACACTTCACCAGGCGAAAATTCATTCAGACAACGATAATTCACTAAAACGTGGTTTCGTCGTGGGCGCCAAATGCGGGTGACTTCAAAGCGAAGATGCACTAGCGTTCGTTTCTGCCTAGCACAACTTCATTAGAGGTCTTTACTCAAGCTAATTTGCATACAGCGGGAAATGATAAAGTTGAATGGACGTATATGTTGCAGCAAATACATTACATTACACAAGTCCAGGGAACCTTAATAAAGAAAATAGAGTTGTTATATTGCCCTACACATGTGCCCACTGTATAGTTTATGTTCCATATGTTAGAAAATGTAATGGGGAACCAGGTTACCCAAAATAATTTTTTTCCAGGCTATCGCTTTGAAAAAAAGGAAATGACGCCAGGATTTTTTGAACTTTGATGCTTTTTCCACTAAAAAATATGAAGTAATAGAAGATTGCGTTAGATCTATACACTGCACTGCACTTTGCTTGGCCTGAGGTGGCGAAGGCAAGTCTGGCGAAAGAGGTAACGTTCAGTAAAATCTGCATTTTAGTGAATTTGGGAGTAACGTCCATTCGCCAGAGCAAATTGTCCCCTTGACGATAGAGTGCGAATGAGCGCTAGCGTCTATCTCCTTGCCAGCGTATTGGCGCCTACGCCCGTTAATAAATCAGCAATGTCCTGCAGGCAGTAACGCTGGCTAATTGTCACCAGCGTTTGGCACTTCGCCCTTTAGTAAATCTGCCCCCAAGTTCCCTGTTGTCAATGGCAGCCAAAAGGGGCAGTACTTTGCTGCCTCAGATCAGTCCTCTTAGAATGTTTTTGCTTTAATTTAGAGATGTACCTAATCCACTATTTGGGATTTGGCCGAATCCCCAAATCCTTTGTGAAAGGTTCAGCCAAATACCGATATATGCAAAATTAGGGGTGGGAAAGGGTAAAGTAAGAATTTTTTTTTTACTTCCTTGTTTTATGACAGTCACGTGGTTTCCCTTCCTGGCCCTAATTTACATATGCAAATTAGGATTCTGATTGGGTTCGTCAGGTATAAGGATTCAGCTGAATATGAATCCTGCTCAAAAAGGCAGAATCCCAAACCGAATCCTTACTTAAACTAAACAGTATTAGATGTAGTAACCTGCTTGTGTGGACATTTTGGTTAAGGGCAATGTACACTTGTGGCCTGTTGTAGCAGCAGTTAAGTCCTATATAAAGCAAAATGGAGAGGGTGATCCTCCAACTTAAAGGGGAACCTTTGAGAAAATAAAAAAATAATATAAGCTTCATCATACTGAAATAAGAAACTTTCTAAATACTATCGGTTAGAAATTATGTATTTTCATTGTCCCGCTCTTGGCATCTGCCTCTCTTCGTTCTCTCTTCATGCAGCAATTGGGTGTCAGATTTTTACTGACAGATCCAATATATCTTATAGGGACGCCTTCCTTTCCTAGCAGATGAATTAGAGCTCACTCAAATAACTGATTCCAGTACTAGGGATGCAGCGAATCCACTTTTTTGGATTCGGCCGAACCCCCGAATCCTTCACGAAGGATTCGGCCGAATACCGAACCGAATCCGAACCCTAATTTGCATATGCAAATTAGGGGTGGGAAGGGGAAAAGATTTTTTACTTCCTTGTTTTCTGACAAAAAGTCACGCCATTTCCCTCCCTGCCACTAATTTGCATATGCAAATTAGGATTCGGATTCGGTTCGGCCGGCAGAAGGATTAGGCCGAATCCGAATCCTGCTGAAAAAGGCCGAATCCTGGCCGAATCCCGAACCGAATCCTGGATTCAGTGCATCCCTATCCAGTACAAACAAAATAACTGCCTTTTCCACAAAGTCTGCATGTAGAGAGACATGATGTCTGGTCATTTTAATAGACTGAGCTCTAATTCTAGGCAAAAGGAGCCCCCCCCTATAAGATATATTGGATTCAACTGTCATTCTAAATCAGACTCCCATTTCCTACTTGAAGAGAGAATGAAGAGAGAGAGAGATGTTAAGAGCGGGAAAGTGAAGAGTAACTTGAATATTTTAGAAACCATTCAGAATTTGTAATTAACTATATTTAGACAAGTTCTTGTTTCAGCATGATGAAGCTAATCCACAGTTTGATTTTTTGCAATTGTTCTAAATAGTTATTTAGAATAACTACGTTTTACAGCTGATTCTTTTTGGTGGGCTATTGCTCGTACAAGCATGAAGGAAAACACAGCGGTGAGCTGGAAAATTTGGAAGAAGTGTTCTGACAGGACCAACATTAGAAATCACAGGGCCCCGTACAGCAAACATCTCAGCGCCCCCTGCCGCCCACCCCAGCCCCCAAGCCCCACTCAAGATCCAGCCCACACCACAGTTAAAAGACCACACAGACATCAGTGCTAAAAACGGTAACCCCCCCCCCCACACACACACATAAGTTTTAAAAAGCTATTGATGGTCAGGGCCTCCCTATAAGTTGTTAGGCCCAGGCCTGGTACAGGAGTACCCCCTGATGGCGGCCCTGGGGCTGACAAATAGAGGATGTAACTACTATTTTAATATAGTGTCTAACCCATTCTAACCCAAGATACTTTCTGTCTTTGAATCATATTTGAATCCTGCAAGAGAACTTGGGGAATTGCTGAGTACAGAGATAATTAAAAAGAAACAGGTCAAAGGTTTGTCATCAGTAATTTGATATATAAATATAAAATGTTTGTTTTTCCTTGAAAATATGAATATGTATCTTGTCAGACATTCTGTTTGTTTATGGCAAATTTAAAAAAAGAATTTGGAAAGAAAAAGAGAATTTGTGTGGCATACCAGTAAAGCTCTAGGATCGGAGGGTCAATGCTCTCCTAGATATTCCCCGAAGCCTAGCTTGACAACAGAGGTTCCCTCATACGACGTAGATCTTCTATTGTACAATAAATGAACAAATGTAATGGAAATTGTGCTCTTCCTTTGGAAGCCTGCAGCTCTCTAACTACCCGGCACACATTTAGGTACAGTGACAACAGGATTCAGAAGGGTAGTCTGGGGGTTCCTTTAAGATCGGAGGTTATTTAATAGAGAGAACCAGATTCTGCCCCTGCTTTTCATTTAACAGGTTCAGCTGTTTTAGGGCACATGCTCAGATTCAGGGAGATTTCTGGGCAGGATGAAATCAGACAAGGCATTTATTGAAAAAAAGAAACCAAGTGCTTTGGTCTGATACAGTTTATTCATTTTTCAGCTCTTAAATATACAGACATAAATGTATGCTTATGGGGAAGTCTTTGTATATGCAGCTTAGGAACAATGAAACAGTTTCTGTCCAATATAAGAGACTAATGGATCCGATGTTGAATACATAGCTAACATCTTAGGATATTCCGGCTTTATCTTTAGATACATTAGTGAGAGTGTTCCACATGGGGGGGGGGGGGTCACACTGGCAGCCAGATATGCACAATTTATATTCATTTGTCTGTTTTGATGAACCCAATGATTTCAGAAAGTAAATACTATTATAAAACGCTTAGAGCAAGAGAGAGAGAGGCAAATAATGACCACTTGCTTACGGCTTTTTTTTTTTTTTATAATAAAAGATATACCCTTAGACTTCAATAACTTTTCTATCACAGCCTTATGTCCCCCAGCCTTTTACTTAGTTCGAGTGAAGGAATAGAGAAAAATAGTTCGAATTTCGAATGGTCGAATATGGCTACTTCGACCATCAAATGGACTACTTCGACTACGACCTTCGAATCGAACGATTCGAACTAAAAATCGTTCGGCTATTCGACCATTCGATAGTCAAAGTACTGTCTCTTTAAAAAATTCTTCGACCCCCTAGTTCGCCACCTAAAACCTACCGAGGCCAATGTTAGCCTATGGGGAAGGTCCCCATAGGCTTCCTAACAATTTTCTGATCGAAGGAATTTCCTTTGATCGATGGATTAAAATCCTTCGAATAGAATTTTATTGTTCGATCAAACGATTATTCCTTCGATCGTTCGATCGTAGGAATATCGGTAAATCCTTCGACTTCGATATTCCAAGTCAAAGGATTTTACTTCGATGGTCGAATATCAAGGGTTAATTAACCCTCGATATTCGACTCTAGGTAAATGTGCCCCTGGGCATCTTTATATCTAATAAGTAAATTGAAGGTTTAGGGCAGTTACAAATAAATCACTATGTACAGGGCCAGGGTTACTGAACCAGCTTCCTTCTCCATGAATATACATTCCTTTCTTATATCCACTTTAAAATTAAATTTAAATTTAAACACTGGGTGCATTAAAGGGGTTGTTTACCTTTAAGTTAGTATGACGTAGAGAGGGATATTCTGAGATAATTTGCAATTGGTTTTCATTTTTTATTATTTGTGGTTTTTGAGTTATTTAGCTTTTTATTCAGCAGCTCTCCAGTTTGCAATTTCGGCTATCCAATTGCTAGGGTCCAGATTACCCTAACAACCATACATTGATTTGAATAAAATACTGGAATATCAATAGGAGAGGCCTGAATAGAAAGAGGAGTAATAAAACGTAGCAATAACCATACATTTGTAGCCTTGCAGAGAATTTGTTTTTTTTAGCTGGGGTCAGTGACCCCCATTTGAAAGTTGGACATAGCAAATAATTCAAAAACTATAAAAAACAAAAAATGAAGACCAGTTGAAAAGTTGCTGAGCATTAGCCATTCGATAACATACTAAAAGTTAACTTAAAGGTGAAGCACCCCTTTATTTCTGTTCTGAGATGTTCGTGCTTACAGCATCACAAGTGGAAAATAATATTTACAGGGCAATATAGAAGTCTTAATACAGTTCAAGTATCCTTTAATAAATGGGTTCTCCCCATGCTGGCGTCTCATTTACATGTGAATATCCTTTGCGTGATGGGAGGGATTGTCATAAGGAAATAGTTTGGAGAATTGAAGCAGCTAATGAATAATAGCGTCTAGTCTGGGACTTCGCATCAAGCCGGGGGGGGGGGGGGGAAAGAGCTACAGAAAATGTTGTAAATAGCAATAATGGCAAAGAAACCAAAAATAAAGGTGCACATTTCACATGCCACCCAGTTTTATACATTTTATAAAAATATACATAATATACTGTGCCCATTTGTAGGGAGGAAGCCCAGTGATGTTTGGTGCTGGCAACTAGTTGGCATGATATTTGGAAAAGCTGTAGTAGAAGTCGAAGTCTATCATACCTAAACCAAATAGGAGAATCCTAATGACAAACAAAACACATATTTATATTTAACAGAATCTCAGATCAAATAGGCAATGGTAAGTGCAGCCCTAACGTCCCTGTAGCGGATGAGTATAGGCACTGGATGTATCAGGTTAACCCATTAATGAGAGGTCTCACTGTCTATAAGCTCCTCTCATTCCTCTCGGGGGGGGGGGATGTTGCTGGGTTTCCTCACTTGTGTGAGTCCAGGTAGTCTCTGCAGATCCCACGGATCAAGTCTGGAGTGATTTGTTCCAGCCCAGGGAATTCCCTGGTGAAGAAGGTGTGGGAGTTTTTCGGTTCAGATGCCATGTCCTTCAAGTCTTCCATCGGTGCCCATGCTACACCCACGGAGAAAACCGTCACACCTGTAAGTACATAAAGGGCAGTTAATATTCACCATAAACTCGCACTGTAGTGTCCCGAAGGGTTAATGATCTAAACGCTCCACTCTTTTCTTCTCTACTTTGGGATAATAAACTGCTACTTAAGGGTAGGACTACATGGACGTTTTCGGCGTGATCCGACGCACTACGACAGAAATTAGGTAAGAGATAGAAATGTCGGATGAAGTTGTGCCGCGTCAGATCAATGATGCGACTTCATCTGACATTTCTATCCCTTACCTTATTTCTGTCGCATGCGTTTTGTCACATCGCGTCGGATCGCGCCCAAATGTCCATGTAATACTACCCTAAAAGTTTTTGTTTTCTCCTTATTAGGGCAGAGACACATGCTGCTATTCGGGGAGATTAGTCGCCCGGCAACAAATCTCCTCTTATTCAGGCGACTAATCTCCCCAAATTGCCTCCCCTGCCTTCCCGCCGGCTAGAATGTAAATCGCCGACAGGATGGCACTCAGAGCGATTCCTTCTCCGAAGTTTCCTCGTGAGGCAGTTCGGGGAGATTAGTCACTCCAAAGAAGAGATTTATCGCTGGGCGACTTATCTCCCCGAATCGCAGCGTGTGTCTCTGCCCTTAAAGGACTTTTAAGTTAACTTTAATAAATTATAGAATGGCCAGTTCTAGACCCCCATCTAAAAAACAAATGCTCTGTAAGGCTACAAATGTATTGTTATTGCTACCTTTTATTACTCATCTTCCTATTCATAGTCCAGTCTCTTATTCAAATCAAATTCTCTTATTCAAATCACTGCATGGTTGCTAGGGTAAATTTAGACCCTAGCAACCAGACTGCTGAAATTGCAAACTGGAGAGCTGCTGAATAAAAAGCTAAATAACTAAAAAAAACACAAATAATCAAAAATGAAATTCTCTGCATCATAAATCAATATTTATTTAAAGGTGAACAACCCTTTTTGGTATAGGATGAATGTTGCTGAATACAGATATGACACCAATGAACTACTGTATATTCTCAACTACTTTCTCCAAATTTCAAGTCTGTTTGTCAGTAACTTGGAGCAGGGCAAGTTTCCGGCACCACTAGAACATGACAATCTTATCTACACTGGGCCCCACAGCAGATTCATTTTAGGACAACAAACATATTAATAGGTTGACCTGCTTTACCAATATTTGTTGAAATTGCTCATTAAATAGGGATCATGGGGCCCCTATACCTCCTGGTCTGCTTCCTTTGTAGTTACACCCCTGATTATCAACCCCTGTTGCCCCAACGTGAAGCAAGTTGGGGCAACAGGCAAACATATATAACTTTCCTTGTCTTGTGTATAAAATAGGAAAGTGCATAAGGACAACCAGTTTACCTGATGTGTGTGCTGAGCTGGCCGGGCCCCTTACGTCATCATACGACTGCCCATCAGTGATGATGATCAGGAAGTTCTTGTTATGCCCATCCTTTGTTGGCTGAAAGAGATTACGCACAGCAAAGTTGATGGCATCCCCAGTTGCAGTACCACCACTCATGTAGCGGATGTTTCTGAGAGCATTCAGCACGTCGTCTTTGTTGGAGTGGTCATTAAGACCAAATTCCAGGCGTTGGTCATAGGTGAACTGGACGGCCCCTACTTTTGTACCAACATCTGATACTTCAAAGGCTCGCACCACGTCGGCCATGAAATCTAGCATCATGCGGAAGTTCAGGTCCCCGACGCTGCTGGAGCCATCGATGAGGAAGCCAATGTTGACAGAGTTGTAGCAAGTCTTACTGCAAAGGAGATGCTCGTGGGAGCACAACTTCTGCATCAGCGGCTTTGCATGCTTGGCAGTGCCAAACCAACCTGGAACGTTGTAGGAGAAGTAGCTGCTGTTTCTGCATACTGCCTAGAGGGATGGAAGGCATTGGATAATTATGCGTCTCATTCATATGAACCAGGACAAAGAGCTTAAGTGCTATGGGTAAGAGACATAGTGCAAAGGAGGTCCCTGCCCCATAGAGCTTACAGTCAAGTGGATGGGAGGCTAACATACAGGTAAGACAAAGGTAAGGCATAGTCAGTAGGCCCAGGACAAGGCTAATGTTCTAGTGTTAAGAAAGGTAGACTCAGTTTTTTCTTGAAGAGATTTAGAGCAATCTTACAGAGGAATTCAGGGATGGAATTCCAGAGGTAAGAAGCAGCAAGATACAAGGGTTTGAGACAAGAAGTGGCAGTGGATGGGGATGGTGTGAAGAGAAGGTGACTCTGAGAGGAGCGGAGAAGACGACCAGGAGACAAGAGAAGAAAAGTGAGGAGCAGAGGAGTGAAGGGCTTTGAATGTTAGTAGAAGGGTTTTATATTCTGTCCTTTGCTTAATAGGCAGCCATGCTAAGGATTTTAGTTGGGGTTGAGCAGGTTCCCTTTTAGGAGAGAGCACAGAGCAGAGTTTAAGATTGATTGGAGAGGAGAGAGATGGAAGTCAGGAAGACCAGTTAGTAGGAGATTGCATTTTATGCATGTAGTTTGAATCATAGAAACCATGCATGGCAGACAATAACCAGAACATTCTGCAGTCATTGTTACCTTGTCTATAAAAGCTATGTCCTGCACCATGCCCAGTTCTTCTGCTGCTGGAGGTGCCACCGACACAATGAAGACATTGATGCCAAACTCTCGGGCCACGATTCCTGCCTCCTCAATGTTATCAGAGGGCCAGCCATCTATAAACACCACCATGACCTTTGGAATGCCCTTCCGGACCCCATTAGCAGTAGTGAAAAAGTTTTGTGCTGTGTGTTTTATAGCTTTGCCTGAAGAGGGGAAAAGAGAAAGTCACCCTATATTCCAGAAATGCATATAAATGATATACACACATAATGGCTGTTCTACAAACCCTATAGGTGAACTCATTGGCTGCTAAGGTTCCTCAGGACTAAAAATTCTACAGTTTTGAGAAAAATCCCAACTGATCTCCTTTGGGCAATTTACAATATCCAGTAAAAGTAATAGCGCAGAACCTATACAGTGTGTCTAAAATACACTGAGCCTTTCATCAGTGGAGGATAAACAAACACAGTACCAACAAAGAAACTGAAGATTCCCTGCATCTGAAGTATATCTCCTACTAGATACCCATATATATGTAATTACATTTACCTGTATTGGAGTTGCCCCCTCTAAAGCTAATCTCTTTCACAGCAAACTGAACGTCCCGAGGGGCTGTAAAGTTCTTCAGAAGGAACTCAGTCTTGGGCACTTCACTGTTGGGAAGGAACAGATAAAAACAATTGTTTGTATGGTATATCCATTCAGTCTCAGGTGTTCTCTTCTTCTAACTCTTATTACCTTGCCTGAACTACTCCCACGTGGGGACCATCTGTGCCAATGCCCAGCAACATGGACACTCTGGCCACAAAATTTTTCTGTAGGTTAAACCGACGCTGCCCAATGTTGTTGCTGCCGTCAATAACGAAGGCAATTTCTGCTTTACAGTCTGAAAAGATGAGCAGGAGAAGAGGTGAATGCCTGACACAACTTGAGATCGCTGGGCAATGGTTAGAAATGCTGTGGGAAGTCAATATAAGACAATGGTGGATTAGGAAAGGTTACAATTGACCAATAACAACTTCTTAGAAGGAATTAGATAAACTTCTGTGGGTCATTACAAAACGGGGTCAAGATGAAAGGTGAAAACCATCTTTCTCCCCTTCTTTCTGCCCTTGACTGTCAGGCACAACTCTCACGTGATGTGGAGCACATGACTGTGACTACATTGCTGGAACACGTGGTGGGATGTGGTCGTTCACTGCTCAAAGTTAGAAAGAGTGAAAAGTACAGTGTAGACAACTGCAACATCATCAGAATGTGAATTTTCAAAAGATCATTCACTGTTTTTATATAAAGTTGTTCCTAGAGCTCAGTTGCTCTTATTGTGACATATGAACATTGATGCCAAAATACTTGCTACAATCTTTAATATAAGCAAACATTTCAAACTTATTCACCAGGCTTTATACTTCAGCTCAGCTCATGTCAGTCAACTCAAAAATAGTTTATACCCACCCTAGACTCATCTTGACAACCCTGGGTCAATGTACCCCTGCAAATAGTCATTTGTCTTCAATCCTCAAAGTATTAAATGGCTACAACCCCTGTTGCCCTTTTACAGGGTAAGGCATTGTTAGTAGCCTAAGGCACATAAGGAGTTACAGTATGTAGCAAAAGGCACTAAGTTTGCCCATGGGCAGTAACTCTTAGCAACCAAACCACAGGTAGCATTTATTGGTCACCTGTTTAAAAGCAGCCATCTTATTGGTTGCTACAGGTTACTGCTCCTGGGCAAACTTAGTGCATTTTATTACATTTGGGGGAAAATGTTTCAATGTCCTTAATATATAGATAATGGGTTGAGTGCAGAGGACCTCTTGAATCTTGTGGTCAGCCTCATTGCGTTTAATGTTTTTAAAAATTAGTGGTAAGCAGAACTAGCCTTGTTTGTTATAATTTAGACAGGAGCCATTGCCAGCTCCATGTTGCAGCTCCTACCCTTTCCAACTATAGTCAGGTGATCACAGTAGTGGCCTTGAAAGCAGCAAGTAAATTGCAGGTAAAAAACGTAGTCCCTGTGTAATATATATAACGAAGCAATAGAATTCTTAATGAATCACATGAAAGTTGAATGTAGGACTGGCCACTCCAGGCAACACTTTGACGTAGTTGGCCAATTTAAATATATTGCAATATATGGACAAACAATCCCTGTTTTGTTTAAAGGGTAAGGCATTTTTCAGTAGCTTAAGGCACAAAATGTTTCATAGTATCATAGTAAGTTAGGTTGAAATAAGACAGATGTCCATCAAGTTCAACCTTTTAATTTTTTTTTAAACTGCCTAACCGCTAATTGATCCATATTAAGGTCTCAATGTCCTTAATATATTGATAATGGGTTGAGTGCAGAGGATCTATTGTATTTGTCTATATGTATTTTGTGGTCACAGCCTCATTGCACCCCCGCTTTATGGCTTAAAAATTAGTGGTGAGCACAACTTGCCCTTGTTTGTTATGGTTTATACAGGAGCAGTGACCAGCTCCATGTTGTAGCTCCCACCCTTCCCAGCTATAGTCAGGTGATCCCAGTGGTGGCCAATAAAAGGGCAGGCAAGTTTGGGAGTTTTAAACTTGAAAGCAGCAAGTAAGTTACAGGTAAAACGTAGTCCCTTTGTAAAATGTATAATGAAGCAATAGAATTCTTAATGAATCAGATAAAATTGAGCGTAGGACTGGCCAGATATGGGATGACTTTGATGTATTTGGCCAGCTTAAATATATTGCAATATATGGACAAACAATCCCTGTTTGCCATAGCACCCCAAGTTCACACGCTAAAACTGTATAGGTTGGAGAACAGCTGTGTGCGCTGCCACTTATTATTAAAATATTCATCTGTTTCCTCCTCTTTAATATAAAAGTTGTGTTACCTATAACCCATGTTATTCTAGTGGAAGTTGCACTTTACCTTTGTTGCCAGTTAACTTCTGTGGAGTCTTCTTTAGCCGCTTGGCTGCACAAATGGAGAAGAGGAGAATGAAACTAAAAACAAAGACATTTTCCTCAAATTAAAAATCATGTTTGGACTTTGGATCTATCTGCTAGATGGACACTCAATTCTTATAGCAGTGGCATCAACCCATGTAGATCAAGTGATGTAGCTCCCAAGGTGCTATTGCATATGAAAACCAATTGCAAATTGTCTCAGAATATCACTCTCTACATCAGGGATCCCCAACCTTTTTCACCTGTGAGCAACATTCAGATGTAAAAAGAGTTGGGGAGCAACACAAGCATGAAAAATGTTCCTGGCTGATGCCAAATAAGGACTGTGATTGGCTATTGGTAGCCCCTATGAGGACTGGCAGCCTGGTTGGCAGTACACAGGTTTTTATACAACCAAAACTCACCTCCAAGCCTGGAATTCAAAAATAAGCTCCTGCTTTGAGGCAGCTGAGAGCAATATCCAAGGGGTTGGGGATCAACATGTTGCTCACGAGCTATTGGTTGGGGATCACTGCTCTACATCATACTTAAAGTTCATTTAAAGGTGAACAACCCCTTTAAGCACAATGGTGCACTGGGAAGCATTGCTGTCTTGCAGTACTGGGGTCCTAGGTTCGACTCCATCTGCAATGCATGTGTATGGGTTACCTCTGAGTACTCTGTTTTCCTCCCATACTCCTAAAACTACAGACAGGTAAATTGGCTTCTAATAAAATGTAACCTACTGTTTGTGAATGTGATATGGACCTTAGATTGTAAACTCTACTGTGGTAAGGACTGATGTCTAATCTCTGCAAATAACTGCATAGATGTGTTGGCATTACACAAATAAAGAATTTGTGCTTTGTCCCTATTCCCACTTACTTGAAGCGACCTGACTGGCCACCGGTTTTCCTGAAACCTCCAGCCCTTGACTTACGGCTTCTGCAAGTAACACACAATTTGTTAGTTAGAGCAACTAGTAAATATTAACATGACTTTCTTTCTCTTAGAGAGATCATAGATTAGGTCTTAGTCCCATTGCTTTTCCAGTGCACACAGTATTACCTTTTTAAGACTTACAAAGAAATGTTGTGTTATTAGTTGTGTATCCTTTATTAAAGGGATACTGTCATTGGAAAACATGTTATTTTTTCAAAATGCATCAGATAATAGTGCTGCTCCAGCAGAATTCTGCACTGAAATCCATTTTTCAAAAGATTTTTAATTTCGAAATCTGACATGGGGCTAGACATATTGTCAGTTCCCAGGTGCCCACAGTCATGTGACTTGTGCTCTGCTTAACTTCGGTTACTGAGACGCCTTCAGTTACATTGAGTAGGAGAAACAACAGCCTGGCAGAAAGCAGTTCTATAGTGCAGCACTGAAATTTCTTTAAAGCAGGCAAACTTCCACCAGGCAAAGGTTTTCAAAGTGAAAAATTATTTATTGTATCCATAGCCTTACGCATTTCGTGCTAACAAACACTTAATAATAGCCTATGATTAAGTTTGTTAACATGAAACGTGTAAGGCTATGGATGCAATAAATGATTTTTCTACTCTAGTTAATCATGTTATCATGTTATATGGAGACATAGCTTCCTTTGCTTTCAGTATTCTCTGCATATGAATGCTGAATTCTTTCATTTTGATCCAATCATATGCAGAGAATAATAAAAAAGATAAGGCAGCAAATGGCATTATTTGGAAGATATTGAGATGTCAATTTCTATTAGGGTATGATTCATAATGTGTAAATATATCTTTATAAATGATCTCGGCCTCGTTTATTGTAAAAAAAATGCGCAGGAACTGATACATAATATTCTTCCAGATGGTCAGGAATAATTCTTTGAGAATACCTACCCTCTAATCCCTTCAAGGTTTTGCACCAGAATTACAATCCTACTGAATACATAAGGGGTTGTTTACAACGTGCAAGGTACAGTACAAAGTGCAAAAAAAGGTACTGTTTACCATTTTTTTGCACTTTGCACCTTGCCCTGCATGCTGATTGAATTGCACTCCATTTCGGCCTCCGATCCCATGAATAAAGTTCCGTCTGCATTCCCTGCCTATTAGGGTTGCCACCTTTCTCCTCTGGTAATGCCGGGTGGGGGGTGGACTGCATGGGAGTGATGTTGTGGGCGGGGTAGTTATGTTGCAACGGCAGGACGGTGGGCGTAGCTATAGATGATCGTCACATCAATCTTAGGGAATGCTGCCTGTTTTTCCAAATTAGAAAAACCCGGCAGGCAGTATTGACCCAGACAGCCCTCCTGAAAACACTATCGCCTACCCATCCCCTAACCCCACCCAGTTGCACTAGTGTTGGTGGTCTTTGTAAATGACTCTTTTAGTGTTTTACTCATTACTGAAAAGTCTTGCCAAAGCACAGATACTAAGGGGCAAATTCACTAAGATGCGAAGTTGTGCCAGGCGCAACTTCGCCGCCCTTGCCAGGCGTAGTTTCGCCAGCGCTCCGCAAATTCACTAAAATCCGAAGTTGTGCACAGGGGTAGCGTAAGGTTGCGAAGTTGCGCTAGCGTTGATTCGCTATGTAAAGCGAAGTTACGCTAGCGAAGGCTAATTTGCATACGGTGCGAAATTCAAATTTCAATGGAGGAATACGTATCAGCACTACAAATGCCTAGAAAACCTTCAAATCAGCAAATAAAAATTGTATTTTGCCCTACACATGTGCCCACTGTCTAGGTAAGTTGCCATGAGTCAGGAAATGTAGGGGGGAAGGAGGGGAGCCCCAAAAATATTTTCGATCTTTTTCAGCCTATCACCCATCATGTAGAAAACACGCCAGCGTTTTTTGGGACTTAGAAAAAAATTTGACTTTTTTTTTAAACAATCCCTATCTAATCTATTGCGCTTCGCCAGGTCTGAGGTGGCGAAGGAAGTCTAGCGTAAAAGGTAGCGTTCAGTACACTGCGCAAGTTAGTGAATTTGCGTAGTTACATCGCTAGCGAAAATTCGCCTGGCGTAAGGGTGCGAAGTAACACTAGCGAAACTACGCCAGCGTTCGTGAATTTGCACAGTAACGTAAAAAGCCAAACGCTAGTGAATTAACGCTAGCGTTCGGCGCTTAGTGAATTTGCACCTAAGGGGCTAATTTATAATCATTTAAATTCAAATTTTTAACCAAAATTTCAAGTTTCTTTTTATCTAAAACTCACAAATTTAAATTAGAGTTTCAAAAACTCGAATTCTAGACAATTGTCAAGTACCAAAACCTGATTTTAAATCTTAAAAATATTAAAGCTGCCGCGTTCATGCGCAAGTCAGTAGGAGTTGTGTTCGGCATAACCAAAGCAATTTTTTCAATTAAGTTTTTCCAACCTTTCAAATTATTTTGAAAATTGGTAGACCTGTTGAAATATAAGAGCATGGTACAAATTTTATTTTTTTTATAAATAAGTGAACTGTCAGGTAGGGATGTAGCGAACGTCGGAAAAAAAGTTCGCGAACATATTCGCGAACTTGCGCAAAAATGCGAGCGGTTCGCGAACGGTTCGCGAACCCCATAGACTTCAATGGGAAGGCGAACTTTAACATCTAAAAAAGACATTTCTGGCCAGAAAAATGATTTTAAAGTTGTTTAAAGGGTGCAACGACCTGGACAGTGGCATGCCAGAGGGGGATCAAGGGCAAAAATTTATCTGAAAAATCTGCCTGTGTGTGCTTGGAAGAGATAGTGTAGGGGGAGAGCTGTTAGTGATTTCAGGGACAGATGATAGTAAGTTTGCTGGCTAGTAATCTGCTTGATACTGCTCTGTATTGGAGGGACAGAAGTCTGCAGGGATTTGAGGGACATTTTAGCTTAGGTAGCTTTGCTGGCTAGTAATCTACTGTTCTCTTTAAACAACTGCCATACGTTGCCCTTGTAGGCATTGTTTGCCCAGTTTTTTTGGACGCAGCCACTGAAGCACAGTTGCCAGAAAAAATATGCCATATAAATGCTGAAAATAGTCATTTTTCGCCATACGTTGACCTTGTAGACATTGTTTGCCCAGTTTTTTTTGGACGCAGCCACTGAAGCACAGTTGCCAGAAAAAATATGCCATATAAATGCTGAAAATAGTAATTTTTCGCCATACGTTGACCTTGTAGACATTGTTTGCCCAGTTTTTTTGGACGCAGCCACTGAAGCACAGTTGCCAGAAAAAATATGCCATATAAATGCTGAAAATAGTAATTTTTCGCCATACGTTGACCTTGTAGACATTGTTTGCCCAGTTTTTTTGGACGCAGCCACTGAAGCACAGTTGCCAGAAAAAATATGCCATATAAATGCTGAAAATAGTCATTTTTTGCCATATACGTTGAGTCAACGTATGGCAAAAAATGACTATTTTCAGCATTTATGTGGCATATTTTTTCTGGCCTCTGTGCTTCAGTGGCTGCGGCCAAAAAAACTGGGCAAACAATGCCTACAAGGTCAACGTCGTTGACCTTGTAGGCATTGTTTGCCCAGTTTTTTTGGCCGCAGCCACTGAAGCACAGAGGCCAGAAAAAATATGCCATATAAATGCTGAAAATAGTCATTTTTTTGGTCGCAGCCACTGAAGCACAGTTGCCAGAAAAATTATGCCATATAAATGCTGAAAATATAAATTTTTTTGGTTGCAGCCACTGAAGCACAGAGGCCAGAAAAATTATGCCATATAAATGCAGAAAATATGCATTTTTTTGGTTGCAGCCACTGAAGCACAGAGGCCAGAAAAATTATGCCATATAAATGCAGAAAATATGCATTTTTTTGGACGCAGCCACTGAAGCACAGTTGCCAGAAAAAATATGCCATTTAAATGCTGAAAATAGTAATTTTTCGCCATACGTTGACCTTGTAGACATTGTTTGCCCCGTTTTTTTGGACGCAGCCACTGAAGCACAGAGGCCAGAAAAAATTAAACCAGTAGGGTTTGCACCCTAGTTTGTAACGGTGGCGGAGGGAGGAGGACGCTAAAGGACAGCTGTGTGTGGAGTCATGAGGCTTGAAGAGAAGGACAGCTGCATAGAAGTCAGAACAAGTCTTCCGGCGTGCAGTAACCCTCCGAGATCCACCCCTCATTCATTTTAATAAAGGTCAGGTAATCGACACTTTTGTGACCTAGGCGAGTTCTCTTCTCAGTTACAATCCCTCCTGCTGCACTGAAGGTCCTTTCTGAGAGCACACTTGAGGCTGGGCAAGACAAGAGGTTCATGGCAAATTGTGACAGCTCTGGCCACAGATCAAGCCTGCGCACCCAGTAGTCCAGGGGTTCATCGCTCCTCAGAGTGTCGATATCTGCAGTTAATGCCAGGTAGTCCGCTACCTGCCGGTCGAGGCGTTCTTTGAGGGTGGATCCAGAAGGGTTGTGGCGCTGCCTTGGACAGAAAAACATTTGCATGTCTGATGTTACAGACCGGCCAAAGGGCTTTGTCCTTGCAGGTGTGCTCGTGGCAGGATTACTGGCACCTCTGCCCCTGGAATGTTGATGAGTTCCTGAAGTGACATCACCCTTAAAAGCATTGTACAACATGTTTTGCAGGCTGGTTTGTAAATGCTGCATCTTTTCGGACTTGTGGTATGTTGGTAACATTTCTGCCACTTTATGCTTGTACCGAGGGTCTAGTAGCGTTGCGACCCAGTACAGGTCCTTCTCCTTAAGCCTCTTGATACGGGGGTCCTTCAACAGGCATGCCAGCATGAAAGACCCCATTCTCACAAGGTTGGATGCAGAGCTATCCATCTCCGCTTCCTCATTATCAAGGACTGCATCATCCACGGTCTCCTCCCCCCAGCCACGTACAAGACCAGGGGTCCCCAAAAGGTCACCACTAGCCCCCTGGGAAGCCTGCTCCTGTTGGTCCTCCTCCTCCTCCTCCACAAAGCCACCTTCCTCCTCTGACTCCACTTCTGGCACCTCTCC
Organism: Xenopus petersii; assembly: GCA_038501925.1. Lineage (NCBI taxonomy): Eukaryota > Metazoa > Chordata > Amphibia > Anura > Pipidae > Xenopus > Xenopus petersii. The sequence goes on from CM076686.1 coordinate 32,022,509, forward strand.
CTGCGTTGCAGCAGGTGCCTGGGTTCGTTCTGGTGATTGCGACCATAAATCGTGCGCTTCCAGCTCCTCGTCACGCTGGTCTACAGCCTCATCTGTCACTCGTCGCACGGCACGCTCCAGGAAGAAAGCGAAGGGTATTAGGTCGCTGATGGTGCCTTCGGTGCGACTGACCATATTTGTCACCTCTTCAAAAGGTCGCATGAGCCTGCAGGCATCGCGCATAAGCACCCAGTAACGGGGGAAAAAAATCCCCAGCTCTGCAGATCCAGTCCTACCACCCAGTTCAAAAAGGTACTCGTTGACGGCCCTTTGTTGTTGCAGCAGACGTTCCAACATAAGGAGCGTTGAATTCCAGCGAGTCTGGCTGTCAGAAATCAAACGCCTGACTGGCATGTTGTAGCGCTGCTGAATGTCAGCAAGGCGTGCCATGGCTGTGTAGGAACGTCTGAAATGGGCCGACACCTTTCTGGACTGGGTGAGAACGTCCTGGAATCCTGGGTACTTGGAGACAAAACGTTGGACTATTAAATTTAACACATGTGCCATGCAGGGCACATGTGTTAAATTTCCCAGTCTCAACGCTGCCAACAGATTGCTTCCATTGTCACACACCACTTTTCCGATCTGCAGTTGGTGTGGGGTCAGCCACCGATCGGCCTGTGACTGCAGAGATGACAGGAGTACAGATCCGGTATGGTTTTTGCTTTCCAGGCACGTCATCCCCAAGACAGCGTGACAACGGCGTACCTGGCACGTCGAATAGCCTAGGGGGAGCTGGGGGTGCACAGGTGTGGAGGAGGAGAAGGAGGACCCAGCAGCAGAGTAAGAAGAAGAAGAGGAAGAAGACGAGGTAGAGAGCGATGGAGGAGTAGAGGTGGTGGCAGAACCGCGTGCAATCCGTGGCGGTGACACCAACTCCACTGTTGTTGTTGTTGTTGAGCTACCCATTCCCTGCTTCCCATTCCCAGCCATTACCAAGTTCACCCAGTGGGCAGTGTAGGTGACATACCTGCCCTGACCATGCTTGGAGGACCATGCGTCAGTAGTCATATGGACCTTTGGCCCAACACTAAGTGACAGAGATGCGGTAACTTGGCTCTGCACATGTTGGTACAGGTGTGGTATTCCCTTTTTAGAAAAGAAATTGCGGCTGGGTACCTTCCACTGCGGTGTCCCAATTGCTACAAATTTGCGGAAGGCCTCAGAGTCCACCAGCTGGTATGGTAAAAGCTGGCGGGCTAAGAGTGCAGACAAGCCAGCTGTCAGACGCCGGGCAAGGGGGTGACAGTCAGACATTGGCTTCTTACGCTCAAACATGGCCTTCACAGAAACTTGGCTGGTGGCAGATGACTGGGAATGGGAACAGGTGGTCAAGGTGGAAGGCGGAGTGGAGGGTGGTTCAGACGGGTCAAGGAGAGCAGAGGTAGAGCAGTAAGATGCTGGACCAGAAGGAGTGTGGCTTTTAGTTTGCCTGTTGCCTTTGAGGTGTTGCTCCCAAAGTGCTTTGTGCTTGCCGCTCATGTGCCTTCGCATAGAAGTTGTACCTATGTGGCTGTTGGGCTTACCAAGGCTCAGTTTCTGACTGCACTCATTGCAAATTACAATGCTTTTGTCAGAGGCACACACATTAAAAAAATCCCACACTGCTGACTTTTTGGAAGTGTGCGATCTGGCGGTAACAGTAGAAGTTGGCGGCATTGGCGGCAATGGCGGGTGCGTTGGCCGGCTGAACACAGGTGCCGATACATGTTGTTGCCCTACTGATCCCTGCGGGCTGTCCTCCCTGCTTCTTCTAAGTCTTATTCTCCTACTGCCTCTCTGACTCTCCGTCTCTCCATCTGAACTACCCTCCTCTTGCTCTCTTCTACTAGGCACCCACAAAACATCAATCTCCTCATCATCATTCTCCTCAGATGCATCAATTTCTTCTGACACATCACAGAAGGAAGCAGCAGCGGGGACCTCCTCCTCATCACTCATCATTATGTCCATCTCTGTCGTGTTCTCTGCCAGAATTAAATCTGGTGTAACGTCCTCATCTCCTTCATCTTCTTCTGGCAATAATGGTTGCGCATTACTCAGTTCAAGAAACTCATGGGAAAATAACTCCTCTGACTCCAGTGAAGAAGGGGCACCGGTGGTGGAGGAAGTGTTACGTGGGGTGGCCATAGCAGTGGAGGATGAGGAGGATGTTGTGGTAAAGTTAGAAACGGTAGAGGATGGGGTGTGCTGTGTAAGCCAGTCAACTACCTCTTCAGCATTTTGGGAGTTCAGGGTCATTGGCTTTTTAAAACTGGGCAATTTGCTAGGGCCACAGGATTGCATAGCAGCACGGCCCCTAGCACGGCCTCTGCGTGGCGGCCTGCCTTTGCCTGGCATTATTTTTAAAAAAACAACAACAACAAAAACTCAGTTGGTTTTTCTGGAAACGATAATACACACAGCTAGATGGCAGTTTGAAGAAAACAGTGTGCAAATAATGCCTACAAGGTCAACGTATACACAGCGGTGGATACGGATTACGTAAAATATATGAATGCTGCTTGAAAAAAAGTAACTCAAGTGGTTTTTCTAGAGACGATAATATTATCAATATTTAGACAAAATGTGAACAAGCTCACACAGCTAGATGGCGGTTTGAAGAAAACACTGTGCAAATAATGCCTACAAGGTCAACGTATACACAGCGGTGGATACGGATTACGTAAAATATAAGAATGCTGCTTGAAAAAAAGTCACTCCGGTGTTTTTTCTGGAGACGGTAATATTATGGATATTTAGACAGAATGAGAACACGGTCACACAGCTAGATAGCAGTTGGTTGAATAACACACTGGGCAAAAAATGCCTACAGGGCAAATAATGCCTACAAGGTCAACGTATACACAGCGGTGGATACGGATTACGTAAAATATAAGAATGCTGCTTGAAAAAAAGTCACTCCGGTGTTTTTTCTGGAGACGGTAATATTATGGATATTTAGACAGAATGAGAACACGGTCACACAGCTAGATAGCAGTTGGTTGAATAACACACTGGGCAAAAAATGCCTACAGGGCAAATAATGCCTACAAGGTCAACGTATACACAGCGGTGGATACGGATTACGTAAAATATAAGAATGCTGCTTGAAAAAAAGTCACTCCGGTGTTTTTTCTGGAGACGGTAATATTATGGATATTTAGACAGAATGAGAACACGGTCACACAGCTAGATAGCAGTTGGTTGAATAACACACTGGGCAAAAAATGCCTACAGGGCAAATAATGCCTACAAGGTCAACGTATACACAGCGGTGGATACGGATTACGTAAAATATAAGAATGCTGCTTGAAAAAAAGTCACTCCGGTGTTTTTTCTGGAGACGGTAATATTATGGATATTTAGACAGAATGTGAACACGGTCACACAGCTAGATAGCAGTTGGTTGAATAACACACTGGGCAAAAAATGCCTACAGGGCAAATAATGCCTAAAAGGTCAACTTATACACTACTACAGCGATGGATACGGATTACGTAAAATTTATTATGGCTGCTTGAAAAAAGTCACTCCGGTGTTTTTTCTGGAGACGGTAATATTATGGATATTTAGACAGAATGTGAACACGGTCACACAGCTAGATAGCAGTTGGTTGAATAACACACTGGGCAAAAAACTGCCTACAGGGCAAATAATGCCTAAAAGGTCAACTTATACACTACTACAGCGATGGATACGGATTACGTAAAATTTATTATGGCTGCTTGAAAAAAGTCACTCCGGTGTTTTTTCTGGAGACGGTAATATTATGGATATTTAGACAGAATGTGAACACGGTCACACAGCTAGATAGCAGTTGGTTGAATAACACACTGGGCAAAAAATGCCTACAGGGCAAATAATGCCTAAAAGGTCAACTTATACACTACTACAGCGATGGATACGGATTACGTAAAATTTATTATGGCTGCTTGAAAAAAGTCACTCCGGTGTTTTTTCTGGAGACGGTAATATTATGGATATTTAGACAGAATGTGAACACGGTCACACAGCTAGATAGCAGTTGGTTGAATAACACACTGGGCAAAAAATGCCTACAGGGCAAATAATGCCTAAAAGGTCAACTTATACACTACTACAGCGGTAGTAAAATAAAAAAAAGTTAAATAAAAAAAGAATGAATATTAAAAAAAAAAAAATTAAAGTTGGTGCTGCTGAACTACTAGGAGCAGCAGATTAGCACACCAGTCCCACTCCCCAACACTGCTAGACTAATAGCACTGGGCTCTTATAGTAGTAGTAGTAGTAGTAGTAGTAGTAGTAGTAGTAGTAGTAAAACAACAAAAAAATAAATAAAAGCAGTCCTTACAAGGACTACTGTTATTGCAGCAGTCAGCAGATGAGATCAGAAGCAGGACAGCTGCCCACTGCAGCTACATACAGAGCACTGCAGTAGAAGGTAGATTACTAGCCAGCAAAGCTACCTAAGCTTAAATGTCCCTCAAACCCCTGCAGACTTCTGTCCCTCCAATAACAGAGCAGTATCAAAACGATTACTAGCCAGCAAACTTTCAACTGTCCCTGAAATCACTAACAGGCAGCAGCTCTCTCCCTACACTATCTCTTCAGCACACACAGGCAGAGTGAAAAAAAGCTGCAGGGCTTCGGTTTTTATAGGGAAGGGGAGTGGTCCAGGGGAGAGCTTCCTGATTGGCTGCCATGTACCTGCTGGTCTGGGGTGAGAGGGCAAAAAAAAGCGCCAACAATGGCGAACCCAAAATGGCGAACGTCGCGCGACGTTCGCGAACTTCCGGCGAGCGCGAACACCCGATGTTCGCGTGAACAAGTTCGCCGGCGAACAGTTCGCGACATCTCTACTGTCAGGTTTGGTAAAATTTTGAGGTTTTTTTTTAATTAAAAAAGAACTCTAAAAATGTACAAATTGGAATTCTGATAAATAGGTCTCCCCATACTTTAATAGCTGCTTTTTAATGAAACATATATTGAGCAATGCTTAAAAAAATACCGGCTCGATGTCATTACACCAAATAGAAAAAAAAGCCACTGTGTATATTCAGTTTATAGCCACTAGGTGTCACAAAGGTAACATGCACTCACAGAACTTGTTTAAATAGCTCAGAGCATCACAGACGTATACATTTTATGATGTGAAATGAGCTTAGCAGTTAATAGTGAAGCCATAATAAACCTAAAACTGCTTCCTGCCCAGGTTTCTGTACAGATCATATTCATGATATAATGTAACCTCTGCTGTAAATTCTAAGGACATTAACAGTTGGGGGGATAATTTCATCCTATTATACTGGTGACTTTACAGACAGGACCTCTGCTCACGTCTCACACCCACCAGGAAATCTAAACTGTGGCAGCTCAGATACTTTTTAATTTCTTAGCCTATATTTAATATTCCTTCTCTGTAAATGATTTCTTTTTATCAGTAAAAAGGTAACACGGCAAAAATATTATTTATAAATATATATATACCAAAGTCCTTAAGCGCTTGCATTCTGATTAGATAACTGGCGAGGTGCGCTGTCAATCTCAAATATACAATCACAACTTGGAATAAGTAATTCCTGGACTTTTTATTTTACGTAGAAATTATACCAAATTCTGACGTTTTCGAAAAAAATAAAAATACACCACGTCACAAAGGGAAGTGCTTGTCCAGGAAAGATTTATTCCAAGTATTTTATATGCTGTATATATAATATACACTGTATACCTGTATTAAAGGGGCCCTTCATCAAGTGTCCAATACAATATGCACCATTTATGCAAAAACACCCAGACTTATATAAATAGCACCTATTTCATTAAGGGGTAAAGGTTTGTTTATTACTGATGTCTTGGTGGTACAGAATGGTACTGAACTTTAATTTATTTAGGACAAAATCCCCTGCTGTAAACTGTTGGGTGAATAGAAGTCACTATGATTGGGCAGCACATGGTCAGCTATGAAGTACAAGGCAGTGAGGAAGAAGCTGAAAATGATTCATAAATGATTATATTTCAGTCTTTGGAATTTGCTTTATCTGTTATTCTGCTGCACCCACTCATATGAATATTCAGATACAAAAGGCCCCCAGCACAGAATAATACTGTTATGATTTCAAAAGTAGCTGTGAAGAGTCTAGTTTAATAGTGAAAGCTAAATAAGTGCTGACATTACTACATCAGCCCAAATATGGCACAATAATTACACCCTCTCCTTTATAGCACAAACCTCACCAAAAACGTTCTGTGTGATGCCTCTGTCCTTGTCACTTACTTACTGGATACAGAGAAGGATGAGGTCCACCTGCTGAGGCTCTGGGACTGAATTCTGTTTGCATAGGAAGCTGGGTAATCTTGTTGTCCAGGGAGTCTATGGACGTTTATCATTCCTCCATTTTTGGGGAGCACACCCCTGCCAGGAAAACAACAGGCACTGAGACCACTAACCACAAAATGTAATCTGACGTTGCTGTACCTTACAAAAATACAGGTAAATGGAGGGCACACCTAATTCAAACTATAGAGGAACAAGCATGCAGTGAGAGGTGCAAAAAAACCCATAAGTCGCCCCTACCGAGCAACTAAATACAACGTATACAGGAAATCAGGTCTGCACACTCAAACAAATTATATTATCTCAATGGGGCTGATATTTGGTCATAATAATAGGTTCTATGTCCGATCTCCCACTTGCTGTGAAAATGCTGGGGTTGCTAGGATACGGCGTGATTGCCGAGGCATATCTTAATGCGCAGGTTCAAAGCATGCATCCATTTCACCTCCTGTTCTCACGTGATTCTTTACCCGAGGTAATTGTGGTTTAGGGAGCCACGTCACTACGCTGAATGTACCATCGGCGGAAGTGACGTAAGCAGATGTGACGTCACAGATCCGGAAGTTCGGGTAGCGCGCGAAAATCAGGAATGGACACGTAGTTGAAGAGGGTATTTATTTCATTGCTAATCCCTTTACACATCAGAATCCCCTTGACAAAGGCTATTTTGCCGAAACGTTGGGGCTACTCTCATCTTGGCAGGTATATCCGCTACTTGTAGTTTCTTTTCTGCCTTTTTCTGTACCTAAGGGTGGTATGTATACTATTATCATGTGAAATGTTTTTTGTTTTTTGTAAACATTATGTTGCTGTTTGTTTGTTTTTTTTCTAGTAAAACATATTTCAATCTTACCACCTGAGTCAAAAGATCTTTGTTTGAGTGTGCAGACCTGATTTCCTGTATACGTTGCTGTACCTTACAACCTTACAAACCCATTGACCACCAAGACCTTAATGATGGCATCTAAGCTTATCTCAAGCAGTCAATCAGAAGGCATTTTAATGTGCTATGACATCATATTAGCAGAAACCAATGTACCACATAAACATTTACATTTAAAAGAACAGAGTTTTAAAAATACATTTTAATTACTTTGTAACTGGATATCCATTCTTGCTCCATATAAACTTGTCTGGCGAAATCCTGCCTGCTTTCTCTTGTACCAACTGGATCAATTCAATCCCTACCTTTTATATCACTAGTATTGGTGCAGCCTCTTCCAAAGAATACAACTTGGAAGGGTCCCTAAGAAAGACAATGGCCTGAGCACCTTTTGCATCTCTGTCTATCGGAAAACACAATAAAGTTCCCCACCCTCAGGCCTAAGGAGGGTTTAATCCCCTGGCTGCACTTTGTATAGTTTCATCTGTAACGTGAATAACAAATAAAAAAAAACAATTACAAAAAGTATTGTAGAAGTGATACCTATATTGGCTAACAATAAAAATACATTGCAAGCTTTCGGAGCACCAAGGCCCCTTTGTCAGGCAAAATACCAGCAGTTCTGAGTATTCCAAGTAGGATTTTTGAATTGAAGTCCTTTTGGAATCAGGTTTTCTTTTTTGCACTTTGTTAAAAAGAAAATGTCGCTGTCCAGTTATGCCAGTTTCTTCAGCAGAGTTTTAAGTCTCATTTGTATACGGTACATTGTGGTATCTTCCATGTTCAGCACAAAACAAAAACTGTGGTATCGTTTTAGCCAGTAGCAAAAATAACATGCCTGACAAAGGGGCCTTGGTGCTCTGAAAGCTTGCAATGTATTTTTATTGTTGGCCAATATAGGTATCACTTCTACAATACTTTTTGTATATGTTTATTTTTAATTTCTTATTTTTGCTACTGGCTTACATGGTACCACAGTTTTTGTTTTTATCTTTAACGTGGTCATTCTTCAGCACCTACTACTTTGCCTTATATATCTGTAAGTTTACCTTTACCCCTCTTTCTTTATTGTAAGCTCTGGAGCAGGGCCGCAATGCATAGGCACCCATAGCAAGCCAGCCGGACGCGGTGTCTGCTTAGCGCGAGTGCGCATGTGCAAGGTGTTGCTCGCGCGCGCATGCACGAGTTGGCGCAAACATACGCGAATTGCCACGAGTGTTCGTGCATGCACAGGAGTGCAAAAAGAAGAAAAAAGCAGAGAGAGATGGACTCAGAGGGGACAGACTGGGGGTAGGCAACAGAGGAGGTGCGTGCCTGGCGCCCCCAAGCTTTGTGCCCTAGGCACGTGCCTACTCTGCCTACCCCTTGGCCCGGCCCTGCTCTGGAGCACGACCACTTTGCTTTTGTTCTGTAATTATAAGGATGAACCATAAATTTTACATTCAATCAAATAGCGAATCTTCCAAGACTTAGCCAATGCCTGCACATCTATGAGCATGGCTGGAAATGTAGAAATACATGGTACTTAAATAGTAGGTGATGGATGTGAGTGCTCCAGTGCTGATTAGAGCGTTCATTGCTGAAATTGTAGCCAGGTGGTCCAACAGCACAAAGCAGAACAAGGACTCAAAGCCGACAAGCCTTTAAATGAATATCGGTGTATAAGAAAAGAGAGATTCACTATTAGGTGTAGATCTAGAGTAGTAGTTTTTGAAACAATGTTTTGTTTGTGTTGCCTTAATACCAGGGGTTCCCAACATTTTTTACTCATGAGTTACATGAAGAGTTAAAAGTGTTTAGGAGCTGCACAAGCATAGCACAATGTCCTGGGGAGAGAAGAACTTGGTAAAAGAACATTTCCAGTGCCAATAATCATCTATGCAGCCCTCATTTACAGCAAGGCTCTCTGACATACACTCTTGTAAAAAACACACCTCCATTTTAGGATTGTTCATGAAACATAAACATTAAAAATGTACCAATTAATATAACCCACAAGCTGCATGATTAATCAGCAAATAAAATAGATGCACGTTGAACTAACTAATATATTTCAGGAAAAGGCACTCACAACATTGCTAGATTCTTTATTTGCTTTATTGTGAGCACTTGAGAAAGGGGGTAGGAACCCCAGGATCCAGCACAATTGCTGTTGTGAGTGCCGTCTGACTTTTCCTGATATATATACAGCAGACTTCTGAAACTTTTGAGCAGCAGAGTTTCCAGATTGAGCACCATGTTACACTTTACACAGAATTTTGGACTTTTATTAGTATGAGTGCAACTAGTATTCTGCCACAACCCACTATCTTTCCAGAGGCCACCCCTCAGCTTTGAATATGGGAGATCTCTCTCTCCAACCAGCACCAAGAATGTCTCCAATATATGCCATTGGTCAGATCCAAACACTATTGCAGTAGATTAAAATGCAGTTGCAGACCCAATGTTCAAAAAGATCCCAGAAACACAGAGAGGAGCTAAACGCAAAATCCTATTTGGTGTCTTTTTTTATGTACTAATCCCTTGCAGTCAGGACCGCCATCAGAAATCACAGGGCCCCATACGAAAAAAATTCCTGGGCCCCCTGGGCTATGCCCACCACAAGCCCCACCTACAGGTCCGCCCTCCCCACCCCACAGGTCCACCCCCCACCACACACTAAAAAAAAAAAAACATTGGTGGCTATGGTTCCCACATGTAAATAACAAAATAAAAAATATTGGTGGCCAGGGCCCCCCCATTGAAAAAAACATTTGTGGTCAGGGCCACCCATTAAAAAATATTGTTAGCTAGGACCCCACATGGGGAAAAAAAATTGGTGGCCAGGGACCACCCCCCATGTTATAAGAAAATTGGTGGCCAGGGCCCCCCTTAAACGTCCATGTAAAAAAACGTGCCCCCCCCCCAGAAGTTTAAAAAAAATTTGGTGCCCAGGGCCCCACCACACAACAGGGACCACAAAGGGTTACCTTTAGGGGGCCCTGCCATGTTACATTTCATTAGTGATGCCCACCTGCTGTCAGTGAGCTGACAACTACAGTAGGGACGAGGGGAGCACAGATGGCTGCATCTTCTTCCAGTGACAGCATTTCTTCAGTTATTGGTCACAGAATTTCAAGTCCTGGTAAAGCTGTGTGGTGATTGAATGAGCTGGAGGAGAAGTTCAAACCTCAGCTATCCAATCCCTGAGCAGCTCAACCAGGACTTAAACTCTGTGACCAATAAGGGAAAGGAATGGACAGAAGATACCTCCCGCCCTGCCTTCCCAAAGTCAGCAGCTCTCAGAAAGCAGGGGGGCCTGGCTAATCAAGAAAGTGTGGTGTGGCCGGGCCCCCCTTACCCTCGGGGCCCCCTACAACTGTCCCCCCCGTCCCCCCCTGATGGCTGCCCTGCTTGCAGTTGCTCCACACTTACCTTTCTAATAATCGTACCCCCATATGCAATAAAAGGCATTAAATTTGCTCAGGAGCAATAACCCAAAGCAACCAATAAGATGTTTGCTTTTAAACCGGTGGCCAGTAAATTCTACCGGCTGATTGGTTGCTATGGGTTGTTGCAACTGGACAAATGTGTACCTTTTATTATACAAACCCATAGGGTAATAGAATGTGCAAAGTTTGCTACCGATCTAATCACCTAAAGCAACCAGTAACATTTATAGGTAACCTATATAGTAAACTTTTCTCTATCTTACTGATTGCTAGGGTTACTGGCAAACTTTGAGGTTTAGCCTTTTTGTCTAATATATAATATAGTATTTTCCCCATCTTTGAATCAATTGTATGACTACGGTACATCAATAGAAATAATTAATCATTATCACCCTACATACAAACCTATATTTTTATTGCACCTTTACTACTGCAACCAACATGTGACATCTCCAAACAATCCCCCAATCTGAGCCTTTCCCAAAATGCATCATATAACACCTAAGCAATTAAAATCACTGGCATGTCTCCCACGTACCTGTGTAGGGCTGCTCCACAAATGCTGGAAACAGCTGCATAAATCCCGTCTCCATAGACCGACAACTGTTGCTCAGCACATCCAGGTGGGCAAAGGACCTGAACCAACTCTTTCTTTAGATCCAGTGCTCTCATAGAGCAGGTGACAGGAATCGAAGCTGAAAGGGACCAAGATATGTCATTCATCTAACGGCAATGACAAATAAGCAAGTTTAAACCAACCTACCTGTATGCACATTAAAATGATAGGGTTCAAAGTGGGACAATGTGCAAAGCCAAGAAAAAACTGGGGTGAAAATTTCTATGCTAATTACCCATAATGTGCAAATCATTGAACTGTTGCTGTCACACATGCACCTTATGCTCTAATTTTAGCGAAACTACGAGGGAGCAGTGCACCCATTTACAGGAACAGGTAGGTGCAAGTGCTAACAGAATAACATTTTAACAGGTGCCAATTTGCATCCATTAATGTGTCCAAAACTCTTACCTACAACAAGTTAAAGATGATCCCCCTCCCCCTTTGTAATTGCAGCTGTACTGGGCCCATTGTGTCAATACTAAAATACTAACACAACTGCATGCATCTATGATCAGAGATTGGGTGCATGTTGCAGATATCTTTTTAGAGAGGGTGATTGTGTCACTTCCAGTACGCTGCATGAAGATGCCATTAGGATGTGAGGCTTTTGGTGGCACCTATTAAGGCAACCTGCTGTGAGAACCCTGAAATTACTGTCATGTATAGGGTGGGGTGGTAGTAGCACCCAGTGTCAATAGGCGCACTTGTGCACAATTCAGCAGAAAAGGAAGGACAGAAGCAGCGGCACTTAGCACAACTATATCTGTTTAGGCACAAGTACCGTAGCAGAATGGCATCAGTATGTGAAACATTCACATCCATTTTAGCACAATTGCGGCTAGATGCGTTAATGACCCTTGGTTTATTCCAATTTTTACTTCATTAACCCAAGAGGGGCACATAGTGACAAGTGGGAAAGGTTTAATTTCTAGGGCGGCTGCTGGGAAACACGAGAGACTAAAAAAAGGAAACATATTAAATCTTATGATTTAGAAAAACAGTATCAAATATATAATAAAAAAGACATTATTTGCAGTGAGCTTTTCAAAAGCAAAAAGCTTAATGATGGTGTTTACTTTTGTTGTGCAATTGTATTGCATTGTTGTTATTTGTCACACTGTTTATTCTTAAATGCCAATAAATATAATTGGAAAAGAAAGAATTTTTTGGCGTTCCCCATAAGAAGACCGTTGACATTTTATAGGAACAGGTAGAGAAATGGCAGATGAGGTTCAGTGTGGATAAATGTGCACTAGAGCATGTGGGCCATTCAGATTCCAATCTAGACTTATACTGAAGCCATTCAAGTACAGATGAAAATGATTTAGAAATGAAAATAAATAACATGGTAACTTTCAGAGCTCAGTGGCAGGAATTGACTAATTCCATGAGGCTGCAAAATTTTTTCCATTTTCTCTAGTAACGGCACAACGGGATCCAAGAAATCGCATACACTTGAATGAAAACGTAATTTAAAGGCGATGCTCAGGAGAAAAATTATTGTGTCATAAAACAAATTACGTAGCTGAACTGTGTGCTTAGCCACAGAAGGTATCTGTAATGCTGCAGAAATAAATATCAGGACTGACAGACTAAATGGACTCCAATAAATCAGTGTCTAATGGATGTCACGGTTAGGGGTTTATTTTCTAAAGGTATGGGACCTGTTATCCAGAATTATAGGGACCAGGGGGTTTCTGGAAAAGAGCTCTTTCAGTAATTTGGATCTAAATACTTTGTCTATTAAAAAATAATTTAAACATTAAATAAACCCAATTGGATTGTTTCACCTCCAATAAGGATCAGTTATATCTTAGTTGGGATCAAGTACAAGGAACTGTATTAAAGAGAAAACAGGAAATCCTTTTTAAAATGTTGAATTTTTAAATAAGAGTCTATGGTAGATGGCCTTCCCGTAATCTGGAGCCTTCTGGATAATGGGTTTTTGGATAACAGATCCTAGGGGGCGTTGCAGGTCTATAATAATTAGCAGTCAGTTATTCCCGAATAAAGAAGAAACAACTCCACTGATACACTTCTTTCTGTCAATAGAAGTATTTGCTGAATTTGCTAGTATTCAACATAATTTTATTTATTTCATTACAAAATACTCAGCTATAAAATCTGCAGGGAGATTGTTTTTAAGTCTATCCAGCAAGTGAAGGCTGCATTGTGGAAGACAATTTTGGCTCATTCTTCAAAGAGTTATGGAAGCCAGCTGTGCATGACGGTAATGCAAATTTTATTGCCTGCATTTACACCAGTCCTTTGTTGTGAAAAAGGACACATACGATTTTTATATATAAAGGTATGGGATCTAATTCCAGAATCCTTGAGGCCTGGGGTTTTAAGTGGCAGACAAAATGCTCCCCTTAAACTCACGCCACTACATTGGCATGGGGACTGATACATTATAAAGTATGTTTTAGACCTATACAGTGATGAGCCCTGGAAAAAGTGGGTTTTAAGTGTTCACTTCGAAAGGGACACCAGCAGGAAGAGGTTCCTCCTGTTTGATCTAGGCTGTAGTCCAGATGTATAAAAGTAAAAAACTGTAGTGAATACTACATTGTTTAAGGGCCCCAACATTGCCCGCTTTTAGGACCATAGGGGAGCTCACAAAGATCAGGATATTGCATATTAATGGGGGAACGTAATAGAAGTCGGTAACCGAAAAATTCGCAATGCTAAAAGTTTTGCCTTTGTGCAATTTAGTATAGCTTTTGCCAACCCAAAAACTGTTTGGCGATCACTTCCAACAGTAGGTTTGAGAATTTTATCGTTTGCGCCAATGCGCAGTGAACGTAATAAAACTTCTTACTGAAAAAGCTATGTTTGCGCCAAAAGATTGCGACGCCTTTAGTCGCATCTTATAAGTGCGCCATTAAAATTCGCAATGCAATAACGCTTTGAGGAAGAATATTACATTGCAAAATGCACATTTTTATTCTTATTGGTGCAAATTGTTTTTCCTCTTTGTGACTTTTATTACACAGTGTGTATTTATAGGGTTGTTCACCTTTGAGTTAACTTTTAGTATGATATAGAGCAGGGGTCCCCGACCTTTTTCACCTGTGAGCAACATTCAGATGTAAAAAAAGATGGGGAGCAACACAAGCACGAACAATGTTCCTGAGGGTGCCAAATAAGGGTTGTGATTGGCTACTGGTAGCCCCTATGATGACTGGCAGCTTAAAGGAGACTCTGTTTGGCAGTACATCTGGTTTTAATACAACCAAAACTTGCCTCCAAGGCCAAAATTCAAAAATAAGCACCTGCTTTGAGGCTACTGGGAGCAACATCCAAGGGGTTGGTGAGTAACATGTTGCTCACTGGGGATCACTGATGTAGAGAGTGATATTCCGAGACAATTTGCAAATAGTTTTCATTTTTTTTTAAATTATTTGTGGGGTTTCAGTTTTCTAGCTTTTTATTCAGCAGCTCTCCAAATTGCAAATTTAGCAATCTGGTTGCTAGGGTCCAAATTTCCCCAGCAACCATGCATGGATTTGAATAAGAGACAAGAATACGAATAGGAAAGGATCTGAATAGAAAGAGGAGTAAACAGCAACAATAACAATACATTTGTAGCCTTACAGAGCATGTATTTTTTAGATGGGGTCAGTGACCCTCCCAATTTGAAGGCTGAAAAGAGTCAGAAGTGGAAGGCAAATAATCCAAAAATGATAAAAAATAAATAATGAAAGTCATTTGAAAAGTGGCTTAGAATGGGCCATTCTATAACCTACTAAAAGTTAAAATAAAGATGAACCACTCTTTAAGGGTTTTATATTGCATTGCACTCCTTTTGTTATTGCCTACTGTTTCTATTGTCTGCATTGACTGCTAATTTATATCAGCCCAGTTCTAGTTCAATAAATCTGAGTTCACTCTTCTACTTGTGTTGGTATTCACTGGGAAGCTCTAGCGTATCCCTATGGCCATATTAATTGTATGCCTGGGGTTGGCTACATGATCTTATTTTATTATTCTGTGTAGTAAAGAAACATCAATTAAAGGGAAGGGGCCTCTATAAAGGCGGTATTGTTTATAAAGGTATTATTTTTCACACTATTAATTACACACAGTCAGTTTCATGTTAAATAAAACCACACAAGGCTTTTCAGTCCTCTCTCCCAGAGAAAGGGTGACATTGTGTGAACAACTAGAGGTAATGCTCACATAGCAGAGGCCAGGCACCTACTGTTCTCCTTTCTCTGTCTGCTGGAGCCTCTGGTTTTGGTTAACTGCTGATAGTAACTACACATGGATCCATATAATGCCACTAATATAGTTCTCCAATAGTTCTATCATTGGCTTTGCTGTATAGGAAACTTGTACTTGTCCTGGTAGCAATTTAATGTGTTAAAAGGGTGGTTTACCTTTAAGTTATCTTTTTAGTATGTTGTAGAACGGCCAATTCTAAGATAGGGTGATTTGGACCCTAACAACCAGACTGCTGAAATTGCAAACTGAAGAGCTGCTGAATAAAAAGCGAAATAACTCAAACCCCACAAATAATAAAAAATGAAAACCAATTACAAATTGTCTAAGAATTTCACTCGCTACATCATACTTAAAGTTAATTTAAAGGTGAACAACCCTTTTAAGGTGGAGCCATCTGGACTTACAATAATCTGATTTTCTTGCTGATGGAGTGCAGCCGCAGACCTCTTGTATCAGTCTATAATTATAATTTATCTGATAATTTGTATCAGTCAGCATTTGAATATAATTTGTGTATGTGTTGTACAGTGCCCTGGAATATGTTGGTGCTTTATAAATAAGCGTTAATAATTATAATAACAATAACGTATCTCTTGATTTGGAAGAATCAGCGCGTTATGCTAGTTGTGCTCCCATTAGCTACAGATGGACATCTTGATCCTCTGTCTCATAGACTTTGAGTAGGGATGAAGAAACTATTCGGGTGGGCACTGGAATATAACTGTTTACCAGTTAACTGTATGTACATGGTGTATTGAAATAAGTGATAGGAAATAGAGTTGTCACTGCATTGGGCATGATTCTGCATCAGGGCTGTACCTGAGCTTTATTTGTGGGGGCATTGTGGCGTTTCACTGGTGGGGCAAAAAATAGATTAAATGCTTTACTTGCTTTACTGCAGTAACTGATCCCTGGAGTAATCTGAGCAATCATTTAGGCAAAGAAAATGGTGTATTACTAGGAAATAGGAGATTTTTGTGTGGCTTCTTCTAGACAAAGTTGGAGATGGTCTAGGAAGGGTTGAACTTGGTGGACCTATTTTAGTTTAATATATTAGTTGCTGCATGCTGAAATTCTTTTGATTCGTTTGGATCCATAATCTAATTTATGAGCTCATTACATGGCGGTTAATGAATTTCTGAAGCAATTTTTCTTCTTCTCTTATACATGCACAAATAAAATCTATTGCCAGGAAATGAGAAATAAAAAAAACAAAAAAAAAAACAGGCCAAACCCCTTTTTAGCTTGTGCTTATAGGCGCAAATTCACTAAGCGCCGAAGTGCCGAACACTAGCGTTAATTCGCTAGCGTTTGGCATTTTTCGTTACTGCGAAAATTCACTAACAAACGCTGGCGTAGTTTCGCTAGTGTTACTTCGCACCCTTACGCCAGGCGAATTTTCGCTAGCGACGTAACTACGCAAATTCACTAACTTGCACAGTGTACTGAACGCTACCTTTTCCCTGGCCCTCTCCATGTCCTCACTCTGCGGGATAGCCCCTCCCTCTCCTCGAAGAAGAACCCACCCCCTAACTGATAAATTAGGAGGAGTACCTCCCCTCGGTGTCTTTTTTGGGTTCTTCCCTCTCCTGGCTCCTGGATGCAGGAGCCAAAAATTTTGAATTTTCAAGGGAAGAAGCAGGGGCTGCTGTTAGCGTCCCAGAGAAGAGGGTTTTTTATATATATGTTTCCCTCGACAGCCTTACCTCAGTTGATGATCCTGTACGGGACCCAGTGGCTGATTCTCCCTGTGCCTGCGCCTACCCGGCCTGCCTCACCAAGGGCGTCCGGCGGTTTGAGGACTGTATCCTCTCCAGTTCTCCTATTTTTAGGCTACAGGAGGGGTGGCAGCAGTTAGGTAGGGCATACGGCACCTTCGGATGTAACGATAAAGGAAGCGCCAGGTTCCCATGCTGGCGCTGCACGCGAGATCTGGGGGCGGCGCTAAGCGCGGGTCAACCGGAAGCTCCGGCGGAGCAGGGACAACGGCCCGCATTAGCCACACTTCCGCATAGCAAGCTTGAAGAGCGGGCCTGCGGCGCGGGGAGGAACAGGAACTGGAGGATTTATTTAGAGCAGGGCCTGCCTCTCTTTCCTCGTGGCTGCCTGTTCTCAGTGCGGATCAGCTTTGGGTGCTGACTAGGTAGGTTAGGGGAATGAGAAGGGGTAATCCTGCTACAGAAGCCTTAGGTTTCTGATTTTCGTATTAATTATTTTTTTTTTTGCAGGCTGCTTTTGCCCCCTGTCTTGTTCCAGCTGCCACCCCAAACAAGCCTTCTTCCCTTGGTTGAGGTAAAAAAAAAAAAAAAAAAAAAAAAAAAAAATGCAGTGTTATAGGATCAGTAAATTGTTCTTGGAACACTTTGTGATTATCCTATCTCTTATCTGGTTCTAGTGTCATGAGGCCGTCCAGATCAAGAGAGAGATCAAGGGAGATCTCAGAACAAAGAGAGGATCCTCAGCTGGCCCCTGCTACCAAATGCATGGGATGCAATGAGCCACCA
Organism: Xenopus petersii; assembly: GCA_038501925.1. NCBI lineage: Eukaryota > Metazoa > Chordata > Amphibia > Anura > Pipidae > Xenopus > Xenopus petersii. The sequence continues at coordinate 32,040,507 of CM076686.1, forward strand.
TTACCTGACAAGAAACTGTGTCAAGTATGCCTTATAGCTGCTTCAGGTGTCGAGGCAAATTCAAGCATGGGAATCCTAGCCTGGATAAAGGAAGCAGTGGCAAAGGAGATTTGTTTGGCCACAGCTTCTGCATCTAAAAGTCCGCAGTTGGATTTTGACCCAGATCCAGAGGACACCTTTGCAACCAGAGCATCAGAAGACAGGTGTTCTTCTTCAGATGAGGGAGAGGAAGTTCAGTCTTCCTTTGATTTTGCCCTTATTCAGCCTCTTATAAAAGCGGTAAGGGCTTCTTTGGTATTGGAGGACGAAAGCCAGGCCTCAACATCATCATCCTTTCTGCCATGTTCTAAGCCTAAAGGACAGACGTTTCCATTACATCAAGAAGTGATGGACCTAATCAAAGCAGAATGGGACATTCCATCAAAGCGCAGTAATATGCTAGCTAGAGGGAATAAGTTATACCCTTTTAAAGATGACGAGGTAAAGGACTTTAGTACCTTACCAAAAGTGGATGCTCCAGTTTTAAACATATCCAAAAGTACTTTATTACCCATTGAGGATCAAGCAACTTTGAAGGATCCAATGGATAAGCGTCTGGAATTAGACCTGAAAAGACTTTTTACCACAGCAGGAGAAAGTCTCAAGCCAGCAATTGCAAACCTCTCAGTAGCTAAAGCCTTGGAGGTGTGGTTGGCCAATGTGGATGTAGCCCTGAGAGAAGGTCGGGATCGAACAGAAATTCTAGAAGGCCTAAAGGAGTTAAAGCTGGGCTCGGCCTTTTTAGTTAATTCTTCAGTGGATCAGATCCGTTTGGCTTCCAGAAGCTTGTCCTTATCTGTAGCCGCGAGAAGGGCCTTATGGCTTAGAGCCTGGGAGGCAGACTCAGCCTCTAAAGTGGCTCTATGTTCTCTACCTTTCCAAGGTCAAGTCTTGTTTGGAAAAAAGTTGGAGGATCTGATCTCTAAGGCATCGGGGGGCAAAAGTCAATTGCTTCCCCAGAAAAAGAAACGCCAGATGGGAAGGCCATCTTTCAGAGGGAAAGCCTTTCCTAAATCAAGATTTGTGCCGTATGATCGCAGGCCTTTTCGTGCGGGAAGAGAAACTTCAAAACAAGACAGCTGGAAGGCAGGTCAGTCAGGTTTCTTTCGCATGTCCAAAGGAAAGGCGGGAGAAAACAGCCGTAAACAATTATGAAGGTGGTGCGACCCAGGAGCCTACGTTGGGAGGAAGACTTCATCAATTTCAGGCTGCCTGGGAACAATCCATAGAAGACAGATGGGTTCTGGGGATTGTGAGGGACGGCTACAGACTAGAATTCAAAAACAGTCCTCCATACTCGGGATGCTTAGTATCCCAAATGCCGATGGACAACTCCAAACGGAGGGCACTTCAAGCCTGTCTCATCAAGTTGGAACAACAGCAGGTGATATGTCAGGTCCCTTGGGATCAGAGAGGAACGGGAGTATATTCCAGGTTCTTCATAGTCCGAAAGACATCAGGGGCATGGAGGCCAATACTGAACCTAGTGAGGGTCAACAAGGCTTTGAGGATCCAACACTTCAGGATGGAATCCATCGATTCGGTAAAAGCGGCTATGTCTCCAGGGGATTGGATGTGCACCATGGATATCAGAGACGCATACCATCACATTCCCATTGCAACTTCGGATCAAAGGTTTCTTCGATTTGCAGTGGGACAAAATCACTACCAATTCAGATGCCTCCCCTTTGGGTTAGCCACAGCCCCAAGGGTGTTTTCGAAAATCCTGGTGACCCTAGTTGCACAGCTAAGGTGGCAGGAGATCCGTCTATTCCACTATCTAGACGATCTAATTTTGTTGGCACCATCGAAGGAGCAAGCGAACAGGCACAGGGACCGATGCGTGGAGACATTAACATCTCATGGCTGGCTCATAAATTTCAGCAAGAGTCACCTATCCCCATCGCAGAAAGTGACTTACCTGGGAGCTTACATAGACACAGTGTCAGGACAAGTTACGTTGTCAGCGGAGCGACAATATTCACTGAGAGCAGTAACAAAGAAAGTGAGGACAAGTCCAGAAGTACCAGCGAGTCTAATACAGAAGATCCTGGGCATGATGTCATCCACGATTGGCCTAGTTCCATGGGCTCATTGGAGAATGAGGCCTCTTCAAATGTCTTTCCTACTACAGTGGGACGGGGAATCTCAGTCTCAGACAATAAAGATGTCATCACAGCTGCGATCTTCCCTCTTATGGTGGGAAGAACAAGACAACCTGAACAAGGGAGTCAAGATGTTCCCAGACAGTTGGACCATAATGTCAACAGACGCATCAGGCCAAGGCTGGGGAGCAGAATTAGGATCCGAAGTGGCACAAGGTCGTTGGCTCCACCCGTCTCCAAACCTGCCGTCAAATATATTAGAACTAAGGGCGATTCGGCAAGCGTGTCTAGTTTTTCAGGAACAACTCAAAGGTACAAGGCTAAAGGTAAAATCGGACAATGTTACAGCAGTAGCGTTCATAAGAAGGCAGGGGGGCACAAGAAGTCTAGGACTCCTGGAAGAAGTTCAACCCATCTTCCAATGGGCAGAAGAGTATTTGGTAGACCTCACGGCAGTTTATGTTCCAGGTCCACTAAACAAAGTAGCGGATCTGCTCAGCAGAAACTTTGCAGAAAGACACGAATGGACATTGAGTCAGAAGATCTTCAAAGAGTTAGTCCAGAGGTGGGGTCAACCTTCAATAGACCTGATGGCCTCTTCAATCAACACAAAATGTCGGCAGTTCTTCTCAAGGAACTGGGAACCGAAGGCACTGGCAGTGGATGCACTGACACAAACCTGGAGGTTCCGTTTAGGCTATATCTTTCCTCCTCTGCCTCTGATTCCGAAGGTGTTGCAGAAGATCAGGGAGGATCAGGCGGACGTGATTTGCATCGCACCAGCATGGCCTCGGAGACCGTGGTTCACAGACCTAATCCAGTTGTCGATAGACCGACCTTGGAGGCTTCCAGTATCAGACCACTTACTGTTCCAGGGCCCGTTTTTCCATCCGGATCCAGGATCTTGGGCCCTGACGGCTTGGAGGCTGAGAGGCAGACGTTAGAATCTCAAGGACTTTCCTCGAGAGTTATTCAGACATTACTACAATCCAGGGGTCAAGCGGTCTCGTGGGCAGCAGAAGCGGGCATTTCCTTGGATGTCATCTGTAGGGCAGCCTCTTGGTCTTCACCTAACACTTTCATCTCCCATTACAAGCTGGATGTTAGGTCTTCTAACTATTCCCAGTTTGGGTCTAGTATTCTGAAATCGGCCAGCGAGGCCAAATAAATATTTTCATATTTGCAGTCATGGTGAATTCTTTATTTCCCACCCAGGACCAGGCAGCTTGCTAAGTCCCGCAGAGTGAGGACATGGAGAGGGCCAGGGAAAAGGGAAAATTGTTCCATACTTACCGTTATTTTCCTTTCCCTGGTCCTCTCCATGTCCAGGTTTCCCTCCCTTATTGGTGCTAGAGTGATCAGAACTTGGTACGAGACACCGAGGGGAGGTACTCCTCCTAATTTATCAGTTAGGGGGTGGGTTCTTCTTCGAGGAGAGGGAGGGGCTATCCCGCAGAGTGAGGACATGGAGAGGACCAGGGAAAGGAAAATAACGGTAAGTATGGAACAATTTTCCCTTTTACGCTAGACTTCCTTCGCCACCTCAGACCTGGCGAAGCGCAATAGAGTAGATAGGGATTGTTTCAATAAAGACAAATTTTTTTCTAAGTCCCAAAAAACGCTGGCGTGTTTTCTACATGATGGGTGATAGGCTGAAAAAGATCGAAAAATTTTTTGGGGCTCCCCTACTTCCCCCCTACATTTCCTGACTCATGGCAACTTACCTAGACAGTGGGCACATGTGTAGGGCAAAATAAAATTTTTATTTGCTGATTTGAAGGTTTTCTAGGCATTTGTAGTGCTGATACGTGTTCCTCCATTGAAATTTGAATTTCGCGCCGTATGCAAATTAGCCTTCTAGCGCAACTTCGCAACCTTACGCTACCCCTGTGCGCAACTTCGGATTTTAGTGAATTTGCGGAGCGCTGGCGAAACTACGCCTGGCGAAGTGCGGCGAAGTGCGGCGAAGTTGCACCTGGCGCAACTTCGCATCTTAGTGAATTTGCCCCATAGTGTTTGAACAATACAGTCTCTCCCAGAGTCTTTAGGTTCCCCTGTACATAAACCCATATCCATAATGTACCAAATTATAGGAAGGCCATCTCCCATAGACTCTATTTAAATCAAATAATTAAACATTTTAAAGCATATTTGCTTTTTCTCTGTATCAATAAAACTGTAAGATAAGATATAATTAATCCTTATTGGAGGCAAAAGAAGCACATTGGACATATTTAATGTTTAAATGATTTGTAGACTTAGGGCTCTTACTGACAAGCGGTTGTAGCTGCGCTCCACTGCGTTCCGTTTTTCTGCGTTCAGACGCAGGGGAGCGTAGGAATAGACGCATTAAGTTCTTTTCAATGGGGCTGTACTCACACAGGCGCGTGTAGGCACCGAACGCAGGAAAAATGCAGCATGTTGTGTCTCAACCTGCGTTCGGCGCCTACACGCACCTGTGTGAGTACAGCCCCATTGAAAAGAACTTACCGGTAATGCGTCTATTCCTACGCTCCCCTGCGTCTGAACGCAGAAAAACGGAATGCAGGGCAGTGCAGCTTCAACCGCGCGTCAGTAAGAGCCCTTAAGGTATGGAGATCCAAACTAAGGAAAGACCCCTTATGCGAAGCATTCTGGATAATAATTATAATGATATCCAAAAGTAGTGCTAGAATGTGGATGCTAGAATGGGGCTGCTTTCCAAAGGGGTACATGGGTACAAGGGGTACATGTATAAGACAGAGGTCGCATGTGCATGACTTTTGAGCCAGATCATTTCTGCTGCACGGTGTCCACTTTAGGTGTCAATGACCTTTAAATGACCACTTCCTTTTCTTGTTCTTTGCCCAAGCTGGCCTTAGTTTCTTCTGATCCTGTTAAAGTCTATTCTCTGGCAGTTTATTTTTTATTGGTTTTGATCTTGCCTGCTACTCAAAGGGGTTATTCACCTTTGAGTTAACTTTTAATATGATTTAGAGAGTGATATTCTGAGACCATTCGCATTTGGTTTTCATTTTGTATTATTTGTGTTTTTTGAGTTATTTAAGTTTTTATTCAGCAGCTCTCCAGTTTGCAGTTTCGGCAACCATGCACTGATTTGAATTAGAGACTGAAATATGAATATGGGTGGGGCTAAATAGAAAGTTTAGTAATAAAAAGTAGCAATAACAATACATTTGAGGCCTACAGAGCATTTTTTTAGATGGGGTCAGTGACCCCCATTTGAAAGCTGGAAAGAGTCAGAAGAAGAAGGCAAATCATTAGAAATTTAGAAACAATAAATAATGAAGACCAGTTGCTCAGGATTGGCAATTCTATAACATGTGAAAAGTAAACTTAAAGGTGAACCACCCATTCAACTCTGTTTCTTGCCCCCTGCCTCCAGGACAAATGTCTTCTTTCTCTTTTGTGTCTCACCCTTGTGTAATAACTTTGCTGCGGTCTTCACTTGTTTGGAATACCTTCTGAGACCCCAAAATGGAATGGATGAAGACCACTGCTAGTAGGATAGGAGTTCCTATCAGGCATATAAGGAAAGGTCTCTATTGAGTATACTTCTTAAAGGAGAAGGAAAGTAAAATACCGGCCAGGTGGCAACCATACCTACAAGTGATTGTATTTACTTACCTATGTGAGGAAAAAAGGCCTGGCACACGGCGAAGGGGGAACGCCCTCCAAAACGTTGTTTGACGCAATAAACATACCAGGGGTAGGACCCCGGTTTAATTTGCTCCGTGTGCCAGGCCTTTTTTCTTTACATTGGTCCATTGGGAGTGCCGTCTCCCTCAGGTCTTGGGCACCAGAGTTAAATTTCGAAGGGCCTGAGTGTGCGCGTGGTTTCTGTGTATCACTGTATTTACTTACCTGACACCCTGGGCCAGCAGAAAATGACACAGGCTTATTGGGTTATTCCAGTGGGCACCATGGAGCGATTGCCTTCTGGCTTCTTTTTCTTCAAATTTCCCAGGGCAGACACATACACAGTACAATGAAATAGCCGACTTTTTGTGAAAGTTTGGCTTTTTACTCTACTGTGCATGCGTGGCCAAGAGAACAAAGAAGAATCAGGAAGATTATGGCTCCGTGGTTCTCGCTGGAAGAATCCCGGGTCGGTGCAGTTTTCTGCTGATAGGTGCCCTGGCCCAGGGGTGTCAGGTAAGTAAATACAATCACTTGGGGTGCCCAACTTTTGGCACCCCCAACCAAGTGTAAAAGGACTTTCCTTCTCCTTCAAGTATCATTGGAGACACAAAGGAAGTTGGGCGTCTTTCTACTTATTTAGGTAAATGTGGGCAGCATCCTAACATCTACTTCATATCAATGACTCAGGCCTGGAAGTTCAGGTGGTTATAGCATTAAAAATCCTTTATTTGGAAAAAAATAATAATTTTTAGGAAAGTGGGTTCTGGGGAAAACAAATGAATGGTGTCAGTATGCTTTTCAAATAGTTTGCCGTATGCCATAGTTTATCCTACTGTAGAATTGCACAGAGTGCCAGAATATATTGTCATTTACTATGAAATATTTTAGCTAAATAAAATTTTTCCAATAGGACTTTTCATCTGATGCGTAAGCAATACACCCTTGGCACGGGCGCTCCCCATTCTGCGCATCGGAGAGGGACTGAAAAGAAAAGACTGCGTCTCTGTGTCAGGGTTCAGTTTGTATTTTCCCTTGGTCTGAGTTTCACTGTCTGAGGGCTTTTACATAATCTGGCTCCTGCAGTGATTTATATTTTCTTCAAGGAAGGAAGCAGCAGACAGAGAAATAACACTAGACTGATTTCTATTTTTGTGCATTCCTCAATCTCCATGGAAAAAAAAAAGGTTCACTTATACTGAATTGAGTTGGGGATGGGGGTTGTTTAAGAAATCCTTCTATCCGCACACAAACCAGTGATTATTACTGCCAAAAATATATAAGAAAGACATTTTTAGAATAATTTTTACACTAGGGAACTAAAAAAATGACCCTGTGAGAGTTTCTTGTCACAGTTGAAATATCCTATAGAACATCTGCAATGTCCATTTCATTGTAAGAATTTGCTTATACAGCATTTCTAGATCTTCAAGTAAATGTGGCAGTAAATTTGCATTAACATGTAAAAATGCAGACCAGAGAAGGCTAACACACAGAACAAGGGCTCTTCTGCCTGCTCTCCTCACCCGCGACCTAAGACTGCCAGCTTTTGACTTCTGCCTTCCTGTTTTATAAATTTGTGCCTCGCCCTCCCCTTTTGTAATGTTATTGGCAGGGTGGTGGTGCAGGTCTATAAATGGAGGGGAAAGGTGGGTCTATAAATGGAGGGGAATGAGGATCTATAAATGGAAGGGAAAGGCCAGTCTGGGTCGGGCCAGGGTCTAGACCCGCACATCCCGTATCTTCACTGACATAGGGATGGCGTGCCTCTAAACCGGTACAGTAAGCTCCATGCACAAGTTTTATCATTTATAGCTGTATACTTTGTCTGGCAGTAAAACTTATTTTTGTTTCAATCAGTTTTATACAGTATACACCAATGGAGCTTATTATGGTGGGATGCAGTATGTATTCATCATTAACCCCCTTTTCCCCTCCCGATGTACAATGGGACATTATTTGTTGATCACAAAATTCACTCACATTCTCCAGGTGCAATGGTTGCTGCCAGCTGCACACAGATGCCTACAAAATAAAGACAAAATGATTCTTAGTTTTCGGGTTTTAAATCTGGAGCAAGGTCCAGAGCACAGGTATGACACCAGACCCAAGGCATAGACATGAAGGGGAACAATCTTAGTGCTTTGGTACTTGAGTTTGGGACACATGTTAATGAGGCCCAGTGAGCCAAATACACATATAGGCATAAATGTACTTACATGAAACTGCCAGTGTGTACAGAATGAAATGCATCATTGTTGGGATGATGATCAAAATCTGCAAATAAAAAAAGCAATTCATGAACCTTAAGATAATGGTTCCTTAATGGGCACCAATCACTCAAAATTAGTTTTTCCTACCAGAGGAGAAGACTAATAGAGCCCTGCATTCTGATTGAGGGAAACAATTATTTTTCCTGGCAAAAAAGTTCCCCCAAGCACTAGGACACCCTTACAAAGAGGAAGCTACAGGTGTGGGCAGCCTTGTTGTGGTACTTATAATAGTTACACTCATGAGTATAACATGTAGTGATTATGAGCATGCGCACCATTAAGCATGGCCGCCCGGCATAGTGTCAGGGGTGCTATAATGACCTTGCCCCTTAATACACTTAATACACTCCCTTTGCTCTGATCATCAACGGGGAACAAAAGGATCTTCCATTCAGATCAAAGATTCATTTGGGGGTGTCGCAGGCTGACAACATGTCTAGGATAACACTCAAGACTTATGCCTTCCAGTGAATCCTTTTCTATTAGTAAAGCTTCTGGTTAAGGGTAATCAAAGTATGCATAGTTCTTATAATGCATGAGCAAACTGAGGAGAAGGTTCTTTGTATTTTAATATAATAACAAACTTACAGTTGGTAGAGTAGAGGTTGGGGCTAAGTGATCTACAACACCAGATTAAGGTCCTCATTAGTGAAAAGATGATCAGTGTGGTTGGCACAATGCTATTGGGACCCAGGAAATCTAAAGGCCCCACCAAGCCTGAAGATATCACATTTATTGGATTATTGAGGAAAGGGTGCTCCATATTATTGTCTCATATGGGTCATGCTCTCTCTCCATGATCTCTCTCTCTGAAATTTCTTGAGTCTGAGAAAGAACTTAAATGGAATCTGTCATCAGGACAGTGACCCTGGTGGAAGGTAATTGCAACATCTTAGAGTCCAGAGGACATTAGCTATTTATTGATGAAAATGTTTATTGACTATATTGCTGTGCCGGAGCTCTATGATGTTGTAGGATTTAACATTAATTGTGAAGATCTTAGTTGACTATTCTTGGCACAGGTAGGTACAGTATATGCAAAATCCTAGCGGTATACACCAAGAGGGAAAAGAGACTGGTTCTCCTCTAGGAGACAAGAGAAGATGTGTGCTTCTCTGAAAGAGAGCTAAATAGAGGAAACATACCACATAGCATAGATTGGATTTATTATCATAATGAATGGCTTGGAAGGGAGCAAAATGTCAGCCCTTGAGTTTCTCCCCAGTCTCCATCAGCACATTGTAATCAGAAACATAGGAACTGGGTTTAGGCAGAGATGTGGAGTAACAGGATAAGAGTCTTTATAACTGCCCCCATCCATCTTTTAAGGTCATGTGTTTTTTATTTATATATAGTATCTTGTGTCTTATTGCCTTAGAAACATCAGCATTCTAGCCAGTCTATGTACAATCATCCTGTATTTTTTTCTTTAAAGATATCACTACTGAGATTAACTGGCCCCTGTATTGACAACACCTCAGATTGTAATCCCCTATATTGTTCACACCTGTAATCCTGCCGTGTACTGTTTACATCTGAGACCCAGACTGAAAGTGCCCACATTGTTTAAATGTTCACATACAAACTGCTGAAGGAGCCCCAGCATTGTTTCACTGTATGTAGCACTTTGTGTGCCATACTCTGCCTGTCCTATGCCCCCTGTGTGTGCCATACTCTGCCTGCCCTACTCTGCAGGTGTGTGCCATACTCTGCCTGTCCTATGCTCCCTGTGTGTGCCATACTCTGCCTGTCCTATGCTCCCTGTGTGTGCCATACTCTGCCTGCCCTACTCTGCAGGTGTGTGCCATACTCTGCCTGCCCTATGCTCCCTGTGTGCGCCATATTTTGCCTGCCCTATTCTGTGGGACATGAGCCCGGTAGGGTTTGTTCTGAGGGTTTGTTAGCATTTGGAAATTGTTGTTAGGGGCTCCTTAGGTGTTTGGCAGCAGTGGCGTAACTACTGGGGGAGCAGGGGGTGCGATTGGGCCAGGGCCCGCACCCCCTCAGGGCCCCCCGGCAGCTCGTGCACCACTGTGTTTTTACCTAATGCGGCTGTAAATGCAGCCGTTTCCGAGTGTACCGAGGGGGGCGGGGCTCGGCTGCACGTCCCGCGCCAGGGCCCGCCCCCTCTAGTTACGCTACTGTTTGGCGGTGGGGTGCTGTGTTAACCACAGGTTTTCTGGTTTAGAATTTACAGACACAGAACAGGAACATACTGTAGAGAGTTAATGACCACAAAGCGACCCAAAAAAACCCATATGTACAAAGGGATAAGACTTTACAATACAGAAGAAAAATATAATTGTTAGGGGGCCAACACACAATCCCAATGTACTGAAGATCCTTCAGGCTAGTTATACCATAGAAGATATGTCAATCACTCAATAGCAAAATTGCCTACTCACCCAACTCTACAAATCAACACACTTCTACCAAATTTATGCTAAATCCACAATGTCTTCCAGAATTTACAGAATATTCATGATCATGAAAGGAGACAGTGCAGATATATTTATAATGTATTCTCACAACTGGGTAGACATTGAACAGTGATGTACAGGTAAGGGATCCGGTATCAAGGAATCCATTATCCAGAACAATCCGAATTATGGGAAGGCCATCTCCCATAGACTCCACTTAATGAAATAATTCAAACATTTATAAATTATTTCCTCTGTAATAATAAAACAGTACCTTTCACTTGAGCCTTACTGGAGACACAATAATCCTATTGGCTTTCATTTATGTTTCAATTTTTTTAATAGACTTATGGTAAGAAGATACAAATTACAGAAAGACCCATATTCCAAAAATCCAAGGTCCCAAGCATTATCGATAACAGGTCCCATACTTGTTCAAGTAAAACTAGTCACTGATAAGTTGGTGTAATGTAGCAGCTACTGCAAATTGACATGATGATGGTTGAGAGTAGATATTCAAGCTGTGTTCAAAGTAGCAATTAGACATTGGATACTTTTACAATGGAAGCCCTTGTCTGTTTTCATTCAGTGACATTATTAACCCAACTAACTTTAGTCATTTTCTAAGAAACAATATGGTCACCATCTACATATGTGGGTCAGACCCCTAGGTGGGTTCAGAAACGTTGCTGGAGTTGGAGTCTGAAGGCCATTTAGGGATCATATTTTGATAAAATTCACTTTTTGTGTCCTAGATTCTCCTTCAAGCTCACCCTAAAGGGCAGTTAGAGTAAGATTTGGGGCGAACACTGATCTGGTGTTCTTAGAACTATGGTTGAACCTCTAATAGAAAAATGTTTTCATATTTGTAACCTTGTTCTGACCTGTGGGGGGCCCTGCTCAAATACTGGACCTCAAAGGGAGGCTTGATAAGAAGACATGCAAAAACCACTGATCTATATCTCAAAGTCTTGTTGAACATGATCCCTTCACACATGCTAGACCTCCAATCAGTGAAATACAGATCATGTAAATGCTGCCTTACCTCCTACAGGGAGACTTCCACTGCTGGAGTCAAATGATAATACAAGAATTTTGACAGGGCCTCTCTTTCACACAAATTTTCAGAAGAAAACTCCAGGAAGATTTCTGGCATAAAAGTTTTTTACAGGCATCGAAATGCTGAAAAACTCAGCCGTAACTAATGAGAAACAGCTCACAAATATTGGAGTGGAATTAGCCCAATTCAACAAATCAAAATAACAATCCTACTTATCACACCTCCAAACAATTATTATCCTCCCACTAACTCACACAGCCAATACAAGCATGTCTATCTGATTTCCTTCCCCTCCTTAACTTGATGATGCTATGAGTGTTTAGTAACGCCTTGTCTAAGCAATCAACAACCATACTGTTCCAGTTTCTCTACTTGAGCCCCCAAAGGAATGGATCTATGATTGATACATTCAAGGTGGGCCAAATTGCTAGATCAGGCCATTCCTAAACAAACAAATGTCTTCCCTTGACTATAACTATAAACAGCCAACCATATTCTTATTCAAGTAAACTCAGTTCCTCACATATTTTGACAAGGTAACATAATATGTTCCTCCTTATACCCACTTCCCTAGTGTGGTGGTACTTAAGGCTCTTTACCTGAGCTCACTTATTCTTATTTGGCTTTCAGCATCCATTCTGGCAGATATCAATAAAAAAGAGAGGCAATTCATTTTTTTCCTAATTAAAGTCAACTTTTGCAGCCAAAACTGTGCTCTAAGCATTTACAATATGTTGTGGATAACTTTATGCATAGCATTGTGGTCCCAATTTGTAATGTAATACCAAAGCTGAAATTGAGATTAATGAGCCAACACACACACACATATATATGTATATATATTCTTACATTTTTGCCACAAATATACTTTTAAATCATTGCCACAACTGTTTGGTATGCTAATGTGATATTCTAAACTCCCCAAAACTCACTCTTCATCTCACCCTTTGTTTCTTGGCCAATATTTCTTCCTCATGGAAGAAAGAGTACCATGCACAAGAGCACCTCTGATTCCCACTCCATTCCAATTCCATTAGTAAGGTTAATTAATAGAATACAATAACATGATTTCACACACAAACAAGGAGTTTGTATATTTGCCCTGTGTCTGCAAAGGTTTCCTCCGGGTATTTCCTCTGACACACAAAAACATACGAACTGATCTACTGGCTCCTGAAGAAATAACTCTACTATGTGTGACTATGATAGGGACCTTAGACTGTAAGCTCCACTGGGTCAGGACTGATGTAAAGCACTGCATTAATAAAAGATAATTAATAAGCATTAAAGGGGTGAATCACCTTTAAGTTATTTTTAGTATGTTATAGAATGGCCAATTCTAAGCAACTTTTCAAGTTGTCTTCACTATTTATTTTTTAATAGTTTTCTTTATAGTATTTTAATTATTTGTCCTTTTCTTCAGACTCTTTGCAGCTTTCATGGACCCCATCTAAAGAACAAATGCTCTGTGAGGCTACATATTTATTGTTATTGCTACGTTTTATTACTCTCCTATTCATATTCCAGTCTCTTATGTATATTAATGCATGGTTGCTAGTGTCATTTGGAGCCTATCAACTGTATTGCTGAAATTGCAAACTGGAGAGCTTCTGAATAAAAAGCTAAATAACACAAAAATCACATATGATAAAAATGAATACCAGTTTCAAATTGTCTCAGAATATCACTCTCTACATCACACTAAAAGTTATTTAAAGGTGAACAACCCCTTCAATTGGAGCATCTTTTAACTGGACATAAGATGGTCTGGCTGTGCTTGATATGTCCCTTTAATGAAAGGTATACAGCCAGTAGTGATGTGTGGGCCGGATTCCGTTGGGACCCGCAGGTCGAGTGGGTTCGGGCTGAACTCGCACCCCCATTTGCGGGTGGCAGGCGTCTGTGTCGAACCACCTTCCTTCTGCCTTTATAGACGCGCGCCTGCTTGCCCCACCCCTTTGGTGACATCATCGGCGGGGCGAGTCGCCGCAGGTCTATAAAAGAAACCCACAAGTAGAGCGCAGGCGGGCGTGGGTGGAGAGAGGGCGGGTTCAGGTTGGGTGTGGGTCGGGTAAAACTATCACTAACAGCCAGTACAGCTTCTGCCCTCTTGTGTCCAGGATATAATATAATGCAAATACAAAATGGATACAACTAACGCTGTCACTGGATTCTTGTCTCCAATAATGTGATTCAGCTGCCTTGCAGCGCTGGGGTCCTGGGTTCAAATACAATCAGGTCACTATATGCAAAGATACATCCAGTAAAGGTTACAACTATCACTGCGACTCCCTTCTTGTGTCTAGTAGTATGTGATACACCCAGGTAAGGATATGGCCTGAAATAACTGGGTGGAACTATACACATCATGTCTCAAGACAATACCACACATAATAGAATATGGCCTGGCACTGCCTGCTTGTCTACGGCTGGGATACAGTCATCAGTGGGATATATCCAGCATTGCCCACCTATTTATGGGATACACTCAGTAATTATATCCAGAGCTGATTCCACCATGGGTGGAACAATCATGAAGGTCCTAGTGCAAAAAAGGTCAGCCCCCTCTTTCCCTGATCATTCCACCAAAACATCTTCATCACCTTTAGGTGCAGAGTAAAGCTTCTGTTCCTCAGTGCCACTACACTGGCCATGTTATGTTCTAGTTCCACCCCTAGCATACATATGAACATAAGCCATAACTAGAGATGGCGCGAACTGTTCGCCGGCGAACTTGTTCGCGCGAACATCGGGTGTTCGCGCTCGCCGGAAGTTCGCGAACGTCGCGCGACGTTCGCCATTTTGGGTTCGCCATTGTTGGCGCTTTTTTTTGCCCTCTCACCCCAGACCAGCAGGTACATGGCAGCCAATCAGGAAGCTCTCCCCTGGACCACTCCCCTTCCCTATAAAAACCGAAGCCCTGCAGCGTTTTTTCACTCTGCCTGTGTGTGCTGAAGAGATAGTGTAGGGAGAGAGCTGCTGCCTGTTAGTGATTTCAGGGACAGTTGAAAGTTTGCTGGCTAGTAATCGTTTTGATACTGCTCTGTTATTGGAGGGACAGAAGTCTGCAGGGGTTTGAGGGACATTTAAGCTTAGGTAGCTTTGCTGGCTAGTAATCTACCTTCTACTGCAGTGCTCTGTATGTAGCTGCAGTGGGCAGCTGTCCTGCTTCTGATCTCATCTGCTGACTGCTGCAATAACAGTAGTCCTTGTAAGGACTGCTTTTATTTATTTTTTTGTTCCAATACAGAGCAGTATCAAGCAGATTACTAGCCAGCAAACTTACTATCATCTGTCCCTGAAATCACTAACAGCTCTCCCCCTACACTATCTCTTCCAAGCACACACAGGCAGATTTTTCAGATACATTTTTGCCCTTGATCCCCCTCTGGCATGCCACTGTCCAGGTCGTTGCACCCTTTAAACAACTTTAAAATCATTTTTCTGGCCAGAAATGTCTTTTTTAGATGTTAAAGTTCACCTTCCCATTGAAGTCTATGGGGTTCGCGAACCGTTCGCGAACCGCTCGCATTTTTGCGCAAGTTCGCGAATATGTTCGCGAACTTTTTTTCCGACGTTCGCTACATCCCTAGCCATAACACACGAATAACAGCAAACTGTAGATTTAACAAAAATGTTGTCTGTTTTCCTTTTGAATTTTGTACAATAGCTCTCACTGATACTGGGAAACCCAGAATGTGGTCATAATTCCAGGGTTCCTACTGGGGTTGTGTTAATAGCTTCAACAGATTTAGGGCAATTTTAATGGCACATGGCAGAAGTGAAATTTAAATTTGAAATTAAAATTTAAAGGAAATTCCTGCCCTCACGGTGTTTTCTGCATCTTGCAACTGATTTGCATAGAAAACACACATCACAGTTGCATTTATTTTAAAGCATTGGGTGTCTGAAAATTGCACTTGGCATAATGTGTTCATACTTGAGGTTTATTGTCACACCCTTTTACTTACACACACACGCGCAACACACGCATGCACACACACACACAAAGAAAAATCTCTGCTCCAACTGCATAAGTGGGTATATTTTTGGTTGCATGCTAACCTTGTTTCAATTTTCAATATCTTGATGTGGCCTGGGAGCGTTCAGATGTTGCAATTTAAACCTATTTTAGCAAATTTAAAGCATTTCTCCATTACCTTATTACATTCCCCAAATTTTGCAGCATATGCCTAAAAGTGACATCTTCCCCCAAGCTCTGTACATTTCCTTTTTGTGGGCACTAATGAATACAATGTAGCATGCAAACCTTAAGTCTCAGCCTATGTTAATATAAAGGCTATCCAATGTGTTCCCAATACTACCCCACACAGCATTGCCATAAATATTCTTAGCAATAAACCACACAGCATTGCCCATGTGTGCTCAATTCCCCACATAACACTGTATGAGCATGAGCCCAGTATGAGCCCAGTAACCCACACAGCAGGACCCTTATGTGCCCAGTAATAACCCATGCAACACTAGTCTGCCCTACAAATGCCCATTTATTACCCTACACACCAATGCCCTACCTATATAGGGCATTGGCGTGTAATATAATGAAAACATGTTTGCTGCTATATTTACTCTTCTTGTAACAATAAAACAAGTATCTATTTCAATTGTTTCCATCCACAGTAGTTGTGTATAAGGGCACTTTTTGCAGCAGTACAAGTTTGATTTTTTGTATCTTTCCCATCTTATGTCTTTCCCTACCTGTGACCATTAATAACCACACACAACTGCCCTACACACTTATACACTACCTGCGCCCAGTAATAACCCACACACAACTGCCCTACACACCAGTGCCCTACCTGTGCCCAATAATAACTCACACACAACTGCCCTACACACCAGTGCCCTACCTGTGCCCAATAATAACCCACACACAACTACGCTACACACCAATGCCCTACCTGTGCCCAGTAATAACCCACACACAACTACGCTACCCACCAATGCCCTACCTGTGCCCAATAATAACCCACACACAACTACGCTACACACCAATGCCCTACCTGTGCCCAGTAATAATCCACACACAACTGCCCTACACACCAGTGCCCTACCTGTGCCCAATAATAACTCACACACAACTGCCCTACACACTTATACAGTACCTGTGCCCAGTAATAATCCCCATACAACTGCCCTACACACCAGTGCCCTACCTGTGCCCAATAAAAACCCACACACAACTGCCCTACACACCAGTGCCCTACCTAACCTCAATATTAATCCACACACAACTGCCCTACACACCAGTGCCCTACCTGTGCCCAATAATAACTCACACACAACTGCCCTACACACTTATACACTACCGGTGCCCATTAATAATCCCCATACAACTGCCCTACACACCAGTGCCCTACTTGTGCCCAATAATAACCCACACACAATTGTCCTACACACTTATACACTACCTGTGCCCAGTAATAACCCACACAGCACTGATCCACATGCCCAATAATAACCCAGACAATACTGTCCTGTGTGTTCCCAGTAATTATTCACACAGCACTACCCTACATGTGCCCAGTAATAACCCAGACAGCGCTGTTTTACATGAGCCCAGTATCATACATGTGCCCAGTGACAACCCACACAACACTGTCCAATGTATACCAAATAACAACTCACACAGTACTGACCTACATGTGCCCATTAACAATGCCATATATATGTGCCCAATACCCTCCAATAATCCATGAGGCTCCGTTCCATTGAGATACCCTATGTAGCGGAATCATCCAGTGGTATTAACTTCCCAGTGCAAGCATATATTATTGATCAGTGCCTTATAGTGAAATAGTCATGTATCTCATAATGCCAAACAGCCAACACTGACTGGTATGACAACATCCCATAATTAGAATGGACCTTGCAACAACAAAAAATAGCCCAAACTATGCCAAATGTTTTTTACATAATCCCAGCACAGAAGTCACCATCCAACATGGTGATAAAGGAATTGTTCACTTTTAAGGTTAACTTTGAGTATGATGAGAGAGTGATATTCTGAGATTGTTTTTTTATTTTTTATTATTTGTGGTTTTTGAGTTATTTAGCTTTTTATTCATCAGCTCTCCAGTTTTCAATTTCAGCAATCTGATTGCTGGGGTTTAAATTACCCTATCAACCAATGCACAGATTAGAACAAGAGACTGAAATATGAATAGGAGAGGAGTTGAATAGAAAGATGAGTAATACAAAGTAGCAATAACAATACATTTGTAGCCTTTCAGAGCATTTGTTTTTAGATGGGGTCGGTGACTCCCATTTGAAAGCTGAAAGAGTCAGAAGAAGAAAACAAATAATTAAAAAACTAAAAGAAAAAATACTGAAGACCAATTGAAAAGAAAAGAATTGGCCATTCTATCACATACTAAAAGTTAACTGAAAGGTGAACAACCCCTTTAAGGGAACAATTATGAAGACAACACTATTCTAAACACCATTCTAAATGAAAGTATTGGGATAACCTTCACCTGGTGGCAGGGCATGTCCCAAAACTCGTAGCAACTACATTAACAGTAGCTCTGATCTCCAGTCAGGACTTTGGCCAGAATGTTTCCAGCAAAGCCTGTCTGTGCCCAAATAATCCACCTGTAATAATGGTGAGAGTAGTAGTAGTGCATTGTCACCCACCGTAGTAATCGATGTGCAACGTGAAGTGAGAGCTGTGCTCCTCTCTGGGCTGCCTCCTCTCTGCTCGGCACTAGGTGTTCTCTAGAAAGGATTCTTATAAGCACAGGAGGACCAGTAGGAGTTTTCTTGAAGGGGAGGAGGCTCCAACATGGGGATGGGTGGGGGGTGAGGATGGTACATAGCATCCCCTTCAAAACCAGGACATTAGCAACAACATATACACAAACTGACATTTACAATTCTACTTAATTATCATCACAGCCTGTCATATATGTTTACTGCATTATATTGTCTACATTTCCTATCTGATGGGTGGGCAGTGGCAGTAAACAAACTTCCAAGGCCTTATATATATATATATATATATATATATATATATATATATATACACAGCTATCTATAGGGGTCACTGATTGCTGCATACTGAGATCATATAAGCCCAGTCTTTTTCATATACAGGTATGGAACCTGTTATCCAGAATGCTCAGGACCTGGGTTTTTCCTTGATAATGGATGTTTCCGTAATTTGAATAAGTCCACTAGAAAATAATTTCAGTATTAAATAAACGCAATAGGCTGGTTTTGCTTCCGATAAGGTTTAATTGAAAGGACATTTTCAACAATTTTGGATTATTTGGATACAATGGAATCTATGGGAGACAGCCACAGGGTTAGACTGGAGCCTTGGGGACCCACTGGGGATGAAAAATGAAGGGCCCTTCTGGCAGTCCCCAGGGCTCCCTCCAGACCTCCAAACTCCCACCCCCATTGCACGCATGCACCACACATCTCATTTTTATGAGGCAGCTGGGGGAGCAGGTCTGGGCCGGCGGGGGCCCATGTTTTTTTCCCGGTGTCCCACTGGCCCAGTCCGACCCTGGACAGCCTTCTCGTAATTCAGAACTTTCTGGATAATGGGTTTCCTGATAATAGATCCCATACCTGTATCTGCATATTAAGCCAGTTTAGGGGGTATCTCACATATATCTGTATTTTAGGCAAAAGGTATCTGTCCATTATCTAGGGTTTTGATAGGCATTTGTATATATCTCTATAATACACAAACACCATGAATATCTTGTAAATGATATCCTTATAAACGGTGAGTACTGATGTCATCAGTTAGAAACGGTGAGTAGTGATGTCATTTATGTCACATGACTCACTGAATATCTATCTATCTATCTATCTATCTATCTATCTATCTATCTATCTATCTATCTATCTATCTATCTATCTATCTATCTATCTATCTATCTATCTATTTATAGATACACATTGGGGCCTTTAGGTTGGATGCACAAGTGATGATCGAATAATAAACTTCACATATTTAAGGAAGTTTCTGTGCCCATTTTGAATAATTATACATGGATATCGTTTGACAAAGCACCCACAAGCGTGTTAGAGGAAAGAGTGCAGACACTTTCTCGACTATTATATATATGTAGGCAGGGCCGCTCCGGCCATGAGGCAAGGTGAGAATCTTGCCTTAGGTGGCACGGAGCGGCCAGTTACCAAGGGCGGCAAAAAGCCACCTCTGGTAACTTTAAGAGACGAATTTCTGTTTTTTAAAACGGAAATTCGGCTCTTCTAGTGCAGCAAGCGCAATAGCGCTTGTTGCACTAGCGATGCGGCATTGGGGCTGGTGCCTCAGACGGCAGGAGCCATTGAAACATGCCTGTATGTAGGGATGTGAAAATTTAGACACCCTCACATATTACTGGCAGGCACATCCCTAGTAATATGGACGCCTAAATGGGTCCTAATCGGGACCTTGTGCTTATGTAACCCCTGTAGTTCTGACAGTGGACGCTAGATGGCACTGTGTTAAAGTATAAAACCATTTGAAGCCATGCTTTCAGGGTCCATTTTGCTTTAGCCCTTACCTGAGCAGGCAGGAAGGGAATGGGCACTGGAACCTAGGTACATTAGGCCTAGCAAAGGATAAGCTATACACTGTCATAGGCCACTCTAGGAGTGACCGACAGGTTATTTAGTTGAGCAGCCCAAGGCTCCGACGAGGAGAGTCAGAGGGATTAAGATCCTGGGTACTAATTGCCCAGAAGCAGGGACTAAGTGTACAGACTTGATGGGATGTAGAGATTCCCCTGGGTTCCACTTAGGGAAAAGGCTGAAAGCTGGGTGTACCTTCAATTGCTGCTTCACTATGTGTTCCCTTGCCTGCAGGGACTACGCTGTTTTAAGGTGCTGTGAGTATATGCTATCCTATGTTACTCTATGTTCCTGTTATTTCTATAAACTACTGTGTGGATCATGTTGTGAATAAACTAAGTTCTCTGGTTAAGCATAAAGAACCACTGGCACCCAATTATTTGCACCCTGAATAAGTTACAGTTGCACTACACCCTGCCTCCACAACATAACATATAAATATAAGGGGCACACGACCCCTTACCTTGTCCTAATATACAAACAAAAGAGATTGGGTACCTCATTATATATATTTATATATATATATATATATATATATATATATATATATATATATATATATATATATAGTGGGGTACCCATTCTCTTTTGTTTGTATATTAGGAAAAGGTAAGGGGTTGTGTACCTCTTATATTTAAGGGGTTGTGTGCCCCTTATATTTATATGTTAGGAAAGTGTAAGGGCTGGAAGTACCATTTATAACAAGACAGTCTGTCCCTTAAATCTGTATAGGAGGCAAGTGGAGAGTTGTCTCTTGTCTTTTATAGCTGCATATTAGTGCAATGTAATGACTACCTTTCTCTGTAAAACAGTATATTAGACAAAGGTGATGGGTATCTATCATATATCTGTGTAATAGAGGGGGTGATGGTTATCTGCCGTTTTATCTGTGTATTAGTTCATATTAAAGGAAATTCTAATCATTATATATGTTCCATATATTTGTATATTAGGTTAATGAGCAGGGTGTATATATTTATATTAGGACTTTGTAAGGAGTATACAGTATATTGATAAAGTTAGTGTATTAGTGTGTAAATATATCAGGTTAGTACAAGGCTGAAGGTACCTAAAATACCTCAGATAAGTAGAAACAGATAATTCAGACATTTCATTTTCAACTCCAATCCCCCCAAAATCCAGTGAGCCATCCTTAGCAAGAATAATGAGTTATGGAATTTATCCAACACAATCCTCATCTCATTCACAAAGACATGACAGTTGTTAGGAGAAGTGGAGCACAATAAAATGATTTTTGCAGTGGACAAATATAAAAAAGACAGAATGTCTTGTCTATAAACAAGCCTTCATTAAAGACAACTACATACACAGCAAGCCTTATATCAACAAGTGTACGGCAGAGTTCCAGTGTCCAACCTAGGCACTAAGTTTTTTCCCTTCCAATGTCAGAAAAACAGATTACTACTATAATAGCTATAATATAATGTAATTATAATGTCACCATTTGATGAGGACTTCTGTTTGACTTGGAAAGTCAATCCTGTGCAGTGGAGTTTGGTTAGCAGGCAAATGTCTGCTAGAAATTAATGTCCTCTGAAAAGGTAAGAAAGGGTTAGTATAGGAAAGGGTTCTAGCTTACTTTTAAAGTATGGAATCGGAGAAGTTAACTGAAAAGTAGGACAAGTATGACAATAGTGTTTCACATCTTTATGTAGCCTAGGCCAATAATATTTGTAACACGTGATCTAGTGTCCCCCAATACATGTGAATGTGCCAAATCTAACACTGTATATGTGGTTGGAAAACGATCACTTGCACTATTCTCTCTTACCTTACTTTATTTACCCTGTACAATAGACCACTTCCCGCTGAGAAATGAGGGAATATTTTGTCAGTTCCCAGATCGTGTGGTACTCTATGGAAAAACTTTATGTGCTCTCAAACTCTACTTAAGGTGGGTTCCCTTGATTGGGCAGTGCCAAAATTGGAATATCCGGTAGATCTTGTTCAGTATCATCTGTCCGATGTCCTTTAAAGTGGACCCGTCACCCAGACATAAAAATCTGTATAATAAAAGTCCTTTTCAAATTAAATATGAAATCCAATTTCTTTTTTTTATGAAAGCATTCATAGCTGTTGTAAACTCATTTAAAAATATCAGCTGTCAATCAAATATTGCCTGCCCCTCCTCTATGCCTAGGCATAGAGGCGGGGCAAGCAATTACTTTCACTTTCCATTGGGCACTTCCTAGATGTCACTGCTCTCCACACATTCCCGACCCCAAGTTCTCTTAACCATTTAATTGTGTAACCAGTGCATGGGGATGGACATCAGGTCCCACATTCTGATGCACAAACAAGATTCTGAGATGATACAAGACTTGACTTAATAACAGTGTCAACAAAATGGCTCCTGCCTGCTTGTTATAATTATGAATTCCCAGACTGAAGGAAACAAGATTCAAATAATTTATACAGTGTAATTAAAGTTCATTTTGCTTGACTAATATGATAAAATAGGATTTGAAATAATTTTTTTGGGTGACGGGTCCCCTTTAAAGGAAAGCGTTTCATCTGAGCTAACCCCTACAGCCTGCATTTGTAAAATAGATTCCAAGTTTCCCTGACCAATTGGGGGGGCAGTTAGTGAAGACACACCAATCTCAACTAGCCCTTCTGCCTTTCCCCACAAATCACAAAACCGAGGATAATCATGCCCCATTATAGTATTATACATGAAAATATTTACCTCACATAGGCAGGATCTACAGGGGGTTTCAAAAGAGAGTAAAGCTGAGGTGTAATTGTAGCATCTGGGTGTCCACCAGCCTGGCATCAACCAGAGCTTTTAAGACTGAACATTAACAAGACTTCCAGAATATAATAAGACATTTCTCACATTTGTCTCCACAAGGTTCGTTGGTGCAAATAAATTTAGCAAACAGAGACAGACATCTTACTGCATCACATACCCACAGTCCTGGGTTATTTGTTGCCATATGAACCAGCTATTGCCAACCCCAAAAAAGATTTGACCCTTAGCTCTGATGTGCCAGTTCAGTTTAGGGTTAGGCAATTTCACTAGCCTAGCCCCTGCATAAGTCTAGACTTTTGGGGCATCTTTCCACCCCCTAGCGTCCAGAAGAGTTTAAATCTCACTCCTAGAGACATTTCTTTTAGGTGAAGTTCCTGAACTGGTAATGCACTCACAAATTGGTAAAAGACCAACCTTTCGATAACCTGTGCAGAATTTGAGACCTTTGGTTGAATCCATTTCCTGACAAGTTGTAGGTCATACACATAAGACCTTAAAGGTGTGTCCATATCAAACATCCAGGCATGTAACAGCTGCAAACGCATGGCCATGGTTACTCTTAAACAGTCTAATATTTTTATGTTCAACTTTTGGTGTGGGGCTTACCAGTTAAAAAATGAGCAATTACCTAAACCCAGTGATAAAATGTAAGTTTTCCCATACTTCCAAATCTTTGTTGCTCTAGTCACCTGTGTTTGCAAATATAAGCAGTCATTTAAGTAGTACCCGCCCGCTGCCTGCCCACCCATCTGTTTGTTTGTGACCTAATAAGAGAAATCACAAACCCATAAGCTTCCAGATTTGAGAAGAGCGCTTGTTTAAACTCATTACTTTCATCATTTCAAGACAGTACCCAAAATCTTACAGTTAAGCTTTTCTTAATAAGTATAGTTGTATCTATTAAACCCTGAATTCCAGGAAAGAACAGGCACAGCAACTCAATTACTTAGGCACCCAGCAAAGGAATAACACAATTTCAAACAAGCAACCGCCTGAAACGATTAGATTACATATGCCTGGACTCTAGGTTCCTAACATTCTGTATAACTAGTATCTTAAATGAAAGATCATTGCAGCAGTTATTTCAAAGGACTAATGGACTCTTACCCATTTGACTTGCTTCATCCATACATGTCCTTTACAGCTGCCCCCATCCTCTTTCATTTGGACTCACACAATTCCAAATTATTGCCTACTTGCGGCCTTCACTCATTAGGCTGAAAAAATAAAAACTAGACGGCCCTTTCCATCTCTAATATTATGAATGCCCTATAGTACCAATAAATCATTGTCCTTCCATAACAGCACTTCTCTGTGTCTATATTTAAATGTACTTGTGTTTCTTACATGACCAAAACATGGGCAAGAGACTATTTTACAGACACACACCTCATACCCAATGGTTAATGATAGGAGGAGATGCAATGTAAATTTGACTAAAACAAATCCCAGCTGCTCACTCGTCGTCAGATACCATCTTATTATTCCAGTGATGACCAGAAGAAAGCCACAGATTAAGTTACACTATTTTGAAATGTGGTTTCTCCGCACTTAACCAGAAGGCCCATTTCCTTTCTCTTTGAAGGAGCATCAGCAAGGGTGGCCTACAGAAGTCTCTGAGATTTGAAGTGTTTTAATTCAGAACATTGTGTACTGAGGTCAATGCCGTCCCCAAAATGGGTTCATTGGACTGATTGTCTTAAAGATATGTAGATAGCATGAAGCACAGCAGTCCTTTGCTTTGGCATTATGAGAATGAGGCAAACAGTTTTCATTTTCCTTTTGTGACAATCACTTTTTGAGCCTCCAATCTCAGGCACAGTGTGTGTGTGAAGGTTCCTGAGTCACATCCCTGGGTGTTGGTTGGATAGTTCCCTCATGACTATCTAAGAACAGAAAGACTGGCAACGTAGAAGGGAGGCAAAGGCATGTAGGGAATCATGAATGTGAAGCAGAACAGGGCAATGTGCAGGCAGAATGCAGCAATAACTTACACAGAGCTAAAGAAAAGTGGCAACAATTTTACAAATTAGAAAAACTTTTTTCCCCAGCATATGATCTATATTGAACCGCAAATAACGCGAATACAAGGTGATGTTTATGTACATTATTGGCTATTTCAAACCAATAAAGTTTTATGAGATGGTGACTAAAGCAATTAACACTGCTCCGCATGAGCAGGGCACACAATCGGGGCACTAGAACTAAGAACTGAAGAACAGCAAGCGGGAAAGATGTTTTTTTTTTTAGTACAAATGAAGTGAATTGAATCAGTCTCAAATGATGTGGTGTTCAGTATGAATCAGTACTTCTCAGAGTGCTCTCCAAATCTATATCTGCCATTTCTGACCCAGTTGTATCATCTTCTCTCCATTTTTGGGCCCCCACTGATTGAGTTGGTGCTGTCACATGAGAGGTGATCGTTTAGAATGGAAAAACAAATCAAGGTTCAACTAAAAAAATAAGATATGTAATCACAGTAACAATGTGAATAATACCTCCTGGTTCAATTTAGCCAACTATATACTGTACAAAATCCAACTGAGCAGGCAATGGACGATCATTGTGATATCCCACCCAAAACATCGCATAGTCTGGACAATTTACAAAAAAATTATAGGCATTCACTTGTGTCTGTTTGATAGAATGTGTGTGGTATATCTACCATATAGCAGTCCAGGGGGTCTGTAGTATGGTAGTCAGTGTTGAACTGGGGCACCAGGGGCCTACCCAAAAACCTTAGACCAGGGCCCACCATAAAACCTTAGATCAGGGTAACATTCTCA
Organism: Xenopus petersii; assembly: GCA_038501925.1. Lineage (NCBI taxonomy): Eukaryota > Metazoa > Chordata > Amphibia > Anura > Pipidae > Xenopus > Xenopus petersii. The sequence continues at coordinate 32,066,218 of CM076686.1, forward strand.
GTACTATTATATATATATATATATATATATATATATATATATATATATATATATATATATATTCAGCACTGGAACAAATATATTCTAATCATTCAAATTGTTCTAAAACAGTTAGATCTGATACCCCCAGTAACATTTTATTGAATAGTAAAAACAGAGGGTTAATAATCTGGACCCTAAGAATATGGCACCCACATGTCTGGCTTTTCCCAGAGCAGTCCATCTCTTTCCACATAAATCTGAAATTAGATTTGTCATTTAACTAGGACAGAGACCTCTGAGGCATTTAGTATAAAGAGATCAGTGGGAATAGTACTATTTGGCATGTAAAAGGGAGCAAGTGGAGGCTTTATTGGACTAAATAAACTTAATGACAATAGGTGTCCCAGTTTTCAGTTTCTGCGTTGTAAAAGCCCAACACAAGTGTGATGTATCCTCTAAAATACAATATGCAAAACAAATGAATCGGCACATCAAAACACACAAATTACATTTTGCTGCCAAAGGGACCAGTATACATTGATAAATAGTACAGGTATTGAATCCTGTTATCCAAAAAGCTTTACATTTTATCTAAATAATCCAATTTTTTAAAAATGATATGCTATTGCTCTGTAATAATAAAACAGTAGATTGTACTAGATCCAAACTAAGATGTAATTAATCATTATTGGAAGCAAAACCAGCTTGTTGAGTTTATGTAATATTTACATGATCTTCTGGTAGACTTAAAGTATGAAGACCCAAATTATGGCAAGATCCAGTATCTGGAAAACCCCAAGTCCAGAGCATTCTGGAAAGGTCCCATACCTGTACCATACAGATTCAGCTTTGCTAACTGAATGCAACACAGTACAGGTATGGGATCTATTATCCAGAATACTTGGGACCTGGGGTTTTCCGGATAAGGGATCTTTCCATAATTTAGATCTCCATACATTTAGTCAACTCAAAATTACTTTAAACATTAAATACATGCAATAGGATTGTTTTGCCTCTAATAAAGATTAAATGGGTTGTTCACCTTTGGGTTAACTTTTAGTATGATGTTGTAGAGAGTTATATTCTGAGACAGTTTGCAACTGGTTTTCCTTTTTTTTATTAATTGTGTTTTTTGAGTTATTTAGCTTTTTATTCAGCAGTTCACCAGTTTGCAATTTTATCAATCTGATTGCTAGGGCCCAAATTACCCTAGCAACCATGCACTGATTGACAGACTGGAACATGAATAGGAGAGGCCTGAATAGAAACATAAGTAAAAATGAAACAATAACAATTAATTTGTAGTCTTACAGAGCATTTGTTTTTAGATAGGGTCAGTGACCCCCATGTTAAAACGAAAAAGAGGCAAAACAGCAAAGCAAATAACTCAAAAACTATAAAACATAAATCGTGAAGACCGATTATAAAGTTGCTAGGATTTGGACATTCTATAACAAACTAAAAGTTACCTCAAAGGTGAACCATCCCCTTAATTACTGTATATCTTAGTTGGCATCAAGTGCAAGGTGCTGTTTTATGATAGCAGAGAAAAAGAAATTCAATTACTGAATTATTTGATTAAAATTGAGTCATTTGGAGACTGACCCCATATTTCAGAGCTTTCTGGATAACGGATACCATACCTATAATACATTATATTCCCCCGTTGCAGAACTGGAACTAGGGGTAGACAGAATAGGCTGCTGTTAGGGCGCAGTTAGAAAAAAATACTGTGTAGTCTATCCACTCCTGTCCCCAGTGGTGAGTTCAGAAATGCACAAGTGGGAGTAGTCCACATTTGGAATGTGGGAGGTTAAAGAAGAACTTTTAAAGGAGAAGCCTTACTAAGGAAGTAGCTAGAAATGTTATACATTATGTTTTGGACTTCTGTACCAGCCCAAGGAAACCACAGCCCTGTTTAGCAGGAAAGATCTGTGTCTCCAAAGATGCCCCAGTAGCTCCCCATCATCTTTTCTACTGATTCACTGCACATGCCCTGTGCTGCTGTTACTTACTGAGCTTAGGGACCAGCTCACAATAGACAGTACACATAGAATAGAAATGTCACAATATAAGGATGTTTAGTAATTAATACAGATAATTACTACATGTCATCTCAGAAACCAGTGCAACTAGCATCAGAATTTGATCAGCCTTGTAGCACCAGCTTATGTTACAGGCCAACCTCATTTTCTGCTAGATAATTAGTGACGAGCCCTAAGCTTAGCTTCTCAACAGCTGCTCAGAGCCCACTGAGCATGTGAGTGTCACAGACACTTTGCAAGATGGTGACCCCCTGTGACAAGTTTGAAGTCCTGGATCATTGCTGCTATTGACAAGCTGAAACTTTAGGCTGGTGCAATACGTTCAGAATATAAAATATGGCATTTTTAGCCGCCATATTAATTTTTAAGGGTTAGTTCTCCTTTAAGAATGCTAGCAGGGAAGGAGGTTGTGTGGGTGCTAGCTGGAACAAGGGGTCCTTGCCTTGGTACTGTTGTTGGTGTCTCAAAGAGAAAATCAATATTCTAACCCTTAAAATTAATGGCTACAGGGCCCTTAATGAAAGTGGAAAGGAATTCTTTATATTAAAAGGGTCTGGAGAAAACATTTCTCGGATCACTACAGTTTCTGCGCTTTTGATTCCAGTGCATCAGATTGGTTCTGCATATGCACAGCAGGCCACTTCTCCTGACTTCTGATAGTTCTACTTCAGAGACAGCCATATATCATAAATAGAGCTACCCCATACCCCCTGCTTGTGTGACTCAGAATGGACTGTTCACTTCATAAATCTCCTGTTCTGGGGAGGCTGTAAATGCAAATCTGCATAAGAAGTGTATAAGCTACAGTAAATGGGTACAGATAAGATTGTCCAAGAAACAAATTCATAACTGTCCTGTGTCCAGCCAAGGAGTGTGTTTTGGTGTCCCAAGAAGATCATTTCTCATGTACAAGAATGTTACTGAGGGTATTTGGGCACAATGTTAATATTTACCATGTGCAACTGGTTTGTAGGATATTAGTCTCATTTATCCTGGGCATTACATAACTACATAACTCCATTTTTTAATATTAATTATCTAACGCTAATTTGGTTACTGTCCCTTTAAATAATAGCTTCCTTGGCAATTCAGGGGCCCTGAGTCCCTTTTGCAAGTTGAAAAGTACTGGGAACTGGGAATCACAGCGCAGTGCCTCCAACTAGGGAGCACTGAGGAACTTACCTCAGAGGAATCCCCTAGGAAATAATAAACACACACTCTTTGCAGATAACAATATTTAACTTTATATAAACTGTAAAGTAGTAACTAATACAAAAGTCACGCCTGTATGGGAATATAAGGGACACTACCTAAATCCCTATTAGGTTTTAACTATCTGTTCAAACACAGTTCGTATAGTATCACAGCCCCACTTGTCTGAAAGGGTTAAAAAGCACACAATTCAAAATGCAATGTCCCTTTCCCCAGAGCTCTTGCAGGACTTTGCTCCCTTTTGATCCTTTCTCCACAACACGTGTTAGACCCAATCACAGGGCCTGCACACACAGATCCAGCAGGGCCTGCACACACAGCTTCACAGTCTGGCACACCCTCTCTTCCCAGGATGCACTGCTGTGTCCAGCCAATCAGGTCGCTCTCCAGCCTGTTACTGGGCTGGATGATGTCACAGACAGAAAAACAGGGGAAGGATTTCTCTTCTCCCCTACATTCTCCCCTTGGACAAATCGGCAACGTCCTCGCTTGCCGTATGCCCTGACATGCCTGTACAGCAAAACAGTCAATAATGTCTTTATCACTATTGTTACCTGGGACTCTAACATTGGCCTTACCTGGAGACCTGCGCTTACCCAGACCCAGTACTTTAGATCTATCGGGGGTATCAAAGGTTTCAGGGGCCACCTTCATGCCAATAGGGTTCTCCACAGTAGTCTTCTCTCGACTCAACACCCTATCCTCTTCAGGGGAGTCACTCTCACAGACAGAAGGCTCATAATAAGACTTCTGTATGGTGGAATTTTTGTAAGTCTTACAACTTCGGGCCTGATGACCCATCACCTGGCACGTGTAACATTTTCCATGGAATCTTCTACGCCTACGGCGTACTTTACACAGTGCAGATTGGGTTTCACCTTCATCAGGAACTGGGCAGTTTGACTGGATGTGGCCAAGCTTTCCACACCGGTAACACGTAGGAACTCTCTTAGTTTCAGCTGGGGGTTTGACTCTCTCAGACAATTGAGCTTTTAAGTCCTCCAACTCTTTGCGAAGTTTCTTGTTCTCTTCTGCCAGTTTTGCTTCAGCAGGGGATTTCTCTGTATGCCCTGCAGTGGAACTCCGTTTGACCCTCACATAGGATTCAGCCTCCTCTCGCCGAACTCTCTCCATTAGAGCAACATACCCAGGGGGTAGCTTATCCTGGTAGTGTGCTCTAATTGTCATGGCAACAGGGTCACTATTCAGGGTCCCTCTTTTCAATTGGTGAATTCTCATAGAATCCATTTCATCGTCTGTAATTGCACCGCGGCTCACTAGCAGTCTCAGCCCTTGTTCTAGCCGCACAAGATAAGCAGACAAATCTTCCTTTTTTTTCTGGACTGTAGAGTGGAAGCGATAGAGCATCTCTGTAGCACTCTCTACAGGGCCAAACGTCACCTCCAGGACTTCAATCAGATCACCCGAAGTAGCATCGGGGTGACCAACCATATAAGACTTAACAACATCCACGGCAGGGCTGCGAAGACTCTCAAGGATCTTCCTTCTCATAGTAGTCTCGGGCCCAGTCCAATCTCTCACGGACACAACAGTGGAGTCTCTCCAACTCTCAAAGGACTCTTCACCCGAGGGTACAGGATTGGTACCTGAAAACACTTTAAGTCTCTTAAAATTACCATTCCAGGCTAGCTGTGTCAGTTGGTCAGTAAGTTGTCCCAGCGCGCTCACAATCTCTGGGGTATCCAGCCGGCCACCAGAGCTATGGCGACTCCCCTTGGAGACCACGCTCTCAAAGGATGGACATCTCTTTATGTGACTCTTTTCAGCTGGCGAATCAAACAACATCTTGTTCAGCTGCACACTCTCCGGTGCCTTCACTGCATACTGGGTAGTAAGGGCATCACCCTGGGAAGTTAACTCATCTGCGTCATCAGACATATCAGGCAGAACAATCTTCCAGGGCCCTTCACTTTCAGCATCAATATCAGGGGGAACACGGTCACAATCTATCTCTCTGGGGCTGTCTATAAGGACATTCAACAGGACCCCGGCAGAATCCCGCCGTGACGTAGCCACCCTTGAGCGGTAAAAAATCTGTTCCCCATCCAGAACTTGATAAATAAATTCTTCCTTCACTCTGGGCACCATGGGCCCAACAGCGGCAACCTTTCGGGGGTTAAGTCCCAATGCAGTACACCATTGGCAAACACTTTGTGGAGTTTCAAAGGCAGACATATTTTCATCAAACATCCCCAGCTTCCCAGTCGACATCTCAGCAGTGCCTCCAAAATGTAACGCTAATTTGGTTACTGTCCCTTTAAATAATAGCTTCCTTGCAATTCAGGGGCCCTGAGTCCCTTTTGCAAGTCGAAAAGTACAGGGAACTGGGAATCACAGCGCAGTGCCTCCACCTAGGGAGCACTGAGGAACTTACCTCAGAGGAATCCCCAAGGAAATAATAAACACACACTGTTACTGGGCTGGATGATGTCACAGACAGAAAAACAGGGGAAGGATTTCTCTTCTCCCCTACATTTATATGACGTGATGAGAGAAATTTCTTGTCAAGTTTAGCTGCGAAAATGATGCCCATAGACTCCAATGGGTGAAAAAAATGTTGTCGACCCATAGACTTAATGCATTTTGGTGAATTTTGGCGAAAATGAGTCAGATTTACTCATCACTAATCATATCCTAACATTTTTCAGTGAAGGAGGCAGAACCATAAAGTGCCACTGACCAGGTGTCATAATGAAATTAAACAAATGTATGTATAACTTTATTTGTAAAGCGCTGTTAAGTAGCCGCAGTTATGTACAGTGCATAAAAGTAATATATATATATTTATATAAAAGTATACACGGGGAAAACTAATCACAGAAATCATAGTGTGGGAAGGAGGTCCCTGCCCCGAAGATCTTACAGTCAAGTATGTATGTTGCATGGCACAAGTGCCAGTTAGCTGGCATTAACATTGTATATACACAGATAAAGAAATCCTCTACACTTACTAATTAATATATAAAAGGGATACTGTCATGGGAAAACATGTTTTCAAAATGAACCAGTTAATAGTGCTGCTTCAGCAGAATGCTGCACTGAAATCCATTTCTCAAAAGAGCAAACAGATTATTTTTATATTCAATTTTGAAATCTGAATTGGGGCTAGACATATTGTCAATTTCCCAGCTGCCCCAAGTCATGTGACTGGTTTACAAAATATAAACCATCCAAAGTCCCAATAAGTAGCCCAGATCCGTACCTTGGCTAGTTTGTACCTTCAAAACCAGCCTGGGCTTTAAATTAGTAGCCCAATTTGGCTGGGAAACCGCCAACCTGGCAACCCTGGACACCAGCTCCTCCCAGGACCAGACTCCTCCTTCCCACAATGCATTTGCCCACCTATCAACCAATCACAGCTCTGCTTAGTGAGGAGCTCTGCATGAACCCAACTAACATACCTATTAAGTTCAAGCATCCAGCATTTACCTCAAAATATCCTTCACTGAATAGGAACTAGCTGTCCCCACACTTTGTTCAGCTAAAAATGAAGGTTGCAGAAAGTTACACTGTGGTGATTCCCCGACCAACCCTTGCTGCAACCAAGTTTTGACTAAGCCCCACCCCTTTCTAGACATTCAGGCTGCATGCGTGTATCCCATAACTCTATCTACGCCTAAATATACATAAGTATAGGGCTGTGTATTTGGTGTGGTAATGCACGCTGTGCCCTGATGCTTTTAATTGCTAAACTGGTTCATGGATGATCCGACCACCTACATTTTCCACTGAGCATTGATGCCCTCAAGCCCTAGGGTGGGAGGTTGTAGGTTTTTCAGCACAGATTAGTTTTCCACATCGTGTCTCTTTTTTTGTGTGCCTAATAACAGTCTAATGATGTGCCAGTGACAAGTCTGAGAAAATGCATATGTATAAAAACATATATCTTGCTGAGATTTGGAATGTAAAGCAGGATTCTTTTGGGATCAAATGTGATGAAAAAGCTTTGCTGTGGTACAGAAAATGATTTGCAGTGACATTTTGTTGGAATAAATCAGGGGTGTCAGACACAAGGCCCTCCTGTTAGTTGGCTGAGGAAGCGAGGAGCTTGAGATCTCTGTAATAAATGTTTTAAAATAATACATAAAAGTAAGTAATATGCATTAGTGCAGGAGAACCATCAGATTTTCTTTGAAGCTTCCAAATGCAGTGAAATTAAACTTGTGGCAGTTGCTGCTGATTCACAAATCCAAGTATCCCATGAGAGCCTGCAGAGCTACAACTATCAGATACAGCTTCAGCCTACTATAATAAACTCTACAGGCTGGAAGAGGTGGACGGAATTGTTCAGAAGTGGTTCACCTTTTAATTAACTTTTAGTATGTTATAGTATCGCCAATAATAAGCAACTTTTCAATTGGCCTTCCTTTTCTGTTATTTAGAGTTATAGAATATTTGCCTTCTTTCTAGCTTTAGTAGGGAGAGATTTTGTCTATAGTAACAGTGGGGATAATAGTCTCTGGGAAGGGACTGTGGGATAGCAGGTATAGTAGGGAGAGATGGTGCCTATAGTAACAGTGGGATAATAGTCTCTGGGAAGGGAGTGTGACTGTGGGATAGCAGGTATATTAGGCAGAGATGGTGCCTATAGTAACAGTGGGATAATAGTCTCTGGGAAGGGAGTGTGACTGTGGGATAGCAGGTATAGTAGGGAGAGATGGTGCCTATAGTAACAGTGGGATAATAGTCTCTGGGAAGGGAGTGTGACTGTGGGATAGCAGGTATATTAGGCAGAGATGGTGCCTATAGTAACAGTGGGATAATAGTCTCTGGGAAGGGAGTGTGACTGTGGGATAGCAGGTATAGTAGGGAGAGATGGTGCCTATAGTAACAGTGGTATAATAGTCTCAGGGAAGGGAGTGTGGCTGTGGGATAGCAGGTATAGTAGGGAGAGATGTTTCTATAGTAACAGTGGGATAATAGTCTCTGGGAAGGGAGTGTGACTGTGGCATAGCAAGTATAGTAGGGAGAGATGTTGCCTATAGTAACAGTGGGATAATAGTCTCTGGGAAGGGAGTGTGACTGTGGGATAGCAGGTATAGTAGGGAGAGATGGTGCCTATAGTAACAGTGGATAATAGTCTCTGGGAAGGGAGTGTGTCTGTGGGATAGCAGGTATAGTAGGGAGAGATGGTGTCTATAGTAACAGTGGGATAATAGTCTCTGGGAAGGGAAATACTAAGGAAGCCTACAGCCCAGGGTGCCCATGCCAGTCAATTACAATGCTCAGCTATAGGGATCATGGTAGAATGAAGGCCAAAACCATTTTAGAAGATCAAACACCCATTAGTACAAAAACTCTTTGTTTTATTTTATTATTATGGACCACATTAACACTGTATACAGATCAGAATGGATCTAACATGACCCACGACTTCCCCCTTCAACATCACTGAAGGGGGAATAGAGGTTCCTTTTCCCTGGGAAGCGGGTAGGGCCAACCAATAAGGGGTGAGATTTGGATAGTTGTGTAGCTAGATGATCAGTTTATCATGTGAATTGAAAATGGCTAGAACTGACCCCATCATTAAACTGAAAATGTGGAGATTATGCCTTGATATCTATATGAAAGCATTCCCAGCATTCCCAACCCAGTTTATGGATTGGGATAGTTTTGGCCATTTACATTTTCATTACTTTGAATAGCCTATTTGTATTATCATGCAATAATCAGGGACATTCAGGGCTGGATTTCTGCTCAGGGCTCCCGGAGGCCAGAGTCCTCAGCCCCCACTCCCCTCAGATCACACACATGCACATACTTTTTATCTACAGCCGGAGCATGGGGACTGGGCAGAATGCCGCCCCTGATTTTGTGCTGCCCTAGGCCCATTCCTTTGTGGCCTTGCAGCAAATCTGGGCCTGGGGACATGTTCCATGTCTGTCTAGCCTAAGGATATTGATTATTCTTATGAAAAATGGAGTAGCTTGTGAGAGTGCAACACTTGCATTCAGATGATGGGTGTTTGCTGAATTGGAAAACAATTATATGGCACACTATTAACAACAGTTAGCTTAGCTGTAATATTTTCTATATACCCATAAACACTGCTTGATCAAATTTTGCACAGAAAAGAGAGAATCTGCAAAGTCTTAAAACATCTTCTCTAGCTCACGTACTTGAAGGTTCATTTGTGTAGAGCCCATGATTTAAGATGTCCCTAGGACACAAAACACATAGGGTAGAAGAGAGGGTGATTTTTTCAGGCAACTTTGAATAAAATATTTAATTTTTTTGTAACCTTTTGGGGAATCCTTTGGATTGCCCATTTGCCCATTCTGCTATTGGCCGCAGTTTACCACTCCCTATGCTGGGGGTCCGGGGCAAGTATACCCGGAGTGTTTCAACATTTTGGTTGTTGTCAGCTCTTTTTCTCTTCACTTGGTTTACATTAGTGTTGAACCCGGAAACTTCAAAAAACTGTTCTCTTCCTCATCTACTCATGGAAGGGTCACTTTCTGACCCCACGAGAGTATCCAGATTGTTCCTGGGAAGCATGGTATCAACCGAAACAGAGATTAGAGATCAGAAATGTAGACTAGAAATATATCCGTTCTTGGATTGAAACATGAAGTTGGCACAAACCTTTTTTAAGGGGCTTCTAGCTTGGGGGACTTTAGTTGTTTACTACAAAGCCCTCTTACTATTAAAATTATTGGCTGGCAATGACATTCTGCCTTTGGTGATCTGATATCTTCTCCCATCCTAAACACTTAATGAATAGGGTGAATAATGTGAGTTTGTGCAGCTGAATCTTTTCCTGCCAGGGATGTGCCAGACTGTGGGTGACTTTTACATCCTCTCTCCATAGATTTATGCCAGAAGCTTTAGTATCCTGTAAACAGCCCAGATTTCCAGCAGTTGCCCAGGCATGAGAGACTCAGAAGACACGCACACAAATCATGCCTGTTTTACTAAAGGGAACATCACTCACAGGGCAACATCCAGCAGCAGATCGCTATGTGCAAATACCATGCCAAATCTGTCAACAGGAACTAGATTAAAGGGATGTGCCCTTTTATAGTTTATATAAAAGGACCCCTTGTTTGTATGAGACCAAGAGAGATGATAAAATGCCAGTACATTCATAGGCATTGAACAAAAATAAACTAGACAAACAGTAAAAACAACAAACAATGTAGAAAAAGGGAATGTCTAAAGAACTTTGCTGATGAGAGTTTCCAATCCAGATCTGCTGCTGTGAACTGCTCCTCCCAGCATCAGTAGAAAATCACCACCCTGCTTTCAGGGCCACACTTTGAGGTGGAAATGTCCAGGACAATGAGACTTTAGGGGTGTCCGTTATTTATTAGTCTATCCAATGTCTGGTCTTTTATCTGTCTGTCTTTGGCTATTGGGGCTACAAAGGTTTTACATCAACAAGATCTGAAGAGCTGCAGCACGATTATAGACTCATTCCTATTTATATATCCTAAACTCTAATCATATTATATTTGTTCACAGCCACAGTCCCTTCCCAGAGACTATTATCCCACTGTTACTATAGGCACCATCTCTCCCTACTATACCTGCTATCCCACAGCCACAGTCCCTTCCCAGAGACTATTATCCTACTGTTACTATAGGCACCATCTCTCCCTACTATACCTGCTATCCCACAGTCACACTCCCTTCCCAGAGACTATTATCCCACTGCTACTATAGGCACCATCTCTCCCTACTATACCTGCTATCCTACAGTTACACTCCCTTCCCAGAGACTATTATCCCACTGTTACTATAGGCACCATCTCTCACTACTATACCTGCTACCCCACAGTCACACTCCATTCCCTGAGACTATTATCCCCACTGTTACTATAGGCACCATCTCTCCCTACTATACCTGCTATCCCGCAGTCCCTTCCCAGAGACTATTATCCCACTGTTACTATAGGCGGCATCTCTCCCTACTATACCTGCTGTACCACAGTCACACTCCCTTCCCAGAGACTATTATCCCACTATTACTATAGACACCATCTCTCCCTACTATACCTGCTATCCCACAGCCACAGTCCCTTCCCAGAGACTATTATCCTACTGTTACTATAGGCACCATCTCTCCCTACTATACCTGCTATCCCACAGTCACACTCCCTTCCCAGAGACTATTATCCCACTGCTACTATAGGCACCATCTCTCCCTACTATACCTGCTATCCTACAGTTACACTCCCTTCCCAGAGACTATTATCCCACTGTTACTATAGGCACCATCTCTCACTACTATACCTGCTACTCCACAGTCACACTCCATTCCCTGAGACTATTATCCCCACTGTTACTATAGGCACCATCTCTCCCTACTATACCTGCTATCCCGCAGTCCCTTCCCAGAGACTATTATCCCACTGTTACTATAGGCGGCATCTCTCCCTACTATACCTGCTGTACCACAGTCACACTCCCTTCCCAGAGACTATTATCCCACTATTACTATAGACACCATCTCTCCCTACTATACCTGCTATCCCACAGCCACAGTCCCTTCCCGGAGACTATTATCCCCACTGCTACTATAGGCACCATTTCTCCCTACTATAGTAAATATGTAGTATGTTACTGAGCTTTCCTACACTCCTCCCACCAAAACTGTTGCTGTACATGTCCCACTATGCACTGGGACCAGGCCAGTCACTTCTACTTGTATCAACCTAATACAAATTGTGACCTTTCCACCATATCTGACATCTTCTTTCATTTTGTGTTTTCCTCCTTTAGGAAAATGCTCTCTGGGTTAGAATGAATGCATATGGGGTTAATAAACTCCCTGTCTTTCCTCTATTAGAATCTGATTTATTACTGGAATCACCCACCCTCCTATAAATAAATATATTGCTTCTTGATGTGTTTTCCATCCAAGATCTTTTTCTCTGACGGATGTTTTTGGAGAGTTAAAAGAGAAAATCATCTCCTGATGTTTTTAATGGAACAGAGATTTCTCTAATTTATTCACACACACAAAAACACAGACTCAGCCCTGAACAACCATCTTCTCTTCACCTCCACTATCTCTCTCCCTCTTGCCCATTCAGTTCTATCAGATCTTCTCCTTTCCCTTTCTGAGTGGGATAGGAAATAAACTTTCTCACACCGCAGGGAGGCATATTTTAGAAAAAAAATAGTTTTGCAGCCAGAGAGTGAAGAGCAGGGAAATCTCTGCTGTGCTGAGGGATCTGGTACAAACACCTTGCAGACAGCAAAAAGAAGTTTAACCCAACAATGTCAAACAAACAATACTCGGAACAACCTCAGTTTAACAGACCTGGATAAAGCTTTACCAACTTGCCTGAAAGAAATGTTTAATACCCTCCATTTAATGTTTTATTTACGAAATGCTGCTTGATACTTATAGGGAAGATAGATATACAGAATATATATATATGGTTGGTATATATATATATATATATATATATATATATATATATATATATATATATATATAAATATATATAAAGCCATAGAGTTAATGTGCCCCTATGGCTTTAAATCCCTACCCTTTTCCCTAGTTGCCCATATACAGTATCTAGTTTAGTTTTCACCTATCCCAATTATTGGCCAAGAGGTGTTATGACCACATAGTGCTTGGGAAGGGATGAATCTTCCTCTTTGGCTTCTTGTGTCCTAAATATCTGGATGTTTCCAATGAGCCTGGCTATACCAAGGCCCAGTAAAGCCCTTTAGCCCTAGAAAAACTAGTACCTCCAGTGTCTGAGTCGGGGAGCAGGGACCCTGTGAATGAGGTTAGCTAGAGACAGGGTTAGATCTCTTATAGTACTCTCTAGGAAAGTCTAGGAAAGGATACTGTCATGGGAAAACATTTTTTTTTTCAAAATGAATCAGTTAATAGTGCTGCTCCAGCAGAATTCTGCTCTGAAATCCATTTCTCAAAAGAGCAAACAGATCTTTTTATATTCAATTTTGAAATCTGACATGGGGCTAGACATTTTGTCAATTTCCCAGCTGCCCCCAGTCATGTGACTTGTGCCTCCACTTTAGGAGAGAAATGCTTTCTGGCAGGCTGCTGTTTTTCCTTCTTAATGTAACTGAATGTGTCTCAGTGAGACATGGGTTTTTACTATTGAGTGTTGTTCTTAGATCTACCAGGCAGCTGTTATCTTGTGTTAGGGAGCTGTTATCTGGTTACCTTCCCATTGTTCTTTTGTTTTGCTGCTGGGGGGTTAAAGGGAGGGGGTGATATCACTCCAACTTGCAGTACAGCAGTAAAGAGTGATTGAGTTTATCAGAGCACAAGTCACATGACTTGGGGCAGCTGGGAAATTGGCAATATGTCTACCCCATGTCAGATTTCAAAATTGAATATAAAAAAAAAACTGTTTGCTCTTTTGAGAAATGGATTTCAGTGCAGAATTCTGCTGGAGCAGCACTATTAACTGATTCATTTTGAAAAATGTTTTTTTTCCCATGACAGTATCCCTTAAAGGAAAACTATACCCCCAAAATGAATACTTACGCAACAGATAGTTTATATCAAATTGAATGACATATTAAAGAATCTTACCAAACTGGAATATATATTTACATAAATATTGCCCTTTTACATCTCTTGCCTTGAACCACCATTTCGTGACTCTATCTGTGCTGCCTCAGAGATCACCTGACCAGAAATACTACAACACTAACTGTAACAGGAAGAAGTGAGGAAGCAAAAGGCAGAACTCTGTCTGTTAATTGGCTCATGTGACCTTACATGTGGTTTGTATGTGTGCACAGTGAATCTTACGATCCCAGGGGGTGGCCCTTATTTTTTAAAATGGCAATTTTCTATTTATGATTACCCAATGGCACATACTACTAAAAAAGTATATTATAATGATAATGGTTCATTTACATGAAACAGGGTTTTACACATGCGCTGTTTTACTCAGTATCTTTTAATAGAGACCTACATTGTTTGGGGGGTATAGTTTTCCGTTAAGCAAAACCAGCCTATTGGGTTTATTTAGTGTTTAAATGATTGTCTAGTAGACTTAAAGGAGAACTAAACCTCCCAATAAGAAAAGTCCCTACCTACTACCCTAGATAGTCCCCCTCTTTGCATCTCCCCTGCATAGTTCATTTGGGACACTTTTAGGGATAATTAACTATGCGGGGGGTGGAAGCAGGATGGGGGTAGGTAGAGCCTTTTCTTTTTGGGGGTTAGTTCTCCTTTAAGGTATAGAGATCCGGAAAGATTCTTTATCTGGAAAACCCCAAGTCCCGAGCACTCTGGATAACAGGTCCAATACTTGTACTATAATAGCAGTGGAAATATATGAAGAACTTAAAGTTTGCAATGGCACAGTTTGGGGATACTAATACGCTTTGTATCCTAATGATGTTAATAGCTCTTTTATTCTGATAAACAACTTGTAGTTCCCTTGCATTAGATGGGTGGGCTTGCTTAGGCAGAGCCCCAACTGAAAACACAACATAGAGATCTCTTTTATCTGCATCTTCTGCTCTCACCTCTCTGGAAATGTTTCAGACCTTTAAAGGTCTATGGAGGCAAAGTATTGTATTTTATGTAGCTATGAATGGAATTATAAGCATGCTAAGAGGGATGGTTACATTGATATTGGAAGTCTTTGCAGCAGTGCAGTTTTCTAAGGATTTCTCCCAACACTTAAGAGACACTCATTTCAATCAGCCCAAAAAAGACTGGGACTGTTGTGTGAGTTTATATTATATGTTCTGTATCTATAACGGTATCAAATTAACTAAAGCGTATAAATTAAAATAGTGAAAAAACAAAAATGATACCGACCTTTTAACAGACAGATAAATGGAAAACACTTTCATGCATTTGTCTTTTTGGAAATGTTTAGTTAGCTCCAGGTGTAGTGAATAAATCCATGTGTAATACACGTCAGTTTATAGCAAACATGGGAAGGCCTATTTATAAAAATTCAAATATGTGTAATGTAAGTGTGCTTTTTTTTTCTATTTTGAATAAACTGAAATGTTTGCTTATTTATTTAAAAAATGAGAAAATAAAAAGTTAGAATATCTCTAATTTGTTCTCTATTTATTGCTTTCGTTGGCAGGTTTTAGATGTTTTTACATTCAAGTTTTAGGGGCCCATTTACTAAGGGTCGAAGTGAATTTTCTAATTCAAAAACGTTGAATTTCAAAGTAATTTTTGGCTACTTCGACCATTGAAAAGGCCAAAATCCGATTCAAATTGAAAAAACTTTGACTTTGAAAATCGAAGTACTGTCTCTTTAAAAAAACTTTGACTTTGACACTTCGCCACCTGTATTGCTGTTTAGCCTATGGTGGACCCCCAATAACCTTTCTGAGCGTTTGGCTAAGTTTTGAGTAGTCAAAGTATTGTTTTGTAAAATCGTTTGAATCGGTCGAATCGAACGATTTAATCGATCGATTTTTACTTTGATCGAAAACGCCAGTTTTTGAACGAAAAAATACTTTGACTATCGAAGTATCAAATTTGGTGGTCGAATTTCGAAGTTTTTTAACTTCGAAATTCGACCCTTAGGGGCAGATTTATCAAGGGTCGAATTTCGAAGTTAAAAATACTTCGAAATTCGACCATCGAATTGAAATACTTCGAATTTGAATATTGAAGTCAATCTAATTTGGGTATCCTGCGGTCGAAGTAAAATAGTTTGAACGATTCGAAGGATTTCATCGATCGAACGGTTTTACTTCGACTACCAAAAACTTAGAAAAAGGCTCTAGAAGGTCCCCATAGGCTAACATAGTACTTCGGCAGGTTTAATTTGGCTGAATATTGAAGTCGAAGTTTTTTTAAAGAGACAGTACTTCGATTATCGAATGGTCGAATATTCTAACAATTTTACTTCGAATCGAATTTGAAGTCGAAGTCGTAGTATCCTATTCGATGGTCGAAGTATCCAAAAAAATTACTTAAATCTTAAAATAAATCTGCCCCTTTATAATTTTTTGCACTTAATAAATGTTGTACAGTTACAACAAAGCATCATTTGAATTCAGGAGTTTTAGCTTGAAAACAAAATTTGATTTGGCGCAAATATCAAAATTTGAACGTTGATGAATCATCCCCACAGACGTTACATTGAGAACGTATTCATACTCATAAGCAAACTGAATAATCCAAAATGTGTGCATTTGGCTGGGAAGGAGCTGGTGTAAACAAAGGCCTAATTCTGTCTAGGAAAGAGATAATAGGAACTGTGCGTGGACTCCTGGAGTTTAACAGCAGAATATATATTGAGTGCATGTTGGTGGGGGTATTCCTTATTTTTTTGGCAATTACTACCTATTGTTTCTTCACCTTTTTTCACTTGGAAGTCAACTTTGTAACCCATGATTTGCTCTACATTCTATTATTCTTATTACAGTTGCCTACAAATGGCATATATTTATTAACATGAGTACGATATCCCCCACTAGCAAAAAAAGAAAACACTGAGAACCAATACTCACCAATAAAGTGCTTCTTAATTCCTTATTCTCACCAGAAAAATCACTTCTACAAAGCGCCAGTGCAATAAATAAATTGATTAAATACCCTTTGATGAGGCTTCTAATTAAATTTCTAAAGTGCTTCCATGCTGATTTAATTGGCGAATAAATAAAATAGATTAATAAATTCGTATATATGTAGATTGGCTATTAATTCATTCCCAGTACTTTAACAACCTTTAATAACCTTGTATTCCAATTAAAAAGTGCTACAAGTTAATAGAGTTTCAAATTCATCGATTTGTTTTTTTTAGGTCACTCTGATTCCGTGGAGGAGACAGGAAAAAGGAAATAAAAGGTAGGTGGAGAAGTCCCGTATGATCTATCTGATCATTTGGCTGCTTGCGGGACCCCACAAAGAGGGAGAAGTCAGTGCTTCTGGGACTGTGGTCACAAATTTTAATCTTTCCTAGCTATTGTAGAGAGCTAACTTTCTATAAAAAAAAAAAAACACAAACCCCACAGCACTCATAGTGAAAACAGATTGTAAGGTTTAGAATGTAGATCTCCTTAGTCAGAGCTAAGAGGGACCAGTAATAACGTTATCCAGCAAAAGTCCTTCAAAAGGCAAGAGAACCCCCCTCAGAATTATGCTGAAATGGTATAAACCATTTGTTCAAAAACCAAGAGCCGACGCGCGTTTTGCATTCACTTTTTCAAAGGCTATGGCCGAAGCGCCGAACGCTAGCGTTAATTCACTAGCGTTTGGCATTTTTTGTTAATGCGCAAATTCACTAACGAACGCTGGCATAGTTTCGCTAGTGTTACTTCGCACCCTTACGACAGGCGAATTTTCGCTAGCGACGTAACTACGCAAATTCACTAACTTGCGCAGTGTACTGAACGCTACCTTTTACGCTAGACTTCCTTCGCCACCTCAGACCTGGTCGAAGCGCAATAGAGTAGATAGGGATTGTTTCAAAAAAAGTCACATTTTTTTCTGTCACAAAAAACGCTGGCGTGTTTTCTACATGATGGGTGATAGGCTGAAAAAGATCAAAAATATTTTTGGGGCTCCCCTCCTTCCCCCCTATATTTCCTGACTCCCAGACAGTGGGCACATGTGTAGGGCAAAATAAAATTTTTATTTGCTGATTTGAAGGTTTTCTAGGCATTTGTAGTGCTAATACGTGTTCCTCCATTGAAATTTGAATTTCGCACCGTATGGAAATTAGCCTTCGCTAGCGTAACTTCGCTTTACATAGCGAATCAACGCTAGCGCAACTTCGCAACCTTACGCTACCGCTGTGCGCAACTTCGGATTTTAGTGAATTTGCGGAGCGCTGGCGAAACTACGCCTGGCGAAGTGCGGCGAAGTTGCTCCTGGCGCAACTTCGCATCTTAGTGAATTTGCCCCTATGTGTGCTCTCACAGGACACCAAATATTTATAATCTTTCTATGGAGCATTTGCGTCATTGCGTACTCCTACGCATAGCGTGATGACTTCACTGCGCACTGTTGTGTTCCATCATTCCCATCATTGAGATCGTTCTGGGACGCATTCCTCCTATCATCTCGTATACACTTGAATAACATCTCGTGAGAATTGGAGACTTAAGCTGGCCATAGATGTTGAGATTTTTAATAGATCCGATCCTCATCGTGAGACCGCGATCTTCTCGGAACGATCGTAAAAAATAAAAAGACCAATTTGCCAGGAAAACAAAGGGGAGCTGCCTGCTTGGCCCTGCAAACATAGATATATTGCACTGGGACCGACAAAGATTTTTTGACCTGGCCGATCAATTTCCTGACAGATGTCAACCGAAAAATCGTAAGATGTACGATCGTTCGAATCCCACTAACCGCACGATAATTTAAAAGGATTGGTCGGGCTTCCCTAAAATCAGTCATTCGGCAAGAAAAAATCTTTGCGTCTATGGGGAGCTTTAGTCTTCAGTTCTCTGTGTCCTTATATCACTAACTGTCAATGGGGGATTTAGTAAATCTATCTATTATTTCTAAATAGATAGGTTTAGATTGGGGGATATCCCTTTTTTCTTTCTTTCTTTTTTCAACAAATCTTACCATACTGACATAAGTCAGATCCCCCTTTTTTTTAATCAAATTAAAAACATTTGTTGTTAGATCAATTTCCCCTTTAACATGAGCACATTTGACCATTTAATTGGATTAAAGAACTCCAACCTAAAGACAACAGACATCAATCTTTAGCCTATTTCAAAGCTCTTATTTACACCCAGTTTTGAGGTGCATCACACCTACCTTGCAATCACATATTTAACAAGCAGGAAAAAACAGTCCAGCATCAAAATGAAAGTCTTGTAGCAAGCAGCAATCGCAACAAAAGTCAGTAACAGGGCATGCTCTCTTAGGTCACACATTTAACTGAAGAATTAAATATAAATGTTACTTTACTTCCATCAGAGTTTACAGCCCCAACTATTATTGGCGTACTTATCAGTGATTCCACTGCTTGTTCATTGCAGTGAGAAAATATACATTTTGTAAATGATTGTTTTATATGACACACATAGGGGCACATTTACTTAGCCCGAGTGAAGGATTAGAATGAAAAATACTTCGAATTTCGAAGGTTTTTTTTTTGGCTACTTCGACCATCGAATTGGCTACTTCGACCTTCGTCTACGACTTTGAATCGAATGTTTAGAACTAAAAATCGTTCGACTATTCGACCATTCGACCATTCGATAGTCGAAGTACTGTCTCTAAAAAAAAAACTTAAAACCTACCGAGCACCAATGTTAGCCTATGGGGACCTTCCCCATAGGCTTTCTAAGTAATTTCTGATCGAAGGAAAATCGTTCAAACGATTTTTCCTTCGATTGTTAGATCAAACTAAATGCGGTAAATCCTTTGACTTCGATATTCGAAGTCGAAGGATTTTACTTCGATGGTCGAATATCGAGGGTCAATTAACCCTCGATATTCGATCCTTAGTAAATGTGCCCCATAATATATACATATAGGTTGTAAAGGGATTCAAAGGGCCAGATTTACTAAAGAGCGAAGTGGCTAACGCTAGCAACTTTTCACCAGCGTAGCCACTCGTAGGGACATCGTCAATTCACTAACAGGCGCAGACACCAATTCACTAGCAAACGGGACCCTCGCTAGCGTTCATTCGCACTCTATTGCCAGGCGACTTTTCACTCTGGCGAACGATCGTTAATCCGCAAATTCACTAAAGTGTAGATTTTACTGAACGTTAATTTCGCCAGAGTTGACTTTGCCACCTCAGACCAGGTGAAGTGCTAAAAAGAAGCTACATCTTCCTCAATCTCACTTACATCATATCCTGTGAGCTGAAAATGCATTAATGTTCCAAAAACGCTGATGGCTTTTCCTTTTTTAAAGCAGAATTGCCTGAAAAAGTCCTGACAAACTTTTTTTTGGGTAACCATTTTTCTCCAGACATTTCCTAACATATGGAACATTCATTTTACAGTGGGCTCATGTGTAGGGCATTATATTAACTCTCTTGTCTTTATTAAGGTTCCCTGGACATTTGTAATAAAAAGTGGTAACTTCAAGCATTTGCACCAACATTTATAATAAAGACCTTCATACTAGGGATGCACCGAATCCAGGATTCGGTTCGGGATTTGGCCAGGATTCAGCCTTTTTCAGCAGGATTCGGATTCGGCAGAATCCTTCTGCCCGGCCAAACCGAATCCGAATCCGAATTTGCATATGCAAATTAGGGCCGGGGGGGAATCACGTGACTTTTTGTCACAACACAAGGAAGTAAAAAAATGTTTCCCCTTCCAACCCCTAATTTGCATATGCAAATTAGGATTTGGATTTGATTCCGTGTTCGGCCGAATCCTTCACGAAGTATTCGGGGGTTCGGCCGAATCCAAAATAGTGGATTCAGTGCATCCCTACTCCATACAACTTTAAATTACCTGCCCTATGCAAATTGACCTAAGTGCAATATCAGTGGCGAAGTTTCGCTAGGCACAAATGAATGCTAGCGCATCTTCGCTATGAAATGCTCGCACAGCTGAAGTAACAAAGTCGCCAGCGTTCGACGCCCAGGACGAAACTTTGCATTTTAGTGAATAAGCGTATTCGTAGTGTATTCGTGGTGCGATGGGTGCGAAAATTCGCCCGTTAGTGAATATGCCCCATAGAGTATTTTATATTGTTATTGTTACGCTACTTACTAGGCAATATCACTATGAAGATTCTTTTTTTAACTTCTTATATTATATATACTTACTAGGCAGGAATTCCCTAGAGCAGGTGGCCCTCAGTGATCATGATCCCCAACCAGTGGCTCATGCGCAACATGTTGCTGTTCAACCCCTTGGATGTTGCTCTCAGTGGCCTCAATGCAGGTGATTATTTTTGAATTCCTGTAATGCAAGCCTTATCCTGTACCAGAAAACTTCACGCTAGAGCTAATTGATTTGAGGAAGAGTATCAGGAGGAGAGGCAGCAAGTGAGGGCCAAGTGGCCTGGGAATCCTTGTGCTGTTTTTCTGTTTATGATATTGAGAACTGTGTGAACTACTGAGAACTGGAGAAGCTGTGCTAGTGACTGTAATTTGTTACGCTATTCTTATTTTTTAGTTGTTCAACTATTGTTCAACTATTTGTTTTGTGTTTACCAGGGTGGAATGAGAGGTTATTACAAATTAACTGGCCAGTAAATTGTTGGAAAATTGTATTTTAGCGGCTAGGAGGAGGCAAATCTACAGCAGAAGTAGTGGCATTTTTGCGTTTCTAATGGCAGAATTTTTATTGTTGTACTGACTTTTGCAAACATGTAAATGAATAATTCAAGGATATTGACCTGATTACAAAGCAGAACACATTTTTATTTATTAAATGCAGAGGGTCATTTCTGGAGGTGAATTTTGCGGGAAAAATATATCATTTTCCCAAGTGGCTAAAATCTGGTATATGAGTAGCCTTTTAATCTGACCCAAATAGATAATGAGTGAGTAAGGCAGGGTAGATTACAATATAGCTGACTGCATTTGATGGTATTGCTCATTGTAACTAAGACTACTGCATATGCTACTTTAAACAGTGAGAGAAATGATTAAATAAGCATGTCTAATATGTGATAACATTAATACTGTTCCTGAGGCAACCCAGAACATAGAAGAGCGATAAGCACACTGGTGGTTTAGGTCCTGCCAAAATACACTTATAAGTGCTGCTATACATTTACTACACAGCAAACTCATCAAACTATACAGTATAAAGCAACACTTATGATGCAATATATTGTAATGCTCTCAATTAGATCTTTTGCTTAAAGCGGCAGTAAAACCCCTTTTTTCAACATGAATGCAATGAGTAGGGCTTGTACTGAACATTCTTTTTGCCTATTGTTTTAATCAGGAAAAATCAACGGTTTTTGTTATTGAGCTAAACAGGACAAAAAGGGTAATTGAAGCTCCTCCATGTTTGATACTTGCAGGGCTGACAATTAGATTACCAGTATACAAACCATTCCTATTGCCCATGTATGTGACTGTTAACAGGAGGATTGTGCATGATTTGTTATGCAGGGGGTATTATTGGAACAGTTGTAATCTTAATATCTACCACGATAGGATCAATTTCCCCTTTAGCCCTGTTTAACTCCCCCCAGCCTAGCTGCTACCCCAGGCAAATGCCCCTAAAGCTGGCCATAGATGTTGAGATTTTTAAAAGATCAGATCCTGGTCGTGAGACCACGATCTTCTCAGAACGATCGTACGATCGTACAAATTTACCATCAACTAAAAAGACCAATTTACCAGGAAAACAAAGGGGAGCTGCCTGCTTGGCCCTGCAAACATAGAGAGATTGCACTGGGACCGACAAAGATTTTTTGACCTGGCCGATCAATTTCCCGACAGATGTCGGCCGAAAAATCGTAAGATGTACGATCGTTCGATTACCACTAACCGCATGATAATTTCGAAGGATTGGTCGGGCTTCCCTAAAATCGGTCGTTCGGCAAGAAGAATCGTCGCGTCTATGGGGAGCTTTACTTACCCCTTGGTGCAGATTCAGGAAACAGAGTTCACGGCAGCCATCTTCCGGGTCTTTGGTAATCTGAGAATGAGACCGGCGGAGCGGCACATGCACAGTTGGAGCAATTTCCCGATTTGCGATTTGCCCGGGATAGCTGCTAGGCTGGGGGTGAGGAGGGAGGGGGGTCTATGTGGGGTAGGGGGGTAAGGGCTATGTGGCAGAACCAATTTGGAAAATAAAAAGGATACACGGGTGGTGAAAGAATAAAAGGGGTAAACTCCCCACCTGCAATAATTATGGTGTTGTGCGACTCTCTTCCATTTTGCTGTTACTCATATGATTGACGTGTGCTGACCGTCTAGGGAGTTCTGCACCACCAAGCAGGAATATCATAGGAAAGGAGAGGAGGTGCGGAAATTCTACTTTTGAACCAATTTGGAACCCATAAAGTCACATGGCTTTAACCTCTGGACACCTGAAGGCAACAAGATTCCTCTCGAAGCACTTTTATAGCAAGCAAGGCAGCCATTATGTGCTGGGACACAAGAAGACCAGGTCTCTAGCATGAGATGCCACATCAAAGGCTAATCGCTTGACCTCTAGGCCAGGAGTCCCCAACCTTTTTTACCTGTGAGCAATATTCAAATGTATGGGAATTCCTGGGAATGCCAAATAAGGGATGCGATTGGCTGTTTATTAGCCCCCTATGTGGACTGGAAGCCTACAGGGGGCTCTGTTTGGCAGTACATCTGGTTCTTATGCAACTAAAACCTGTCTCCTAGCCAGGAATTAAAAATAAACATCTGATTTAAGGCCACTGGGAGCAACATCCAAGGTATAAGTGAGTAACATGTTGCCCACAAACCACTGGCTGGGGACCACGGCTGTCCAAAATGCTAACTAAAAGTTTTACTGAAGAAGACTGTTTTATCTGTTAACTATCTGTATATTACACCAAGGATAATAATTTATGGAAATAATAGCTAACACTTACCTGCTTGACTTTCACTTCATACAACATTTTTTTGTTTTGCTGTCAATAAGTATCGTCTTCCTTGAACTCCTCTAAAGTTTCATTATCAATGTGCAGGATATTTCAAAATTATTTGTACCATGTTCAAAGAATGTGGGGAAGTTTGACAGGTCATAGAAAAATCAGGCAGATGCATACGAAACACTGCTACTTGCCCTCCAGTCGCTTGGTCCCCCAAAGCTAGCACTCAAAAAATAACTAGGTGGCAGGTAACCTGCTGCACTCACCATTCAACTGAATGGGGCTAGTAGTGGTGTTATCATGGCTCATTGCTTGTGGTGGGGAACAGAACCTTCAGTATGTGTGCCATGGCCTTTAGATGATTTAAAAAAATGAAAAAAAACTGTGCTTCTGGAATTACTTATTCATTACCAATTATTGATGAACAAGGAGATGACAGTGGGAATGTTCCTCAGGTATGTATGTAATGTCTTTAGTGACAACATCTTTGATCAGCAATCCTTTCAATGTGCTAGAGTGGGGCTGTCCAACTGGAGGCCTGGAGGCCAGATGTGGTCTTCCAAGGAATTTTTATGACACTTAGCCCCCTTAAGAGCTCCTTTATAAGCTTCTTTGTTTGATACAATGATTCATATACAATCTGGTCCTTAAATATGATTTGGGTGCCAAATCCAAACATTTTGCAAGAGGAATCAGATAAATGTACACATTGACATTGGAAGCATGACTTTTGGGCACCTGGCACAAATCATCTGCCCACTGCAAGGGAAATGTTGGACATCCCTGGTTTACAGGGTAAATATTTACTCTTAATGAATACAGTGGTATTAGGTATGACTTCCCACTATGACAGTAAGGCAGGTTGGTGATTTATGTTAGATTTTATAGAAACAGATGTCTTTCTATAAAGGAAGTAGACCCTGTACCTTTACAAAGTTGAGAACAGGAAGTAGACCCTTTGGCTGTGGGATTAGGAGGTGTAAGGAGTCCATTGGGACACTGACTGACTGATATTTTACAAAAGATGCCTTATTACTAATGCTGAGGGGCCAAAAATTGTCCTTCAGGGTCCCAGAAGCCTCTACTTATGCCACTGTAAAGAAAAGCCACCACAAACATCATAAGAATCTGCTCTGTGATAGTATAACAACTAACAGAATGTTGACGTCATTGTGGAAAATCAAATTTGTATCCAATATTTTACAATTTGGAGGCAGTAGAAGACAGCTATTCAGTAGAGCAGCAAAACTCCTCCAAGAATGAGCAGATACAATATGTGCATTAATGTGATAGTCTTCTCCATTATGTTTGGCAGTGATCCCTAACCAGTGGCTCATGAGCAACATATTACTCACCAACCCCTTGGATGTTGCTCCCAGTGGCCTCAAAGCAGGTGCTTATTTTTGAATTCCAGGCCTGCAGGCAAGTTGTGTTTGTATAAAAAACAGTTGTTCTGCCAAACAGAGTCTCCTGTAGGCTGCCAGTCCACACAGGGGCAAATCAAATAGCCAATCACAGCCCTTTTTTTACATGTTTGTGTTGCTTCCAAACTCTTGGCACACGGGTTAAAAAAAGGTTGGGAATCCCTCAAATTGGTCAAAACCTTCTCTCAATTGGTTTACTTCCACTTTACCTGCTAAAGTCATCCGTTTGTGTTCTTGTCTTTCACTCATTTACTATATCTCCCTGTCTCCCTCTCCCTGAGTACTACTGCCCTCACTAGCTCTCATGACACAGAATTCATTAGCCAAAAAAT
This sequence comes from Xenopus petersii, assembly GCA_038501925.1. Taxonomy (NCBI): domain Eukaryota; kingdom Metazoa; phylum Chordata; class Amphibia; order Anura; family Pipidae; genus Xenopus; species Xenopus petersii. Next base: position 32,091,662 of record CM076686.1, read on the forward strand.
ATCATGCTGAAAGAGTATTTCCTGGAATGTCACAATGTAAAGGGCATTTTCCATATTGAATGATACATTTATTTTTTTAACTTTGCAAAGTACAAAGCAGTAATCACAGGGAGGGAGTAAGGACAAACTTTCATCTTTCAATGACCCTAAGCCCAAAGGAAACCGCATGTGTTGGAATTTTTAGAATGTCAAGCTGTAGTTTAAGTAGCAGCAATGCAATAGAGGGGAGGGCATATATCTGTATTTCGAGAAAGGGCCCTTCAAAACAAGAGAAGAAGCTGGCAGTTATGGCCTCCTAATGTTTAGGCATGAGGTAGAAGACAGAGAAGTCTTTTTTGGATGGAACTTTGGGACGTGGTTTGAATCTCCTGTAATCTGTCCTTTGACACACGTATTAAAGAACAATCCTCAAACTGTAATCCAGAGGCTGTTGCTGAATGAAACACCTGCCCCCCAATGACTACAGAACTAAAAAGGATTTTTCGTTTTGAAACTTTAAAGGGGATTTAAGAAGAATTAAGCAATGGTGAGGGCATGATTGTGGAGTGCTCAGAATAGAAAAATGTACAGTTCTTTCCTGCCAAACTGCTGATACTGAAGGAAAGGCAAGATCTACACATGCCAAAGCATTATAACTCATGAGACATGATGTCTGCTATTACCTATGTATCTAAAGTTGCCAGTGAAAGTGGCACAGGTCCATGTGCAGATTGCATTCCTCTAGCAAGTGACGTTACAGATGGTCCGGAAAGAAAGAACGTCTTGCTGATCAAACCTGGTAAAGAGATTTGGCTGCATTCATCCCCTTTCCAGTCCAAGGCAACAATTCAAAAGGATGTTGGCTATGAAGACAGAAGATCACTGTCCCCATACTAGACCTTTATTAGGTCACCTGATATTTAGACCCATGAAAAATACACTGGAAATTTCTACCCATAGAAAGGATGACAATCAGCACTTTATTTCTTTACTCATTTCTGGGTGATGAGTATAATGAGGAATATGAAAATATAAACGATCATATTTGGTGATTTATGAGTTGAGAAGTCTCCTGAGAGAACCGTATTTAGAACTGGAAAAGAATGTAGCGACTCAATGGAAAAGACATAATAAGATTTGCATACCCCATGATAACAATACAACTACTGAGAGGATGGGAGAGACTGAAATGTTAGAAGTAACAGCTATAAAAACAGACCGCCTGAACAGAACAAAAAATAAATTCTGCGGCAGTTGAAGAGGCTTAGGGAAAAGGTTATTTTCGAAATTTCTACCAAATTCATTCATTTAAACAGGGGCGTAACTACAGAGGAAGCAGACCCTGCGGTTGCAAGGGGGGCCAGGAGGTATAGGGGCCCTCGTTAATATATGATTTCAATAAATATTGGCAAAACAGGTCAACCTCTAAACATTTTGGGGACCCTAAGCATAATTTCCTGTGGGGCCCAGACATATCTAGTTATGCCACTGTATTTAAATATCTCTGGATGCAGAAGATCAAAGAATACAAGAATGTAAGGGGTTGGCTCATATTGTCCTATTTATCCATCCACATTCCTATTATTGCCCATTCTTGGCAGCCTTATATGTCAGCACAGGAATAACTAAGGGAACTGGCAAAGCCTTCATCTTTTCACTTTATTCCTCTCTACCAAACAGTATCATTTCATTTTTATTAGGAATGCACCGAATCCAGGATTCGGCTCGGGATTTGGCCAGGATTCGGATTCGGCCTTTTCTTGTTTGGTATTTTTTTTTTTGCCCCTGTTGAAGACCTTAATGGTCGAAAGCGTAGGGCCTATGCTTTGGGGCCATTTTTTTAATTTTGTTTTTTGATGTAACAAATAATTTTTTTCATTAACTTTGAGTGTGCAATCATCGCTTTTTCTTGAAAGAATCCTCCCAAGTCTTAATATGTCGTCCTCCAGCCTTATGCCCTCACTGATAAAAATTAGGGATCCACCAAATCCACTATTTTGGATTCAGCCGAATCCTAATTTGCATATGCAAATTAGGGGCAGGGAGGGAAATTGTCACTTTTTGTCACAAAACAAGGAAGTAAAAAATGTTTTCCCCTTCCCACCCCTAATTTGCATATGCAAATTAGGATTCGGCTGAATCCAAAATCGTGGATTTGGTGGATCCCTAATTTTTATCAGTGAGGGCATAAGGCTGGAGGACAACATATTAAGACTTGGGACCTCACTGTTGGGCTGGATAGCTAATTCAAGTCTACAGCCTTCAGTTGTACAGTATGTTTTGCAGTTCAGTAATGCATATAAAGAAATAGGTAATGTTACACATTATAATATGTTCTTTGTCCTTTTATGTACTTGCCACCCAAGGGCACCGCAGATTCAGGAACCCCAGGGTTAACGTCCCTTCTGCCCAACCCTGAAGCAAGTTCTAATTCTCACATCTTTTTCTATTTGGATCATTTCCCCTGGGAATCACTAATTTGGTTATAGTTAAAGAAACAATAGCCAAGATCCACTTCCAGCTTTATGATGGCATTCATCCCCCGTCTGTTATTCATTTGATTGTGTTCAACACTCCTCTGGCGACTCACTTGTAGGTCACAGCTGCACTGACATTGCCTGGGTAGGAATGGCATCAGCAAGTCAGTTTCTGACACCGAAGAGATAAATGAGGAGGAGAGAAAGGAAAGCATTTTCTCATGGAGGCCTGGAGATGTGCAGAAAAAAAAAACCCATTTGGGAATTAAGAGAAACATATATATTTATGCAGCGAGCGAAGGTTTGCACATGCTGCAGTGGTGGGTTAGGGTGAACTTTCCAACCTTTTATCTCAATGATGCTGCTATTTTAAAATCCCCACCCGGGAGAATGGTCTCTGAAGATGAAAAGGCTTAGGAGAGGAATATCAATTACGACTGTTCTTAGAGTGAAGCAAAGTAAAATAAAATATGTTTATACAATCCTGAAGAAGATCTCACTGAGAAGCGAAATTTCAGTGATATCCTTTATAACTAATATTAACTATATTAACTATATTAATTGCATAACACCCCTTCCTGGCCAAGGGCATTCTAAATCCATTTAAAAGGAAACCCTGTGCATCTCAAGCAGGTGGTAATTATAGGCCATACATAGCAGGAGTGGTAGGTATATATAGACTAGGGGACAGCAGGGATGGGTATGGGATCAGCTATCCAGAAACACGTCATTGAAAAAGCTCCAAATTACGGAAAGGCCGTGTTCCATAGACTCCATTTTATTTGAATAATCCAAATTTCTAAAAATATTTCCTTTTTCTCTGTAATAATAAAACAGTACCTTCAACTTGATCCAAACTAAGATATAATTAATCCTTATCGCAAGCAAAACTAGCCTATTGGCTTTATTTGACGCTTACGTGATTTTCTAGTAGACTTAAAGAGATACTGAAACCAGAAATTAAACCTTTTTTTACATCTACCATGCTAATTATAATTTTGCCATAAAGTATTTGCCCAAAGCTTTTTCATTACCTATCTGACTCCCTGTGTTCCTCTATGAGGGGGCTGCCATATTTGTGCAGCAGGAGTCCGTTAGCATTGGAAACTTTAACTGACAGGCTGAGATGGGACAGTCAGGTTGGCAAAACAGTCAGGTTTAGGAACTTCAACTAACAATTATTTACAAAAACAAACCTCTCAGCAAAAAACAATCAGCATGACCTAGAGGTAACTTTAAATGTACATTCATATTTTAAAAAGTAGTTTTTTAGTGTCAGTATCACTTTAAGGTACAAAGATCCAAATTACAGAAAGATCCATTATCCGGAAAACCCCAGGCTCCAAACAATATGCATAAGAGGCCCCATACCTGTACTGGGGGGTAAAAACGTTTTTCAAAAAACAGGTTTCAATTAGTCAATTAGACAATTTTAATTAGTCAGTTTAGTCTTTTTTGGAAGATTTACTAAACTGTATCAAAAAAAATGGCAACCAAACACATCGCACATCACCAGGCATTAAAAAAATGGCATATTTATCAAGTTGTGTATTGATTTTCATTGACCATGTACCTCTCTGTAAAAATGTAGCATAACTGTAAGGGGCAGATGTATCAAGGGTCGAATATCGAGGGTTAATTAACCCTCGATATTCGACTAGGAATTGAAATCTTTCGACTTCGAATATCGAAGTCAAAGGATTTAGCACAAATGCTACGATCGTATGATCTAAGGATTATTCCTTCGAACGAACGATTAAATCCTTCGAATCGAACGATTCGAAGGATTTAGATCCAACGATCGAAGGAATATCCTTCGATTAAAAAAAGTTAGGCAAGCCTATGGGGACCTTCCCCATAGGCTAACATTGACTTCGGTAGCTTTTAGCTGCCGAAGTAGGGGGTTGAAGTTTTTTTTAAAGAGACAGTACTTCGTCTATCGAATGGACGAATAGTCGAACGATTTTTCGTTCGAATCCTTCGATTCGTAGTCGTAGTCGAAGGTCGAAGTAGCCCATTCGATGGTCGAAGTAGCCCAAAAAATACTTCGAAATTCGAAGTTTTTTTACTTCGAATCCTTCACTCGAATTTAGTGAATCAGCCCCTAAGTGTCCAATTGAAAATGCTGTGGGAAAAGACAGAGTTCATCCAACGAGGCTTTTAATGCATTTTTCTCCAGAGCGATTAGTTATTACACAACTTCTGAAGTGGTGTCTAACAATGGTGTCAAATGTGGCATTTGGGCAATAATAAACAAAACACATACTTTTAAAACACTTTTTTTTTACGCCATTGTTTTAAGCATTGATAAATAAACCCCTTAGTATTATTTTACCAGTTGGGAATTAGAAGGTGTTACAGGCACATGTGGAGAGCTACTACAAGGCACCCACTGGGAGACTGGATAATTGGAGTGAAGGATCTAGCACAGCACTTTACATGGAACTGTCACACTGTGCTGTCATATGTCAGATGCTTAAGTTCATACAGTATCTGTTTTATCTGTGTATATTTGTTAGGAGTAGAGAGGTAAAGGCGGCATGTCACTATATATTCAGTACATTTATTGTGCAAAAGATGGAATAGAATGACATGTAATTGTATATAAAAATGAGTAAAGAGTAAGGGGCCTATTTTAGTGGATTTAGAGGTTGGTGAACTCCAAAACTCGAAACTCGAAAATTGACCTCTGAATGATACGCTAAAAAATACAAATACCCGACAATTCCTAGCGAAATTTTTTTTTTAAAACCTCTAAAACTCCAAACTGATTTAAACATGTCCAATAGGATCAGCACAGCTCCCACTGACTTCTATAGGACCTTGACCACTTTTACCTGGCGAAGTTTTGTATTGGTGGTTTGCATGGTTTCAAGATTTAATAAATCTCAAATTTTTAGAGCTTTTTTTTAAAAAAAAAATTAGAAAACCACTAATTTTTAGAGATTTGTGGGGAAAAATGTGATATTTGATTGTTAGTAAATCAGCCCCTAAGTGTTCTGTTACTGTGTAAGAGATGGAGTAAGAGGTAAAAGCTCAGTTATAATGTAAAATATGATATAAGATGGCATAAGAAGTGTCCCCATTGTTGTGTAGAAGATCAAGTAATGAACATAGTTACATAGTTAGTTACATAGTTAAATTAGGCTGATAAAAGACAAAGTCCATCAAGTTCAACCCCTCCAAATGAAAACCCAGCATCCACACACACATCCCTCCACATACATGTCTCATATGTTTACAGTAGATGGAGCACAAAATGCATTGTTAACAATTATTCCTCTATATTTGATTGCTTTCCATGGGAAAATCCAATCTAATGTCACTATTTTTCATTGGGTCTGAAATCTGAGAATCAACAGTTAAGAATTCTGGAACACTTTGAGCCCCCAAGATAGCTTTCTCCATCCCTGCAGCCAAAGAGCTGTTGTTTAGGATGCCCCTTTCTTCTATCCCTTTGTCGTTTAAGGTTGGATTGTTGCACTGTTTCACTTTGGATTCATGGGTTATCACTGGCTTCTCAAAGCTCTGAACAGGATCTCCATTCTGACGAAGACAGCACAGTAGGGCCTGGAGCTCCTGTCGAAATTTAGGGCTCATCCCAAGATAGATAATGGGGTTGTAAAAACTGGCTGATTTGGCAAGTAGAGTGGCGGCTACACCGGTGAGGCCGTGCACCTGGTAACCAAAGGCTGACCACATAGAAATGACAGCATATGGCGACCAGGCAAGCAAGAATGCTGTGCAAATTACAAATGAAACCTGAAGATAAAACAGAGAAAGAGAAATTTAGATAATAGATCATTGCATGTAGAACCTCCAAGCCTCAAATGTTCCACTAGTTATTAGCAAAGTCAGAATGGATGAGGAAATGAGGTGTTTGCAAGATTACCCTGGTGATGTCTCGCTCCATAGTGAGCTGGCGTTGACTTATTTCTCCTCCCCTGGAATTTCTATGGCTTTTATGTACCGTCCTGATGATGGACACATAGCAGAAGACCATGATGGACACCGGAAGGACAAAGCCCCATATAAAGACTCCAATAACATAAGATTTGTAGGTAGAGGAAGAGGTGGCCTGAACCCAGTCAATCTCACATGTGCCGTACTTGCGCTCTGCAGGAAGATTCATAAATGTTGTTACAGAGTGAGCACATACTGTATACTCATATTTGTACATAATACAATAAAGTTTGCATTTATTGCAGTGGCATAACTAGATATTACAGGGCCCCACAGCAAATTAATGTTAGGGCCCCCAACATATACAGTAGTTGTCCTGTATTACAAATATATGTCTAAATTGCTCATTAATTTGTGATTCCTGGGGCCCCCTATACCTCCTGGGCAGGGTCTGCTTCCTCTGTAGTTATGCCCCTGAGTTATTGTTGAAAGATGATCCCCCATTTTCTAAAGCAAATTCAGTTATTTGAGCGAATAAACCCCTTTCATTGAAAGCATCATCACCGAGCTTAAGATATCATCTTAAATAAGTAGCTGTGTTGTTGGAAACCAGAACTGAAGATGCTTCAAAGAAACTGTGCAAGGATAATCTGATCCCTGCTTGATTGTTTCATAATAATCACTACATAGTGGGCAAGGTGCATTCTATGAGGGTTATGTGATAAGGAAGGGGTCAGACAGCCTGCCTTATTAATGTCCTTGCTCCTCATATCTAATGAATAACTCTATCATGTCACTTTTACCCAAGGAATATTTCCAAAATATGAGATTTTATCACCCAAGGTGCCACCAAAATGATGATTTACTCTCTCACCATATGACGTATCGACTGCTATAATTGTGCTGTTAGTTTTACCCTCTAGAGACTGTCAGCTCTATAATGCTATAAATAAAATTCAAACTATTAACATTTAAAGCATTTCACTTAATTCAGCTCCACCCTAAATCTCTGAACATATCTGAAAGTATTTACCAAATTGCTTGTTACATTCCTCTATTAGCCTACTCCTCACTCATTAGCTGACATGTCAACCCCCCCCACCCCATTTTTCCGGGAGTTACCAGATTTTGTCATTCCTACGCATTTACCCAATTTCTGGTGATTTTCTACAATTTGGATGAATTTTTGGGCAAAAATCTTATGTGTGCATGCTCAGTGACATCAGTGGAGCGATATGCTCAAGCACAGCATGGAATCCAATGCTCCATGGTGGGTTGTGCGGATGCATATGATGTCTCTTTCTCTCATGTCATTTCCGCATCGGAAAATTTCAGGATCCCCGGAAGACAGATCATTAAAGGTTGACAGCTCTGCATTAACTCTGCACATATTTGCATTCAAGGCATTGCTTGAAATGCACCCTACAAACCAATATCAAGTCTGTGTCCTAAGGGAACCAACATCTTAGTGAAGACAGGAGTAGAAACCCAGTGAAAGAGGTAAAGGCTCCACCAAGGAGGACAGTTAGTATGACACATTTAGGCAACACCTGCCTAAGTGTAAGGACCACATGTTTGAGAAGATTCTCATTCATCCAGGTCATTGTATATCTGTAGAAATATGTCAAATCAACTGGACTTGCTGTGTTTTTTCCTTGAAGACGTTTTACCAGTCATCCAACTGGCTTTCTCAATTTAGAATAACTTGTAAATAGGATCTTCCTTTTGAGAATATATCCACTGGAATGTTGCTCCAATCAGCATAATCTGTTTATCATAAACCTCAATGATGTGATTAAATTAGGTGTTGATTGTATTAGCAAAATTGGAGTTTAGATGTGTTATTAAATGCCGGGAGAGGTGCCAAAACAGCATTGTATGTGGCAGACAATAGATGTCACCCCCCCGCCTCTATTCCAACTTGGTTTTTCAGTTTTTACATATGTGGCTTCTTTAACACCTCTTCGGAACCAGTCGCTCTCCCGGTCTAGAATCCGGATTTGGCAGTCTTCAAATGTGTGTCCTTTTTCTTTTAGATGCAGGTACATGGCTGAGTTCTGACCAGAGAAGCTGACACTTCTGTGCTGCACCATATGATGGTGTAACTGTTGTTTGGCTTCTCCCACATACTAATCAGAACACTCCTCACCGCACTGCAGGGCTGTATTTAGGTCCAATGCCGCCCTAGGCAACACACCTAAACACACCCCTACGGTGTGCGCGCTGACGTCATGCGAGCTGATGTCACACAACGTATTTAGTGGAAGTGACGTCAGAGTGCCGTCTATGTGATGTCACTTCAGCATTCTTCCTCGGACCCACTCACCACTTAAGCTCCATCACTGGATTTCCTATGGAAATCCATGGCGGAGGGTGGGGAGAGTTTAAAAAAAATAAAAAATAGGCACCCTGAGGGCCACCCCCAAAACCGTTCCACCCTAGGCACAATTACTCGGGGGCCTATATAGGCCGAAACGTCAGTCCTGTGTAACTAATAAATTATTTATTTTTCTCTATAAGACCTGTGAGTGCGGATCTTTCTACAGTTGTTGGAGATATTTTGTTGTTTCTGGACCCAGGCAAATTAATTCCTCATTTCGAGAGTGCTGGCAACCTTTGGAGCTATATATATATATATATATATATATATATATATATATATACAAACTTTTCTGGAGTGCCCGCACCTCTGACAGTGGTTAGTTCGAGGTGCTTGATCAATGTTTCAGGTATAGGTAATAGAGGATCCGCACTCTCATTTTCATTTCAAAATAACAGCTTTTATTTCTCACATCACAATCCAATCGCATATAATCACAATCCTCTATTACCTATATATATATATATATATATATATATATGCTTTGGAGTTGGGTCTTTTGGGTGAACTAGTTGTTGCCTCAGTGTATTGCTGGGTTTAAAGCAGATGGGGATGTGGTGTTTAGTAAAAATCCTTCTAAGTTTTTCCAACACCCCAGCTACATATGGGAGGACCAAGTTCTTTCTCCTGTCCTGTTTTCCACCTTCATCTGTAGTCTTGTTGTTATTGCTTCTTTTTGTACTGGTTTTCACAAAGGCCCAATCTGGACACCCACACGTCTTCAGGGCCCCTCTGAGATGTTCCATCTCTTTCAATTTGGCCTCTGTGCTGGTGGGGAGTTTTGATGACCCCCAGTTTGTGATCTAGTGGATGGTGGAGTGAAATAAGTGTAAGGACCACAGTTTGAAAGGGACCCAGGCTAGTGAGATGCTTACACTGCAGGGGATTCTACAGTCAAACTCTCTGTTTTGAAAGGACCTCTTGAGATGCTCTTCTGAACTCAAGCACATCATACGGAAACATGCCGAGGGGCTGAGGCAAATGAAAGTTGACAAAACACTGATTACATAGGAACCCATGGTTTCAGATTCTTCTGACGATATTGTCCAAATTGAATCATACTTTGCAGGAAGGAAGATACAATTTGAAGTTGTAATAACAGTTGTAATGAGTACCAAAAAGAAGAAATAACAGAGACTTTGAGGATTCTAATAGAAACAGAACATGTTTTGGCAGAATCAAAAGAAAAGTGCAGGGAAAATGTTTTTAACGCCACAGGGCATGTAAGTGATACAGATTGGACAGATACAGATAAGACGAGAGATAGTTGCTGTTTGCTAATATCCACAAACAAAGTACAGACTTTACATAAAGGAAAACAATATATAATGGAAACAGATGAGCCAAAAGAGCAGCAGGCAAATATTTGCAACCTCCCCACCAAAAACACAAGCAGATTTAAAGATAGGGGAGCCCTTGACATAATGATGGAATAAAGATGTCTGTTATATATTTCCCTGAACATGTGCTGACTGATTCCAGAGCATGTGTCCTGGAAAGAAGCCTGTCGTTTTCAATTACCATTATCTGTATATGTTTCCAGTGATGAAAGCGTTATTTGCTCATTAAGGCAAATGGCTAATTGGACGAATGTCTAATTCTAATGAAATAGTGAATACTGGCATGCAGGCAATGGATAAATACTCAATCTTTGGATTGGACAAAATGATATGATGCCGCTTCCATTACATGTTCTTCTATTCTCGATAAGGATACCCATGGCATAAGGTTAATAGTAAACTCTGCTGCACGGTGATCCCTCCACCAATAAAAAGGAAGGTAATTACAAGGAAATACATGGGCTTTGAAGATGGGTTCCATTTCTTTCCAAAGAAATTTTAATTTACCAAGCTTTCTGTTCACCCATCTCTCTTTGTAAAGGGGAACTCTGCCCAAATTAAGCCTAAGAAATTATGTCTAATGAAATAAAATACCAAGCAGTGGTGGTTCATGTTAAAGTTAATTTTAGTATGTTATAGAATGGCCAATTCTAATCAACTTTTCAACTGGTCTTCATTATTTAATTTTTATTGTTTATATGGCCTTTTCTCCTAACGCTTTCCAGCTTTCAAAATGGGGTCACTGACCCCATCTAAAAAAACAAATGCTCTATAAGGCTACACATTTATTTTTATTACTCATCTTTCTGTTCAAGCCATCTCCTATTCATATTCCAGTCTCTTATTCAAATCAATATATAGTTGCTAGGGGAATTTGGGCTCCGGCCACCAGATTGCTGTAATTGCAAACTGGAGAGCTGCTGAATAAAAAGCTAAATAACTCAAAAACCACAAATAATTTAAAAAAAAATGCAAATTTTCTCAGAGTATCACTCTCTACATCTATTAAAGCTAACTCAAAGGTGAACAATACCTTTCATTAAACATTTTTCAATACCTGTAACATTACTTTACAATTAAAGTAGACCAGTAACGCCATAAATCAATGCTTACAAAATGAACACAATAAACATAATTTTTTTTTACATTTATATGATGTATAAATGTTTGTTTGTTCATACAAATACTGTACATGGCAACAAATGACATTCTGAGGCAACAAATGACCTATTTTGATATATTGCAAAGTGTCTGCAGAAGTGGCAGCCCTAATCTACAGTAAATGTCTAAAATGCATAGTTACTTTAGTCAGATACAGGTATGGAATCCCTTACCTGGAAACCCTTTATACAGAAAGCATCTCTAATAGAGTACATTTTAAGCAAATAATTCAAATTTTTAAAAACAATTTCCTTTTGCTCTGTAACAATAAAACAGTAGTTTGTACTTGGCGGTAACTAAGCTGCATTAATCCATATTGGTGGCAAAACAATCCAATTGGGTTTATTAAGGTTTCAATTATTCTTTTGCAGACTTAAGGTATGGTGATCCAAATTACAGAAAGATCCCTTATGCGGAAAACCCCAGGTCCAAAGCATTCTGGATAAAAGATCCTATGTATGTATTGCATTTGATCAAAGTGAATACACATTAATGATTGTTATTTTTTACATAGAAGTCAATTGTTGTTCCTTAATGCCTTTTAATCCTGTATACATCCAAACACTGCTAGAGAGGATTACCTTTGAATTGTTATCACTGATTTGTTCTCTGGGATAATTCCATTAATAACCAGATTTTCCCAGCGCAGTTGGAACAGATGACATGGAGACACAAGGGGGCCGATTCACGAAGGGTCGAATATCGAGGGTTAATTAACCCTCGATATTCGACTAGGAACTAAAATCGTTCGACTTTGAATATCGAAGTCGATCGATTTTGCGCAAATCCTGCGATCGATCGATCGAAGGATTTTTCATTCGATCGAACGATTAAATCCTTCAAATCGAACGATTCGAAGGATTTTAATTCAACGATCGAAGGAAAATCCTTAGATCAAAAAATCCCAGGCAAGCCTATGGGGACCTTCCCCATAGGCTAACATTGACTTCGGTAGCTTTTAGCTGCCGAAGTAGGGGGTCGAAGTTTTTCTTAAAGAGACAGTACTTCTACTATCGAATGGTCGAATAGTCGAACGATTTTTAGTTCGAATCGTTCGATTTTCGTAGTCGAAGGTCGAAGTAGCCCATTCGATGGTCGAAGTAGCCCAAAAAAACTTCGAAATTCGAATTTTTTTTAATTCGAACCCTTCACTCAAATTTAGTGAATCGGCCCCAAGGTGTGAAGGTTTATGGGCCAACAGACTGGGATTGCATCGCTTTTTGCTCGATTACCGGTATATAAAATATGAAGCTTATATATATGTGAATACTGTATATATATATATATATATATATATATATATATATATATATATATATATATATATATATATATATATATAAAACAAACAACACGCTGGTTAATATACGGATAAATATCAAAAACAACAACAAAACCGCACGCTCATGTCTTCTTATAGTGAAACAAATTCTTTGTTTATTTCGACGTTCCGGCTTGCAACTTGAGCCGTCCTCAGGAAGCGCATGCACACAGAAAAAAAACCCCTAATAAAGCCCCTAGTGGCATGAAAATCGTGATGTCATGAGGAGTGTACGTAAATCAATTAGTTACTAGCTACTTTAATACCATGTAGCTTGTACAGTGGCTTGTACTTGATGGCAACTAAGCTGCAGGAATCCATATTGGGTGCAAAACAATCCAATTGGGCTTATTTCATGTATAAATTATTTTTAATAGATGTAAGGTATTTTGATCCAAATTACAGACCCCTTATCCTGAAAACCCCAGGTGCTGAGCATTACTGATAATACATCCTGTTCCTGTATCTGTAACCTTGTTATGATGGGAGATGGGGCCTTAAAAGGGTGCTTGAACCTTTAGCTCACTAGTCCCCAACGAGTGGCTCATGAGTAACATGTTGCTCTCCAACCCCCTGGATTTTGCTCCCAGTGGCCTCAAAGCAGGTGATTATTTTTGAATTCCAGGCTTGGAAGCAAGTTTTGTTGCATAAAAACCAGGTGCACTGCCAAACAAAGCTTCCCGTCGGCTGTCAGTCTACATAGGGGCTACCAATAGCCAATCACAGCCCTTATTTGGCATCTCCAGGAATTTTTCATGCTTGTGTTGCTCCCCAACTCTTTTTACATTTGAATGTGGCTCATGGGTAAAAAAAAAAAAAAAAAAAGTTGGGGACCCCTGCTTTAGCTTATAGAGAGAGTTGGCTTATAGAGATTGTACTATATGAAATAACTACATATTTCTTATGTTACAAGCCAATGATGAATGATGGAACGTGTCAGAGCCTTAAAGACAAGCTCCTCTTTCTATTCCAAGATGCAAGTACTTGACATTCCTTAAAAACGTTTAGCTCATATCACAGCGAGGAGCCAATAAAACTCAAATCTCAGAATTGCAAGCATTAGATCTTTGTAGAGGAAAAGAGTCTTGGACTAAAGAATGACGTGTTCTTTTCCTTATTCTTTGTGGGTGCCATCCTCCTGCTGAGATAGGTAGGCTAACTTTCACTTGTGTCAACACAAATCACAACACTATTAAATGTGTAGCAGCTGGTAGTGCCACAGAATTCCCCTTTCTTAATGTCTGTGTACATACCAACTAATCACACTGAAACTGACCTACATTGTACATGTGCCAAAAATAACCTGTCCCAAGCTGCCGTAATCCCAGTGATATTTAACAGATCGCCCGAAGGCTGCCAGCAGTTTGCCAACTAGAAAATATTTACATTTTATCAGATAGTATTTCTAAATGGTAATATAAAATAAACCCAGGTATAAGGAGCCTATGACAGGAGCCTATGAAAGTAACTTGTAAACAACATTTAAACAGAGTTTTATATATCACCACATCACCAAACAAAAACACAGCATTGCTGGGTGCAGGTAAAAAGTGTACAGAGCAACAAAAAAAAGTACCACACTCAACAGGCTCAGAGCAACTGATTTTAATTAACAAACAAAAGAAATTCCAACGTTTCAATCACATCATTGTGATCTTCCTCTGGGAGGGAGATCACAATGATGTGATCGAAATATTGGAATTTCATTTGTTTGTTTATTAAAGGAGAACTAAACCTCACTACAGCTAAAAGCCCCCATTTGTCACACTCTACTGGCCCCCTCCCTGCTTCAACCCCACATAGTGTTCTACTAGAACAGGGATCCCCAAACTTTTGAACCCATGAGCAACATTCAGTAGTAAAATGAGTTGGGGAGCAACACTAGCATGAAAAATGTTCTTGGGTGCCAAATAAGTGCTGTGATTGGCCATTTGGTAGCCCCTATGTGGATTGTCAACCTACATTGAGACTGTGTTTGGCAGTGCATCTGGTTTTTATACAACTAAAACTTGCCTCCAAGCCTGGAATTCAAAAATAAGATCCTGCTTTGAGACCACTGGGAGCAACGTCCAAGGGGTTGGAGAGCAACATGTATCTATAAGTATGTATAAGTGTCCATCCAGCAACACTGACCTATATTTGTGGTATAGATGGAAGATCTCAGAGGCACCAGATTTGGCAGCTTCAGTATCTGACGTGTGTACCGACACTTTTAGCTTTTGGGGCATGTGCAGCTGGAGCTGGAAAGCTCCGTAGATTACAAAAAAGAAAGAAGAGGATCCGGAAGATACTGAAACTACCGAACATGGCGCCCCTGAGCTCCAATGTGCTACTCTGCACATATAGTTCATCACTGCTGGATGGAACACTTATTCTAGTAGAACACTATGTGGGGAGGAAGCAGGGAAGGGGCCAGTGGAGGGTTGCGAAAGGGGGCTCTTAGTTGTATGGGGGTTTAGTTCTCCTTTAAAACTGAACCTGTTGAGTGTGTTACTTTTTCATTGCTATATATATATATATATATATATATACTGTGTAAATATATACACTGTATATATATATGGAAAACAAAAACTATACTCTAATATCCTAATGTAGGTGGGTAAAGGTTTTGTAAACCTTTAAATCCTTTGGTCCCCTGGGCATAATTTAGTCAGCTAATTGGGTCCTCAGTTCTAGAAGGGAAGCTTCTTTCCTTTTTCCTATGTGAAAGTATTGTGCTGTCAGTTCAGTGACTGGCCAGTAGATGTCAATAGATTGTTCTACATTATGACAGGGAAAGATCCCTTGTGCTCAGTCTCTTTTGGTCTGCACACTTGCTGGAGAAAGTATTGTGGGCTCCATAGGGCCTGGAACAAAGGTGGGTTCCAGAATAAGTGAAGTAAGTGCAAGGGCAGTTGTGTTATAGTCACTCTAGGAATGAAAGACAGGATCAGGAGTTACTTAGGGAGTAGCCAGAGGCTCAGACGAGGAGACCAGGAGGGTTATTAACGTGACAAGGGTGACCCAGTTTAAGGTGGTCATACACAGAGAGATCCGCTTGTTTGCCAAACGAGCAGATCTCTCCCCGATATGCCCACCCTGAGGTGGGCAATATCTGGCTGATCCGATTGTGGGCCCTAGGGCTCAACGATCGGATCCTAACGATGGATTATGGGCGGTCAGACTGCGGGACTGCATCAACGAACAGATGCGGCCGTGATCCGATGGGATTTTTAATCCCGTCCGATCGACATCTGCCCGATTTTCTGGCAGATATCGATCGGGGAAGCCCGTCGGTGGGCCCCATACACGGGCCAATAAGATGCCGACTCGGTCTGTCGGCAGCTTTTAATTGGCCCGTGTATGGCCACCTATAGGACTCAAGAGGCTCAGGGATACAGAGATCCTTGGAGGGACCCCCGTGAAATTCGCCTTCAGTGGGGATTGTGCAGCAAAGGCAAGCAATACAACCTCTGGGGTGCTGGGAACACTCAGTTTTGAGTATACACGGGATGAATATTTGTTTGAAGGACTTACTGATTATTTGTGAGACTACAAACAGCTCACATCAAAGAGAGACTGTAAAGAGATTCATATTCTGCATGTTATTTAAAGTTACAGTGTTCTGCGAATAAAACGTTCAACTCTATCCCTGTGTCTGATTGTTGATCAAAGAAGTTCCCAGGGAGGGGGTATTACGGCCCAGTCTGTCCTGACCCTGTGTGGAGGCATGCTATTTTATAGTGCACCTGCTCTCCCATATAGCGGAGGCACAGGACTCCAGTAGCACTCATTCACAAGAAAATTCCTGCTAGATCTCATGCAGTGGCAGAATATGGCTACACTTATATTTCATAGCAGGAGGTATATAATTTATTATAATACAGTAAGACATGATACAAATTATCTTTACAGACTAACCTATGTCTATAAAGAATGTTTTCTACAAACTGAATATGTGCTAATATAGGGGACTAGGTCTCCTACTATATTAGCCTTATATAACGAGATATGGGTTGGAGGAGGCATCTCCATCTAGGTGTAGGCATACCCTGTTGGTGGGCTGGATTTCTCATTGGCCTAGGGATGTCAGTTCAAGTTGCCTTCTGATGGCAGCCTTAAAGGAGAAGGAAAGGTAAAAACTAAGTAAGCCTTATCAGAAAGGTCCATCTAAATATATCAGTAAACCCCCAAAGTAGTGCTGCTCTGAGTCCCCTGTCAAAAGAAACACTGCATTTCTTTCCTTCTATTGTGTACACATGGGCTTCTGTATCAGACTTCCTGCCTTCAGCTTAAACCTCATTGCCCTGGGCAAGAGCATGCTCAGTTTGCTCCTCTTCCACCCCCCTCCCTTCTCTACTGTAATCTGAGCCCAGAGCAGGGAGAGACTCAAGCAGGAAGTGATGTCACACCACATTAATACTGCAGCTCCTATCCTAAAAAAACAGAGAGCTTCTAGAGCTTTTTACTCAGGTATGGTAAAACATTCTATAGAAATAAATATAGCATTCTAGCTTGCACTATTGCAGCTAATCTATTGGCAATAAAATGCCTCCGTAGCTTTCCTTCTCCTTTAAAGTGCCAGGAGGAACACAAACAACCCAGTACAATTTAGTGCCAACTTACCCTTGCTAGTGCCAAGGTTTTTATTCAACACAGAGCTTCAATATCTGACAAATATTACAGTAAAGCAAGGAAAATAGCTGTCATTTGTTGCTCATTTGTAACACTGTCGGCATAACTTCTACAAAACCCTTGGAGTGCTTTAAATGTGCTAAGATGTAGGATCTTAGCACATTTAAAGCACTCCAAGGGTTTTGTAGAAGTTATGCCGACAGTTGCATGGCAGGCGTCTGTCTAACCTTGACATATAAGTATGATGAAATATAAACCATAAGATGAAAAGCATACACAAACATCGGTTCTGGATTATTTTGTTTCTTATGTGTAATGCCAGATATAAAATAACCATGGTTTTGTTTATATTTCATCTGCTGAATAACAGATTCCCTTGCCAAGAATATATCCATATACAAAGTACACAGCATATTATTCTCCTTCCCTTGTGTCCCCTGCTTTTTAAGTTCTCAAATCTTGGAGAACAGATTAATTTTAGCACAACATATAGCAGCGGTACTGGCCAATCAGATCTTCCAATCTCATTATTCAGGACAATTGTTTTGGAGATACAAGGAGCAATTATACAGCCAGTGACAAAATTCACTGTACCATCAGGATAATTTTGCATTATGCCATAACTACAACTTCTTCACTTATATCCTGAAAAAATATTTATTAACCTTACAGAAAGTGGTGCCAACGCCACCCTGCAAAAACATGAAAACAAAATTGTAGCATAAATGGGCAATGTCACAATCTAACATGTAAGGGTAGATGGGTGGGAGAAGAAATTTTAGGTCATTGGTGACACCTAGTACTTGCATAGAAGCATTAAGGAAAGGGCCTAGACCAAATTTGTAATGGGGCCCCCTAAGTCTTTAGTTACCCCTTCCAATTAATGTCTTATACCACAATTTCACCATTTGAGGGACACTTACCAGTAAAGCTGCCCCAGCCCAACACTGGAGATCCAGACCAAAAAATAGATGAAATCCATATGAAAACAATTGCCATGGTTACATGCCGTTTGTCCACTATGTGGGCTGAAGAAAAAACCCAAAGTTATCATGAAAGAGGCGGATTAAAGGAAACAGAAAACATTAAACCCCCCAGTCTTGTAGAGGAAATATGCTCGAAGAACAAAAACCCACTTCTCGCAATAAAAAGTTTATATTTCCTTAAAGTCTTGTCCAATAAATATTGGCCAATAAAGTCTTGTCCAATAAATATTGCTTGTGCTGAACATAAGGGGGCTCATTTATCAACACTGGGCTAATTTGCCCATGGGCAGTTACCCATAGCAACCAATCAGTGATTAGCTTTTTCAAGCTAGCTGCAAGTAGAACAATGAATACAACAATCTGATTGGTTGCCATGGGTTATTGCCCATGGGCAAATTTGCCCAGTGTTGATAAATGACCCCCCAAGGGTTCAGTTATAAACTCGGTGGGGTGGGGGGGGTGACGACACAACTGCAAGAAAATTCTGAATGAAGTAGAAGTCATAATTCCCCACGTAATGTAAAAAGTGCAATAAAAATGGGCAATTGTGATTGTGAATATCCCCAATATTATTTGTCTATTGTTTTAATCAAAATAAAATCTATGGTTTATGTTATTTCATGTGCTAAACAGGGCAAATAGGGGAAATTAAGATATTGGGTGCTTGTGATAGATAATTACTTGTGCACAGATAATGAATGGACTCCGGCTAACAAAACAGTCTCAACAAAGGGTGAAGGAAGGGGGGCTTGGTAATGTAATTATCTCCCTCGCAAGGACCATACATGGATTAACTTCAATCTCCCAGTTAACCATGTTTAGCTCAAGTAATATCAAAACAATAGCCCAAGCCATATCCATTGTATTTATGTTGAGCAAAGGGATACTGCCCCTTTAATTTTCCCTATATAGGTTACAAAAAAGTTACAGTCAATTGTGTGCAGTCCTGGTTTAAAGGTAATGTATTTATATAAAGATATAAATGAATGAATGAAAAGAAATGATTGTCGCATACCTTTGTGTGGCTGGCATCCCTTTATATATCGCAGAAGACTGATTGCTGTCAAGGTGCTAATGCTCATCAGACCAAACAGGAGGATTAAAAAACCACCAACCTAATTAGATGAGAAAGAGACTCAGAGCAGATCATGCAGGATTCCTGCCAAAGCAGTTAATAGGATTTATTGTTAAGCAAAACCACATTTATTTAGCGTTCTCCAAGGGAACAGTGGAATCGGGAATAATAATGGCTTTATTGATAGAAAACCCCATGCAAATGCTACATTGGTAAGAGAAAGATGTGGTCAGTTAAAGGGGACTCTCATGGTTTGCCCTCTAAGGTTTGTGCACATTAAGCAAAATACATTAGGGAACAACATTGATGAGGTTATACAGATAAAGTATTTGCCAGTGCCATAGCAATGTGGTGCCAGAAAAAAAAAATCTTCTGAGGGGCCGATGCATGGCAGCCTACCCACACACCTCTTTCTATTCCTACCTGCCCCATAGCCACCCCGATGCCTGGCAGCTGCAGATAGTCCACAGCAAGGTGTGCAAAATTTCAGGGGCAAGAGCCACTATAGAGGAAGTGGATGCTGCGGTCTGGGTCCCACGCGGGGTCGGCTTCCTCTATAGTTATGCCACTGGTATTTGCAACACCCAGGTGTAGTACTTGCTTATAAGTGAACCGGTCCCCAGGGTGCTTACAGTGGGATCTCCTATCATTGAGCCTAACCCCATAGTATCTATGCTGATGAGTGGCACTGGTAATAGCCCTCTTGGCGTTCTCTTTGGAGCCTCTGGCTGCTCAACTAACTTGCGTGCATGGCGGGAGCAGGGGGATACGAGCAGGTGAGCTGGCAGGTGGAGGAAGGGCAGGGTAGGTGCGTGACGGGTTCCTTCAAAGATTTTTTGCAGGGGGTGGCAGTGCACCATTGTTATGTCACTGTTTCCTAACATTGATAATTCCTGCTGAAACCTACTTCCACCTCAGGCTTCTCAGCCACAGCCACCAAACCCCCTTTCATCAAGTGGGGTCCAAAAAGGCCGATACACATGATAACTTCCCTTTTTAAAGACAAGGGAAACCTAACTCCCTTGGCCAACTACTGAACTGCCTTTAACCTGGAAAGGGAAACAGCCCCCCCTTCCAAATCTGAAACAGATCCAGCCTTGGGCTGGCTTAACCCTTATGTGGGACTGCCTGAAATAAAGTTGAGCAAACCAATACCCGCATACATGATATTAAAAGCATACATCTCAATGTCATGGGTTACTAGAGAGAATTGCAGTTTGCCTCTTTGATTTATCAGTAAATATAAATGATCTATCTGTGTTAATAAATATTGACTGTCAAGCTTTGATGGTTTCTTATAAACTGTATCTGCAACCCTTTTCCCATATAGGTTTCCGTATGAGTACCTTGCAGGGCTATTAGCTAGCTGTAGCAACCACACCACTGTTTTTTGGTGGGGTGGTAGTGATAACAAGGAGGGGTTGATGACCAAATCTAGGAATGTTTCCCAAAAACATTTATACAGCCAGCACAAAGACATAAACCATCTTTAATAGTAAAGAATTGAGAGAGGAACAACTTGGTATCCCTCAATAGTGAACCATGCTTCATCTTCTGCTTACCTGGCACGTCCATAAGTTGTTGGCCAGAAATCCATCTTTGCCAAGACCATGGAACAGCTCCACAATCCCTCGGGAGTAGCCAAAGATGGAAATTCCTGCATCCGACACAGCGAGGTTTAACGTGAGAAGGTCATGGGCATCTAGTAAGCGCCGCCTGTTGCACATGAGACAGATGACTGCTCCATTGCCCAACCATGAAAGCCAACCTAGGGAGAGAAAGCAGATCTCTAATACATTGTACCATCTGCAAAAGTGCCAGTGTTAACAAGGAAACAGTGAGGACCATATTGTATGATCTTTAACACAATTATATAGACATCTGACAAAGAGGAACATGTTGGCTTGAGATTCCTGCATAGTAGCTATCTATAGCTCACCTTGTGTTTTCATATCTAACACGACTCCAGGTGGTGCAAACCCTTTCATCTTTACCCTGCTGCTATGTAGACTAGAGTATTTATACTGACATACTATAGTTTCATACTATGTCTATACACAGTCTATTAGCATGTTCTGGGGGTTGTTCCTACTGCCTGTATTTTTTGATTACTGATCATTTTATGTTTGGCCATGTCCTCCTGACATCATGCATTTTGCTGAGTTTCTTTAAAGGAGAACTAACCCCTAAAAATGAATATGGCTAAAAATGCCATATTTTATATAATGACCTTATTGCACCAGCCTAAAGTTTCAGCTTGTCAATAGCAGCAATGATCCAGGACTTCAAACTTGTCACAATGGGTCACCATCTTGGAAAGTGTCTGTGACACTCACATGCTCAGTGGGCTCTGAGCAGCTGTTGAGAAGCTAAGCTTAGGGGTTGTCACTAATTATCCAGCAGAAAATAAGTTTTGTCTGTAATATAAACTGATGCTACAGGGCTGATTATTAAAGTCTCAAGCTAATTCCACTGGTTTCCGTGCTGCCATGTTGTAATTATCTGTATTTTTTGAGTCGGTCCCTACGCTCAGTAAATGACAGCAGCACAGAGCATGTGAAGTGAATCAGCAGAAAAAAGATGGGGAGCTACTGGGGCATCTTTGGAGACACAGATCTGTACTGCTAAAGGGATGTGGTTGCCTTGGGCTGGTACAGAAACCCAAAACATAATGTACAACATTTCTAGCTACTTCTTTTGTTAGGCTTTAGTTCTCCTTTAAGGAGATTATCACATAAAGAATATAACAAGGAAGGTTGTGTTTAGATCTATAGAATAATGGAGTATTTCCATTAAAGAAACCAGAAGGAACCTGAAGGTATGCCAACTTTGAATGGATGCTGCCTCAATAAAAAAAAAACATATTCATACTAAGCACATGCATATCTTATTCCCTGGTTAAACTACAAACCTATGCAAAGAACTGTATTTGGGTGGAGATCACCAATAAATTAAGAAAATGCGGGGTATTTTTTACAACAGAGGAGGTCACACCTAGGATAAAGCCACACATGCTGCAACAATTTCCCTGAAAAGGATATGTTAGACCAGTGCTGTCCAACTTCTATGGTACCCAGGGCCAGAATTTTTCTAATCTACATGGTGGAGGGCCGATAACGGAAGCCAGTGTTAGCCACTCCCTGTTTTTTAGACCACACCCACTTTAAACCACACCCATGTTACCGCAAGAATAGCACACCAAAAAACCAAATGGTTGGTGCTCACTGCAGGGATCAGGGCCGGAACTAGGGGTAGGCAGAGTAGGCGGCTGTCTAGGGAGCCATCATTGAGGGGCGCACTTTTAAGGGGATTTTTTTTTCTTTTTTTAATTTTTTTTTGGGTTGGGTGATAGAGAGAGGCAGAGAGCTGGCGGCCTGCATGGTGTGGCTCACGCTGCTCTCAGCCTTGCACAGTTGCACTGAACTGAAGACATTCTTTCTATTACTGTAAAGTATGAAGCTTCCTGCTGGCACAGCCAGGTACAGATTTGGGGCCATATGTTTGCTGTTGCTGCTGGGCTGGGCGCTGGCACAGGTACATAAATACTTGGGGGCAATATGATGTGATCAGATTTATTTTTGGCTGCTGCTGACACAGGTAAAGATTGGGGGCAATATGATGGCTGCAGGAGGGCTGTATGATGAATGGCTGCTGAGCTTGCTGATACAGGTACGGGTGGGATGTATGATGGATGGCTGCTGGACTTGCTGGTACAGGTACAGGGAGCAGTAATATAAATGAAAAAAGTTTGTACACTTTCTTGCTCTCTTTATTTAAACACCATCATGGTAAGGAGGGAAATGGTAATGCAGGACAGGGGGGGCACTGATTGAAGCTCTTGCCAAGGGTACCAAACTACCTTGTGCCTGTCCTGGCAAGGATGCCACTCATATGTGAAAAAAGCTAAGTCATATAAGACATAAATCCATATGCCTCCTCCTCCCCTGTGTATAATACAGTACCCCAGCATATGATTAAACACCTTAGGGGCCACTAACAATAATTTTCAAATGCTAACAAACCCCCAGAACAAATAGCAAAGTATGACACACACAGGGAGCATAGGGAAGGTAGAACAGAGCAGGAGACAAGGAAAGCTCTCAGTCTAATATGTACTACATACAGTGACACAGGGCTGGTGCCCCATTAGCATTTTGTATAAAGTGTGAACAGGAGAACAATGTGGGCAGTTTCAGTCTGGGGCTCAGGTAGAACAGTACAGGCTTTAGGATATAAACAATAGAGGTGTCACAAGTGTGAACAATACAGGGGGATCACAGGTGTGAACAATACAGGTGATTACAGTGTGAATTTGAGGTTTAAACAATGCAGGGGCCAGTTAATCTTTGTAGTGATTCCTTTTAAATTTTACATATGGTAAACAGACACAGCAGGCAGACTTTGATGTGGAGGGCCATATAAGGGGGGGTCGCGGGCCGCATGTGTCCCGCGGGCCGCCAGTTGGACAGCCCTGTGTTAGACCAAGGGTATCAGACATATAGCTCAGTACCTAGTGTGAACTACAGCTCCCATCATAGCACAGCTGTAGTAATCTACGTTTGGTAATACTGGCATGCTGTCTGCATTTACTCCCCTAATCAAACCTGTGGGTACCTGGCAAGTGGCTAGAGGGCTGTTCTATAGAAGATCACTAGGTTCAGAAGAAGAAGAAGATAAAGCTAGACTTAAACAGTCCCTGGCTTGTGGGCTGTATGAGGCCTCAAGCCCGAGACAGAAGGGCAAGTCTTACAGGAGAAGGTGCTGGAGAATGTCATGTAGCTGTGCACTGAGAAGAGTAAAACGTTTTCCATGACTTGCCATGTGTGCCACTAATTGACATGTGACCTGCCTGACTGTGGACTGGTGGAGTCCAAACTCTTTAGAAATAGTTTTGTAACCTTTTCTGGTGAGAGTATTTATAACCGTTTTTACTAGATCCTCCAACATCTTCTTTGTTCGAGCCATGAGCCACAAAACTGTGTTGTTAGGATAAGACTTGGATAGCGTAGAGCCAGATTTCTGTTCTTTAAATAAGGTAGGGTCTCCCACACTCACATACAATGGGATGATGATCAGGTGTATGGTTTCTTTTATCCGGAAACCTGTTATCCAGAGAGTTCTGAATTGCGGGAAGGCCATCTCCCATAGACTTTATTTTAATTAAATAATTAAAATGATTAAAAATGATTTCCTTTTTCTCTGTAATAACAAAACAGTACCTTGTACTTGATCCCAACCGAGGTATAATTCGTCCTTCTTGAGGCAAAACAATCCTATTGTGTTTATTTAATGTTCAAATTATTTTTTTTTTGTAGACTTAAGGTATGGTGATCCAAATACAGAATTATCCCCTTATCCAGAAAACCCCAGGTCTTGAGCATTCTGGATAACAGGTCCCATACATGTTATTGAAACACCTGCCTTTATTTTCCCCTCCAAATGAACTGAGAATCCTAGAGACTCACATGATTTTGCCCCGACACAAATATGTAACTTTTCCCAACAAGCATTATGTTATTGACTCATTTGTTTGATTCAGTTCTTATCTATTTTTAGTAGGGATGCACCGAATCCACTTTTTTGGATTCGGCCGAACCCCCAAATCCTTCGTGAAGGATTCGGCCGAATACTGAACCGAATCCAAACCCTAATTTGCATATGCAAATTAGGGGTGGGAAGGGGAAAACATTTTTTACTTCCTTGTTCTCTGACAAAAAGTCGCGCAATTTCCCTCCCCGCTCCTAATTTGCATATGCAAATTAGGATTCGGATTCGGTTCGGCCGGGTAGAAGGATTCGGCCGAATCCGAATCCTGCTGAAAAATACCGAATCCTGGCCGAATCCCGAACCAAATCCTGGATTCGGTGCATCCCTAATTTTTAGGGCTTGTGTAAAGAACAGATCACATTTTAGGTCATATTTATGCAGAGATATTGAACATTTTTAAAGGGTTCACAAAGGTTCAAGCACTGCAGTATTTCTGTAGTGATCTTACCTGGTGGTCTAGTGGGGGGACGGCAGGGACGCCCATCGCACGGTCTTTGCCAGTAGGCCGCAGGCGTCTGCTCTCTAGGGTGCGCTGCTGACTAATTTAAAGGCGCTGGCATGATGACGTCAGCGTGCAAGGGCGCGAAATTCAAAAAGTATACATAGCCTAATTGGGCTTCCAGACCCTGCCCATACAGGAGTTTGTTCCTGGTGCTATTTGAGCTTTTGCTAATCTGTTTTGAACCTGTTTGATTCCTGTTGTGACCCTCTGGATCCTGACCCTTGCCTGATTACTGACTACCTCTGCTTAACCCCTCTGATTGAGCTCCCGGTTTGACCCTTGCCTGCCTGACTACGTTTATTTTCTGCCTGCCCGACCCAGTCTGATCTGACTACTCTATTGCCTAAAGTCTTGTACCACAACCTTCTGCCCAAAGACTTTACCTACAGTTGTGTCCCTTAGCTTGTTTAGAACCTTTTGCCTTGCATCTCTTGTTTTAAGACCTGGCAGCATCTGAGTAGCTGAGGGCTCCTCCCAAGGCCAAAGGCGGCTGCTACAGGCGGAAGCTACAGGCGGAAGCATGAGTCAAGACCAGGGTGCTTAGCATTGGTTCTAGATTCAGGGTGCCAATCGTTACAATTTCCTATACAAGTCAATCATTCGACCTTCTCATTGATGCAAAGATGAAGAGAAGAACGTGATCAAGAAGTTTGAATCATATTCAATTTGTTAATGAGAATCGCTGTCTATAAATAGGGCATGTGTGCCTTTAACCGACTCTCTTCAGGAATGAATTATACATAATCTGATTACAGGGAGTTAGCGCATGGTGTTCTGAAGGATGGGACTAATCTGATTAGCCGCAGTGAGGAGGTAAGTGGCAAAGGGCAATGCAGTAAGTGACATGTTTGGCATTTGCTAAAGAACTTACACTCTTCATACTGAAAGTTCTGCACAAAATAAGGGCAGTAGGACTAAGGTAAAGCTTAGAGTTGTATGAAGGAAAGCACGCGTCATTATTGGCCCTGTTCTTTGCATTCTTTTTATTACAGACCTTACACTGTGCTGAGGTAGAACAGTGGCGACACAAATGATGCAACGATTTGTCTTTTATTTTGGCTTAGTCCTGAGCGGATATGAGCACAAATAAGCGCTTCTAACTTTGTCATAACTTATACTATTTAGCCTCCTTTGAAACTGTTTCTCTTTTCAGTGTTCTTAATGGGAGTTATTTACTAAAATTGATCTCATATTTTATTAAAAAAAAAAACCAACCAAATTCCCATGCCCGATTTGAGTTATTTATTAATTGAAAAAAAGTTATTTTAATCGGATCGCGGAAAAAAACGATTTAGTTTTTGGCCGCAAACCTCCCCCAAAAAAAGATTTTCAGGCTAAACCCCATGAAAAACTTCAAACTGAGATAGCCGTCAGGTCCCTGTAGGCAATGGCATAACTACCGAGGGGAAGAGGGCGCGATTGGGCCAGGGCCCGCACCCCCTCAGGGCCCCCCGGCAGCTCACGCACCACTGTGTTTTAGGTAAATGCTGCTGTAAATACGGCCGTTTCCGGGTGTACGGTGGGGGGCGGGGCCCGGCTGCATGTCCAGCGCCAGGGGACGTCCCCCTCTAGTTACGCTGCTGCCTGTAGGGTGCGGGTTGAGTCTGACTGCACTTCCCGCCCACAACCTTACAAATGCTGGCTTCGACTTTGGTTTGAACTTTTAGAGACGCACACCTGCCCGCACCGACATCATCGGCTGGGCAGCGCGTGTCTTTAAAGAGAACCTGGAAGTCGGGTTCGGGCGGTCGCAGGTATTGGGCGGGTGTGGGTCAGAAAAAAAACATACCTCTGCATAATTACTCGAAAGGTCTGAGATGGCAGATTTTCGGGTTCAGGTTTTTTGCAGCATTGGGGTATAATACATCTCAAAAAATTCTCTTTCCAGTGAAAAACATTCAGATTTTAATAAATAACCCCCTATGTGAAACATTTATGGATATATTTAATATTGTGTAAGATTTGGATTTAATTACTATTTTACACATAACAAAAGAATCGGGCACTTTGATACAAAACGTTATATTCTTAATGCGCGAGACAAAACATTCCATTACTGTTAGTATATTTACCTTCATTGTTTCTGTACCTTCTGCTAATTTTTTTTTTTTCACGTTACCTGTAATTTCTCTTTGTCTTTATTTGATTTAAGGGTCAGATTTATCAAGGGCCGAAGTGAAAATTCGAATTTTCAAATTTAGAATTTTCGAGATTTTTTTTATGGCCAAAACTGTGAAATTCGACTAGGTAATTGTTATTTTTAAAATATCAGAATTTGATTTTCGAGATGTATCAAACACTGGCCCTTTAAGAACTCAAATTCGACTATTCACCACCTCAAACCTGCCGAATTGCTGTTTTAGCCCATGGAAGACATCCTGGGAGCAGTTTTGGAGTTGTTTGCAGCCTTCCTGGCATTCAAGTTTTTTTGGAGAAAAAACTCTAATTGAAATCGAATTTTAGGGTCAATCCTATTCACCGGAGTTTGCCAAATTAATTTTTTTTTAAATAACTCTCATGAAATCGAAATTCAACCTTTGATAAATCTGCTCCTTTATGCAGGGGCGCTTCTATAATGAGGCCGCCTGAGAATCTCGCCTCAGGCGGCAAAATGCCGGTTAGTTCAAGGGGCGGCATTTGGACTGCTGTGCTGGCGTGCTGCGGACAACTTAGAAAAAATGTAAATATTCGATGCGCGGCGCCTTTCACCGACAGTTGTACTTATTCCCCTCTGCTGCTGACGGCTGTACTTGCCTAATGCTGCTGACGGCTGCCACAGTGCCGCCCCTGACTCCTGTGATGTGCCTGTGCGGAGTGCGGTCAGTCAGTGCGCGTGCGTCACGTCAAGTGACGTGTGTTACGTGCTGCGCTCCGCTGCTCCCTGTCCCTGCTCACGTGACGCCGGTGACGTCACTATCTCTAGGGCTGGGTCGCTGGCTTTTGGAGTTTTAGACTGCAGCCTGCAGCAGTGCCTGGATTGTTGTTGGACTGGTGCCCGTGGTGGCTGGCTGGCTGCTGCATCTGTCTAGGGCCCGAGTTTGTTAACAAGAAGAACCAGGTACTGTACTCACTGTACTTACAGAAAAATTAACAAATATTTGTAATAAATAATATAATAGTTGTACTGCCCCTGTCTGTCTGTTATTTGAATTCCACTCCCACTGTGTGTGTGTGTCATCAAAAAGTCAAGGCTTAAGTTAAAAAAAAAAAAAGTTTAAAAAAGTTAAAAAATTTAAAAAAAAAATAGATTTTTTTTTTAACAAAAAGATGTATGTTCCCTGGTTAATACATAAAGACGAAATTCAACATTTTTGTGGAAATTAAGGGGGAAATTTACTAAAAGGCAAAGTGGTTAACGCTAGTGAAAATTCGCCAGCATGACGTCATTTTGGCACTTTGCCTATTTACTAACGGGTGCTGGCGTAAATTCGCCAGGTGAAGTTGAACTCTGAAAAAGGAACGTAACTACGCTAATTCACTAATTTGCAGATTTTAATGAACGTTACCTCTTGCGCCAGACTTGACTTCACCAGCTCAGACCAGGCGACTTTTACATTTTTACACACATAAGAAAGGCATTGAGTGTGGGCGTGACTTGGGGGTGTGGCACAGGGGTGTGGCACAGGGGCGTGGCACAGGGGGGCGCATTGCCATACTTTCGCCTCAGGCAGCAGAAAGGCCAGAATCACCCCTGCCTTTATGTGAGCCTGGACTCTATCTAGGGTTGCCAACTTTTCTGGAAAAAAATACTGGCCTTCCTATATTCCTAGAAGCATCATTTTTACTGGCCAGGCCGGTAAAATACCGGCCAGGTGGCAACCCCTAACTCTATCAGAATGGGTTTTATAGAGTTAGAAAATGAGGTGATCAAAGAGTCAAGTCAGTCATGGGCAAGATCTATATATTTATCTGGAGACAAAACACAAATCCACAGCACACAAAATAGTAATGAGAATCCCCTTCTGCTTTGTATCTAAAGATAGAGATGCACTGCACCCTTTAATTGCTTTGCCCAGACCCTAGCCCTGTACAACAGGCTGTCACTGTCTATTACAATCCGCCTGTCTGCAGATGCACTGCAAAACAATATACAGATATGGGACCTGTAATTCTGAACTTCCTGGATAAGAGGTTTGCGAATAACAGATCCCATACCTGTACTATCCTGTTTCTGCTAGAAATAAACTTTGGGGACAAAGTGAGAAATGTGGAATTTCGCCGGACTAATGGACTTTAATGTGCAACTATTAAGGGTATGTATTACTTTTATGTGTGTTTTTTTTAACTCAATTGCCTTTTGGGGTGTGAATTTCTCTGTTCTAATACAGTATATATTTAATGTACTGAATCAGCATCAAATGCAGCTTAATGTGTCTGGAAAGAAAAATTGTTTTCAAACATGTGAAAAAGTGTCTGTGTATAAGGGCCAGAGAACTGTGTCTCATGTTCAAACTGCTGATCAATATTATGATCATAACTTTGTAACAAAAAAACCCTGTTTTAAAGTGACATGCACTTGCATTTTTACTTGAATCATTTAGACAGGACTCTAAACGTTTTGAAATTGGCCTCAGGTGTGAACCCACAACCCCACATTTTTTCAAACTGCTGATACGCCAAATATGAAATACTGGAATGGGATCTATTATCCAAAAGCCCGTTACCAAGAAAGCTCAGAATTACAGGACACCTCTCATATACCCCATTTTGGTCAAATATTTTAAAATGTTGTTTTTTTTATTGTTTAAAGTGTTCCACTCTCTCTTGTCAATATTTTTTTCAGTTATTTCTCCCGTTTGAGTTTTACAAATGCCAGTGAACTCAAAATTCCACCCTTGATAAATCAGCCCCGTACTGTTTAGATTAAAAATTGCTTCCCGTTCATCTCAATAGAATAGCAGATTGGGAGGCTATTGGGTGTCTCAACGGCTGAGATGAAAACATTCCGTGTGCCGTAGCCCTAAGGATAAGGTGCTGATAACTACAGCTATGGGACCCGTTATCCAGAAAGCTCCGAATTACGGAAAAGGCTTTCTCCCATAGACTCCATTATGATTAAATAATCCAATTTTTAAAAATTATTTTCTTTTTCTCTGTTATAATAAAACAGTATCTTGTACTTGATCCAAACTAAGATATAATTAATCCTTATTGGAAGCAAAACTAGCCTATTATTTATTATGTGTTTACATGATTTTCTAGTGGATTTAAGGTAAGAATATCCAAATTACGGAAAGGTCCATTATCCAGAAAACCGCATCTCCCAAGCATTCTGGATAACAGGTCCCATACCTGTATAACAATGCATTAAACATTCTCTGAAAACTGAAAAGGGTCAGACAAGGGAGGAATCAAGGGGAGAAAACCCGCAGGGGCCACAAAATATAGAAAGAAATAAATCACTGGTAATTAGGCAGGACCAGAACACAGTACAAGATAAATGGCAGGACTGGGCCAGAACTGGAGTATAAATCAAATGTTGAGCCAAGAGTAACAAATAGGGTATAAGTACAAGCCTGACATATACACTACAATAAACAATGGAAGGGAAATCAAATGTAAAGCATAAAGAACAGGTAACAACTGTTCAACCCCATGAAAGTACATAACTTGCAAATAACACTAGCACATAGGGAATATTCACGGAGTAAATAATACTAGAAACAGAGGAGTATGTTTAGTGTCTTGTTTTGGGGTTCAGTGGATGAAAAAAAGGATTCAATGGCAACCACATGCCCATCATGCTCTGTCTTCGGTCTGGAACTAGGGGTGGGCAGAAGAGACACCTGCCTAGGGCACAATGATAGGGGGCGCGGGGCATGTACCTCTTAAATTGTTTTCTGCCTACCCCTAGTCCATTTTCGCAGCCCTAGGACAAAGTTTGGCCTATTTTAACATACTGGCCTGTCTTGGCATATATGGATGGATGTAAGGATAGAGGTAGGTTTAGATCAGGGGTCCCCAACCTTTTTCAGCCGTGAGCCACATTCAATTGTAAAAAGAATTGGGGAGCAAGACAACCATGAAAATGATCCTGGGGTGTCAAATAAGGACTGCGATTGACTATTTGGTAGTCCCTATGTCAGTGATCCCCAACCAGTAGCTCGTGAGCAACATGTTGCTCTCCAACCCCTTGGATGTTGCTCCCAGTGGCCTCAAAGCAGGGGCTTATTTTTGAATTCCAGGCTTGGAGGCAAGTTTTGGTTGCATAAAAAACAGATGTACTGCCAAACAGAGCCTCAATGTAGGTTACCGGTCCACATAGGGGCTACCAAATGGCCAATCACAGCACTTATTTGGCAGCCCAAAAACATTTTTCATGCTTGTGTTGCTCCCCAACTCCTTTTACTTCTGAATGTTGCTCATGGGTTCAAAAGGTTGGGGATCCCTGCCCTATGTGGACTGGCAGCCTACAGGAGGCTCTGTTTGGCAGTACATCTGAAACTTAGTCTCCAAGTCAAAAATAAGCACCTGCTTTGAGGCAACTGGGAGCAACATCCAAGGGGTTGATGAGCAACATGTTACTTGTGAGCCACTGGTTGGAGACCACTGATTTAGATAGATCTTGTGATTCTATGAAATCACAGATGATTGGTCTACATTAAAAAAAATAATGAAGAGGTCCCAGTTCTTTCCAGCAGATGTGTGATTGTTCAGTGTCATGAACAGAACTATGGAATGTGGTCTTGTGTGTATATGTAGGGAAAATCATACCGTAGCCCTGCTTGTGCCTGGATAGCAAGGATGATTGGCCAGTGAATAGCAATCTGAATCACCCAGCAACTACCTCTAAAACTGATAAGGTGAAATAGATTCTGGCAAAGCCGATAAATAATCTTTAATCTCTCACCCAGCAGGAGCAGGTAGACACCTATAGCTGTCTCTCCTTCCTCCAAGACTCTGGCCAAACTGGAGCTGTTTGATAGTAGAGAGGAGCTGTCCATCAACAACCCATCCATGCTTATTCCGTGTACCTCAGCACTACTTGGAAGAATAACAAGTTCTTGTCTTAGTAGAAAGGGCAGTGTTTGGTTTCACAGCAGGATAAGTGCTTGACCCCTTTCCCTTTGGATCAGTCTTCAAGCAGGGAAGATGCTCTTAAGATTTACCATCTCAAAGCCCCTTGTACCTGATGTCAATCTGTCCCACTAGGGTTCCAGCCATGCCTGAGCCTCTGTGACCCAGCAAATCAGCTCCAATCCACCTTATGTCGCATCACAAGCAACATTTTAATCTGTTGAAAGCTTCTGCCTAATTAGTTCTTAGTTAATGAAGATCTAAGGGTGTGTGGTATCTCAAAATAGTCTGGGGTCAGAAACAAGATCTGATTTGTTTAATTCTTCTTTAAGATTTTTAACACAATGTTCTTTAGAGATGAAATGTTCCTGAACTAATTCCTGGCTTGGACCTCAGTGAGAAGAAACAGTGCAAACTAAATGTAAATACTTGTTATAATGAAGACACTTTCAGTCTCGGCAGCTAAGCAGCGTATTAAAATAAATCAACCCCCAATTCAGTAATGCAACAATGTTAGGGTTCAGTGTAGTACTAATATTGCCCCTTCAGTAATTAAAAATTTATTTTTCATAAAATACAGGTATGGGACCTGTTATTCAGAATGCTCACATCCTGGGGGTATTCAGAGAAGGGATCTTCCTTAATTTGGATCTCAATATTTTGAAGTCAACTAAAAAAATAATTTCAACATTAATTAAGCCCAATAGGATTGTTCTGCTTCCAGTAAGGATTAATTATATCTTAGTTTGGATCAAGTACAAGGTTCTGAAAAAGAAATAATTTTCAAAATTTTTAATTTGATTAAAATGGAGTCTATGGGAGATGACTAACATAATTTGGAGGTTTCTGGATAATGGGGTTTCCAGATAGAGGATCCATAACCTGTAACATAAATCACTTTTTTAAAAACAAACCTAATTTCTTAAACATTGGACATTATTTTATCAAATTTAAATCGAGTCTTTTTTTTTTTTTAAATCGAGATGATAGGCTCCAGTTAATTGATTGGTGTAAGTATATTCCTGTAGAACCTCTGTAGTTCTCATAGGATCACACAGTATTACTAAAATTACAAGCTATTTCTGAAATGCACCAACCTTTTGCCACATCTTAGAGGGAACGTAGACTTCTCCAATAGCTATAATGCAACCATGTCTCACTAATTCCCAGGCTTCCTAGCCACCTTTCATAGAGACGGACTCAGAATCGACACCATCAAGACCTCTATCAGGAATAATGGGGCCCCATATTACTTAGTTAGCAAGGCCCTCCTCCCATGGGACCCCAAATATTAGCCATGGTTACCAGGGCAAAGGGCCCTACTAGCAAGTATAATGGAGCCTCAAGTGGCCAGGATACACAAGTCTAGGCCCCATTTTGCCAAAGACCCAAACCCATCCACTCCCAACAAGCCCCACCTATTCTATGACACACACATCACTCATGTCTCTTCAGGTCCTCTTTGCCATAGGGCCCGTGACTGCAGTCCCCCCAGTAACCGCCCTGATTATAGCCCTGGGCACTATTGTCTTATCTGACCTACAAGCAATCATCTCAGTTTCTTGAAGTGCTACAGTGTAGATGATACTTGAGCCAAATTAGATATTAAAGGATGATCAGACCTTAACTTACAGTCACGTCATTGGGCTTAATAGCTGGACAATGTCACAGCCACAAACCTAACCATGTTAACCCATATAATGAAACTTCAATGGGGGTTTCTACTTTATTTGTAATTCATCTTCTCTCTTTGCTCTAATCTAGGGGTCCCCAACCTATTTTTACGTATGAGCAACATTCAGACATAAAAAAGAGTTAGGGAGCAACACAATCATAAAAAATGTCCCTGGGTGGTACAAAATAAGGGCTGTGATTGGCTATTTGTTAGCCCCTATATGGACTGACAGCCTACAGGAGGCTCTGTTTGGAAGTACATATGAATTTCATGCAACCAAAGCTTGCCTCCAAACCAGGAATTCAAAAATAATCACCTGCGTTGAGGCCATAGGAAAGCCATGCAAACACAGGACAAAGATACAAACTCCTTGCAGATAGTACCCACCAGCAGGAACACATATAAACACTGGGTCTCATTTATTAAAACTGGGCAAATGTGCCCATAGACTGTTACCTATAGCAACCAATCAGTGATTAGCTTTTTCTAAAGCCAACTGCAAGTAGAACAATGAAAGCAGCAATTTGATTGGTGTCCATAAGTTAAGGCTCATGGGCAAATGTGCCCAGTGTTAGTAAATGACCCCAACTAGCTCTCAGTTGGGTACATTGTTCTATGTTGGGAGAACTGTTACATTTACCATCAGGTACTGCCCAATCTTTTCTTACAAATTTACCTTTTGTGATATCAGTCTGAACTAGAAAAGAGAACAAATACTACCAAGCCTTCTTGTATGTGCCTGGAGTTACCTAATCCTTAATAACATGGAAATAACTGAGCAAAAGGAAATGCCTATGGGAGTAATTATCAGATTTTCAGACGCATAATGAAAGAGAACAGAGTTTTGCTCGGAGCGATGAGAAAAAACTAAAATTATGTTGATTCTGTAAGTAATTTAGTGTTTTCTGTAAACAAATTGTATTTATAACAGTCCTAAACATCAGGGCATGATCACTAAATAAATGTTGCCGGGAAAGGGAATTTTATTAAGGAAAGTTCTTGCTGACCTCATTGACACTGGAGAGAATGTTTAGATACTTGCGCTTGATAAACCTATTCTTCAACATGGGGCATTACAGAGTTGCTCACACAGGAGGCTGTGGTACTAGAGAGCCTTTAGCTGGTTTTATTTGGAAATTAACCTTACACATTATTAACAACAGCCCTTGTATTTAATTATAAAGGCGGACTAATCGGTTACTTAATCTCTTCTCTGAGTATGCTTCCCAGCATATAACCGCTTCCATATCAGTATTCTTGAGTCTGTTAACATAAGATCCTGTTGGAAGCAAGGTAAAATGTACCACCATTTTGGTGCCACATGGATGCCAGGCTAATAATTCCATTAGAATACTGGTTCTTCATGGGTGCTCTTTAAACAGATATCAGTTAGCAGGTAAATATACAGACACAAGCAGAGCTATATAAAATGAAACCATATTATCTGTTTTTATTTGGTAATAAGCCCTCTTTGTACAGAGGCAGAGTTAATGCCAACCATCCTGGGAGTGACACTTCCAACAATGAAGGAGTTAAATAAGGTAGCCCCTTAGCTTCTTTGTTGGCAGTGATAGCTCTGTGAAAGCACTGCTTTGTAATGTACATCATGCCCCACAGGACATACAAAGTGTTGAGATGAGAAGTCTCCCCTCTGATTTCTGACACCGTGAAAGAAGAGTTCATGGTACTTTGAAAGTCTAGGCCAAGTCCCCTATGGCTTACACAAATCTGTGTCTAAAGTGGAGAAAAATCATCGCCAGGGATCCACTTCTTACTTCTGACCCAATTGAGATAGCTAGAGAACATAAGACAGAAATTTCAGCAAAAGCAGCAGAAACTGTATATAATACATATTGTACATTAAAATTAAGCTCTGTTAGCTGGCCAAGTGGTACAGGAGCCCTCTAAAGTTCTTCCAGCTAGACTATCCCGACTGATCGAACCTTAAGCTCCAGCAGGGATATGCATCTCAGGAAGAATGGAGCCCTAAGTCCTAGTAGGGATATGTATCTCAGGAAGAATGGAGTCCGAAGTCATAGTAGGGATATGTATTGCAGGAAGAATGGAAACCTAAGTCCTAGTAGGGATATGTATCTCAGGAAGAATGGAAACCTAAGTCCTAGGGATATGTATCCCAGGACGAATGGAGCCCTGAGTCATAGTATGGATATGTATCTCAGGAAGAATGGAGCCCTATGTCCTAGGGATATGTATCTCAGGACGAATGGGGCCCTGAGTCATAGTATGGATATGTATCTCAGGAAGAATGGAGCCCTAAATCCTAGTAGGGATATGTATCTCAGGAAGAATGGAGCCCTACGTCCTAGGGATATGTATCTCAGGACGAATGGGGCCCGAGTCCTAGTATGGATTGTATCTCAGGAAGAATGGAAACCTAAGTCCTAGTAGAGATATGTATCTCAGGAAGAATGGAAACCTAACGTCCTAGTAGGGATATGTATTGGAGGACGAATGGGGCCCTGAGTCATAGTATGGATATGTATCTCAGGAAGAATGGAGCCCTAAATCTTAGTAGGGATATGTATCTCAGGAAGAATGGAAACCTAAGTCCTAGGAGGGATATGTATATCAGGAAGAATGGAGTCGTAAGTCCTAGTAGGCATATGCATCTCAGGAAGAATGGGGCCTTGAGTCCAAAGGATGTAACTCTGAGCCCTAGTAGGGATATTTAGCTCATGAAGGATGGGATAGTGCTTCATTCTTACCAAGATACATGACTCCTACCAGGGAAAGTGCTCCATTCTTACTTAGATACATCAGTCCTACCAGGGAAAGTACTCCATTCTTACTTAGATACATCAGTGCTACCAGGGATAGTGCTTCATTCATACTTAGCTATATCATTCCTACAAGGGATAGTGCTCCATTCTTAGATAGATATATCAGTCCTACCAGGGATAGTGCTCTATTCTTACTTGGATACACGAGTCCTACCAGGGATAGTGCTCTATTCTAACTGAGATGCACGAGTCCTACCAGGGATAGTGCTCTATTCTAACTGAGATACACGAGTCCTACCAGGGATAGTGCTCTATTCTAACTGAGATACATGAGTCCTACCAGGGATAGTGCTCTATTCTTACTTAGATATATCAGTCCTACCAGGGATAGTGCTTAATTCTTACTTAAATATATCAGTCCTACCAAGTATAGTGCTTAATTCTTACTTAGATATATCAGTCCTACCAGGGATAGTGCTCTATTCTTACATCGATATATCAGTCCTATCAGGGATAGTGCTCTATTCTTAGTTAGATATATCAGTCCTACCAGGTATAGTGCTCTATTCTTATTGAGATACACGAGCCCTAACAGGGATAGTGCTCATTTCTTATTGAGATACACCAGGATATGTATCTCAGGAAGAATGGAGCCCTGAATCCTAGTAAGGATATGCAATTCAGAATAAAATGGAGCCCTAAGTCCCAGCAGGGATATGCATCTCAGGAAGATTGGAGCCTTGAGTATCTTGGACATCACGAGAGGCTAATCCCTGGCAGACATTAGGACTTTGATGAATGTACTTTGGCAGGGGTAAAAGGATCTGTCAAAAAGGAACTCTTAATTGTATACACATTTCCCCATGGCGTCTAGTAACTTATAATAAACAATAATTTCTAAGCTGCTTTACCTTTAATGCCCACTTATTGGAAGATTATTAATATATACATATATTTCTTTTGCCTCAACTGTTTTGGAAAAACTTTCTAAAGTGTCATCCAACCGGATAAAATATGAATTATGGTTTTAAGTGTGTAATTGGTTATTTCTCCAACACACCCAAATTAAATTACACATGCTACTCAGCCAAGTTGGAAGGATTTAATCGTGAATCTCAGATGGACATACTGTACACAGGCAGCAACAGTAGCAACATGCAGTGTTCAAGAGAATATGTTCCATATAATATTTTAACTTAAATCTTTAAAAAGTTTTTTTTTTCATTTATATGTTACAGGTATGGGACCTGTTATCCAGAATGCCTGGGACTTTCCTGATGATGGAGCTTTCAGTAATTTGTATCGACATACCGTAAGACTAAATAAACCCAATAGGCTGGGTTGGCTTCCCATATGGATTAATTATATCTTAGTTGGGATCAAGTACAAGGCACTGTTTTAATAATACAGAGAAAAAGGTAATCATTTATAAAAGTTTGGATTATTAGGATCAAATGGAGTCTATGAGAGACGGCGTTTCCGTAATTCGAAACTTTCTGGATAACGGATCCCATACCTGTACCTGCAAATTCTGTTTCCCTCTTGTAGCTCAATACAGTTGTATACAATTCCTACCATTGTTACCATTACATTACACAATGAGATCTACTATGTTACGTGAATGTGATAGGGACCCTAGATTGCAAGCCCCAATGGGGCAGGGACTCATATTACGCTGGCTCTATTTTTTTTTTTTCAGGCAGGGTGCCATTACGCTCCCTAAGTCTCAAGCATTCCAGATTATATACTGAACTGCTACCAGAAAAAATTACATTCTACCTTCGGAATTTCCTGCCCCCCTACCTTTGAGACAAATTTGATAAGAACATTAAATTAATTCTCTATCAACTGTAACAAGCAGCTATGTGGAATGCTGAACCTGCTGGATGGATGTCTTAAGAAAACCCCTATTTATAAATTGAGCCAAACAACTTTAAAGGGGTGGTTCACATTTAAGTTATAGTATGTGATAGTATGTGATAGATTGTACTATTCCTAGAAACTTTGCAATTGATCTATTTGCCTTTGGGATTTTTCGGCCTCTTTTCAGCTTTTGCAAAGGGGGTGCTAACCCTGGCAGCTAAACACCTCAGCTCAATTTTAGTAATATTGTTACTTTTTATTGCTTTTCCTTCAGTTAATCATATCCCATTCTGTCATGCAAAGCACTGCCTGGTCGTCATCAAGTCTGATCCCAAGACGTTACTGAATCTCACCTGTTTCACAAACTGTGTGGCATTGAACAGTTCTGTGCATCCATACAGAATGTGCTTTCCTTGCTTGGTCTAGGAAATAAGAAACATGAAATGTCAGATAAGTACAGCAAACAGATCTCTTTATTTCATACTATGAAGTCGCTAACTCTTTCTGTATCAAAGAGGCTGTGCTGTATCACTGGTTCTTCTGACACGCTCAGAAGACAGGGGTTGAAGGAAGAAATGTCACTGAATTAAAGGGGTTTGCAGAAACCCACCTTAAAAAGCTGTGTGTGCCTATTTTGGGACTTGGTTATAAACTGATCCTGGTAGCTCTTATTAGAAATGGTTTATGAAGCCTTTGCCTGGAGTGTATAGTGGGATTGGAGTTCTGCTTTGACAACTGGGATAAACATCCAAAGACAGGGAATAGCCTGACACTCAGGAAAGCACAAAAATGAGTAACTAGAGAAAATATAGAGAATAAAGTTGCTGTAGCTATTGTGCTTGGCGTGCCAATGCCCACTTTCTCTCAATATAAACAATGTCTGTAGGGTGCTAATTGTGTGTGTGGTTGTAGAGCAGTAAGCGAACTACCACCCTGGCCAGTGGCCATATAATTGCTGTAGCTTTTTTTTAGGAAGAAGAATAGATGAATGTAAAGTAAATGAGCAGATGGAGGAAGGTGATGACATCTGTCTATATGGCAAGGGTGGAGAAGCAGGAGGATACGATTAGAATACATGAGTAGGACAGAGGTGCAAGGAGAACAAAAAAGACAAACAAACATAATTATACCTTGATGTAGTCTACTAAGTTCTGATACTCAATGTAGTTTCCACCTCCTACAACAAACACAATAGCCTGCGGAGAGAAAGAAATGCGTTTCTCATTGTTCAGTTATTTTATGGAACAGAATACATATTGTAAAAGAACAGCATAAACGCAACACAAAAAGCCTGTTCCCTGAATATTGTACCTGTATTACAGTAATATCATGATCTATTCAACAGTTATGCTTCCTGAATGGTTGGGATGGGGGCTAGAACAGTTGGAAAATAAAGAATCTAGAGCAATGCAGGAGGATCATGGATGTTAAAGCTGTGTCCCATCATCTGTCAATTAATTACTTCCTTCACATCTTTTTAGAATGCTGAGAGTTTAAGTTAAGAAATGGGGCAGTAGGTCAGACATTCTAAACATAAAAAAATGAATATATCTATAATTATGCAATGTAATATGTATTTGTGTGTGTCATTTTAGCATCAACATTTTTCAGGAGGATCCCTTGTGAGGTACCCAAGGCAAAATTACCTTTATGTCCTACATTAAAACTGGCCTTGGCTGGGGCATAACAGGCAGTAACAACTACAGGTTATTTCATATGGAGCAAAGATTCATGCAAAGCTTTATGCTTTATGCCTTACCTCTTGGAAAGGATTCTTGTTTCTTGGGACAGAGCTGCAATAAAGAACAACAAATGTGAGGTCAG
Source organism: Xenopus petersii (assembly GCA_038501925.1). NCBI lineage: Eukaryota > Metazoa > Chordata > Amphibia > Anura > Pipidae > Xenopus > Xenopus petersii. Next base: position 32,132,070 of record CM076686.1, read on the forward strand.
ACACAATAAAACAGTTTTCTACTTTATTGGTGGCCGGAAACAATACAACTAACAAAGATCCCTCTGCAAGACCCATTATAGCAGCTTTACTTTCTCCTTATCTATACAGCACACAAAATATGTGGTTGATCCCTGATTCAGGGATATGGAAGGAGATTTTTCCCACTGAGAGCAATAGAAAGCAACAAAGACGCTTGAGGTTCCAAAGTTTCCTAATTTTTTTTTTTTTTGTTACACTCTTGGATCCCTTGCTACTTTTGTATGTTGCCTGAAGAAGGGGCCTGTGTGCTCTGAAAGCTTGCAATTGTTACTTATTCAGTTAGCCAATAAAATGTATCACCGAACTTTACATTTTCTGCATTGTTACTGCATTGGTAATCATGCCACTTATCATTACTGCCAGTGGGAAATGATCTGTGGGTTTTATTGCCATGATGTGTGTTGTGTACACAGTCTAGAAGTTAATGTTAATGAATGTTAATGGTATTGTTATGCGCTTAGAGAAGGATCTGAAAACCAGAGCACCAAGGAGAGAAGAGTGGAAGAATCACCTGTCATTTCCCCGTAACATCTTGGGGTCAAAGTATCTGTAGTCGTCAGTCTCCTGTGGCACAGTGAAAGAGAAGATCACATAAACTGGAAAAACAGAGAATAAAACAAACCTCCAGACTTACAACATGTCTAAAATTGACCATGGACCAGTCTTTTTACACTCCAGTAGTTCACAAACTGGGAAACAATGGGGTTCCAAGTGCTGTGGTTCTAAGAAAACTGAGCTATACGATACTCCTGGAAACCCCTTTTAAAGGCCAGTTAGTTGTGGGGGTGGTTCCAAGCAGAGTCCTGCAGCGGGTCGAGCACCATGAGACTTCCTGTTTGATGGTAGTTGGTGGGTTGGGGATAAGGCAGTTGCGGGTAGGGGTCGGGTAGCGGATCAAAGTGAGTAAATATGCGGGTTGTGGTTCGAGTCCGGGTCTTAGAATTTGGTTCCATGCAGGACTCTATTTCCAAGCCTATAACCTTGTCCCATCTAAAGAGCACCTGACGTCACCTGACCATAAATTGGACTTGAGCAAATGTCTAATAACCATTGTTTTTTACCATCTTTTGATCATTAGTCCTGTGAGCCAAGTGAGTTTATCAATGAATTTTAAATATTCACGAGTGTAGCCAAATCCCACATGATTAAATGACATGGAACGGATCTATGGGGCAAATTTACTTACCTCTGAAGTTGCGCAAACATTGGCTTTGCTGCACTTCGATGGGGGGCAGCTAATTTACTAAAAACCAAAGTTGCGCTCAGGGAGGCGAAAGGTAGCGAAGTTGCGCTAACGTTAATTCGTCAAGCAAAGCGAAGTTACGCTAGCGATGCCTAATTTGCATATGGCGCCAAGTTAAAGTACACTGGATGTATCAGCAAATACATTACACTACACAAGCCTGGGAAAGCCTTATAAAATAAAATAAAAAGTTTTGCCCTATACATGTGCCCACTGTATAGTTTAGGTGTCGTATGTTAGGAAATTTAGGGGGGAAAATTTACGATCTTTTTCAGCCTATTACCCTTAAAATAGTAAAAGACGCCAGCGTTTTTTGGGACGTTAGCCACTTCACGCTTTAATGAATTTGCCCCATGTGTGGTCAGATCTGCAGATCTCCAAAAATTGGTATTTGTTTGCTTTACTAAAGGCTGCCATACACAGGGAGATTCGTTCGTTTGGCGATGTCGCCAAACGAGCAGATCTCTCCCCGATATGCCCGCATTGAGGTGGGTGATATTGGGCTGATCCAATCGTGGGCCTAAGTGCGAATCGATCGGATCACAATTCAGGCAAAACAGGGGTGGTCGGATCGCGGGACCGCATGAGGGCACAATCCAACTGGAATTTCAACCCTACCCGATCGACCGGGAAGACCGTCGGAGGGCCTCACACACAGGTCAATAAACTGTAGAATTGACAGTTTTTATTTGCCGTGTATGGGGGCCTTAAGGAGCACAACTGTAATCCAAAACGATACTGCAGGTTTCATTTATTGCCCTTCTTACTCTTAAAACAACAGCTCCCCTGTCTCCTGTGCCTCCATTTGATGGAGGCAATGGACTGAAGGCCAGTTAGGGTGTGAGGGCTGGATGTTTACTTGCAGTCTTACTGTCCTGAATATTTTAGGAATAAAAACAAAATAATTGTGCTTACATATATCTCTTTAACATAGTTAAATCTAGAAGTGTAAAAAGCTCTGGTCTTGGCTGAGCAGTGACAAGAACAACCCTTTCATATCTTTATATATTTTATGTCTATTTCTATATATCCGATTGTATGTTAACTTAATAAAGAAGAAGAAGAATGATCGCCTAGCCTGTATAAATTTATATTGTACATAACACTGCCTTCTGACATAACAGTAGAAGACAGCTTTTTAATGAACCGCCTTTCATCCAAACAAATGCATTGGAACCTCTATGATTTCCTAGTGTTGCATGTGATATCACGACACACCGTAGCTATTCTACATGGAGCGCTCTATGATCATGCAAATATATATACAGGTATGGGACCTAGTATCCAAAATGCGTGGGACCTGGGGTTTTGTTCTGTTATTTGGATCTCTAAGTATAAGTCATTTAAACATTAAATAATGTTTGCCTCCAATAAGGATTAATTATGTCTTAGTTGGGATCAAGTACAAGGAACTGTTTAATTATTACAGAGAAAAAGGAAATCATTTTTAAAAATCTGAATTATTTGATTAAAATGGAGTCTATGGAAGATGGCCATCCCGTAATTCGGAGCTTTGTGTATAACGGGTTTCTGGATAACAGATCCCATACCTGTACTGTATAGAGGCCAAGGAGAATACAACACATGGTCTTAGGGAGCCATAACGCTATATGGGTTTTCAACTCTGAGAAATAAAAATCTTTTCCTTAAACCCAACTACTACTTTTCTCCATTTGTCAATGCTGGCAACTATTCTATGGCTTGAAATGTGTAACCCTTATGTGGATTCAAGAGCAAAAGCAGAAAGTGTTAACCCGTGTAACCCTGTGTATGTACAAGTTCTGTGAACTGCAGAGCACGCAGCCCTGGGACACTCAGATCAAAAGTGCCCGAGAGGTTTCCTTTCATGAATTTTGGCTGATGGAGAATCTTTTTTGGAAGGGGTTTGGTTGGAAGCTGTGTTTTTTCCAAAACACTAGCATTAATATTTCATTGGTAGCTTGGAGCAAATAAAAAAAGATACCATCAATAACAAACACCAGTAGCCATCAGGGAAAAGAGACAGCTTACAAAAACAGGGAAAGCCTCCGAGACCTACATATATTTATAAACCAAGACATACCTAGGAGCATACAATACTTACCATATCTATCTATCTATCTATCTATCTATCTATCTATCATTTATCTATCTATCATTTATCTATCTATCATTTATCTATCTATCATTTATCTATCTATCATTTATCTATCTATCTATCATTTATCTATCTATCTATCATTTATCTATCTATCTATCATTTATCTATCTATCTATCTATCATTTATCTATCTATCATTTATCTATCTATCATTTATCTATCTATCTATCTATCTATCTATCATTTATCTATCTATCATTTATCTATCTATCATTTATCTATCTATCTATCATTTATCTATCTATCTATCATTTATCTATCTATCATTTATCTATCTATCATTTATCTATCTATCATTTATCTATCTATCTATCATTTATCTATCTATCTATCTATCATTTATCTATCTATCATTTATCTATCTATCATTTATCTATCTATCATTTATCTATCTATCTATCTATCTATCATTTATCTATCTATCATTTATCTATCTATCTATCTATCTATCTATCTATCTATCTATCTATCTATCTATCTATCTATCATTTATCTATCTATCTATCTATCATTTATCTATCTATCTATCATTTATCTATCTATCTATCATTTATCTATCTATCATTTATCTATCTATCTATCTATCTATCTATCTATCTATCTATCTATCTATCTATCTATCTATCTATCATTTATCTATCTATCTATCTATCATTTATCTATCTATCTATCTATCTATCTATCTATCTATCTATCTATCTATCTATCTATCTATCTATCATTTATCTATCTATCTATCTATCTATTTATCTATCATTTATCTATAATTTATCTATCATTTATCTATCTATCATTTATCTATCTATCTATCATTTATCTATCTATCTATCATTTATCTATCTATCTCTCACTTACTCTCTCTCTCTAATACACTGGCAACAGCTGCAGAGAGCCCATTAAAATATTAAGGAGGTATTTGAAAAATTTCACATGAAACAAAAAATATAAGTTTCATATGTCTCGTATTCTCAGTAAGTTATAAAATACACCAGATCATTGTATTGAGAAAAAGAGTGGGGATATAGAGTTAGATTATAAAAGTATGGAAAACCGCCCAATAAATACCTAATAATAGTTATCTCATTCAGTTGAAAGCCATACCCATACAGGCATCCAGAAAGCTCCAAATTATGGGAAGTCCATCTCCCATAGGTTCAATTTTAAGCAAATAATTCAAAATTTTGAAAATGATTTCCTTTTTCTCTATAATACTAAAACATTAGCTTGTACTTGATCAAAACTAAGATATAATTAATCCTTATTGGAAGCAAAACAACCATATTGGGTTTATTTAATGTTTATATAATTTTTTTTAGTAGACTTAGGTATGGGGTTCCAAATAACGCAAAGAGCTCTTATCTAGAAAACCCTGGGTCACAAGCATTCTGTACTCATTTCTTCAAAAAAGTAACCTTGTCCATCATTGGTCTGCATTATTCTGATCTGCTTATTTCTAATAGCAGAGGGTTCTTCAAAACATCTTAGCTCTTCGACTTTTGGCAGCCATTCTTTCATGTCTGGTACATGTTGTGATTTTCGATATTTAGGGATTTATAATGTAGCTGCGATGTCGGAGAGCGGAGTTACAAAAAAATCTGTGTGTCCTCTAGGGACATACAGAAGAAGCGTACATATGCAGGATCAGAAAGAACTTAGGCAATGGGGTTATCCAAAACGTTCAGGACTTTTTATTTTGTTTTTTGGGCGTTTTCTGGATAAGGGACATTTCTGTAATTGGATCTCCATGTATCTGAGTACCTGAAAATAATTTAAACCGGAAATAAACCCAATAGGATTGTTTTGTCTCCAATAAGGATTAATTATATTGGATCAAGTACAAGCACCTGTTTTATTATTAATCCTGTTTAAAAGTTTGGGTTATTTGCTTGGAATGGCATCTATGGGAGCCGTCTGGATAATGATTTTCCAGATAATGAATCTTTTACCTGTATTGTATCCCAACTGGATTTACTTTTAGGGCAATAACAAAGTATATGCAGTAATGGATCAAGTGCTGCATTATATCGCCAACACAGCTGACTGGATTTGGGAAATATTCCAGGTAATCTAGATGGTGCAGAATAACATTTTAGTTCAGTTCTTGGATTCTGCGAGAGCTGCCAATAAGAGTCTTTATTAAATAAACTAGCTTTTATTGAAAGGATACTCGTCTAAAGCAAGGGTCCCCAACTTTTTTTTTTTTATCTATGAGCTACATTCAAACAAAAAAAAAGAGTTGGGGAGCAACAAAAGCATGGAAAAAATTCTTAGGGGAGAACAAAATAAATATTGTGGCTATTTGATAGTCCCTATGTGGACTGGCAGCCTACAGGAGACTCTGTTGGGCAGTTCACTTGGTTTTTATGCAACTAAAACTTTCCTCCAAAACAGGAATTCAAAAATAATCACCTGCTTTGAGGTCACTGGGAGCAACATCCAAGGGGATGGTAAGTGACACGTAACTCGCGAGCCACTGGTTGGCAGGAACCCAAAGTGAACATTCACTGTTGTTCTAGTTTTGCTTTAGGGATCAAGGAGCCATTATCCTGTAGGTGTATCCCTTGCAGTTGGTCATCAATAAGCCAGCTTTTGAAGTGTTCCCAGCTAAAAGCTGGTGGGAATGATGGATTGTTAAAAACCCAGTAATAAGAGGGAAGGGTATCTTGTTATTATATAAGTTTGTCTGAATTTGTCCCAGACTTCTAGGGTATTGGATAATAGAGGGTGATTCTTAGAAAAAAAGTCTATGGTGTATTTATCCAGGGAAGGTGGAGTAAGGGGGTTAGTAGTTATCTGCTCAACTTCGACCCAGAGTTTGTTATTAACATGGTGTGACCAGCCCAGTATATGATTTAGAATAGCTGCGAAAATTGAACCTCCTAACCACTTTTGATTTAAGTATCATACTGACTTTGGACAAATTATAACAAATTATTGGGCTTGGAACAGGTACAGTAGCCATGAGATTGCAAATACACATCATATAGTCTTCTTACCGGATTAGACTTTACTTCCATTAAACTGTCCAGGATCCTGGTAACTGGAAGATTCTAAAATAAATACCTCATGTTAGAGTTTTTATACAAAATGGAGTACCTGCATATGGAGACATAAGTAGCACAGCTTCTCCTCACCCACAACACAAACTGATAGTAAAAGACGCAAATATATGCATCCAAAGCCTCCTTCCCACAGCCCAAAGAGTGTCACGGTACAAAATAAACAGCTGACATTTTATTACATATTTATAATTGGGAGGCCCAGCATGATGTATGACAGAAACTTCTGTGTCCAGGGTTTGTATCAGATGTCTGAGCACATTCACAAAGCTTCTTGTTTTTAGTGTCCAAAACAAACAGGATAGGGAAACTGGTTGGGAGGGGAAGGTGCCTAGATTAACCCGTCCCTTGCAACATGGCTCACACACCACTAATGATAGGCAGCTTTAATGAACCAAGCAAGTACTTTTACAAAGGGGACCTTCTTTTACCTATAAGCTTAATTGCTATAGATAATACAAGTAAACGCGGGTATTGAGACAGGCATGGATAGACAGTGAGACTAGCAAGTGCAACACAGGTTAAGATCGCTGGCGCCGTGTAAAGGCCATGCCATCCACAACAAAGATACTAGATCCACAAAGGGGCCTGTTTATAAAGCTGCATACCATATTACAGTTGTGGCAGAATTCTCTATATTTGACAGTGTAAAATGTGGCATATCTGTATGTGTTGCATAGTTGAATATGCTTTAAATAAACTTGGGTGATATAAGTATTTTTTCCCCCACCCGCAGAGTGAAGAATAACCAAGCAAATCACCAAGACAAACCAACAGAAGAACTGGGATACAGAACATGCAGGGCACTGTGGAACATATGTAGACATATTTGCCTTTGGGTGCCATTACTACAGCAACTATCATAGACTTTCCCAGTGACACAGGCTAAAGATCTCTTATTGATGACGATGATGGACTGTGCACAGCCCTAGTGCGGCCCATCAACTTGGTTACTCTTCCAACACCATTATGAATAAATTGAGGGTTTTATATAAATAGGCAAAGTATACAGTTTCATTAAGTAATCAAGTGATTACATCCATTGCTGTTTTTCTTCCCTCTGTACATTCTCGTCTACACCTTTAAAAAAATCGGCCTCTTTAAAATTTAAGCTGATCCGACTTGTATTTGTATTTTTGTCTTGTCTGTGGCTCATGCAGAAGTGTCAGAGCTAAAGCACAATACTTTTGTTACGTAGCCATATTTATGGAATATGAAGATGGTAGCCTGACCACTCCAAGTGACAGTAAATTGTAACAACCTAGAAGCTTGGTGTCTGTCCAAGGTGGTTTGTATGTATGCATGTTTTCATTTATAAAGAGACATTTGAAAATTAAGAAACGGACTGCAGAACAATAAATTAGAAGAACAAACAAAGGGTCTATACAATAACAAATACAAATAAGAACAAAATACAAAACTACTACAAATTTCTTATCATTAAGCTTGTGTACCTGTTGCTTTAGAACCAGATTTTTCACACCTTCCATCACCAACTGTGAGCCTGAATTCATAACTCGGGAGAGCAGGCTGGAAGAAAAAAAAAAGCAAGATGGCAAAAAGGTCATTGTAGACAGTAACACTTACTGGGGCTAACTGGACTAACTGGGCACTAACTGGGCACTAACTGAGAAGAGGTGATACTGATGAAATTGCAATAATTTGATAGTTCTTTAGTATTCTACACTGTGCTACTGGCTTAATTGACAGTAATAAGACTAATAGAGAGCACTGCAGGGGTAGTTGCTACAAATATTAATTTACTAGGGTAAATTATGCTGCCCAAAATGAGGAAGCCATCACGGACAGCATAACTGTAGTAAGGAACTGATTAACATCACAATGTGCAAGTTATATCAGTTTTGTTCACGATTCCATGCAAGTTCACAGATGCACAACTGGCAAACAGTCACAGCACAGACCAATGATTCACACTTATCTTACCCTTTAGATTTGGCAGCTCCAATCCCATAGCTGGCAGGTGCAGATGCCATCTTGGCAAAAGCTCTGTATAAATGACAAGATGAGATCAGTTATCCTCTATAAGGCAGGCCTTGGGATGAATAGGCAAAAGGTCAAGTTAAACGCTAAAGAGATTTTTTTTATATCTATTCATATTTGAACCAAATAACAAATTTGGTTCTGAAGACACTTGCGCAGAAAATATGGTGATGGGCTTTAGCCAAGTAGAATTCATCTGGAAATTAATTTACCATCCATGAACTCTGGACCTGTAGGTATATGGACAAACTGTAGAACATCTGATCCTTGGTCAGAAAATCAGTGTAGCACCTTAATCTTTCATAACCGTATTTTGGTTTAAGGATAGTAGACCCCTGACAACACCCATGACAAATGTAGCAGAAAACAACCACAGATACAAATGTCTGACATGAGTGCAGATCAATCACAATATTAAGCAAGGAAATTATAGGACTACACAAACGTATAACCCAACAGTAGAAGGGAAAAAACGTTTGTCTAGTCTTCTCTAGGGATGGCAAAATGTCGCCGACGGCCAAATATTTTTGATGCACGTCTTTTTATTTTGACGCACAACACCATACAAGTCTATGGGCGTAATTTTTTCGAGGAAACAAGGCGAAAAAATTTGCCCATCCCTAGTCTTCTCTTACACATCTCCACTCCAGGTTCACATAATTAGAAAAAGGGTTAGGAAAATCTAGACCACAGCAGAACTAACTGCTAGTGTTATTTATTGCTATTGGTAAAGGCAAAGTTTGGCCTTATGGAAATGTGTAAAAATAGTAGTATCTAGATATTACCCTGGTGCTCTTGAATTCTTGTTTTGACAGGTTTGCAAGTTTGGCCAACATATACCATACCATACCACATGGGCATTTCAAAAAGGTAAAATATATTACAGGTATCACATGAAAACAAAATCCCTTATTTTAAAAGTGATGCCTTGCAATTAGGGTTGGAAAAAAAAATACTGGCCTTTCTATATATTTAGATTTTTTTCCCTATTAATAACATTGGGGTTAATCATCATTTTTACTGGTCAGGCCTGTAAAATACTGGCCAGGTGGCAACCCTACTTGCAATGGATGGATAATCACTTCTCCTAACACTAGATGGGCAACATATACAAACAAAGCAGGCATAGGTACCCGTTTTTTGTTTACTTAAAAGACGACGTACAACTTTCTTAGGAGCATTTATTTCAGCTGGGCATAGAGTATCTCTTAAATTCATCGCAGTTGTTTAGCAGAAAAGAGTTGTTTTTTTAAGATCATTATCTTGCAACAATAGCGGACAATATTTTTTTAAAATAAGTTCAGTCTTTATACTAGGTCAGCAATACTGTGACACAAAATGTATCTTTTTTGGCCTTGTTTCCTTTCTAGACCACTAGTTACTGCCATACACAGTTTAAGTTTCGTCTGGTCATAACCTCTCTAAATAAATCTTTTCTGCAGGGTAACAACAGCCTCAGAATAACTGGACTATGTATGGTAAGAAACTAGTGGTCTAGAAAGGAAAAAACTATTCCAATTTTTGGACATTAAAAGGACTTTTGTGTGGAGCCTTCACTTTATATCTGTGTTTGGACTGTTAATGTGTTCACGATAGTAACACATCCAGAGATCTATCATGGCAATTACACTTGACAAAGAGTGTGATGCTCGAAACATGTAGCAATAAATAACACTAGCAGCTAGTTCTGCTGTGATCTAGTTTTTCCCTCGCTTTTTTCAAACTATAGCACTAGTTGGGATGACCGGGTTGTGCACAAGATAGTGTAGTAATACAGTGTAGAACTGCAAAAAAATATTTGTATTCTTACTTCCACTGCTTTATATAATTTAAAGGTGCCAAACTGCAGCCTGCGTCTTCCAAAGCTTTGCGATACTGTTCAAGATCCACCTAGAATGAAACAGAACAGGGCTATCAGTAATCAGTGGAATAGTCACGTTATTCACTCCAAGAATTTTACTATTTCCATAACTATGTTAATAACAGCCCTAACAAGATACTGCTTTACGCTCACAGCGTGTATGCTCCTTATTTCATCCATTTCTGAGACATCTGGGGCTCATTTATAAACACTGGGCACATTAGCACCTGGGCAGTAACCCGTAGCAACCAATCAGTGGGTAGGTTTTATCAGGCAGCTGCAAGGAAAACAATGAAAGCAATCATCACTATGGGTAACTGTCCATGTGCAAATTTGCCCAGTGTTTATAAATGACCCCCCCCTACTCTTCCAGCCAGGAAGCAAGCAATAATGTAATGGGTATTTGCTAATAAATCCTTTTTCTTTTAAAATGATTTGAAGCCAAGTGATATCAACTATATTTATTTCCACCATTGCTTTTTTTTTAATATCATGAACAAAACCAATGTCTGACTTGAGGAACTAATGCCACCAAGGCTGAAATACAGATATTGGTGATATTGGAAGATACCAAACATCCACATGTAAACTTAACACAGTATATGTATTTATTCAAGTACATCATTAAAAATACACCCTAGCCCTTGCAACCATTGGGACCCAGGGAATGCAGACCCCATCTGCTGATCCAGAGATAAAAAGTTAATCACAATTAAGGCACTCACTAGTTAAACCACTTAACTCCAGCACTGTATTAGATAACTCAGCAGGACTGTGTGCTATTAATTAAATTAATGTGAGTAAACCTCTCAGCAGTGAGCGATTAGCCCAAACACTACAAACTGAATTAAAACCACACCAATATAACTCAAAACAATGTGTCTTTCACACCAGAAGGTTTGTGTCAATGTCAGATATACAAATTAAGAAATTCTACATGTAGCAGATTTATAATAGTAAATTGAACGTATACTTAGGGTCTGGCCACACGGACAGATTCTGGGAGATTAGTCACCAGGCGACAAATCTCCTCTTCTTCATGGCAACTAATCTCCCCGATCTTCCTTCCGCCGGCTAAATGTAAATCGCCTGGGGGCAGGCACATGGAGCACTTTGTTTTCCGAAGTCACCCAAAGTTTCCTTGTGAAGCAATTACGGGCGACTTCGGAAAACGAAGCGTTCCATGTTTCTGCCCCCAGGCGATTTACATTTTAGCCGGTGAAAGGTCAGCTGATCGGGGAGATATGTCACCTGGCGAATAATCTCCCCGAATCTGCCCATGTGGCCAGACCCAACCACAAGACACAGTGGAGTGGTCCCTCCTTCCCTTGGACCTGATCAGGTCTGGACTGAGATGACCATGCAGCACCCCCACATGCCCAATAAAGAGTGAATTTTATGTTTAATTTAAATTTTACAGCTTTGTAAATCTGGGTGATGGTCCCCTTTAATGGTGGTCTTACGCCTTTTAAAAATGGTGTTGGTCTTGGCAGTTTCTCTCCCCAGGGGCGTAACTACAAAGAAAGCAGACCCTTGGGCTGCAGGGGGGCCCAGGAGGTACAGGAGGCCCCATGAGGCTCTCATTGATGAGCAATTTGAACATATATTGGTAAAACAGGACAAACACTGGATATGTTGGGGGCCCTAAAATTAATTTGCTGTGGGGCCCAGCAACATCTAGTTACGCCACTGTCTCTCCCAGTAATGGACAGGGTAGGACTGGGCCACAGACTCCATTTTATTCACATAATTCAAAATCTTGTTTTTGTCTCTGTAATAATAAAGCAGTACCTTGTTCCTGATCCAAACTAAGATATAATTAATCCTTATTGGAGGCTAAACCAGCCTATTGGCATTTTATAATGTTCAAATTCTTTTTTTCAGAAGACTTAAGGTATGGAGATCCAAATTACAGAAAGATCTGTTATCTGGAAAACCCGAGGTCCCGAGCATTCTGGACAACAAATCCCATACCTGCATGTGTACATTTTACTTAGCCTTGGAGTGCCTACGTATTTCTGCATTTAATAAATATTTATGTAGTTTTATTTTTATATGTGAATTTTGATATCTTTATCTTGAATTTAGCACAGGTGTCTATTAGCTCCTCAGTTCAGACTATAGTCTTTTGGGTTTTGTTCATGATATAAAGAGGGAACAATCCACTGCATTTAATGTTAACATTGTTCTATGGCAGCACAGCCACATTTTCTGCTGTATTTGACCATTGTCAATATGATACTAATAAAACAAGAAAACACAAGTTTTTTTTTATTTGATGGCCACGGCAGTTGTGACTCAATATGGAAAACGAAGAGCAGTATTTCACCCTGAGCACAAGGCATTTGCTAGTTCCTTTGTACAGAGCCGCTGGAGATACTTCATATGTCTCAGACATGATAATGGACAGGAATATGCAACATCTGAAATGCTTTATTTGTCCCGCAGCACTGCATAGAGCGTCTATACCCCACACTCTGAATTCCAGACACACTCCTGTTGTCTCGCATTGGTGCTCATGCCAAACAGGAAGCCACCAAGCTGCTTTTGACACATCAGAGGTCGGCGTCAGAAAGAGAAGAGACCATAGGATTTCCTCCCAAGGAAAAGGCTGGGAAGAAATGGATATTCCCTTCCTTCTCAGCTCCAAGCACACAAAGGATGCCTGTTTGGCTTCAATAACAAACACGTGAAAACAGTGAGGCCTTGTTACACAATACAGACAGGGGCTTCCTATGAAATAACTGCGCTTAGCAAGAGTTAATCTCTCCCGAGAATGGGATGAAAGCAAGGTCCTTGGAGACTACCATAAACTAATAACTGGAATTTAATTAGGCTTCCAAGTATTCAACCCCTTCCACTTACACACATAGCAAACTATGCATCCGTGTGAGTTTTTTGACTGCACATTTTATTACACTGACAGACCAGATTGACTCTTATAAATCTGCAAATGTCAGCATCCTGTCTTTCGTGTGACTGCCCTACGCTTAAACCTCATACGCTGTTTCTCAAGCCAGCCGATTCGTTGCCAACTGAAGAAGTAAATCTAATCATCTGAAAGGTGCCAGGAAGCGTGTGTTCTGAGTTGTCAGGGCTATGTTGATAAATAACCACACAGAGAATGTTTCAGGTGCACCAATTCCAAATATTTCAAGGCTCAAGGAAAGTTCTGTAGACATGTATTGCACCCTACCTCGGAAGGGGCCTGTGCAGACGTAATGTAATAGATCAGGAACAACCGCATCTTGTCTTCTGGTGTTCCAGCTGCAAACAAATAAATAGACAAACAAGTAAAACATCCCATAAAGGAACAATTTGTTCCATAACCACAAATTAATGGAATGATAAATCACTCTGCCCGTGAAGCATCAAAAGAAGCATTAATAAACACTGCAAGCTTCACTCGCCCCACGCTTCAGCCTGCACAAATGTTAACTTTGGAAAGGCACATGCTCGTTTAATGGGTTCATACTGTGAGGATTACTAAAAAAGGTTACATGTCCGGAACAAAATAACACAATACAGGGATTTCAATTGGACGACTCAAGATGAATAGTATGGAGAAATAGAGACAGATAAACACAGGTCTGAAGATGCCCTGGTAAATTTAAAATGCCCATATTAAAACAAGGGTAGTACATCTAGCTATAATAATCCAATAACTGATGAAATAGAATTTGTATTTATATTAGCCATTTTATATTTTCACACATGGTATATGTTCTGAATCAAGGCTGACCCTTTTGTTCAAAAGGTTGTACGGGTCATGCATCCCCTGCCGGACAGGGTTCTGAGACCCCCAGCATGCAGTGTTAGCAATCCAACTAAAACTCTCCTGCTCCCCACTTTCTCCCCCACGGTGCCCAGATTAATTAAATACACAAGACTAGAAGATACTGCTCCGTTTTCACATTAGCAAAACATCTACATAAAAAGCTTTTGGCCTGGCTTTGGTATCAGGAGATCCTGGAGGAAGATCATGGGGAACAAGAGAGTATATGATACATTCCTGATTGGGAGTGGGGTTCAGGACCGTACCAACTGTCTTAGAAAACAGGTCAGTCAGGTTTAGAAAGAAATATATTGTTTAGAGGAGCCAGTACCAAATGCCTCTCACAGTACAATGCTTCTTAGGTTACTAATACTAGGGAGTAGTAATGTGCGGGCCAGCCAGATACCTGCGGGTTTAGCCGACCTCACTGCACCTTTTGCGAGTAGCAGGCGGGTTCGGGTTGAGCTCTTCTGCCTGCTCTCCCCACCGGCGACCTAGACTGCAGGCTTCCGACTTCCAGTTTTACAGGCACGTCTATGGGTCAGCGTGGGTCTATAAATGGAGGGGGGAAGCTAGGTGCAGGCGGGCGCATGCGAGTTTGGGTCTCGACCCGCACATTACTACTAGGAGGCACCAAATCCCAGATTTGTTTCAGGATTAGGTCAAATACAAGCTATTTTTTTTTTTAGCAGGAATCGGCTGAATCCAAAAGCCAGGTGGAACATAACAGAAAAACAGGGCACGTGCATCAGGTGTTCCCACCTGCGTGCCGGCCATTCCTGCGAAAAAGAAGCGTTCAGATTCAATATTGTACCCTGTATTTGGCCAAACATTGAAAATCAGGGTTCAGTGCACAGTATAATGTGCTTGAGGTGCAACGGCAATGTCTTCTTACTATATAATGTGATAATGCTCACAGCCATTCACAGTATAGCATTCTTGGATGTAGAATCCATTGCTCTTCTTGTATAGTACAATGGTTATGCATACCTCTCCTATTTTTCTCTCTGTATAAAATATAGATGACTCAGACAGTGAACACCAGAGCTTTCTACAAGCTACATGTTAACAGTGGGTGCCCTCATTCTTCGATATTCATGACCTTCCTACTTTACTCCATTATGCACCATTTAAAGTGATTTTGACCCCTTTTGAGCAAAAACTAATAGCACAAAACAAAAACCCATTCCTACGGTAATAATAAGTCATTTTAGGGATCAAAAACCCGCGGCAGCCTGGCGCCTTCATTTTCAAAGTAAAGCAAAGCATCATAAAGTTGAAAGTATTTTAAAGTGAGATATACAAGGCACAGGAGATTGTTAGATTATTACCGTTTCTATATCATAACAAAATACATCAGAAACGTCTCAAGGAACTGTGACAGCTTTACTTGGCTCCTTTACATAAGAAGGAGGACTGGCAAATACAGATGGAAATCTTTTCTGGACATATTATAACATATCTGCAATGTGTCTATTATGCTTTATAGATTAACCTCTATGAGAGAAATAATGTTTAAGTTGGTAAAAGCCAGAAACCTCCAGAGGTTGATGATCTACAAAAAGATGTTGAGACAGCAGTTTTAGTTAGCGAGGAGAAAAAATACAATGCTGAAGGCTGTGATTATTTTAATGGACCAACATATAAAGGGATGCCAGATATTTTGTTTAACTTATACATATGAAGCTATTGAGACTTCTACACCAGTAGAGTTGAAAGCCTATGGAGTGGAACATCTTGTTTCACTTATATGTTAATCCATTAAACAGTCGTTACATTTTGAGATGTAGACAGCTCTACAACATTGTTAAAAAAAGAAGTTTGTGTGGTTTTTAAGATAAAATAGCGAGCATAATGAAAGTCATGGAGACTAGAATAAAATAAAAGGAACATTGTCCTATTTCTTGGTAAGAGATAACGTGGCTGCTTGTTCAGAGATTAAGTTGATTAAGACGCAGAATCAAACAGTTTTCATACTCCTGCTTACTGAATGATGGGAGAATAGAATTGAAGTTTGCATGTGTTGATGATGTCCAAGAGGCAGGAGAATACATAGATCAAAGCCATGTGCTGATTTAGTCTCACCACACTCACAGGGTGATACTCTTTTGGCCTGTACTTGTGATATAGCTCTAAACTCTTACTGGTTACATTGGTCTGTACACATTGATGGCTGGCTCTGATTTACTGATAAAGCAATGCTCTTTCTCACATCATAAAACGTAACTGACTACTCTGATTCAAGGCCATGTAACAGTAAGTTATTAGGCGAAGGAAGGACCAAGGGCTGCAATCCATAAAATCCTAACCAAACATCCCATTTTCATAGCAATTTTCTAGAATAAGTGTTGAAATATTTAATAGGCGATGCTGTATGAAGGAATCCATCATATTTCTTTGCTATCTAACTACTCAAAACATTGCTATAGTTTCAGTACAAGTGGTACTGGTATTTTTAATTTGATCTTAAGTATTGCACTATGTACTAAGGACTGGGCAGTGAAACGTTTACTGAAAAAGGAATGGAAACTTGACTTGAAGAATGAAGAAGCCAGTGAAAATATTTCAGCAACTGCTTGTTTCCAACGAACAATGGGTATTGAAAAACCTTTAAATCCAGGGTAAATGAAAATATTTTTGTAGAACATTTGCATCACATATATTTCAATGAAGTCACCTTGAGAAGGGTGACTTCTGAAAACGAAGCTCTCCAAGTGACCGAATGAAAATCTCTCTGAGCGCTAGAATGAAAATCGCAGACGGGAAGGCAGTTTGTGGCGATTAGTCGGCCCGAAGAAGAGGAGATTTGTCGCTGGGCGACTAATCTCCCCTAATTGCAGCATGTGTCTCTGCCCTAAGGCTACAAAGGTATTGTTTTTGCTACTTTTTAGGATTCCTCTTTGTATTCAGGCCCACTCCTATTCATATTCCAGTATTATATTTAAATGAATGCATGGTTGTTAGGGAAATTTGGGTTTAATTAATGTTCCGAATTTTTTTAATAGATTTAAATAATGGAGATCCAAATTACAGAAAGATTCCTTATCCGGAAAACCCCAAGTTCCAAGCATTCTGGATAACAGGTCCCATACCTGTAGTATGGGACCTGATAAGCTCCTATCAGCAGTAAACTTCCACGGCCCGGGGTTACACCAGTGAGCACCACAGATCGCTCGTCTTCCGGCTTCTTCTTTCTTCACGCGGCTGCGCATGCGCATTAGAGTGAAAAGCCGAACTTTAACTAAAAAGTCAGCTTTTTCATTCTACTGAGCATGCGTCTGCCCCAGGAAATTTGAAGAAACAAGAAGCCAACTGCTCCATGGTACTCACTGGAATAACCCCGGGCCAGTTCAGATTTCTGCTGATAGGAGCACCGGCCCGGGGTTTCAGGTAATTAAATACATTCACTTGGGGTGCCCTAACATTTGGCACTTCCAAGTGGTAAACAACTTTCCTTCTCCTTCAATGAGTTATGGTTAATGCTAACTATAATGGTACATTAATGAGTGTGACTATTAATGATTAATCTCTTTTGTGCAGGACCCCTCTTAACCTCTTGTATTGTTTTTTGGCTGCTCTGTATTTAACTTTGTATAATAAAGCATCTACTACATGGTCCTTCAAAAATAGCCTCTTAATACCATAGATGAACTTTCTCCTGCAATATAAAAGAAGTCTGATTCAAAAAGGCACGGATAGGCAAGATGATCACCCTTTTATGAAAAAACTTGGACAGCCATGGGTAACCGGAGAAGAGGACATTGGGAGGAACTCCGAGCTGTAGGGCCGATGACAGTTTTACAAGTGATGATAATTAGCTGGAAAAGGTGATGTGTGGGTTTGGAAAGCGCTGACATCTGCTGGGACTGATTCAAGACTTTCCTGGCTTTAAAAGTGTGGGTGGAGCAAGAAGAGGAGGCACTAGTACTGGTGCATAATTAATAGGTAAAATGTGTGCTAGTCTTAATCGCATTGATAATGATGATTGCTCCAATAACAAGGAATAAATTTTGTGCCTTAAGGTAAAATGTAACCTCATAAAATGAGCAGATCGCTACCCGATTTGCCCAACCTCAAGCTTGGATAAATCTGGCTTATTTGATCATTGGTGCAGGAGTCAACAACTGGATCATGTAGTGGGCCTACAAAGCTCTTCTGGACAAGGACCATATGAAGGCACCGTTATGGCCCTTGACTAACTGGACTTTCAAACTTACCCAGTACATATCTAGCCAGTTTTAGGCCTGATATTGGATTAGGCAAACCCTCCTGTGGACCCAATACACAGTAAAAAAAAAATTGGTCATCTCAATCTGGAGGGCCACTCTGCCAGCCATGCCAGCAACAGACATTCAGTAAGCTTGGCCACCAAAGGGTTACACTTTTTACAATTTAGTGATCTCGAATAAACTCAATGATCATCATTCCATGAGTGGACAACTTTTTTACAACTTGGGCAAAAAAAAAAAAAAACAGCTTTATTTTATCTTAAAAGGTAATGTAAAAAAAAATAAAAATGAACTAAAGACATGGTGGATTATTAGAACTGTGCATTACATTCAGACTCACCATCGGGGTCAGAAATGATGTCCAGAAGAGATTTATCCAAATTAGACTTGCTCATAAGCTTTTCTTCATACTCAAAATAGACATCTAACTTCCGCGTCTGCAAAGTAAAGAAAGTGTTCATACACTGGGAGACCTTATTACATACATGAGTGCATGGTTATTAGCTTGCAACAATAAATAAAAGTATTTTGTGTATTCTGGAAATACATAATGCTACTCTTTTTTTCTATGAACCCTTTAAGAGGTGCTGCCATTTTTGCCAAGATTAACATTTACTTTCTGATTTATTGCTTTACTGCCCTAACTGTTCTCATGCCTCTAATGCATTCATTTTCTCCATGCATTGATATAAGTAATGTAAATTTAAACATGGAAACTTTTAGTCTGTAAGCTCTTTAGGGGGGCAAAAGTCCTCTTTACCTTGGTTGTCGGTTGTAGTTTTGTATGCAATCTGTATATTCAATGTATACACCCATTTATACATCCCTGCAACACTTTCTTTGTGCCAATTAACCTTCTGGTGTCATGTTGTATGCCTGTCATTTTTGCTTTGGCTGCTGCAATGTCTATACAGGTATGGAAGCTATCCAAAATGCTCAGGACATCGGGTTTTCCGGATAAGGGGTATATCCGTAATTTGGAACTCCATACCTTAAATCTACTAAAAAACCTTTGAAACATTAATTAAACCTAGTTGGATTGTCGTGCCTTTAGTAAGGATAAATTATATCTCAGTTGAGATAATGTACACGGTATGGCTTTAATATTACAGAGAAAAAGGAAATAATATTTAAAAATGTAATTTATTTTATTAAAATAGAGTCTAGGGAGACGGCCTTCCAGTAATTTGGAGCTTTCTGGATGATTCATTTCGAGATAACAGATCCCATACCCGTGTATACTTTGAGTGCCAGGGTATAAAGTGCTATATTATGGTCAGTCCAGTAATTAATATTAACTTTTAAGCAATTATCATTTACTAGTCTAAAGCACTAATGAATGCAAACGTAAGACTGTTTCAGATTGATGTTTTGGTTTTCGTTGCTGGTCTAGATTGTGGTTCTAGACTACACTGCACCAAGAAAGAATGCTTTTATACTCTCATCCTCTTTCTAACAACAACATTTGAATTGATTCAAACAAGCTTAATAAGAAAGGACATTTACTTTAGTTGCCAGCGGAATGAGAATAACTGGCAAATAACACCAGGCTTTTCAGACAAAACAAAATGCAATAAAAGAGCTAGCTATAATAAATCCCATCAACCCAAACTCTCTCAATGTCTGCAGCTCACTCATGAGAACATAGATATTCGGAGCAAGGAAAGTACATTAGGGTTTTATTTTCCTATTTCCAGTAAAATATACTGCAGTCTGCACATGGAAGTATTAATGTGGGTGATTTCTGCCACATTGGCGGTGCAAATAGAGGCTTTGACTTCATAAAGTGCAGCCTATGAACACCTTGCAGGTATAGATGTCTGGTTGATTGAAATGGCACATTCACCTTCCTTGTAGTCCTTTCAATCTAAGCATTTTAGCAATAGGGATTTCTTTTTTTTTTTTTTTTAAATAAAAGAATGAAATTTCTTTTTGTGTGATTATTCAGTGCCATTCTGCTGGAAAACCATCACATTGATACAAGGGTAAGGAGGAGTTGGGGCATGTTACTGACAATAGGTATAATATAGCAAACGTCAGAAGAAATGTACTCACTGAGATGATTTGGGAAATTTGAGGGAATCCATAAAACTAATGTTAGTCTGAAATCAGCTTAATAAAAGAGTGACAATTGCAGTGATTTAATAGGTGAAATGGTTTCATGCAGAAAAGCTATGTCTGATGTACTAATGGAGGAATTAAAAGAGAACTATTGTGAAAATTAAAATTTAACATAAGCTTAATCATACTGAAACAAGATGTTTTCTAAATACAATCAATTAAATATTCTGTACCGTTTCTGAAATAATCACGTTTATATTCACTATCTCTATTCTCTCAGCATCTGTTTCTCTTCATTCTGTCTTCTTGCAGGAGTTGGATGTCAGACTCATTGACAGTTAGATCCAATATATCTTATAGGGGGGCTCCTTTTGCCTAAAAGATGTATTAGAGCTCACTCTATTAAAATTGACAGACATCATGTCTCTCCACATGCAGGATTTGTGCACATGCAGTTATTTTGTTAAATTTTGTTTGTGCTGTAATCAGTTATTTGAGTGAGCTCTAATACATCTGCTAGGAAAGGCAGCCCTTTATAAGATATATTGGATCTAACTGTCAATGAATATCTGACACCCAACGCCTGCATGAAGAAAAACAGATGCTGAGAGAGTGATAGTGAATATAAACTTGATTATTTCAGAAACAATGCAGAATATTTAATTGATTGTATTTAGAAAGTTTCTTATTTCAGCTTATATTATATTTTCATGATAGTTCCCCTTTAAGCTTAATTATTGGCATATAGTACTGTCCTTGTAAAGCTCCCCATAGACGCGACGATTCTTCTTGCCGAACGACCAATTTTAGGGAAGTCCGACCAATCCTTCGAAATTATCCTGCGGTTATTGGGATTCGAACGATCGTACATCTTACGATTTTTCGGCCAACATCTGTCAGGAAATTGATCGGCCAGGTCAAAAAAATTTTGTCGGCCCCAGTGCAATCGATCTATGTTTGCAGGGCCAAGCAGGCAGCTCCCCTTTGTTTTCCTGCCAAATTGGTCTTTTTAGTTGATGGTCAATTAGTACGATCGTACGATCGTTCCGATGAGGATCGGATCGGATAAAAATTTCAACATCTATGGCCATCTTAACTGATCTTGTGATCAGTTATTGACCAGTCTGTGCTTTAAAGAAGAAAAAAAGGTTTAATCACTGGGAGGTGCTAAATGTTAGGCACCCCCAGTGATTATAATCACATACCTGTTATCCTGGGCCGGTCCACATATCAGCAAAGGACTGTACCACCCTGGATACTTCCCAGTGATTGGACCTTTCCTTCTCATTTAAAGCCAGCAGATCAGCTCTAGCCTATAGGAAACTCTTATGAAATCTGTAGTCTGGATCTCATCAGTAACTACCTTGGCTTTAGCCAATACGGCATTACCTGATAATGGAAATTGTAGGAACAATATTTTCTTCCCAGTATTCCTTCTGCTTTACATGTAAATGAGGAGAGGGACTCCTCAGCCAAAATGCTAGAGAACAACAAAGTCATACAAGGGGTACAAGAACAGACAATTTACCTACAAAACCATTTTTCGACTTTGCCTAAATCTATTTTGTGAATTTCCCACTCCTATAAATATATATATATAAATATATATATATATATATATATATATTTGAGAAGTTGTTTTCAGTAAAAGTACACAATATTAACATCTTTGTCCAGCTGATGGGAATTATAGATGCTCTTCTGTTCAATGCTTGGAGCCTAACTTAATTGTTGCAAGGAAGGAGCCATTTAGATGCTGGGATTTGTCTCAGATGAGTTCAGCCACTTTCCCACATCTGAATATCTGACATTTGCACGAAACCACAGTCACTGTCCTTGCACAAGTTTAACACACTGCTGCTGTTTGGACGATGGCATTTTCATGCCACTGATCTAGCAGGTTTAGTTTTGCTTCAGGAAAGCACTAGCTGAATGTGTTTTTCCTGTGTAATAACTAGTGATGCACCAAATCCACTATTTTGGATTCGGCCGAACCCGCGAATCCTTCACGAGAGATTCGCCCGAATACCAAACCGAATCCTAATTTGCATATACAAAATAGGGATGGGAAGGGGAAAACATTTTTTACTTCCTTGTTTTGTGACAAAAAGTCACGCGACTTCCCTCCTGCCCCTAATTTGCATATGCAAATTAGGATTCGGTTCGGCTGGGTAGAAGGATTTGGCTGAATCCAAATCCTGCTGGAAAAGGCCGAATCCCGAACCGAATCCTGGATTCGGTGCATCCCTAGTAATAACCTTATACCTGGAAACATTGATAACATAGGGAATATCTACCTAAGGACTGTTTTTTACATAATGAAAGAGAATATGGGGATCATTTACTAAGTGCAGGGCAGTGTGTAAAAACAGTCTCCATGTTTTCTTTTCTTTGCAATTTTCTCCCTGCCTTTCTCTTTAATCTAATTAAAGGAACATGAATAATCCCTGGGAAGGGGGTGCCAAATATTATTCGGGCAGCTAATCCAGTTTGTTGAAAACGAGCACCATGACACATTTGTTTGCCCCAGGCAGGTGATCCTACTGTAGTAACCCAGACTGATGCACTTTTCATTGAATCGCAGATAAGGGACTGTAGTCACTGGGGGGGGGCAAACATTTGCCTACCTCCTTCCCCAGTGATTATACATTCCTTCTCCTTTGATAAGTTGAAAGAGAAGTGCAGGGCACAGAGTACAAACTACATGGCAACTTGTATTTTTGCACTTTGCACACTGTCCTGCACTTTGTATTTGTTTCATTGTAATTGCAAACCCCAAAGACAATGTGGGGGTCATTTACAATCACCCGAGGGGTGCCTAACATTGTGGCACCCCACCCCCAATGATCATACCTTTCCTTCTTCATACTCTGGCTGACATTGTATGCTATCCAACTTATCAGACTACATTTCAAAACTGACAGATAGTGCAAGATGGGCCATATATATTATTACTGTGGCTCATCTGTCCAAGTGCCATATACTGGTTGGCATTGTGAATCAGGAGATGACATTTTTACACCTGCCCAATTCCTGAACTGACATATCTATAGTACCTGGAAATCATTTGAGATTGGCACGCTATTCATGACCCAACAATGGTACAAAAAAATCTTGTGCAGGTCATTGGTGTTTGTTTTTTATGAATATTAGAATGCTGCTTAAAATGACTTTTTCTTATGCAAAAGGATATTTCTTGGGTGGGCATCCCCGTAGCGAAAATGCTATTGATTTCTTTATTCTAGATCCTTGCTCTTAAAGCATGATGTAGAGAGTGATATTCTGAGACAATTTGCAATTGGTTTTCATTTTTATTATTTGCGATTTCTGAGTTATTTAGCAGCTATGCAGTTTGCAATTTCATCTGGTTGCTATGAGACAAATTATCCTAGTAACCATGCATTGATTCAAATTAAAGACTGGAATATGAAAAGGAAAGGGTCTGTATAAAAAGATGAGTGATACAAAGTAGCAATAACAATAATGTCTAGCCTTACAGAACATTTGTTTTTAAATGGGGTCAATGACCCCCTATTTGAAAGCTGGAAAGAGTCAGAAGAAGAAGGGAGATAATTCAAAAACTATAAATATAAATAATGTAGACTGATTGAAAACTGGCTATTCTATAACCTAATAAAAGTTATTTTAAAGGTGAACCACCCCTTTAATTGTTTATCTTTAGGGTGACATATTGCCCTATAAATGTTTGGGGAGAAATAAGAGTCTGGTTAAAAGGAAACAGCAGTTGTATCCAGGGATAAAAACAGGGGCTGTTTGTTAAAGAATTTGAACCTGCTAGGGTGTTATTAGACACACAGGCGCAAGGCCTGACTTAATCAGGGAATGTGCCAGAGAGCTGCCAGCACACACCAGAAGAGCTGATGGATGGGCAGTTTCCGCAGGACGATGTTAAATACAGATGGAATCTGAGCAGAAGGGACATAAGATCACCAAATACAGGCAGCATATGAAGGTTTGAGCTCCTGGCCAAGAAAGGGTTTTATGAAAGAGCTGTTCAACTGTTTAGCCCTGGCTCTATCCCTTTGAAATGCTAGAAAATATGGAATCTTTGACATACAAGACCATCATGTTTATGGCAACTACAGAAAAACAACGGAGAAGATCAGATAAGAACACTGTTATTTGCTATGGAGCCCTATCCACCTACATATACACTACAAAATATATGCCAAGCAGGGAAGCAGCCTCTCTTGATGGATAGTTAATAATGCGTCAGCCATAAAACGTGACAAGGTTGAAGACAAAAATCACTCTATTATACCCCTACACGTTTCTGTCTGGGTGAAACCTCGCCAGGAATATAAACAGGAAATACCTGGATCGTTTCTGATGATCTGAAATCAGTTTGAGGATACTAAATTATCATCATCATGTGGAAGGTCTATTATCCACCACAATTAATGAATCCCTTACGTACCCTGACAAAACAAGAAATAAACAGAACAGTATGCCGAGATTGGCTTATGGGTACGTGGACTGGCAGTAAAAGGAAACAAACCAAAAAAGGTATAAACCATCAAAACAGATGCCAACAGGGCTAACAGTGGTCCTTAAGCTTAATAATACCCTGTACTTCTAGTGTCCAATACAGGACAGCACCTCGGATTGTACACACACAAACCAGAGAGCACTAACACATCCCTGCAAGGTGAGGGAGCTTTTTAGGTTGTTAGAAGTCCCCACTGACAGCTGAATTCAGTTATATGTAAATGCAAATGAAAGAAGCATCTGTCTGTTCCTATTTTATACACCGTTGAGAAGCAGGTGTTCCCCACATCGACCCCTCAAGATTAAATGCAGCTTTTTTTTTTAACACTTTACTTGCTGCATCCTGCATCCTGCATTGAAATTGAGGCCTTACCTGTTTTACAGTTATGTATACAATTCAGCTAAACATAAAAAGGGGCCATTTATGACCACTAAGGCAGTGTGCAAAGTGCATTTGGGAGAAATGCATTTTTTGCACTTTGCACACTGTCTTTCCTTATTGCAGGGCTATCCCCATGAAAACAACACTTGCTATATTCGCCAGCACTGTATTGGTAAAAGGTGGGAGAGTAGAGGCTTGCAGACATCCCCTACGAGTGCCAGAGGATGCAGGCTGTATCGCTGCTATCGGCATCTTTTAGAACGACACCAGATTGAAGGAAGATGTACTTGCTGAACGAGCCCTTGTGCCCTTTAGTGTTCTGCACTGCTGCCCCAAGTGTGTTGTAAATTACCCCTATGCTCTTTATAATATTGCCTATAATCTGATACAATGGTTGATACCAGGCAAATCACGAGATAAAAAAAATGTTTAAGAAGAGGTTCATATTGAAGTGAAGCACTGATATTCTAGGGCAATGTTAGTGGTCTTCATAGTATTGCTCTCCCCAACCAATTATTTAACTTTTTGTTCTGCAGTTCTCCCACTTCAGAAATTGATTAACAGTTTATATAACCTCTAGGGTTAATGCTTCTATATAATATAATGCCTGTTAATATCAAGAATGGGCCATAGAAGGGAAGCATAACTCACATTATTACATCTATTTTTCTGCATGTGTATACTCAATCAATTCACATTTCCCTCCTTGTTACTTGCTGTCTAGATCAGTCTTCACCACCTTGCTAGTTATTCTCCATCCACCTCCTCCACTCCCTCCTGCTGTCTCCATCAGTCTCTCCCACCTCCAGCTAAATAGGATCATTCTACAAGCCTACAGGATTTACAAACCTAGTTTTTTCCTTAAAGGAAACTTTACCCCCAAAATTAATATTTAAGCAATAGATAGTGTATATCATATTATGTGATATATTAAAGAAGCTTACAAAACTGGAATATACTGTATATACAGTATTTAAGTAAATATTGCCCTTTTACATCTCTTGCCTTGAACCACCATTTGGAGATGGTCTGTGTGCTGCCTCAGAGATCACCTGACCAGAAATACTACAACTCTAAACTGTAACAGGAAGAAGTGTGGAAGCAAAAGACTCTGTTAATTGGCTCATGTATGAGCCAGTTGGTTTGTTGGTATGTTTGTGTGCACAGTGAATCATATGATCCCAGGGGACGGCCTTATTTTTTAAAATGGCAATTTTCTATTTAGGATTACCCAATGGCACATACTACTAAAAAGTATATTATTATGAAAAAAGTTTATTTACATGAAGCAGGATTTTACACATGAGCCGTTTTATGCAATATCTTTTTATAGAGACCTACGTTGTTCAGGGGGGTATAGTTTTCATTAAACCTATGATAATGGATTGGGCCTGAGGGGCTAATTAATGATCCAAAGACAATTTTCAGTGAAGTCACAAAACAAGAACAATAAAAGATTCCTTCCAAACAGTTACCATATTAAGCCTGTGGGACATCTGCAATGTTGAATTCATTACAAAGATGCCCATGGAATTTTCAAATAAAGCAACAGATACAACCTGAAGACATGCACTGGCATGACAGGAATTTCATGTTGCTCTTGAGTGCCCACAGCCAGATAATTGGCCTTGTCAGATTGAGCTCAGGCAGACTCTCCCAGACTTCTGGGGACATCAGTCGTTAAAACCCAAGAAATAATGTACTGGCCTGACTCCTGATCACCTAATGCTATGCTTTGAGATCATGCTCATCAAGAAGAATGATAGGTAAAATGTAATTTGCAAATTAGGGTTCAGATTCTGCCGAATCTTTCACAAAGGATTCAGGGGGGTTCGCCGAATGCAAAATAGTGGATTCGGTGCATCCCTAGAAACTACCCAAGTGAGAATGAAACCATACAATGATCAGTTAGCTGTGCCTTTCTACGAGAGTCTTACCTTGATATGTTCCAAGACTGCTGTGGCCACATTGGTATGCAGATCTATTAATCTTTTCTTTTCCAGGAGCTCAGGAAGGGAGCTGGAAGTATAGAGAAGAAACCCTAAGCTCAAAATATTTAATTTCTATGCTAGGTATGCAGAACAGAAATATCATTACTTAACCCTGTCTTATGTGATGGATTGAAAATGCATTCTTACCAACTCAACATTACCATCCAGTGCTCTATTTCTCTCTTAATTCTCTAATATAATAACTCTAATATAATCTCTTTCCTACTTCCCATTTGCCTTTAACAATATAGTTCTCTCTCATAATGACTCTCCATTTCACCTTCCATCCTCCTAACCAATTCCTCTCAGCCTTCAAGATATTTTTCATTAATGTGTCACAGCCAGCCACTATAGCCCAGAGCCTCCACTCTTAGAAGCCAACCATGCTTCCTTTAGCACTCTGGCCTTAGCAAAGCTTATCATGTCGCCAGTAACACCTACTTCAGATTCTTATACTACTATCATCTCATGAATTTACACAGCCTCCTGGTCCTCAAAATGATAGTGTCCATATACTGACCATACATCAGAGACTCTTACCACTTTGCCACCTCCTCTTGTACTGCTTCAGCTCCATTGCACCCTTTAGCTAAGGCTACCATACTCATCTACCATTATGCTTATTTCCTAGTTTTCAACCACATGCTCTGGTGACTTTCACCGTGTTGCCTAATTGTACCTTGACTCATGAAGACTTTCCTTTGCTTCTTACTGTTTATTGTTCCTCTTTTGGTTCCTTTTCCGTAAATTTGTTATCCTTACACTCTCACAGTTCTTACTTCTCCTCACCCTCAAACTGCCTACAGGCTCCTTTCCAGCAAATATACCAATTGGACACTATTGTCCTCGGTCATCAAAATTTTGACTGAAAAAATGAATAATAAAAAATATATGGGGGGGGTTAAATAAAAGCAACAGCACTCACCTGACGGCTGATGTAAGCTTTGCTGTATTGTCTGAAATCATACTGATGGCTCCTTCATCTTCTCCTTCTAAACCCTGAGAAAAGAAAATGGAAGTTAGTTGAGGTTATACCATGCCCAGAGCAACTAGCTTATCTGTATTGTGCAACAGTTTAATGTGACACGGACATATTCCCCACAAATCCATAAAAATAGGTCAGTATTACTACAGGAGTTGATGCAAGAGCTTCCTTTTGTCAAAAAGTATATGGCATTTACCTCAGTCAACACCAATTGTTGTAGCAGCACACTCCGGGATCTTTTTAATCGTCACTTGTTCCCAAATTACAGTTAAAAATAGCAGTCTTTATTAACACATCTGATTTACAGGTAAAACAGCATTTGAGGTCTGACACATTTCATGTCTACGCACTTCTTCTGTTACCTCAGTCAAGGCTCCAACTCAGCTTAAGGAACCTTTGTTCAGAGAGCCGGTTGTATTAACTGGGTAAGGGGAAGCACAATCCTTAAATAAGATGGAGTACTGTTTTCATAATCAAGCTAATTAAAGATCACGCTGCCCCCCAGCCCAACATGATGTAGGGAAACAACACTGCTCCTGCAGCACATTGTCCTTGGTGAAATGCAGGTCCCCCAGGGCTGGGGAAAGTTTGGGGGGCTTGTTAAAAGAAACAAATTCTTGCTGCAACTTCTATATCAATATGGTCACATTAAATAGGAATGTGTCAGTATCACTTTAAATACTCATGAGATACAGCCGTAGAAGGCATTAATATTTTAATCCACACTACATGAAAAGTTATTTTTTTCTGCTTCGAGAGCTGGCAATGACTCCTTAGCAATTGAAATGCCTGCATAAATTTACTTCCTAAATTAAGGCACTACTTGAAATGTTTCCCAACTAAATATAAGGAGTACTATGTGCTAATTCGGAATGTAATAACAGCAGAGGATTCATTTCCTTGAAGACTCAGGCTCACGCCAGGTAATAGCTGGCTCTTTACCATGATTGTTTTCAGCCGCTTCACTTCGTCCTCCTGGGTACGGTAAGATTCTAGCTCCTGTTGGACTGACTCTGCCACTTCTGGAAAGGGACTGTGGAAAAATATATACAAATTAAACAACATAAAGTTGAACACTTTTATCCCTCAGTCCTCTCATCACATAATTCTCTTGAACCCTCAGAATTTGTATATGATCCCATATAAATTTCTATCCAATTTATAGGTCCAGCAACAATAACATTTTATTTAAATTAAAAGTTTGTATCTGATTATCTGATTATATATATATATATATATATATATATATATATATATATATATATATATATATATATATATATATATAAAATGTCCCACAGTGCACAGTGCATCAAATATATTGAATATATGTAAAAGCAGGATCAGCACACTCTGTTGGTAGTGATAATGTCATTATTTTTATAGAATACATTATCACTACCAACAGTTTTGGCACAGGTGTCAGGAGCAAGCGGATTCCTTGTAACTTTAAATATTTTTTATTACATCCCTATGATCTTTCCCACACCCCCAGGGCGTGTCTTGAGAACAACCAGTTTTCCTATGGCCCCACTGCAAGCTCAGGGGAGTCCCAGTGACACTGGATTGAACCAGCACCCAGTGGATAGTGTACGTTTTCTGAGTACTTTACCTCCCCCAGGTCTAAGCCCATAGCGCTGCCTTCACCTGAGCGCTGTCAACTCCTGAGCGAGTGAATGACATACAGGTAGGGAAGAGCTTCCCTTACAACATCGGACTCTGTACAAAGGGCACAACGAAATGCCTCAGGAAAGCCACACTTGAACCGGTTGTTATATGATTAGACCTCCCACGCAAGAATAAACTATTGCTCACATTACATCCATTGCCGATTCTACTGTACCACACCACATACTGATGCGCAGACTGGCACGGGGCTAACCACTACAGGTCTTTGCAGATTTTTTTACTACTCAAAGTACAGTACACGTGGTCTCCTTTCTTGGCGGTTTATTCTTGGGGCTTGTTGGGTGCACGCTTCCCTCTCTTACTGTTATGCTTACCATTTATAGCTACATGTTAACTTAATATTGATAACCTACACTGAAACCAAGGTTTGTATTGTCTTTTTGCAACATTGTTATATTTTATGCTTTCGTTTACTTCCATCTTAGACTGAATGTAATTTGAGTCATACTATGTTTGCACACTGCCTACGTCACCTCTTCCTGCACGTTACTGTTTGTTCCCGCCAATTATGTGTATTTAGGATGGTCTCTTTGTTTGGAGCAGCACTTTGAGAAATGCTGAGGAGTCAGTGGAAACATTAGATGCGCCTCTGAGGGCGTTGCTATTAAAATATTTTAATTTTTTTCACATTAAGTCCTGTGAGTGCGACTTTGACAACTATAACTATCAGTGAGGTTGACACCCAGGCAGAATACACAACAATGTCGTGAGTGCTGGTAACTAGTCTACTACACTACATATATATGTGTGTATTAAGTGAAAAGAATAAAAAAGAATAAAAAAATACAGGCTACGTTTTGGGCAAGCAGGGTGCCCTTTGTCAAGCCAAAAAGTAGTATAAAAATATTCACATGGTCATACCTTTTAACAGGGCTCACAAGAAATGACTTCCCACTAAATATCATATGATAATCTATACATGGTCTGACCCACACTATCATTTGTACATATCTATTGCCAATACCATAGAAAGACTAGCCGCTCAGTACCCCATAATATATACCAGAGTAAAGGTTATTATCTCTCCAACATATATATATATATATATGACTATGTGCCTTGCTTGGGAATGGCAATTTAACAACTTCATTCCAATTGTGGAGCGATGCTGGGAAATATGATACCTAATTTGTTGTATTGTCTCTACTGCATACATTTGTCCATGTGGACTTTTATTACACTACCACATTGTACACATCCCAAACATGGATACATACCATCTTTCCTTGGTACCAGTGTCATCTGTCTGTCGTTTTTATCAGATCCAATATTGGTATATGATGGCATAGGAAGCTGTTGAAATTCTGCCACTTGTGGATAGACACATGATAAAACACTCCAGTGTTTATTAAAGATATGTAAAATTTGCTTCATATTCGGATAAGTAGGTATAAATGGAATGCTAGATTCTTTTGTCTGTGCTTCTTTCTCTCTCAACAATTTCTGTCTTTGTATTTCCTTCACCTTCTTAATCTCCATATCTAACTCACGCTTTGGAAAACCTTGTGCAACAAATTTATTTGCCATTTCCTGTAGCCTTTGCTCTACTACATCTCTATCGGTCACTATCCATTTAAAGGAGACGTAAAGCTTAACTAAAGAAGTAGCTAGAAATGTTGTACACTGTGTTTTGTGCTTCTGTACCAGCCCAAGGCAACCACAGCCCTTTAGAAGTGAAGATCTGTGTCTCCAAAGATGCCCCCGTAGCTCCCTATCTTCTTTTCTGCTGATTAATAATTCACTGCACATGCTCTGTGCTGATGTCAGTTACTGAGTTTAGCGACCGACTCAAAATATAAAGTACACATAGAATATAAATGTCACAGTACAAGGCCGATCAGTAGTTAATACAGATAATTCTACACAGAAACCAGTGCAATTAGCATCAGAATTTAATAATCAGCCCTTTAGCATCAGCTTATATTACAGGCCAATCTCCTTTTCTGCTTGAAAATTTGCAAAGACCCCTAAACGTTCAGCTTCTCAACAGCTGCTCAGATCCCACTGAGCATGTGAATGTCACAGACACTTTCCAAGATGGTGACCCCCTGTGACAAGTTTGAAGTCCTGGATCGTTGCTGCTATTGACAAGCTGAAACATTAGGCTGGTGCAATAAGTTCAGTATATAAAATATGGCATTTTTAGCAATAGTTTTTGGTGTTTAGTTCTTCTTTAAATCTAATCAACTCTGAACGTGGCACTGACTTTTTAACATATGGAGGGTGATTGCTGGTATATAATGGGAGATTATTACGATTGGTGTGCTTTACATGTAAATCCCATTCACTTACCATACAGAAGTATCCAAAAATGTAACCTTAGTAAAATCATACTGCATTGTTAATGTAATGCCAGGTACACAACCATCTATGTATTGTTTAAAGTTGACCAAGGATCCAACATCGCCCCGCCATACTACAAACAGATTGTCTATAATGCGCCCCCATGTGAGGGATATGTTAGTGAAAGCCAATATTGGACCTAATGAAAAGGACAGACAGATGACACTCGCACCGAGAAAAGATGGTATGTATCCATGTTTGGGATGTGCACAAAGTGTAATAAAAGGCTCCACATTTAGTCACCCACAGTCACGTAAAATATATAAGATAAGAGAATATTATACATGTTCCACTAATTATGCAGTTTACTATATTAAACTTCCATGTGGACTAATGTACGTAGGAGAGACAATACAACCAATTAGGGATCGTATTTCCCAGCATCACTTCAAAATTGGGAATGAAGTAGTTAAATTGCCAGTCCCAAGCAGGACAAAGTATCTCTCAATTGTGATATGCTGTCATAGAATCAATTCTGGTACTTTGAAGTGGAGGTAATAGATTTTTATGTTTGAAAAAATGTGAAGAATTATGGATTCACACTCTGGGAACATTAGAGCCCTGAGTGATGAATCGTGGTTAAGCTTATATGGTTTTGTGTAATTTCTGTAAATTATATTTACATATATAATTATTAATTATAGGGGGTCGCCCCGTGTGAGTCGCTGGCGCAGGTGGACATTATAGAATGGACTCCCAAAAGGTATTTTTCATCCTGAACTATCTGAACTAATCCTCAGGTTAATGATAAGCGAATTGAGCACTTTTATGTTAAGCAACCTGCACGAATGTAAAATTTAAACAGAATTGGCATGGGACATTTTAATTGAATATACAGCAAACACGCACCAACTGATTGTGAACTTTATTAATACAAGTTATCAAACAAACAACTTCCATTGATGAATCTCTAGCAAATATAGAATGAATTGAAGATAAAGGTGTATGAATTCCACTGAGATTAATTACAGCTATTTATTTATTGAAGTGTAACAAGGTAGGCCTGCCGGCCAATTTGTAATAGATTGAAAAACTGCAGGAGGTCTTAATACCAATAAAATTATTTTAAATTAATATATTATATGACCAGGTACCTTTAAGACAAAGCTAGTGATTGGTGCTGTAAGCGGAAACAAATGGACTTATGGGTATAAAGCGCATGATTCGATTTGTATGTATATCATGTTTGAGAAAGGGACACGAGTTCCAAAACATCACATGTATTTTTGTATGCTGTTGTTAATGTTTTCAATACATAATGGACTTTTGCATATTCAAGTGCTGTTGCCCTTTGTTTTGCCTTGGCTAGTGTTTCACACCATGAAGCCAGAGAAGAGACAAAGTGGAGTGCTACCTTTAGGGTAAGTTCACACAAGGAGATTTGGGGAGATTTTGTCGCCCAGAAAAGGCGATTAGTCGCCAGGCGACAAAATCTCCCCGAATCTCCTCGTGCGAACTAACCCGTAATGCTATAAATTGACAAACACATTATCAATGGCCTCACTTAACTACTTTCTGCATTATATAGGTGCAGCATTTATTTAAATGAGATGGGGATTAAGGTCCAAGCTACTGTGAAGCTTTGAGCAAGAGCTGAAATAAATATATACTCAGACTACAGCTCTTTACCTTACATAAAAATGATAGAATAAATATGACTACTGACCTGCCCTTGTGCTTCTGCCAGAACTTATCTGCAACAGTAAGATCGTAGGATTTCTTATTCTTCTTTTTGGGTCGGGCACCAGAGGGACTGCTCTCGACTGCAGGAGCTTCCTCCAAATTTACTCGATTTAGGTGGAAATCCTGCAAAACAATTATGCATTAGGTATAGATGGCCTGTTTGATCTGCAAGCTAATGACAGTTTAGACAATATTAAGCATTTGGAGTCAACAGCAATAGTTGGATAGACTTGTGTTGAGATGCCTACCTTGTGGCTCTCAATTCCTTTTCCTCTCTGGTAGCCTCTAACAACCAGCAGCATTACAAAGTCTGTAGGAACTGCTGTGTTTTGGCACATACAGTTAATAGTGTGAATATTAGGACCATAAATCCAGTAGTGAAATAAACAGTGGATTTCAGATAGGATCAGTTACTACTGTGACAGATTGCTCTGAAAGGACCACTGACTATAACAGAATACTAGCTGTGCTTTGCTGAACACTTCCCATTGTTTTAGGCAGATTTTATTACAGGACAAAGATTACAAAACTTAATTTTCTGCCATGTATATGAGGGGGAGATGTATTCTTAACAAATGTGATGGCATAACATTAA
This sequence comes from Xenopus petersii, assembly GCA_038501925.1. Lineage (NCBI taxonomy): Eukaryota > Metazoa > Chordata > Amphibia > Anura > Pipidae > Xenopus > Xenopus petersii. Next base: position 32,166,656 of record CM076686.1, read on the forward strand.
TGTGTGTAAAACACTGGCTTTCTCTGCAGGTCTGAAGAGTTCTCACTCCTCCACGTGCTCCATTTCACCCCGTGGTCCTTCTGGATCACTGTTCAGCGAGTGTTCATTATTTCCCAAATACTAAATATTCTTCATGTGCTTTTCAGGAAAGGAAACACCTGGGAAAGTGTCAGCCCCCATGCCCACCTCGTGGCTCTTAATTTGTTTTCATCTCTGGTTACGGCTTTGCTCTGCTGTGTCCTTAGAGTGTGGGCTGTAACAGCAAGCTAACTGCTCACCGTTACTTCAAAACGCTTGTTCACTTACAACAGACTAGAACTTACTTAAAGGACAAGGAAAGGCAGAGAGAAAGCAGAACATTTTTTCCTAAAAAGTAGAACACCTTCCTCTGTCTCCAGGCTCTTACCCATTATATCAGCCTGCAGATGCAGCCTTTTTTAAATTATGTATCCTTGCATGCCAGCACTCCTGCACTTGACCATTCTGCCATATTGTCTGGTTGGGTACAATGGAGGCCAACAGTTCTGAGCCGCTAACATGAACATTACAGTCTTTGTGCAGCAGCTCCTCCATAGCCTTGAAAGTAAAGCTGCAGACAAGCGCTTGTCTCATTGCTTGTCAGGAGATTAACAATAAAGTCAGTAGAGGTGCAGTTTTAGGGGCTCTGGAGTGTTTTGGGGCAGTGCTTAAAGTGTCTGAAAGAGCCCTGTGTGACATTGCCCTCATAGGGAAATGTCACATTATATTTAAATGCATACAAAATGCTTTCATGGTAAAAGCTACAGAGCCAGACAATTATGCAAATATTTCCATATTTCCAAATATTTTACTGATCATAAAAAACATTTTGTTCAAAATATTTAAACAAACATTTTGGGGAAATCAGTGGTAAATTAATGGCATATTTAGAGATGCTAAACACACCTAAGGACTTGATGAGCAGTGGAAACAAGTGCAAGTAGGACCTCTAGTGGAAACAGTAAGAAAAACATCAGTCAAAGAAAATGAGTGGTATAAGCCAGGTTAAAAGAAAAACCAATAGCTGCGGAATGGGGAAAACAACAAAGCTAATCGGTGAGATGGAAAATAATAGGGAATGGAATTAACCATAAAGGGACACACTAGATAAAGCACTATTTTAAGGTTATTCTTGCCCAAAAATAGGCAGAGGGCAATATTGGGGGATGCGGTTCTTCATGTTTGAGCTACTAAAAAAAGTATCTTAAAATTGCCGTGTGTGCCATTGGCCTGAGGGTGTGGAGAAACTGGAAAGAATAACAAAAAAACACTGCTGGGGGAGTTGGGGAGAAATTTGCAGTGTGTAAAGATGGCAGTATGTCAGGCAAATACACCCCCCCCCCCCAAAAAAAAAAAGAAGCCAAAAGAGGGTGGAAATTAATGCAGGGAAGGAACAACTGAGCACCCTCAGCTTAGCCAATAGAAAATTAGATTAAGAGTATGGCAGATCAATTGAAGAAGGAAGCTATTTACAGGTTAGTTATTGCACATTTTTAAAGCCTCTATTTTGTCCTGATATGATACACAAAAAACTATGTGATCTCATTTCTTTATAGTTATATGTATTTCTCCAAACTTGGATCCAGATCTATTGACATATAAGGCAACATTTTGCCAGAAAGTGGATTTCAGGAATGCCACAGTTTGAGCCTTACCAAAACGTCATGCACCAGGGCCTGATATGTCCATGTGTGGTGAAGAGGAGTCGCCAGGTCTATGTTTCTGTCCACAAGGACTAATAAAGGTCTTTGGAAGCTGTACAAGAGAAAGAAAAACATCTCACATTTCAGGTTCTAGAACACCAGGTGTTTTGAGAAAGCCCTTACAAAATGTCAGCCAAACATCATTTGTCTCTTCTATAAAGATTCTCATTTACCCAGGTCATGATATACAGTATCTAGTAGAATTAAGTCAAAGGCAACTGGACATTTAGAGTTTTTCTTGAAAACATCTCACTACTCATCCGAGTGGATTCTTCAGTTCAGTTCTTCAGTTGAACTGAAGAAGCCACTCTGATGAGTGATGAAATGTTTTTAAGAAAACCTCTAAATGTTCAGTTGCCTTTGACTTAATTCTAGTAGATACTGGGGCTCATTTAGCAACACTGGGCAAATTTGCCCATGGGCAGTTACCTATAGCAACCAATCAGTGCTTAGCTTTTTGAAGCCAGCTGCAAGTAGAACAATGAATTCAGCAATCTGATTGGTTGCCATGGGTTACTGGCCATCGGCAAATTTGCCCAGTGTTGATAAATGACCCCCATTATGTCTTGGGAAAAACGGTCTGTCCCAACGGCACACAGGTAAAACAGGACATAGCACTTGATGATACTGCAACTTGTTCTGGCTGTTATAATTCAGATGCAAGCTTATAGAAATTATATATGAAAGGGAAAGCATAAACCCTTTTACCTCTTTACCTCTTTTCTCTGTTCGGTAGAGACCGTATTTTATCAATAATGGCTACAAATATTTGCATAAGTAAAGATTACGTCGATCTGAATAGTAAAAGACTTAAGGAACTGAACTCAATTTTTGAGCTGGAAACCCAGGGGGAATTACCTAATAAACAAGATCATAGTAAGATCTTCGATACCTTTAAACACCTGATGATGAAACAATGTAAATCATGGTGGAACTTACAATTCTTTAAAAAATATTTATCCAAAGGTTTAATTCCTAGGGGTCTAAGAGTTCAAGTCTTTCCTACATTTGAAGCTCCAAGTGACTCGTTTAAACAACAATGGGAAGCTACACTAAATGAATGCTCCTTTAATTTGATGAAACTACTCATAATTGAGGAAGAGACTAAACTAACTCAACTAGATGAACAAATTCTACATATACAAGGGGAACTAGGTAATATAGAACATACCAGGGAATTTGGAGTACAATATGAAACGACAATAGATACTGTTCACCAGTTAGAAAAATCTGTACTGGAAACAAAAAAATCCAAACTCAACAGAGACATCAATGATTACGCTAATCAACAAATTTATAGATGGTCACATAAAGGGGGTAAAACCCATAATCAACAATTTCATGGTAATCCTTCTAAAGGGTTTAAAAATAAAACTGGTCCCTTTCAGACGAGAATAACATCAAATACCAAACGTCCTATCCAAAATGGTATACAGAATAATACCATTCAAAAACGACCCTGTAACCAAGTCAATTCATATGACAATACAAGAATTGAACACAATAATAGTACTCAGAGATCATCCAACGATACAACTATTCAACACGATAGTACAGTAATAGAACAAACTCAATCATCAAACCTTACCACTCCCAAATATCCGATTTTTTTAGGGGTGGGACGGGAACTTGCAGACACGTCTCACACTCAGGAAGGACTAAATACCAAAGAATTAGAACAAATGACAGAGAGGAAGAATTTGAGAGACAAAAAGGTAGTGAGTTATGCACAAACCAGGAAACAACAGACCAAGAACAAGAATTAAGAATTATTAATCTTTCCAATTATACTCTTATGCCAGCACATATAGAACTTCTGAACAGAGGTTTCTCCTTCTCTCCTACATTTCAGGCAGATCAGTTTGACGTTGTTAAAGACCTGAATTTATTTGCAAGAAAACTCCTCCTAAAAAAATACTTCCATAGGGAAGACTCTACTAGTCAAGTATTCCCAACTTTGATAGAAATGGAAGCGATTAATAATTTGGAGGATTTATTATTAGAAAACGGCAGTATTGATATTGAGGCTAGTGATAATGAATTACCATCTAAAATGGACTCATGGCGAGATAACTTGAGGGTCAAGTCAAAATTCACCCCACCAACCTCGATCTGTCCGAATGTAGGGATCTTCGTGAATTTAGTCATGGGCGATTTAATGCAAATCCAGCCTCATATATACGAAAATAATCTATCTGTTCAGGAGAAACGAGCTATTAAAGAGATGAGAGATTGGAAAGATATACAATTTAAACAATCAGATAAAGGGGGAAATGTAGTATTATGGCCAAATAATATGTATTTGGAAGAGGCTCACAAACAACTTTCTTCACCAAGTTATAAAGAAATTCTTGGAGATCCTACAGAGAACTATATACAGTTATACAATAGGATGATTAATGATGCTTTTAAAGATAACATCATAACCAAGAAAGAAAGAAGTTTTTTAAGTAATGATCACCCTAGAGTTGCCACTTTTTATCTCCTGCCAAAAATACACAAAAATAAAGAAAAACCCCCAGGGAGACCCATTATCTCTGGTAACGGTAATCTAACCGAAAAAGCCAGTCAATATATTGACTTAAGAATAAGACCAATTGTGGAAAATTTAGACTCATACGCCAGAGACACCATGGACGTGCTCAATCAGATTAGTGAGATACAAACAGATAGCAACACCCTTCTAATTACCCTGGATGTAGAATCCCTTTACACCTCTATTAGTCATCAGCTGGGGTTGGAAGCTCTAAAATACTTTTTGTACAGCTATTTAGGTGAATCTGATGAAACCAGCTTTTTAATTAAAATGATGGGGTTCATCTTACATTTTAATTATTTTACATTCCAAGGGAAATTCTATCTGCAAACCCAGGGGACCGCCATGGAAACTTCCTGTGCTCCCTCGTATGCCAACCTTTTTTTGGGGCATTGGGAGGAGACCTTGTGAACAGTCAAATGTTCAAAAATTACCACAACAAGATTTTAAGATGGATACGCTATATTGATGATATCCTGATACTATGGTCTGGCACGGAACAGGAAGCTCTGGAATTTATAGACAAGCTCAATATTAATAAACTCAATATCAAACTGACTGTGAATATCTCTAAACAAATGGTTTCCTTCCTGGACCTATCAATTATGATAACAGAGGAGGGCAAATTGACTACTGACAACTACAGAAAAGAGACAGCCACTAATTCCTTGCTAAGTTTCTCTAGTCATCATCCGTATTCTGTGAAAAAATCACTCCCTATAGGGGAATTTTTAAGACTAAAACGCAACTGTTCCTCTCATGTTCTCTTTAAAGAACAAGCGGTACTACTTAAAAACAGATTAAAACAAAGGGGATACTCCGGTAAACTCATAAAGAGAGCTTATCATAGAGCTTTAAGGACTGAAAGAGAACAATTGCTCCATCCAAAGACTAGGTCTCAGCAAGATAACACGGTCAGGTTTATAACTACATATAACTCTAACAGCAAGACAATTAATCAAATTATTAATAAACACTGGTCGGTTTTGAAAGAAGACACGGTTCTAGATACTGTTCTACAAGATACAGTTTCTGTATGCTACAGACGTAGCCCTAATCTGAAAGACCTACTATCGAGAAGTCACTTCCAGACACCCAGCAGACCCAATATCATTAAGGGCTGCTTCCCCTGTGGAAATTGCAATATGTGTGATCACATGATCAAAAGCACAAAATTCAGTGATAGATTTAACATTAATCACACAATCAAGGATTACATTAATTACAGAACCAAGGGAGTAATTTATGTACTGGAGTGCCCTTGTAAGAAACAATACGTTGGGATGACAACACAGATGCTCAAACTCAGAATACAACAACATTGCAGTTCAATCAGAAATGCGGATAAAATAGGTAAATCAGATAAAATATTATCCACAGTCGCAAGTCATTTCAAACAATATCACAATATGAACCCCTCCAATGTCAAATTTTGGGCTATAGAACAGATCCAATTGGGAATCAGAGGGGGGGGATCTGGAACATGAATTACTCAAACGGGAAACACATTGGATTTTCAAATTAAATTCCGTTTCACCCAATGGGATCAATGAAAATATACTATTTAATGCTTTTCTTTAATAATCATGATTTAGGTATTTGGTTTAACATATCAATTCCTTCTAATAGTAGACACTATTCCACCAACATTTTATTTAAATAATCTTGGTAATAAATAATAATAAGTTTTATTAACATCTCTTCCTCAATAAATACCGGTGGTTGTTATAGATACCAGTGAGTTATATATCAATTTAACCAAATACATCTGAAATGTGACCGTCGCTTAGCAACGATATACACATATCTTCCCCAATGTAACTCTTGCGAGATCTCATCGCGAGATCTCATTTCCAAGTATTGCGAGATCTCATTGTGAGATCCCATTTCCAAGTATCGCGAGACCTCATCGCGAGATCTCATTTTCAAGTATCGCGAGACTTTGTATTCAGGAAGTGATAAAGATACCACACCAAACGAGTCACTTTTAGATTTTGCCTTGACAAAGCCAGCAGGCGAAACACGTGTTGGCACACTGGGAAGCGCTTTTTGTGAAGTCTCCTGGGCGCTTTCCTTATTTTTACTATTGCAAAATAATTTCCTATTGATTTTAAACCTTGCGACCGCATTGATTCTTCTTTTAAAATCTTACCTGTTATCCAATGGCACTGTGGGATTTGTAGTTTTATAGGGAAGATTAGCTCTCCGAATTATAAGATAGCAAGGTAAAATCGAGACTACAGTCCCCAGTGACCTACTTTCTCCTCCGTGTGGGGTCCCAGACTTAGAAAAATACAGGCAGCTAGAACTTGGGACTTCTCCACCTCTAACAATTTTCCTATTCCTCCTTTCTCTTTCAATGCTGGTCTCCTTTGAATAATTTTATGCAAACGTTTTTTAACACCCTATAACTTTAACGGGGGTGTATGGATTAATTATTACTCACCAATTTTTATGCAGTTTTCAAAGATTATCTTAATTGATTTGCAGCAATTTTAATGAATTTATTAAAGTTTACTTTTTAACAGTCAGTTATTTACAATCTTCTATAATGAATGGATTTTAATGTGTGATATATAATAATGAATTAACTTTAATCTCACCTGGGTCAATTTAATCCTGGTTATTTAAGTCAACTTCTTAATTTCATTTGAAGCACTAGCACTTTATAGCACAATATTAATCCTGTTACATGATTTTTAATTGCTGATGAATTATTAGCACCTAGCACATAGCACTTTATTGGGTAACCCAGCAATGGCTGCCCAATAATTAAAGCAACACTGGGTTAGTAACCTTTAACGAAACTGTTAATAAACTCTGACACTGCTGCACTAATACTTGAATTTTCTTTAATTGGTGGTCAATTGAATAGAGAGGGGTTTTACTTCTTTTCATTTCTATAACACCCTTAACACCCTGTAAAGGACTCCCTCTCTGCTCTTAACAGCACCACCCACACACCCCAATACAGCCTTGCTTTACAGCACCTTCCGATTAAATGCTGAGTAGCGCAGAAGGGTTGATGGATGGCATCTCGGCTGCTTGACATCCTCTTAGATTAACTTTTATAATTTAAGATGAGGGATATTTACTGCCTTCTAAAGATTGTCCTGTTTAGAAGTTGTGTGCCCCAGTGTTGGAATTCAGCACATATCCAAAGATAAGAGGAGTTGGAAATTTAAAATACAAACACATTTGTGTAAACCTATCTCAATTTTAAACAAGGATACCAAAATTTTGAAAATTATTAATACAGCTCTTGAATAACACTAAAAAGTTAACTGGTACACCAAGCCTGACATCTGTGCAATCAGCAGAATGCATCAGTTTTGCAGAATAGTATCAGTGTTTACTTCTACTATTGACTATAAATTGATCAGATTCCTTAATTATTCTAATTTTTTCTTTGTTATCTCAGATTCCTGCAGCACATGCCAGAGTAATCTTCTGTGCCTCAGCAGGAAAGTAAAATGGAGGCATCTTCAGAGCCATGGATCTTATATAGCCTTAAAGGAACAGTAACACCAAAAAATTTAAAGTATTTTAAAGTAAATTAAATATAATGTAGCGTTGCCCTGCACTGGTAAAACTGATGTGTTTGCTTCTATAGTTCATATAAACAAGCTGCTGTGTAGCAATGGTGGGAATTGAAAAAAGTCTATATGGCACAGGTTAAATAGTGAATAACCGATAACACCATTATCTTCTAGAGAGATTATCTGCTGTGTAACCTGAGCCTTTTCTCATTTGAATGGCTGCCCCCATTGCTACATAGCAGCTTAATTATATAAACAATAGTAATGTTTCTGACGCAAGCAATGCAGTTTTACTAGTGCAGGGCAACACTGCATTATATTTTTATTACTTTAATACAAATTTTTTGATGTTACTGTTCCTTTAAGGTGGCCATAGATGTAACAATTACGATCTTTATTGGGAGCATTGGTTAGTTTTCAATACACACGAGCTGAATCGTCTATACATACAGTAGAAACAACAGAATTCTACATGTATGTGATGATTCCACACTAACAATGGCTGAAGTTAGGGTGCCTTCGAAGGCACCTGATCAAAATTTTCCAGGCAGCCTGAAGAGCCAACTCATCGGTTGGCTCATCTTCTGCCATATACACAACGAATATCGTACAAAATCTTTTTGTACGATATGTATTTATTATTATTATTATTATTATTATTAACATGTATTTATATAGCGCCAACATTTTGCGTAGCACTGTAAAGTAAATGTGATTATACAACTACATCACGCGAATTACATATATAGAATATATGGAGTAACAAACATCACAATCAATACAGGTACAAAAAGGTGAGGAAGGCCCTATGCATAGGCATACAGTCTAAAGGGAAGGGAGTAATACACAAGGTGTGGGAGTGGGCAAGATCGAAGTAAGTGGGTGAGAAATGTGGTATTGTATGTGGTGTTGCGTTTGGTAGTTAAGCAGAGTGAGGGTAGGCTTCTCGAAAGAAGTGAGTTTTCAGAGATTTTTTGAAAGCAGAAAGGTTGGGAGAAAGTCGGACAGACCGTGGGAGAGCATTCCAGATGCTTGAATGCGAGCATGTGAGGAGGTAATGAGAGAAGAGTTGAGTAGGAGGTCAGTAGAGGAGCGTAGTAAGCGAGTGGGTGAGTATATAGAAATGAGTTCAGAGATGTAGGGTGGAGCAGAGTTGTGAAGTGCTTTGAAAGTCAGTGTCATTAATTTGAATTTGATTCTGAAAGGTAACGGAAGCCAGTGCAGGGATTGACAGAATGGCGAGGCAGAGGAGGAGCGGTTGCTGAGGTGTATGAGCCTCGCAGCAGTGTTCATTATGGACTGGAGAGGTGACAGTCTCTGGAGGGGGAGGCCAATTAAAAGAGAGTTACAGTAGTCTAGACGCGATATGATGAGAGAGTGAATAAGAATTTTGGCAGCGTCTTGGGTCATAAATGATCGTATTTTGGATATGTTCTTTAGGTGGAAGTGACATGATTTAATAAGTGACTGGATATGAGGAGTGAATGACAGGGCAGAATCTAGGATAACCCCAAGGCACTGGGCCTGGGGAGAGGGGGTGATAGTGGAATTGTTAGCTATGATGGATACTTCGGGGATGCTACTGGTGTTATTTGGAGGAAAGAGAACCATTTCAGTTTTAGAGAGGTTTAATTTAAGGTAGCGTTGCGACATCCAGGTAGAGATAGCGGACAGGCAGGAGGAGACGCGAGTTAGGAGTTCTGGGTTGAGATCAGGAGATGAGAGATAGATCTGAGTATCGTCAGCATAGAGGTGGTAGTGGAAACCATACGAGTTGATTAATTTGCCGAGGGAGGAAGTATAGAGGGAGAATAGTAATGGTCCCAGGACAGAGCCTTGAGGAACTCCAACAGAAAGAGGTAGGGGAGAAGATTATACTCCATTGTAGGAGACACTGAAGGAACGATTGGTGATGTAAGAAGAGAACCAGGACAGGGCTGTGTCACGAAGGCCAAGTGACTGGAGGAGGAGAGGGTGATGTACAGTGTCAAATGCGGCTGAGAGATCAAGCAGTATTAGTAGTGAGAAATTATTGTTGGCTTTAGCGGTTAAAAGGTCATTAGTTAGTCGAGTCAGGGCAGTTTCCGTGGAGTGTTGTGGCTTAAAACCAGATTGTAGGGGGTCCAGCAGGTTATTGTCAGAGAGGAATGAGGTAAGTCGGTTGTAGACTAGGCGCTCAAGTAGTTTAGAGATGAAAGGTAGCAGAGAGATAGGTCAGAGGTTGTCAAGATTGGAGGGATCAAGAGAGGGTTTTTTCAGAATGGGAGTGACAAGAGCATGTTTTAGTTGAGAAGGAAACAGTCCAGTTGAGAGCGAAAGATTAAATAGGTGAGTAGGGTGCGTCTATGGCCACCTTTAGTTTGGTCCAGTAGTTACAAAACATGTTACAACATTTTCTTCCAAATCCTTTGTCAGGCTTTACTGGTCCTTTAAAATTAAGTTACCTGAATTGTCCAGCACCCAGGTTATCTCCAGTAAACAGGCTGTTCCTGGCATCTCGCAGATTTTCTCTCAATTTCTTATCAAGTTTCTAAAAAGCAAGCAATTAATGTGAGCAATGTTTTAAATATGTTAAAGCCTGTATAGTTTACAGTACTGTGAAGTTAATTTTGACTCCTGGTGACCATATGATGGGTAGCTCAAAATGCCATGTCAGTTTGGGCCTTTTTTGGAATTATATGTTTGATGTATCCTGTCACTATGTATAAATTAACGGGCGCGACGGTCCGTGGGGCACATGCGCAGTAGCGCAATCCCATGGACACAGGGACTGGACGCAGAGACACTTCAACTTTATTATATAGGATAATCTATTGTAAATATCTTACTACAAAAATGTCCTTCAGAATGTAGGTTCTAATGAAACTTGTCAACCATGAATGAACTTGCTATAAATATATGCTCCCAGATGCCTATCCCCTTTTCTCCTTCCTCCTGCCCTTTTTTGATACGTTGATTTTAATGTTCCTCCCTCTTTTAACTGTATTGGCTAATTGATGTACTTTGGTGATTGGTGGGACTGGGGTATATAATTGATACACCATTTTGTTCTTGTTCAGCCTATGATTAAGTGCCTGAGTGCACATAATGCATAAGGCTATGTATTAATTTACTTTATGGCCTAAAATAAAATTCTTAGTTCTTTTACAAGCCTGTTTTTGTGGGACCTGTGAGTGCCTGCTGTCTTCTGTTTGGTAGGATACCCTCAGCTTTCTCAGTGCAATGTTTATGATTGCTCTCATTGAGTCTATCCATCTCCTCATTGTCCTCTTCCTCCAACTTTTCCAATGGATTATTACCCAAGGGATTATTACCCAAAATAACTATTCTTTAATTTTCAGGCATCAATATGTATATTGTTTGGGTGAAGATATGATTGTGATGTGTCGGACAATACAGCTACCAGGTAAAGATAATGGCATAATGCAATAACAGTTGCCAAGTTGTTTCCTTCAAACACTTTTTTCAGCTCAGTTGGTTTCAGATAGATTACCAGAAATAAAGACGTTTTTTTTTTTTCCAATTATTTCCTATTTTGTATTTGGGACCGTTTTTCTAATATTGAAGTGTAAAGTTAAATTTTTCACCTTCTAAACCAGCTCTGGCGGGGGGGGGGGGGGGTTGCCAACTCTTTAACAGTTCTGAATTGATACATTTAGGTAGGAGACAGACGAGAAGACTCGGGGAGATTAGTCGCCGGCGACAAATTGCCTCTACTCACGAGGAAACTTCGGGCGACTTTGGGAAACAACGCAATCCAAGTGCCATCACGCTGTCAATTTAGATTCTAGCCGGTTGGGAGGCAGTCCGAGGAGATTAGTCGCCCGAAGAAGAGGAGATTTGGCAACTAAATCTCCCCGAAACTTCTCGTCTGTCTCTGCCCTAAATTGATACATTTGTTATCTTTGTCCCCGATGAGCAGAATCCCTGAGTTTCATTAAAGGCAGCTGTTAGAATTGATACAATAGTTGCTAATATATGATAATACAGAGATGCTGCTGAGAAATGTATCAACTAAATGTATCAATTAATTGTAGCAAATTGTAATAGTTCTCCTGAATCATTGAGCTGCCAGACTGAAACCCCAGAGACAGGAACATTAAACTGTAAACTGCAATTTTGGGAAACCTGTAAAAAATAAAAGATGGACAATTGAAATTGAAAAAAGTCTGTTTATGATGAACAATCTGAAAACAACTGAACTGGAAAAAGTGTTTGGAAGTTGTACAACCCCTTTAACCCATAACATCAGCATTGGAGCTTTTAGGGCACATTACTGGAGTCAATTAAGACACTCACCACTGCCACCATTTCTGCAGCATTTCCTCTTGCACATCTTATAATAGGCACAGCACCTGTGGTAGACAATGCAAACATTATATACGAGAAAATTTCTAACCTAGCCATTACGCCATCCAAATACAAGTTGAAATGAAGTTAGAAAACAAAGGCAAAGATCTGGCAGATTTCTAAGTGTAACTACACTGGTGCAACACAGATCCTATGTAAATTGGCAGCACTGTGCGGTAACCTGCAACATTCAGAATTAACGTCTTGATATACATTTACTTATGGTATGAATTGTTGCAACATGGCATTTTATAGCTATCGGTAAATATTCCACATTTCTAGGGATGCACCTAATCAAGGATTCGGTTCAGGATTTGGACTTTTTCAGTAGAATTAGGGTGAATCCAATTGCCTGGCCAAACTGAATTCAAATCTTTAAAATCTTGTGACTTTTTGTCACACAAACAAGGAAGTGAAACATTTTTTCACCACATGCTGCATGCACAGTTCTCTTTAACCTTTCCTGATGCTAATTTGGATATGCCCTTTGGGGTTCGGATTTGGTTTGGGATTCTGATCTTTCATAAAGGGTTCAACCTAATCTCAAAACAGTGGATTTGGTGCATCCCTTCCAATGTCCCATCATTACTTTCCTGTGGCATATGTCTATTTTGTGGGTTATGCACCTCTAGAATCACCCCGATTTAAAATAAGAATGCCTGTGTTTGTATTTTTGGGTACACTAAAAATAATTACTGAAGGGATGTGAAGCAAGACAGGAGATAAAGCCCAGAGCCAGAAGGAAGAGTTTAGCTTTGATTTTCCTGTCCTAAGGAAGTTTACCCTATGGTACATATTTCCCCCCAGAGGCAGGCAAGAGAAGTGTATGCTTTACTTTTTTTATTTATATCTACTTAATGTAGATTTAGTTTTTTTGGTTCGCACTTAACTTTTCCTTTATTATGTTCCACTAAGGCACTTACTTTTAACTTGTATTTTCTTCAGCTCTTACTAGAATGGATGAAACCTCGCCTTGTGAGAAAACTTTAGACGGCTTATGAAAACTGAAGCAGCGTATATGTTGGAGACGCATATGAAAGGGGAGATTTATCATGGGCATCTAACTTCCTAGTGTGCCATCAGCCTTAGAACCCAACACTGAAATATGCCAGTGCACTACACATAATTCATAATAACAAACTGCTCAGACAAAGAAGTACATACCCAGTGTGACAAAGAAGCAGAAAAGGCTATCAACAATTGTGTCCATAACTGTTTCCATTTCTGTGTCTGTGATATCAGATCTGTTTAAAGCTGGGGAAACAACACATACAGCAACACATAAGTGAAAGAGCAAAAAGGCCCAGTCCTTGAAATGTGCGGCTTTTAACAGAAGCTCAGTCTGCCGACAATCTCCTTAGGCTAGAGACAGAAGTAGCGGATCCTGGCCTGTAGACGTGGTGGAATTCATCGCCGAAATTAACTGCGTCTGCCTGCATCCAAGCTAAGGCAATGTATTTGGGTGGCAGCAGGGCGAGATCCGCTACATGTGGCCCTAGCCTAGTCAGCTACACATTATAATAAGCAGAGGGTAAGATTACAATAATAATAGCATGCAACAAACATAGGTAGCTGCTAATTTGGAGTGGGAGGGGGAATTCACAAAAATGGATATAACCTAAAATGTATATCAAAGGTCGAGTTTGAGGTTTTTTTCCCTGAAAAATTCTAGTTTTTTAGTGAAACTACCCACGTAAAAATATTTTTTTTGAGAAAACACAACTTGATTTTGGTAAATAACCCCCTAAATGTTATGGTATGGTATGATGAAAACCATCTAACAGCTAATTCTAATATTGTAACTCCAGTTTCAGATTTTTTACCCTGTACCAAAATGCTTTTCTTTTTTAAACATCAATAAGTAAGTGCTTCTGCCAGTTTATGTGGCAAAATGGAATAATGCCAAAATACCTATTCCAACCATCATAAGTTGTTCTTACTGCATTTGGGAAACACTTTCATTTTAGTTATACCACCCTTTTTACGCTTCATATATTACAGTGTAGAAAGAGAACCATAAACACAGCACAAGTAAATGAACTAATTGCATTCAAATACACTTCACCTACCCCGATAAGACACCAGGTCCTTGTTTTGGTTGCACAGCACAAACATGTCATCCTCTAGAGTAATAAAATTCAGGTATTGGTCAAAAACCTGGTGGAAAAAAAGTAATTAAATATTCTGCAGTAACAGTGTTAAGGCCCATAAACTTTGTGATAATCAATATACTGAAGCTAACTAGATCAGTGGCACTATTGTATGCAGTAATAATGCTTCCAGGGCTGAAATATCCAGGATTCCAAATAACGGTCTCTCAGTAAAGGCATACATACTCTGCAGCCGCTAACCTGTGAATAGCCTAAGCAGGTCTCACATTTCTTACAGGTTCCCAAAGAGCCTGAGATAATGAATAGGACAGTTATAAGGGCTCAGTCTTTCCTGACTGGTATAAACAATTTCAACCAAAATTTAAAACAATGGTTTTAATAGATGAATGATGTATATGAATATGGAGAATATGATGAGCCCTAGAAGCAGGGCTTACACTGAAAACATATTGTTTATAGCATTATACAGAGAATATCTAATGTAACTAAGAATCTTCCTAAACTGGCCATAAAAGCAGCTCCATATAGGCGGTCAACTCGGTCCCTTCAGACTGAACTGCACCTTACTGGCCCTTGTATGTGAACTTCTCAAAAAATATCTGGCAGGAGATCAAGTCGGATATCGGTTGGGAAGGTCTACATAGCCCTTCATTACAATCCAATAGTTGTCCCAAGGGCCAAACCATCGATCAGCCTGGTCTGGTTTAGGCGATACGTTCATCTGTCAACGGTACCATTACCTAGAAATGTTGCTATACCACCCTGAGAAAAGTGGCGCTTATGTTACCTTTGAGACGTGAGACACAGTGTTGGCAGTTAATGCTGCACTTGCAATATCCTCCAGTTTGCTGCGGGAAATGGCCGAGATGAAGTTTAAATAATAAGATTCGTACAACTGTGTCCTTAGGTCCTGCAATTAGGATCAATAAAGAAAATAAAGTTTGTACTATAACTATATACCATAACTATAATGAGCAATACAGACAAAGGACATATTAATTAAGCATTGTCCCAATTGTATCTTGCTTCGGTATTTATAACTAATTACCTGGCATATCCGGTCCACATTTTCCTCTGTGGGCATTACAAAATACACAGCCGGGACATCTGGAATAGCATCACGATCTGAATGTAAAAGCCTAATGGGAAGGATGCAGAGGTGGTTATCACTATACTTGGCACATACTGTTCAGCAGAAGGTTAGATGAAACCCTTTACATGCTTTTGAAAACAAGCACAAATAACATAATTTAAATCATTTTGAAATGCATAAAGGTGGCCATAGATGTAGAGATACGCTCATTTGGCGACATTGCCAGATTGAAGTAGGTGATATTGGGCAGATTCCCATCATGGGCCCTAGGGCCCAATGATCAGATTATAATGCATCCGATACCGGCAGAAGGATTATGGGATCATATACACGCACAGATGAGGCCGCGATCAGACTGGATTTTTTAACCTGCTTGATCGAGATCTGGTTGACTTTCGGCAAGATATCGATCAGGGAAGCCCGTCGGATGGCCCCACACACGGGCCAGTAAGCTGCTGACTCCGTCTGTCGGCAGCTTTTATCAGCCTGTGTATGAGGGCCTTAAAATGTACTCTTTGTCTCTGAAGAAGGCAGTACAAGGATAAACCATCCTGGAAACTCTTGTTACTTTGATAATGCTGGTGATCAACTGCGCCCTCAGGCCAAAACTGCTCAGGGCAATTACAGTATACATCATTGCTTTCATTTGCATATGTACGGAACCTGCATGTGAAAATGCAACAAATACTCATTATTATAAAAGAAAAGCATAAAATGCTTAATTGAGAGACTATGGGTAATGGAACACTGGTAATGTTGAGCATTTTGCCCTCCGTGCTTTTAAGTGCCCTATACTTGATGTCGTTTTGAGGGGGGGGGGGTTTGCCCTTGTTGCTTTTAAAGGAGAAGGAAAGCCCCAGGGTGCAAAACCCCTCCCCCCCTCCCTCCTACCCCCTGGCCTACCCCTCCCCCTGGGCAAATGCCCCTATCTTGTTACTCACCCCTCTGCGCAGGTCCTGTCCATGGAGTTCGCAGTCGCCATCTTCTTCCACGCGCGTCTTCTTCCTGCTCTGACCGGCGTTTTCTGGCGCATGCGCAGTAGGAACAGTTACCGGTACGGCTCTACTGCGCATGCGCCGAATGTCACGAAGTGAAATCGGAAAACTTTGTGACATTCGGCGATGCGCAGTAGAGCCGTACCGTAACTGTTCCTACTGCCCATGCGCCAGAAAACGCCGGTCAGAGCAGGAAGAAGACGCGCGTGGAAGAAGATGGCGACTGCGAACTCCATGGACAGGACCTGCGCAGAGGGGTGAGTAACAAGTTAGGGGCATTTGCCCAGGGGGAGGGGTAGGCCAGGGGGGAGGAGGGGCAACGGAGGGGAGGGGGAGGGGTTTTGCGCCCTGGGGCTTTCCTTCTCCTTTAAGTGCCCTGACTTTTTGGGATTTCTATCCCCTCATCTGGAAACTGCCAAGTCCCAAGCATTTAGGATATTAATTCCCATACCTATACTATTATTTTCCTACTGAAACACCTGCCATTTAATCCACAGGCTGGCTATTAAAGGGGTGGTTCACCTTTAAGTAGGGATGCACCGAATCCAGGATTCGGTTCAGGATTCGGCCTTTTTCAGCAGGATTTGGCTGAATCTTTCTGTCCGCCAAACCAAATCAGAATTTGCATATGCAAATTAGGGGCAGGGAGGGAAATCACATGACTTTTTGTCACAAAACAAGGAAGTAAAAAATGTTATCTCCTTCCCACCACTAATTTGCATATGCAAATTAGGGTTCGGCTGAATCTTTCGCGAAGGATTCAGGGGTTTGGCCGAATCCAAAATAGTGGATTCGGTGCATCCCTACCTTTAAGTATTTTATAGAACGGCCAATTCTAAGCAACTTTTCAGTTGGTCTTCATTATTAATTTTTTATATTTTTGAATTATTTGCAGTTTTCTTGGGATACTTTCCAGCTTTCAAATGGGGGTCACTGAACCCATCTAAAATCAAATGCTCTGAAAGGCTACAAATGTATTGTTATTGCTACTTGTTACTTTTAATTAAAAGCAACTGCCCAATATACATGATGGGATTGCAACAAAAAAACAGAATCTGCTTGTCCTTTTCTATTCTATGCCCTTGTGGATGTAACTTCTGAAAGCAGAAGTCAGCTGGCTCAGCTACATTGTTGCAAGAGAGCACCAGCAGCAAAAAAAGAGACAAACAGAGAGTGCCTTTAATAACAAGTACATTTACTTTAAACTGTAAATGTATATTGGAAGTTGCATATAATTCCTTTTCCTTCATTAGGCACAGGTTTATTGTGGGCTTTACATCCTTTAAGACTATATGCCAGTTCTAAAATTTAACGATTAGGTAAAGCCAGCAAGAAACAGAGTATCTTACAAATGTAAAGTGACTCCCATGTCTCTTAACTCCTTCACCGAAAGAAGTGGAGAGATGATGTCCTGGCCAAATCGATCGTAAATGAGAACCTGAAGGGGAAACAAATAACAGTAGATTTAATTAAAGAATGAAAACAGCTACAGCAAGAAATACAATTTACAGGAAGGTTTAGTTCTATAGTAGCAAACTACAGGTATGGGACCTGTTATCCAGAATGCTCGGGACCTGGGGTTTGCAGATAAAGTATCTTTCCGCAATTTGGATCTTCATATCTTAAGTCTAATAGAAAACCATGTAAACATTAAATAACCCCAATAGGCTGGTTCTGCTCCAATAAGGATTACTTATAACTTAGTGCGGATTAAGTACAAGGTACTGTTTTATTATTACAGAGAAAGAAAATGGATTATTTGAAGAAAATGTAGCCTATGGGAGATGGCCTTTTTTCATAAACATAATTTTCCAGATAACAGGTCTCCGTTTAACGAACCCCCATACTTGTATAAGCCATATGGTTTAGAATTTTATCCGAATCAATGGTTTAGGATTTTATCCAAATCAATGTCAAAAACCTTAATGTCATATGACTTCAATATGCTGGGCATCTGAAGGGGACACGTTTTTATTCAGGTTTTGTTTATCTGGAGTGATGCGGAGGCCTATTTATCAAAGGTTGGATTTTAGTGGGTTTTTGAAACCATGACACAACTCACAAACTCTAAAACTGCAAATGTCTTGACATCTATAAAAAAAAATGGAAAATTACGATGAACTATGTGCTAAAAAATGAACACCTCAAAAACCTCTAAAAATTTTAGTTTTTCAGACAGTTCCTAGCGAAACCCCCCGACCAAAAACCTCTAAAAGTACAAATTGATCTAATGATGTCCAATAAGATCAGTGCAGCTCCCATTGACTTCTATAAGACCTCACCCTTTTGCATTAGCGGTTTTGGTTTTACAGTTAATACGGTAATACGATGTCAGGACGAGACTTTCTATATTCTATGTGTGACCGTTTTTCCAATATTGAGGTGTAAAGTGTCATTTTTAACTTTCTGAAGCAGCCCTTGGAGGGGTGGGGGTCACCGACCCTGTAAACTGTTCTAAATAGATACATTTAGTTAATACATTTCTTATATTTGTCCTTGCTGAGCAGAATCTCTGGATTTCATTAGAGGCAGCTGTTGGAATTTATACAATAGTTGCTAATACTCCAGAGAGGCTGCTGAGAAATGTATCAACTAAATGTTACAAAATTGTAACAGTTTAGAGTCTGCACCTGAATTACTGAGCTGCCAGACTCAAACACCAGACACAGGGACATTCAACTTTAAACGTGGATTTTGGAAAAACAGTAAAAAATAAAAAGTTCAAAGTAATTGAAAAAAAGTCTTTATTTCTGGGGAACAATCTGGGGAACTGAAAAAAGTTTTGGCGGAAACAAAAAGCAGAAAAATCAGTAGCTCTTACCTTCCATACTGGTTCTCCTGTGCTGCTCTTTACAACAGGAACATTGAAATTCAGCATACGCTTTAAAGCAACTGCAAAAACAATACCAACAGTTAATAAAGTTGTACTGAAATCAGAAACCCTGCAATGTGTAAACATCCCCCAGTTCATGAGCTAAATAAAATCTGTTCAGATTGAAATTTCGCACCTTATGGGTTCAACTTTACTCCACTAACAACTATGCCCCGTTTCAGCAATCACTCAATACCATCAGGGAGGCATCTGATCTGATCAAGCCTATGACTAAGTCTCCCAGTGACACGAAACGCGTTAGGCGAGAGATGCT
The DNA here is from genome assembly GCA_038501925.1 of Xenopus petersii. Taxonomy (NCBI): domain Eukaryota; kingdom Metazoa; phylum Chordata; class Amphibia; order Anura; family Pipidae; genus Xenopus; species Xenopus petersii. Next base: position 32,186,147 of record CM076686.1, read on the forward strand.
TTTATAAATGCATTTTTTTGATATTTTTATTCTTTGGACTGATCTTGACCTTGATCATTTGGACTGATCATTGATATTTTGGACTGATCATGACCTTGCTCCAACATTTTTGTTTATCTAGTTACGGATTGTCCGATCCCTTGGGCTGAGGGCTTGGGGCAGGAGCACCTGGGCCACCCATGTAATTCGGTGAGTGACTTCATTGGTGAACTTATATGCTTTAATGTTTATTAGGCATCTCATCTGTCCCCAGTTCATTCTGCTTAATGACAATGATCCCAAACACGCGGGCAAAACCAGAAAACTAATGGCAGAGAAATGAAGAACAAGAAATCATGCAACAGATGATCTCAACATCATCGAGAAAGCCTGGAATTACTTGCACAGCTACAACAACAAAAATAAGACAGTTTGTGTGGAACTGTGTCAAGTTCACCAGGTAGCTTGGGACCAGCTACTATGAGAGTACCTCCAGAAATTGTATGGGAATTACATGTTCTTTTCTGCTTTTTCAGGAAGTTCCTTGATTAATAAAAACTATTTGTGGTATTATTTCTGAACGCACTCGTGCATTAAAGGGGTTGTTCACCTTTGAGTTAACTTTTAGTATGATGTAGACAGTGATATTCTGAGACAATTGGAATTTTTTGTGGTTTTTGAGTTATTTAGCTTTTTATTCAGCTGCTCTCCAGTATGCATTTTCAGCAATCTGGTAGCTAGGGTCCAAATTACCCTAGCAACCATGCCTTTATTTGAATAAGAGACTTGAATATGAATAGGAGAGGAATGGATTTGCATTTGCAAATATCTAATTAAAGCCATGTTAATGCTAACCGACTCCAGCTGCATAAATATGGCAGCCCCCTCATAGAGGAACATGGGGGTAAGAAAGGCAATATTAAACCATCAGGCAAATACTTTTGTGGCAAAATTATAAATAGCATATAAAGACAATGATATGATAGATAATAAAAAAGGTTAGTATCTCTTTAAAGGATAGTTCACCTTTACATTAAACTTTAGTATGATGTTGACATTGATAATCGGATTTATAATTGGTCTTAACTTTACATTTTGTTGTGGCTTTGGAATTATTTAGATTTTTGTTCAGCGGCTCTCCAGTTTGGAATTTCAGCAGTTGCCTGGTTGCTAAGATCCGACTTCCCCTAACAACCAGGCAGACTGTTTGAATAACAGACTAGAAGATGAAAGGACCCAAATGGAAAAATAAGCAATATAGAAAGATAAGCAATAAAAAGTACATTTTAGCCTCGCAGAGCAATAGGTTTTTGGCTACTGGGGTCAGTGACACCCATTTGAAAGTTGGAAAGAGGCAGAAGAGTTAAGAAGGCACATCACTTAAAATCTAAAACAAAAAATGGAGACCATTTGAAAAAGAAAAGGATATTTTTAAACACACTACAAGTTAACTTAAAGGTGAACTACCACCTTTAAGGATAAATCAGATGCCTATTTACTTACAATTAAAGTGGACATAAAGGATGAGTAAAAAAAAAAAAACCCTAATCTTGTAGGCAATAATGAGTAATATATGATGCTGGTTTTTAGAAGGGATGCCCCGAATCCAGCCTTTTTTAAGAAGGATTCGGATTCAGCCGAATCCTTCGGCCCAGCCGAACCAAATCTGAATTTGCATATGCAAATTAGGGGCGGGGAGGGAAATTGTGTGACTTTTTGTCAGAAAAGAAGGAAGTCAAAAATGCTTTTCACTTCCCACCCCTAATTTGCATATGCAAATTCAGCCGAATCTTTCGAGAAGGATTTGGGGGTTCGGCCAAATCCAAAATAGTGGATTCGGTGCACCCATAGTTTTTAGTCTGGGCTATAAATGAATATTATCTTAAAAAATGCCATTTTTATTGGAGCTAACTATAGATCTGCTAAGGTTTTGCAAATAAGGGGCAGGCGTGCCTTAGCGGACAATGCCAGAAGCACAGTAGGAGGGGAATAGCCAATTACAGCCCTGCAATCACACAAGCAAAGACATGCTTCAGCAGCGCCGGATTTCACTTCTGGGCGCCCCTAGGCCGCGCGGTCCGACCAGACGGCCGCGCGGTCCTAGCGCCCGCCTTCCCAGCGCGCCGGCGAAAAAACGCCGGCGCAGCTGGTGCAGTTGAACGGCGGCTGGGCGGCATGCCGCCCTAGGCCCGGGCCTATGCGGCCTTGCCGCAAATCCGGGCCTGTGCTTCAGTCCTCTATCAGGTCAGCCTAGCTACTGATTGATTCCTCTTCTACAGTGCCGTCTCTCCTGCACAGCCTGGGAAAAGAGGCAGCAGGAAGTGCGGGACTAGTAGGGTTTTTTTTCAATAAATCAGCCCGAAACACTACATTTTTTGAGCACTTTCCTTCTATATCTAAAAGTGTATAATTCGCTGGCACTTTCTTGTTTTTCACACACTATTTCGCCTTTCAATAAATAGGTCACAAAATACTGTACGTTATTCAAATCAGCATCCACCCCAGTAAATGGTATCATCTAAACTCTGGAGCCAATGAACGTGCCTGAGGGAACGTGGAAAACATAGACATCCCTTGCAGACAGGGCTCTGGCTGGAATTGAACCTAGGAGCCCAGCACTACAAGCCTAGTAATGCTACCCACTGCTCAACTATTTCCCATATATTGTAACGCTGTTATGAGTTATGGGCAGCACAATGGGAGTTCTTATTAATGTGGCTGAGTTGCAGTTGTGTCACGTGATTTCTATGCTGGCTGACAATTGCTCTAGTGTCCCCCACTGCCAGTTAACACAGCCATATTTATACACAGGGCACAATACACTCTGCTACCTCAGCAGTTTCATCCGGATGACGTGTGTGATGATGGAAGTTGTCGTTCAGCAACAGCTGGCCAGTCCCATGAGAGATGGCTGTGTGTATCAGTTATTGGAGACTCCTATCTGAGTAGTGGAGTGCAACATCAACGACTAATTCTGTTCGCATATTTGTTTCAGTTTCCATCCCCGCCTGCTTTCATTTCTCTGCTCTCAAAGCCCCTATATTTTATCTCCCTCCCTCGTTATCTCCCTCTATCCCTTCCCTGCCCCTCCATCATCTCTGTTTTTTTTTATTCGAGATTCGCAATTTTAACCCCAGCATTTCCCACTGCTCACCCGTCTGCTTCTCCCGGATAGAAGCAGCCATCTTGGTCTCTCAAGCTCCTCCTCTCGTCCTGACATCAACAGAGGTGACGTGGCGAAGCAGCAAATGCCCAGCTGGCTGACAGCTGTCGCCAGGGTTACGGGGGCGGAGTCTGCCGCTGTTGACTGACAAAGAAGTAGGAAGTGTAGGCATGCGTTCCACGCTGGTTTGGACCCATCTATAGCATTTGTAAGACCCGTGGCTATTGGTATGTGTTTTTTTTTATCCAGGCTGCAATGGGAAAGAGGTAACTAGTTTTTGAGGGACATGTTATAACCAGGGGTGTAATTACAGAGGAAGCAGACCCTGCAACTGCAGGGGGGCCCAAGTGCTATAGGAGTGGTTCACCTTTAAAGTAACTTTTATTATGTTATAGATTAAGAACGACCAATTCTAAGCACCTTTTCAATTTTTTTTCATTATTTATTTTTTTATAGTTATTTGTCTTTTTCTTCTCTTTGTAGCTTTCAAATCTGCGTCGCTGACTCCTTCTAAAAAATCAAATGCTCTCTAAGGCTACAAATGTATTCTTATTGCTACTTTGTATTACTGATCCTTCTATTCAGACTGTCTCCTATTCATATTCCAGTCTCTTATTCAAATCAATGCATGGTTGCTAGGGGAATTTGGACCCTAGTTACCAGATTGCTTAAGAGGCAAATTGAACAGTTGCTGAATAAGAAGCTAAATAACTCAAAACTAATAATGAAATCAATTGCGAGTTGTCTAAGAATATCACTCTCTACGTCATACTAAAAGTTATCTCAAAGGTGAACCACCCCTTTAATTCATATACAATTTCAATAAACATTGGTAAAACGGGACATTTTGGGAGCCTCAAAAATAATTTGCTGTGGGGCTCAGTAATATCTTGTTTCACCACTGGTTGTAACACATTCGCTGCCATTAATATCGGTATTTATTGCTTGTTTATAATATTGTGGGGTTTCTTTTATAATTAAAGGAGTGGTTCACCTATCTATTAACTGTTAGTATGTTATGAATGGCTGATTCTAAGCAACTTTTCAATTGGTCTTCATTTTTTATTCTTTATAGTTTTGTTTTTAAAATTATTTCAGTGACCCCCTTCATTTGAAAGCTGGAAAGTATAAATGACAGTGTGGCCACTAATGAACAGGTTGGACCTGTCCGGTTTTGACCCGGACACTTGTAATTTGAAGGCTATGACGATTGGCCGATGTTGGAAAACCGGGCAGGATTCTCTAAGACTGACATGGCGATCGGCCAATCGCTGAGTCATAGCCCCACCCCTGATGTCACAGCTTGGTCCTCTAAGTCCTGTGCCCGCCCTCTCTGTATCACAGCCCTGCCCCCTGCCCCATCACCATCAGGCTAAAAGGTGGCAACCCTAACCCCATCTAAAAACAAATGCTCTGTAAGGCTACAGATTTCTTGTTATTGTTACTTTTTATTACTCGTCTTTCTATTCAGGCCCTCTCCTATTCATAGTCCAGTTTCTTATTCATATTAATGCATGGTTGCTAGGGTAACTTGGACCCTGATTTTGAAAACTGAAGAGCTGCTGAATAAAAAGCAAAAACCACAAATAATAAAAAATCGTACTAAACGTTAATCCAAAAGTAAACAACCCCTTTAATAATTTTGGGGGTAATATAATTAAAATACCATACAATAGGTTATGCACTCTCAAAAATAAAATTCAATAATAAATCAGGTGGTATAAAAAAAACTTTTACTGTTTAAAACAATTTGGCAATTTGCAATTGTATTAACAAAAGGGATCCTTGACAAAGGCATTTGTGCCGAAACGTTGGGGTTAGTCTCATTTGTGGCAAGTATATCCGCTCCTTGTTGCTTTTTTTTTTTTGCTTCACACAAACCTTTTGGTGGTATGTATACTATTGCTATGTATATTAATGCTGTATAAACTGAACTTTTGTTAATACAATTGCAAATTGTTTTAAACAGTAAAAGAGATTTTGATACCACCTGAGTTTATTATTGAATTTTATTTTTGAGAGTGCATAACCTATTGTATGGTATATTGATTATATGGCCACTCTATGTAGGGGTGACCTTGGTTTTTTGCACTTCTTATGCATTTTTTGGCAAATATCTAATTGCATGGTGTGCCCTCCTTTTATCTGTATGGTAATATAATTAGTCATAAAGTCAGCATTTGGTTTATTAGCCCATAGCCACTAATCTGATGCCACCTGTTCATTAGTGCCAAAACTGTCATTTATATAATGCCACAAGCAAACACAGAGAAGGACACACAGGGGAACAAACACTGCCTATAAATACATAGAAATCAAGGGGCATGTATTAGGGCTCTTACTCATGAGCGTTTTTACCTGCGCTCCCCTGCGTTCCGTTTTTCGGCGTTCAGCCGCAGGGGAGCGCAGGAATAGACGCATTTAATTTTTTCAAATGGGTCTGTACTCACACAGGCGCATGTAGGTGCCGAACGCAGGAAAAATGCAGCATGTTGCGTCTCAACCTGCGTTCGGCGCCTACATGCGCCTGTGTGAGTACAGACCCATTTGAAAAAATGAAATGCGTCTATTCCTGCGCTCCCCTGAGGCTGAACGCCAAAAAACGGAACGCAGGGGAGCTCAGGTAAAAACGCTCGTGAGTAAGAGCCCTTAAGAAACACAAGGAAGTAAGTTCTTTGCTTGTACAATCTACTAATTTAGGGCAGATATTGCTGATCCAAGCCACTACGTGCAGTCCGATTTGTGTTGTGTTTCTTTCATAACAAGGTTACAGGGAATTGAACCAAGAGTACACAGAACAGCAAATTAGAATTCCCAGTGACAGAGTCAGAAGGGAACCTTTGCCCTGAGACCGTGCTATTAAATCTTATACCCAGTCCACAGTCCATTTGTTCAGATTGCAGCGAGCACAAGTATTTTGTCTGGAAATAAATAAATTGAATTTCTCCGCACACATTTTTAAAAGTGGTTACATAGTTTTCTAATGTACGTAAAAATTAGAGGGAAGATTGTGCCCAACCCAGATGGGAAGACCATGTCAACTGATCTTCCTTCAAACCACTGATTTTTGGACATGTAATCTGGCTTTCAGGATGGTGAGTAGGCCAGTCGGTCAGTTTATGGGCATCTTTGGTCTGAAGTACAATTCCTACAGTATTTATGTAAACAAATGACAGTTACCTGACTGAAGTGATTGATTGGGGTTTATCTAAATGCAAAACGAGATTCAGCAGAAGAACAGAGGGAATCACTTTAGGCAGTCTTGTAGAAAACGTTAACACGGCTTAGCCTCTCTCACAGGCACAGATCAGGCTATATACTGTGAACCCAAGCCGAGGCTGACTAATTAAACTTAAAGGAGAAGGAAAGGCTAAAATTAAGTCAGCTTTATCAGACAGGTGTATATAAATACACCAGTAAACCCTCAAAGTAATGCTGCTCTGAGTCCTCTGTCTAATAAAAAAAACACAGCATTTCTTCCTGTTTTCAGCTTAAAACTCCAGGGCTAGGGCATGCTCAGTTTGTTCCTCCCTCCCTGTTGTAATCTGAGCTGAGAGTGAGCAGGGAGAGACTCGGGCAGGAAGTGGTCACACCAAGCTAATATGGCAGCTGCTATCCTAAACAGAGAACTTCTAAAGCTGTTTACTCAGGTATGATAAAGCATTCTGCAGAATAAATATAATGTTTTAGCTTGCACTATTTTGGCTTTTCTTCTTTAATGGGAAACATTTTGGTTCATGTGAAATTACCTCTTCCGCTGTAAACCACAGAATATAAAGACCAATTACATAATGTTTGAGAGTGTCATTGTCTACATCATTCTCCTTTAAGGACATGGTTGTCATAAAATTTGTACACCCGTTTTGTACAGATCAGGGCATATATAGCATTGCTGATAACTGAATAAGAAAATGAGAGATATGTATCTAGAGGAAGCTGGGCAGGCTTTATTCCGATCTAAGGCTGAATTTAACGGACGTGTAGTTTATTATTTTAATTTTGACTTGATGCAGAAGGACTCCTGTATACCATTAGTCCTGCTACAGAGATGCATCATCCCTGGACTGAAGGAATGCTTTAGTTTGGTCTGCAATGCACACATGTAGCATTGTGTTGAAGAGGTGGTTCACCTTTGAACGAACTTTCAATATGGCCAATCCTAGGCAACTTTTCCAATGGTCTTCATTGTTTATTTTTTATAGTTTTTGAATTATTTGCCTTCTTTTGATTCAGCCTTCGCTGACCCCATCTAAAAACAAATGCTCTGTAAGGCTACAAAAGTATTGTTATTGCTACTTTTTATTACTCATCTTTCTATTTAGGCCTCTGCCTTTCATACTTGGGTCTTTTATTCAAATCGGTGAATGGTTGCTAGGCTAATTTGGACCATAGCAACCCAAATGTGGAAACTGCAAACTGGAGAGCTGCTGAATAAAAAGCTAAATAACAAAAAAACACAAATAATAAAACAATTGCAAATTATATCTCTTTCTACATTATACTAGAAGTTAACGCAAAGGTAAATAACCAGTATAGGATTTGCGATCCGGTAACCGGTTATCCAAAAAGATCTGATTTACTCCATATAGATATGAACATACTCCATATACCCTTATCTCACTGGGGGGTCATCGATGGTGGAGGTGCCTTGGGAGCTCCTCACATTTGGCTGGAAACCCATTATCCAGAAATCTTCAAATTACGGAAAGGAGATCTCCCATAGATTCCATTTTAATCAAAAAATTCCAACGATTTCCTTTTTCTCTGTAATAATAACAACACTACCTTGTACTTGATCCCAACTAAGATATAATTAATCCTTATTGGAAGCAAAATTATCATATTGGGTTTATTTAATGTTTACATGATTTTCTAGTAGTCTTGGAGTAAGAAGATCCAAATTACAGAAGATCTGTTATCCAGAAAACACAGGGTCCTGAGCATTCTGGATAACAGTCCCATACCTGTACCAGTAATACCATATTGGGGCTGGGAGAGAGAGGGACAATTTATAGTTGTTGAATGTCCATCCAAACAGCAGAAACCAAATTAGTGGCAAATTACCTGGTGAGAGCTTTGATCAACTACATATCCAATCCAAGGATGGATGAGTTTGGGCAGTGAGTAAAGACACCATGGCTACTACATCTCTGAAAATGAGAGCTTGAAATGGAGAACCACAATCACAGATGTAGATTTTGGAAATGGTAAGAACTTTTGGTAAAGAAGGTAGATTGTAACAGGGAGATGTGCACCTTTGATATCGATTGAAGACAGCACAGAAATGACAATCCTCTGTGATTACAAAAGAGGAAATAATTGAAAGGCCTGTCAATCAATCATGAAAAAAATAGTATTTAACAGTAATAAAAATATAATGCAGTCTTGCCCTGCATGGGTAAAACACACTTGGGGGGTTGGCTTCAGAAACACTACTGTTGTTTATATAAATAAGCTGCTGTGTAGCAATGGGGTCAGCCATTCAAAGGAGAAAAAACTCCGGTTACACAGCAGATAAGCTCTGTAGAACACAATGGTGGTATCTGTTATCCACTATTTAACCTGTGCCATATAGACTTTTTTCCATTTCTGCCATTGCAGCTTGTTTATATGAACTATAGTAGTATTACTGAAACAAACACATCAGTTTTACCAGTGCAGGGCAACATTACATGATATTTTCATTACTTTAAAACACTTTCATTTCTTGGTGTTACTGTTACCATCAAAGAATTCCATAAATTCAGGACATCGTATCCGCTATCCAGGGATCATCCGTGCGTTGCAATAAGATTTAGATCAAAATTTGAAGAGTTGCTAGGTGATTTTGCATTTACCAGAGTAAAGAACCTCCTATAACCCAGGCAACTCACCTGCCATATAGATAGGCACAGAAGTGGGGAGAAAATGGAGAGGGGGGGAATAAAGATAGGAGGGGGAACTAGTATAGCAGCCAGCAGCTAGCCATTAGTCCCTGCACAGAAGAGAAGACAACACTAAACATCATTGGATAATATAACAAGCAGCGGTGGGAAATCTTGCAACATATTTGTGTAATTTTTATTTTTAACAGAAGATACAACGTTTAGAAAGTTAAACAAGTGAAACAAAAACGGACTTTCTAATAGTAGGCCAACATTTGTACAGACACTGTAACAGTTTACAAGCAGTCATAACAAATACTTTGCAAGGGTCTTACAAGTCAGGGATATGGCCTCTTTCTAAAAGCCAGTTGTAGGCTACTGCAGCTGTCCTCAACCTTTTTTGGCCCGGGACTGGAGTAGAGCCAAATGTCCAGGAGGGGGTCAGCATCCAATTAGACACAACGCATTAAAGGAGAATTCAACCCATAATAAAACAAAAAAAACCTTGCCACCTTTTCCTGAAAAAAATTCCGGCATTCCTATATATTTATATTTTTTCCCTATCAATAACATTGGGATCAACCATCATTTTTACCGGCCAGGCCGTTAAAATACCGGCCAGGTGGCAACCCTACCCTGGGTAGACCCCCCTCCCTCCAGCCTACCTTCCCCCCAGGGCAAATAACCCCTAAAATTTTACTCACCCCTCCATGCAGATTCTGGCCTTGGAGTTCAGAGCAGCCATCTTCTTCTCAGTTAATCTTCGTGTCGATGGCATTTTCGGCACATGCTCAGTAAATTTCCAGTCCCGAACAACTGCGCATGCGCCAAAAGTCACGAAAATTTCTGAAATTTTCATGACTTTCGGCGCAGTGGTTCGGGAACGGACATTTAATCCAACTGCGCATGTGCCAAAACTTCCAAAGTTCAGAAAGAGGATGGCTGCTGTGAACGCCAAGGCCAGAATCTGCACGGAGGGGTGAGTAAAAAATTACGGGCATTTGCCCGGGGTGGGGGGTCTACCCAGGATAGGGGTTTTTTTTTTTTTTTTTTTAAATTACAGGTTGAATTCTCCTTTAAATGGTCGCTAGGCTTGGTGGCCCAGTTCAAGCCTGTCCACAGCCTGGCGGTTGGGGACCCACGGTCTACTGTATTTAAAGCATTAGTAAAACGGATAGCATGTGGGCAGTACAAGACCCTGCAACTTTTATATTTTCAGTGTACTGCCTCCATTTGGGAGGGCACCTTCATCCCAGTATTCCTATTAGATTTAAGATATACACTCCACTCCCCATTCATTCCCTAAAAGACTGGATTTGTGTTAACACTAGAAATACTTATAAACGGAATAAGAGGAGGTCTTATTTAGAATGGGCCCCTTGTGCAACAAAGTACTTTAGTAATGTATATATTAATGGCACATCATACTAGTCCAGTGTCAGACTGGCCCACCGGGATACCAGGAAAACTCCCGGTGGGCCCAGGTGTCAGTGCTCAACATTTAGCCTATTTCATGGCCATTCCCTATTTCTATGAGAACAAAGAGGCCGAACAGATGGAATAATAGATTATAGTATTATAGTATGTAAAGAAAAGAGACTAGGAGAAGAGAGGTTGAGTGAGGAGAGGAAGAATAGGAATAGTACTGAGAGTGGGCCCCTGGTGTCCCAGTCCGACACTGTACCATTTTCTATAGGTGATTTGTTCATCAAAATTTTATTTTTTTAGCTCTAATCATAGAACTGCACCATGCATGTAAGAAATAAAACTGTAAAAGAAGCTTAAATATGGGACATAACATTTATTGAAAAAAGTGAAAACCTCAAATTATGTAAAAAAAAAATTAAAAAAAGTTGCAAGATTTTATAATTTGATATGAATCAATGTACTTCTATTGGTAGAAAACAACCTAAATAAATTGGTTATTAAAGATTAAAAAGATTAGTGGGCCCCTCCCAGTATGAAAAACATTTTGGAAAACGGAGACATTTGGTTATAGGTAGTTGGTTAGACAATTTAGAATTTACGATTCTGGAATCTAAATTCCAATAGCAATAATGCAATACAACAGATACAAGATACAGCTCACAACAGTAAATATGTTGTATAAAATACAGTTACTGAATAACATTCCCAAAAAAGGTATAGGTATCCTCTGCCATTAGTCATCATTTTATGGAATCTCTTGAGATTACAAAGCCTTCTTCCGCAGATGACCAACAGGTGGAACACAATATTCATTTGCTTCACAGTATAACAAGAATTCTCTCCATACATCTCTTAAAAAAGCTTCAAGTTACACAATATGTACGGACGACCTTTTATTGTTTTGGAATGAATGGAAAGTATTCTCTCTTTTCTTTATATCGGGATGTATACAGAACTGGGATTGGCTACAACAAAACCCATACAGAGAACAATATTCTAAGTAACTCTTCATACTTTCATGGAATGTGAACACTGTAAAAACGTTATATCACCCATAAAACGACCAGCTGAGTTTATCAGCATTAAAACACTGAAAGTGAAATAAACATATTCAGCCATGTTCTTAAAGCTTGAGTACATCTGCACGTCTCTTTACCTGCTTTCATTAAAGGAGAATTCAACCTCAACATTAAAAAACCCCTCCCTCCAGTCTAATTATTAACCCGGGCAAATGCCCCCAACGTTTTACTTAACCCCTCGGTGCAGATTCAGACATCGGAGTTCACAGGAGCCATCTTCTTCTGTTCGGAATGAGACCGGCATATCGGCGACTGAAGCGGCTGAAGATGGCACCAGTGAACTCCGATGCCCGAATCTACACTGAGGGGTAAGTGATAGTTAGGGGCATTTGCCCTGGGTAACACTTAGGCTGGGGGGAGGAGGGTCTATGTAGGGTTTTTTTTTTTTTTAACGTTAGCGTTGAATTCTCCTTTAAAGGGGACCTGTCACCCCAAAAAATTATTCTCAATCCTATTTTATCATGTTAGTCAAGCAAAATGAACTTTAATTACACTGTATAAATTATATGAATCTTGTTTCCATCAGTCTGGGAACTCAATTATAGCAAGCAGGCAGGAGCCATTTTGTGGACACTTATTAGGAGAAATCAACCTGTGGGGCATAGAGGAGGGGCAGGCAATATTTGACTGACAGCTGAGATTTTTTAAATGAATTAACAGCTATGAATGCTTTAATAATAAAAAAATATAAAAGATTTTGGATTTAACGTTAAATTTGAAAAGAACTTTTATTATACAGTTTTTTATGTCTGGGTGACAGGTCCACTTTAAGCACCCATATGCTTTTAGACTCTGGAAATGACTTAGGATGGGGTTTTTCTGATCTTAGGTCACCTGGGCATTCACGGATTAAAGGAATTGTTCAGTATAAAAATTAAAGTAAATAAGCTGAACTGTTCCTTTAAAGGAAGAAAAGGTACTAATGGGGCGTTCCAGAGGCTAACTGACCTGCCCTGAAACTGTATATACATTATACAAGGGGCAAGGTCCAAGCACAGCTGTTTATTATGCATACAGTTGTGTGCAAAGTTCTCCAATCAGTATCTTTTTGCACAGGACAGCTGCAGGTTTCAGTATCACAAATAAAAATCTTTGCCTGCAAATGCACAATGCCTCAATTACTTTCCCCTCTGTCTCATATGATTTTTAACTAATAAATTTAAACTCTTTAAAACTGTCCATACTTTCGGCATTCCAAGTTTGCAGTGCTGAATTACCCATAATATCCTAATGCTATAGTGATGAGAAAAGGCCTTCCTAGGTTCAGCACAACGGCATGGATTAATTTATCAAACTCACGGTCAATACAATAAAACAGACTGAACGGAGGATCCTGTATGTAGAACACAATTCAGCAGCTTGTGGGAGGGTAGTACAACATAAAACAGTGAGCAGTGAAGAGATGCAAAAATAACGATCAAAACAAAAATTCTTAGGGGCAGGGGCTTTGCCCAGTTTGAAGAGAACGGTGGATAAGTTGCTAAAAATACAATTTAAAGGGGGCATACAGTCACAATGAAGAAACAGCACTAAGCCTAGCATTAAAATAAATAAATTAAAGCAACAATCCCAACAGACACAACTGCATTAAACTAAGTCATAATCAAAGGAAAAATGACACCGTATCCCAATACTCTATTCCCTTAATAAACTGAACACCCACCTGAAATCAAAAACAGGGGCAGTTTGTACAGTATCATTGTACTGTAGCATGCACATAACGAGACATTTAAACGTTTCTAAGGCGACTGTATGTGTTCTAGACCCAACATACATTAAACTTGGCAAAATGAACACAGAACATATAAATATATTACAAAGCCAACCTGTTCACTCAGATTGGTAGCTTAAATCATCAGTCTGCCTCCTCCCACAGTTTCCAATGGTCTGGCCCAAAACAGGGGTAAGGGGGTGTACTAAATGGCACTGTTGCAAGACTTCCAAAAGAGATTTTTTTTTTTCAACCTCTTAAGTAGGAAGATCTGCAATGCAAAGCAAAAACAGATTTCAACAATATATGAAATTCTTAAAAACACTAAAACAAATCATTGCATTATTCCTTCTTAAAATGTGAGAGATAAGCACTACACAGGGCATCTTCCGCAAGTTTCGCCCAACTAAGCAAATAAGAGCTGCAGGAACTATGGCTTTCTATGCAGAAATGTAAACAGTTCCCTTTGCAAACATGAAAACCTGAATCATTTCTGGAAGTCAGTTTGTTGAGAATAATATTTCAGCATCCTGATAAGGGGATGTTTTCCAATTTGATGGGCCTTAAGAGAGATGGAAGACAAGATGCCTATGAATGAAGGCAGCAATGCTTTAAACTGAAAGAAAAACTCCTGTGGAAGTGCTAAACTCAGCTGTCCCATCTCGGTAATGCAGATAAAGATTTGTAAAATTGCACAGTTCCACTTTCGTCTGGCGAAGAATACTGCTGGCGGAGTTTCAGAGGCCCCAAAAAGTCAGTCGACCTTTCTAGTTCAGAACCGGGCCAAGTCACAGCAGCATTAATTCTCCAAGCAAGGCAATGTGAAAACAAAAAAAGTAAAATTAAGAATCCCAAAAGGTAAAAGTCCAAGCCATGCAGCTATGCTTTGCATTTCGTACATAATGCTTTGTTCATGCTATTGGCGAATTCCAAATAGCTGGAGCAGACAGGCAATTCCAGACAGTTTATGTATTTGCGTGCTTTGGGGCGTGCTTTATGCAGGAACCGGACAGAGGGTCGTGGATCAAAACCTGCAGGTGGAATGGAGGGCAAACCTGTTGTAAAGTTCAGAATATCCTCCAAGGAACTTGCAGTTGCCCCTTCTGTAAGAAAAATCAAACATATTTTAAGAGGCTATACCCACACAGAAATCAACAATCAAAGGCATCATATGATATGAAACAATGGCTTTTAGACATGGTATCAAAATGCTTAAATAAAGAAATTACTCCTAATCATATAGGGGCTCATATTTATTTTGAAATGATTTGCATCTAGAATCTAAAGAGAACCATTTACATTTAAATATTTTATCCACTAATGAGGACAAATCTTGTAGTTATATAGAAAGAATACTGGCTACCACAAATTCTTTATTGGGATATATCACAGCCACCTAAGGGTTTACTAAACATGTTAAACTTTACTAAGCCATTTATCCCACAGAATCGTCAGCCATCTGAATCAAACTAACCCCAAGGAAATCATTTAAGAAAATCTATCAGGTATAAACCAATAAATTGTTTAGGATAACCGGCTCTCCTTCTGTATTTACACCCCACTCCCCCCCCCCCAGAAATCTTACCTTCCGTGTTTTCCAAATAATCTACCCAGAAGCCAAGAGCATCACTCTGATTTGCACGGAGGTCTGTATATGTTACAGTGAACAAGTCAGTCATGGCTTTCGCAGTTAGTTTCTCTGGTCCCAAGACTAAGGCACTCCAAAATAAGGTGGGGTGTGCCTGGATCTTTTCCAGCACCCCCAGAGTCATTAAACCTTGTTTAAAGCTGAAAGAGAATGAAACGAAGGACAACTGAGCAAATGTAAACATACTGTACATGCTTCATAATGACAAACAATTAACCTCGCAGCATGTTAAATGTTTTATACTTCTATATAATCAGATATACATATATTTGGCAGGGGGCATTTGCCTCTAAATCTATGGCGTTTCAGTCTAAAAACAGATGGAAGGTTCCCGATTTATTGGCTACACAGAAAACTAGAGGAGCAGGATTATGAGGACTACTAGCTTGTTTCTATAGCTTTACCTTTCTAGGGGCTGTTGTACCCTACGGATGACATGATGGGCCAGCAATTCCTTGACTATCAGAACCTTGTCACTGACAGTTTGCACCAGGCACAGGCTACCAGTCTTCTGCAAGTAGTCAAAGTAATGGATAACTGCAGACTTCAGCATTCCAATCCTCTGGCAAGACTGGATCTATGGTGTGGAGAAACAAGTTTGAAAAATACAACATATACAGTTAGCTTACACAAAGCAAAAAAATAAATACATGCTCTACCCAATAACCCATAGTAACTAATGAGAGTAAACAGTAGTGTGCAGTATCAATAACAGCTAACTGCTGATTGATTGCCATTGGTTACTAAAATAGGGAATTCTTTCCATGTTACTAAATAACTTCCCATGGACAGATGGCTGCAAACACTGTATTATCATACAGATCTTAGAAAAATTGCCTTTGAGTGGTAGTCCACTTTTAAATTAACTTTTATTATGAGTAAGACTAATTTAGAGACAGTTTGCAATTGGTCTTTATTTTTTGTACAGGTATGGGACCAGTTATCCAGAATGCTCAGGACCTGGGGTTTTCCGGATTAGGGATTTTTCTGGAATTTGGATCTTCATATATACTAGAAAATTTGTAGATAATCCCAATAGAATGGTTTTGCTTCCAAGAAGGATTCATTATATCTTAGTTTGGACCAAGTACAAGGTACTGTTTTATTATTACGAAAAATATATATTTTTTTCTTTTAAATTTGGATTATTTTGATAAAATTAAGTCTATGGTAGATGTCCACTCTGTAATTCAGTGCTTTGGATAATGGGTTCCCGGATAACTGCCATACCTGTAGTTTTTAAATGTAGCTATTGGTTCAGGAACTTCTATGTGGAACTGCAGCAGCTATCTGTAAGGTACACTCAACCCTAGCAAGTAAGCAATGGTTTTTAATGAGATGGAAATATGAAAGGACTTGAATAGAATAATGTAAGAGCCAAATGTCAGATATTAGTCCCCTACAAATCAACCTGTGATTTCTACCATAACACTAAATTTAATGCAGTTGGTCTCATTATTAAAAGTGAGTTGTAACTGATCATCTAAAAAATAATATGACTGTTTGAATAGCATTCATTTCAAAATGCGAGGAAAAGAAGAAAGGTCGTTGGCACAGGAGTATCCAATTCTTTCCCTAGTGACTGTCCCCTTATACTACAGTGTTAAGTAGTAGTAGTAGTAATAAACTTTTATCAGTGTTCATATGTCCCTGTCAAAGCGTAACTCACTGGAACAGATACATCAAAATAAACCATTTAATTGTCAATATAAAATTAAAAAGCTGGAACAAGTAGAACAAAGATGGTTAGACCAGCTGTCATTGGATTTCATTTTTACCGTAAGAATCGCTTGAGCAACATTGGGATCTGCCACATCTTCTACAGAAGGCAGCACATGCTGAGGGTCATAGATGAGGCAACGAAAGAGAGTCTGAGAGAAGAAACCAGGAGCAGGCCCTCCATGGATCAAAGCCAATGCCACCATTCTTCCAGCTTCATAATACAGGTTGTCCTGCAGTGCTGTCAGGGAAAGACCAAAGGTTCTGGTTATCAGCCTGGTTTTAGAATGCTGATGGGGAGGAGGGTACTGTTTGGACAAATTGCTAAACACTTTCACAGTTTAAAAAAACAAACATTCAGAACAAAATGATTGATTTACTGCGAGCGACAATCCAAGGGAATGCTTTTATAAACAAAGATTACACTCTGGGGCTCTGGCTTCTACGTAGCTGCTTTTTGTTCCAAAATCAGAACATCTGAAGAGAGCTAGTTCTCTCTAAAACTTACCTCCTTACAAATCCCCTCTTGCAACCCTTACACTCCCATCATGCTATTAGGCAAAGAAAAATATACAGGCAACTTCTTCCAATAATATGCTCCATAATTTCATAAAAGTAGGCTATTCGTATAACAATGCTCTCACCTTCAAGATTCAAAGCTATATTCTTGTGCTCAGACCCCTCTAGTAGTGGAGAGTTCCGCATTGCATTCAGCAGCAAACCAAAATACTCAGGTAGAGCCCCGTTTGGCTGCTGGCACTCCGCTCGAAACTTGTGCTTTGTAAACTTCACCTGCAGTGTGCTAGAAGGGCAAAACTTGCTGTTTTGAAAACATTCAATGGAGCTTTTCCAGAGAGATTCTCTTTGAATTAGCATTGAACAGACAGAATCAGGGTTTATCTGAAGCCTGAGATCACGCAGTATGCCCGAAATCGTCCTTTCTTGGGTGGTTATATGCCTGAAACAAACAGCACAATATTTGGGTGTAGTCATGAGAGCAGAATTATAAACGTTAAGATGGCCATCATGAAAATTAGCCAGATATCGACAGGCAAGTTTAAAAATCCTGTTGGGGCGAGGACCATAAGGTTTTTATAATGAAATCCTCGCCTGCCCTTCGGTGTGATCCAAGCTGATGTTTCAATGTATGGCCAAGCTTTATATTCATGGTTAATGTGAAATAGCAGGGTATTCATGAACATACACAAGTCAAAAGGCAGATTTCAAGTCAAGCAGGTAGGGTAGAGAATCACACACAAAGTTTAGGGTATAAGTATATATGGAATATCAAATTCATGATATTAGTTAGCTTGTCAGCAGCAACCAGAGCATACAGAGTATGTAAAGAGCCACTGGCTTGCACATGTTGGTCTAAAGATCCAAGCTGGAAGGCTGCCATGGAACATTTTGAAAAAATGGATCCTTACTGTTACAGTGGCTAGGTTGGTACAGCATATAAAATACATTTATAGCCACTCTCTTTAAATCTTTTAAAGTAGTTAAATTCCTACAATTTAAAATATTGTTCAGCCACCTGTTTAAATACTCTGGATTTGGCATATTCCAGGGTAACACAACTTGCCTGGATTCACAATGCAGACAGTAAATTTAGAGGACAAGGAGATGAGTCAGACTAGTTTAGGCTAGGGCCCCAGGTTCCACTAAAAGCAAACCTTAAAAGGGTGGTTCACCTTTATTTTAACTTTCAGTATGTTATAGAATGTCCAATTCTAAGCAACTTTTCAAATGGTCTTCCAATATCTTTTTTTTTTTTATAGTTTTTAATTAATTGCCTATTTTTTCTGACTCTTTACAGCTTTCACTGACCCCATCTAAAAACAAATGCTCTGTAAGGCTACAAATGTATTGTTATTGCTACTTTTGATTACTCATCTTTTTATTCAGGCCTCTACTATTCATATTCCAGTAACTCGTTCAAAATCATGATTGCTATGCTAATTTGGACCCTAGCAACCAGATTGCTAAAATTGTAAACTAAAGCGCTGCTGAATAAAAAGCTAATTAACTCAAAAATCACAAATTACTAAAAACCAATGGTCTCAGACTATCACTGTCTAGATCATACTAAAAGTTAATTTGAAGGTGAATAACCCATTTAAGGCTACATCTTGCAATAACATTTGTGACTATTCCATACTTCCTACTTTATGCCAACAGTTTGAGCAAGGCATTTTGCTGTTAGAGCACAATAATGTCCTAAGGCACAAAGCAAGGACTGAACTGAATGTGTGTGTGGAGAGATAAGGGGAGAATTTGACTTGACCTTTATCCAAATAAACACCTATGTGAATTTGGGATAGGTATGTGTTTTTGATCAGGGCTGAAACTAGGGATAGGCAGAAAACATCCAGTTTCTATCTGCTTACCCTTAGTCCCGGCCCCTCTTTCCCACAGGTAAAATCATTTCCGCACTCTCTGGTGCCCCCATGTGATGTCACAGCATGAACAAGTATGCGTGCATGCATGTGTGACATCACTACGCAAACAAACCCCACACATGGGAAGGGGGCGAGGTGGCCCTGCTCTGGTTCAGACACTTTTGGTCAGAGTGTGTGTGTTTACAATGGTGGTTTAGCAAATCCACCCAGCAATTGCACTAAGCCCTTACCCGAGGAGCACTTTGCCTTTAGGTGTTGTGGACAGCCTTGGGCATTTAGGAGAGGACTCCATTCCGAAACTCAGACATCCAAGTTGATCAGATTGAGCCAACGATGCAGGACGAGATCGCTTCCCTGTTTAAATCAAAAGGCAATGTTTAAAAATAGATAAAAGTATTTACCTGCTAATCAGTCCTTGGCAGCTGTTCTCTCCTATATCAGACCACATGTTTCATTAGCTGTAAAGCTTCTCAAAGGCCAGGACAGGGTCAGATTATTGGGTTTAGGGGTTCCTTGTCAGACACTTGATACGTTTCATTTTGATAGATCAAGGGGAATATGGAAGATAAAGTCATCATATGATTGGTTTTGCTGTTTGAGCAACTTATAAAGTGTGGCATGGGCTCCTCGTCTATGTTGCACATGCATCATGCAAGCGTCTTCGAGTAACTGAGAAATGGCTCCAACTATGGGTTACAGTTAGTGTGACTTTTACCATAGTGGGCACATTAGTCTGTGCGGCAGTAGCCCATTTTTGTTGAAAAATGAATCTCAATGTGTCATCCTGTACAACAACCTGTAAATCTTAGCTGGTTCCTTTTTCAGCCTTCAAAATGTACGCATGTTTGAGTAGATCCATAAAGTAAGTAAGCAGTTACCTGGTGTGCATACAATGTCTCTGCAGTCTGGACACTCCCAGCTCTGGTCTTGTTTGTGAATAGAGGAGCATGCCCTGTGTGTGCCACTGGACCCACAACACTGGCAGCGAATAATCTCCCACTTACTGCAGGTAAGAACATATTGCAGTTCAATTAACACCTACACAAGTTGCTAAGAATAGGCCATTCTATAACATACTAAAAGCTAACTTAATGGTGAACCACACTGCAATTAACTAGTAGAATATATCCTTTGGTAGCTTCCAACTATCATCACCAATTATTTGTTTCTCCATTGTCAGCTTGGGGGATACAAGAAACAGTAGGGTATATCTAGTATCACTAGGAGGCAGGACACAACAAGGACGTCTTGTTTTTTACTTATACATTAGTCAGGTTATTCTGGCTACAGGTGATGGCAACCTACACCAGTGATCCCCAACCAGTAGCTCATGAGCAACATGTTGCTCCCAGTGGCCTCAAAGCAGGTGCTTATTTTTGAATTCCAGGTTTGGAGGCAAGTTTTGGTTGTATAAAAACCAGGTGTACTGCCAAACAAAGTCTCTTGTAGGCTGCCAGTCCACATAGGGGCTACCGATAGCCAATCACAGCCGAGGAACATTTTCCATGCTTGTGTTGCTCTCCAACTCTTTTTACATCTGAATTTTGCTCATGGATGAAAAAGGTTAGGGATCCCTGACCTACACTGAGCAGGTTGTCTTTTCTGCCATCTCCCAACGAGGGACTATCCCTGGGGTTAGAGTGCCTGCAGCACAGACCACCCAGCCTATCACACTTTCATCTTTTCCTACAGAAGGAGAGCTGGCTGGCTGGCTAGGAGACAGGAGGAAGGTCAAACACTCAGTGGTGGGCGAGTACACAGTGCAGCCACAGTGACTAAAAAAAATAAATGAAAATAAAAAAAAAACAACCCATACAGGCTTCCCCCTCACCACAGGCTTCAGGTATTGAGGGAGTGGGTCACCCAGACTACCTTCGCTACCTTGATTGGGAACCACATGGGGAGAGTCTTCCTGCCTGGGCCCCTACTGAGGCGGCAGGGTCCCTTTACTTTATTAGGGGTTCAAATTGGTCTACCGGGGGGACCGCACTGCGGTGCACCAAAATTTCACACCTTTTTCCTCGTCGCCATCTACGCTCGCAGCGTCCCTCACAAACGCAGAAGTGTGCATCCACAAGTGCACAAGCAACAGGAGCTTTGTGGTCTGACTCATCTCTAAGGCTCTAGACAAAGGACCACCGTAGTACAAGTGAGCAGGGCACAACGGAGGAACATCCAGCTCCTATATTTTTATATATATAAAGAATTAATACTCTCACACGTCTGAGGGAACGAGCGAGGGCCTTTTTTTTCAAGGGGGGGGGCCAAATCCATTAAGTTCCTGGCATGTGTCAAGTGCTGTAAGAGATTGTCCTCAGGTCACAAGGAGTCTGTTTGCTCCAAATACAAGCCGTCTGAGCAAGGGTCTAATCTCCCAAGACCCGCTCCTCCCACCAAGTGGACCAGGCTACACAGGAGGGACCAGTAAGAGCAGTCTACAAAATTCTCATCAGAGTCCATGGACGCTCTGATCCTATCAGTGCTAGAGACTTTGAACCTACAGGAATCGGATTCTAGTTCCGATATCTCCAAAACTTTTTAAGCGCAACAGCAGATCTCCCATGTTTCCTGCTCAAACGCAGCTAGATAAGATAATTTAACACGAATGGGACATGCCCAAGCAACGTTTCAAGGCAAAATGTAGATTTAATAAAAATTGTATCCCTTTGCCTGCAGAGGTGACTGAAAAATGGGCCTCCCCACCATTAGTGGATGCCCCAGTGTCAAGTCTTTCCAAAAATACAGCCCTGCCAGTCCACGATGCTTCATCCCTGAAGGACCACATGGATGAGAAAATGGAGGGACTTCTCAGCTCTCTCTTTTCGGCCTTCAGTACGACGCTTTGTCCAGTTTTGGCCACGGCCTGAGTAAGCAAGGCAACCCAGTCATGGATGGACTCACTTCTCAAAGCAATTCTCTCAGGAGCTGCACGCCAGGAACTGTCCCATCGGGCTACTCAAATGAAAGAGGCAAATTAGTTCATTTTTGAAGCCTCTTTAAATGCGGCCCAAGTGATCAGCAGAACGTCCGCACTGACCATAGCAGCACACAATGCACTCCGGATGAAACTGTGGTCAGCAGATGTCTCTTCGAAGAAATCCCTAACTTCTCTCCCATTTAAGGGTAAACTACTCTTTGGTCCAGACCTGGACAAAATTATCAGTTGAGAGATGGAGGGCAAGAGTACCTTACTTCCGCAACCAAAGGCATGCACCTCCTTAGCAAAGGTAACAGTCTGTCACCAACTCAGCAAGCATCCTAAAAGCAGAGGACGTTCCAGGGCCAAGCCTAAATCCACCTGGCAGAACCGCAAACCTTTCTTCAGACCGGCGGACAAGTCCAACTCTGCATGACAGGGTATCTTCCCCGTCAGACCTCGTGTCACTGGGAGGAAGGTTGCACCATTTCACGGACACTTGGCTCAAACACGCAGGACTCTTGGGTTCACGAGGTCGTGACACGGGGATATCACATACAATTTTCCTCCTCCCATCTCAAAAATTCTTTATGTCAAGGCTCCCTCAAGAGATAGCAAAGCGCAAGGCTTTCTAGGAGGTTATAGTTTCCCTCATCCAGGAGAAGGCAATTACTCCTGTTCCTACCGGGGAGCAATTCAAAGGTTATTATTCAAATCTCTTCATGGTCCCCAAAAACAGACAGATCGGTTCACCCAGTACTGGACTTGAAAGGGCTCAATAAATTAATTAATCCATGAAAATTCTTCTAGGCAATGAGTCGGGGCCAATTTCTTGCCTCTCCTGTGATCAAGGACATCTACATGTGCCCATTTTCCCTCCGCACCAGAGATTCTTGAGCTTTGCTTTCCAAAACAATCATTACCAATTCACAGCACTACCCTTTGGGCTGATGATGGCTCCGTGAGTCTACACCAACACCATGGCAACTAGCTCACAGCAGTAATCAGAAATCAGGGGTTACGGTGGCATCAACAGAAACAGTGCCTCTAGCCCAACATCACCTCAGAGAGCTGCAATGGAACATTTTTTAAGCTTGGAAACGGAAATCCCTATTCCAGAAAATTCGTCTGTCACAAAAGAACAGAGTCTCGTTTTTGATGTTTTTGGAAGGACTCGCAGCACAGGGTCAGTGGACTCAAGAAGAAAGTCTTATTACCAATCAACTTAAAGGAGAAGGAAACCCCCTGGGCGCAAAACCCCTCCCCCCCTCCGGGCAACACAGGGGAGGGGTTTTGCACCCAGGGGGTTTCCTTCTCCTTTAATAGAGATATGAGCGATCTGCTTGGGACTGATCCATTGGCAGCAAGAGTTCGCAGAACAGGCCATAAAGGTTCAGTCAGACAACAAAGTCCACAGCGGTGGCATACATAAACCACCAAGGCAGCACAAGGAGCAAGGTAAACAAGGTAAAGCTAATTTTTCAATGGGCGGAAGCCCATCATACCAGACTGTCGGCCATTTACATCCCAAGCCTACAAAATTGGGAGGCAGATATTTTCAGTCAACAAACTCTAGATCCAGATGAGTAGTCGTTAAAGGGGTGGTTCATCTTCAGGTTAACGTTTAGTATGGAATGGCCAATTCTAAACAACTTTTCAATTGGTCTTCATTATTTACTTTGAGGCTTTCAAAAGGGGGTCACTGACCCCATTTAAAAACAAATGCTCTGTAAAGCTACAAATTTATTGTTATTGCTACTTTTTATTACTCATCTTTCTGATCGGACCCTCCTCTTAATATTCCATGTTCTCATTCAAATGGTTGCTATGGTAATTTGTATCCGAGTAACCAGATTGATGGCATTGCAAATTGGAATGCTGCTGGATAAAAAGCTAAATAACTAAAAAACCACAAATAATAACAAATTGCAAATTGTCTCCAAATATCAGTCTCTACACCATACAAAGATGAACAACCCCTTTAAAAGAGGAAATCTTTCACAAGATAACACAAGTGTGGGGAGTTCCAGAGGTAGACCTCATGGCAATGCGGCACAACAGGTTGGTCCAGAGGTTCTTTACCCATTACCGGGATCCTCTGGCAGAGGCAGCAGAGGCTCGGACCGCACCTTGGCATTTTCAACTGGCATACGCCTTACCTCCACTTCCATTACTGCCAAGAACAATCAAGAAGCTACAGGGGGAACAAACTACCCTACACGGGGGGAAAAAACTACTCCAGCCACGGTATGGCTTGAGACCCGAATACTGAAGCATAAAGGTTTCTGTGAAGCAGTGGTGCGCACCATGAGGGCAGCACGAAAATCTGTATCTGACAATACATACTACAGAGTGTGGACCACCTATTACCAGTGGTGCCTACGCCTCAAGGCGTAATTTGACGTATTTTCGCTGCCCACCGCTTCGTCAAGGTGTGTCCATGGGGCTCTCCCATGGGTCAATCAAATCTCAGGTCTTAGCTCTATCTGTTCTGTTTCAGAAAAGATTAGCATGGTTACCGGACATGAAAACATTCATACAGGGGGTAGCCCACTTAGCATCCCCATTCAGACCTCCAATGGCCACATGGGACTTTAGATTGATTTTAATAGGCATTGCAACACCCTCGATTTGAACCTTTGGCTTTGGTCTCTACTGGGTTACTTGGAAAACAGTTTTCCTTCTGGCTATTGCATCAGCAAAGCGTGTTTCAGAACTTAGTACTATTTCATGCAGGTCACCATTCCTCAATTTTCACGAGGATAGAGCCGTTCTCTGCACAGTGCCTTCCTTCCTACCTAAGGTAATTTCAGTCTTCCACCTGAATCAGGAAATTACCATCCCAACATTTTGCCCATCTCCGGCTAACTCCAAGGAGGTAGCACTACAGTCCTTGGATGCCATCAGATCTCTCAAGTTCTACTTACACAGAGTACAAGACATCTGTAAGTCAGACTCCTTGTTCGTTCTGCCTGCCGGACCACGACAAGGCTCGGCAGCTACAGAATCTGCTCCCTCTAGACGGATCAAACAGGCCATTCAAATGGCCTATTCTGCACAGCAGTCACCAGTTGTGCATCATTTGACGTAATAAACATGTAAGGGGTTAACCCCTTTTTGCTGAGGTTCCTGTGTGCCTATTCCTCCTATCGTTTTCTATTCTGCGCAGGGTCAGACAACACCACCAGGGGAATGAGCATGTCCTGGGCATTCAGAAACCAGGTTTCAGCTGAACAACTTGTAAAGCACCCATGTGGTCTTCAATCCAATCCACTCCACCAAATTTTACCATTTCTACACTTTTGCTGCACCTGACACTCGCTTTGGCAGGAAGGTTTTACAAGCCACAGTGGTTCTTTCCACATAGGGCCTCATCCCGCCCTACCTTCGGGGACAGCTTTGGTTCGTCCCCACTGTTTCCTGTGCCCCCCACGCTGACAATGGAGAAAAAGAGATTTTGTGGACCCACCGTTAAATCTCTTTATCTTCAGTCTCTTGGGGAACACAGGACTTCCCTCCCTGGTTGGAAGGCCACGCGACTCTTTTAGAGACGGTTTGGCATTAGCAAACAGTTTTTTCTAGTTTTCGGTCAACTGGCCATGTTTGGCCTTCGGTTCAAACTGATCAGGGCTTCGCCCAGAGGAGGGGTATAGCCAGTGGAGGAGGAGCTAGTTCTTTTGTGGTGTCCTGCCACCTAGTTATACCCCACTGTTTCATGTGTTCCCCAAGCGACTGAAGAGAAAGATTTAACAGTGAGTCCACAAAACCTTTTTTAAGCAGGCTTGTTAAGGAGAAAGGACCAATAACCTTTTCTTTAAAACTTACAGAAAAATAATTTGAATTAATGTACACGTTGTCGTACTTTCTGTAAAATGAACAAATTAATGGACTGTCACATGTAAAAGCTACTCACCTTTCTGGATCGCTATACTCCCGGCCACCCTGACACAAACATTTCTTGGCATCACAGTGCTGGTATTGTATCAAAAGTTCTTGAAAAGCATTTTCCTCAAGCTCCCATGATGCATCCCTGTGGAAATTGGATACTTAAAATATGGCAAACTGACATGAAGTTAAAGGACATGTAAACCCTATAAACCCTTTCCATGTTTTTAGGTTGGGCACATATTCCCCACACAAAATGCATCATTGTATTTAGATCCTCCATTAGCCTGCACTGTCGTGTTTTCCTGAATGCAAGATCTGCTTCAACCATGCAGCCATTTTCTATCGGCTACTTCATCATTTACATTTGTATATCCAGCCACACCCAATAACCTCAGAATTTGACAAACACACTCTTACATTGTAAACTATTACATTTTATCTGTACATTTTTATCTATTTTATTAATCTGTTGATTTATGAGGTATGGACAGATAAACTAAATAAAATCACAAAACACATACAGGTTTTGCAAAGTCACACGAAGTTTCCTTGTGAGGCAACTTCGGAAAACTAAGTGATCAGAGTGCCTTCCACCAGCGATTCACATTCTAACTAGCAGGAAGGCAGTTCGGGGAGATTAGTCGCTGGGTGAATACTTTATATGCAGACAGATACACAGCTATGTGTGTATATATTTATGGAGTTTACATGGCCTTTAAGTGGATTGAAGTGAAATCAATTCATATGAATTAGTTCTAAAACTGGGTCTACATTATCATATATAGATATATCTTGTATAGATCATTGTCTTGGCTACAATGCAAAGTCAAACCTCTTGAAGGTAAAACAATTAGGGATCCACAAATTTGGATTCGGCAGAACCCCCGAATCATTCGCGAAAGATTTGGCCAAATACCTAATCCTAATTTGCATATGCAATTTAGGGGTGGGAATGGGAAAAAATGTTTTACTTCCTTGTTTTGTGACAAAAAGTCACGTAATTTGCTCCCCGTCCCTAATTTGTATATGCAAATTAGGATTCGGTTCAGCCAGGCAGAAGGATTTGGCCGAATCCTGCTGAAAAAGGCCGAATCCTGAACCGAATCCTGGATTTGGTGCATCCCTAAAACCAATTGTACATAAGTTTTAAATATGTACTTGTACATATGTGGAATTAATGTATAAGTCCATGTTGGCTAAAATGAAGGTCTAGCAATTCATACATATATAATTTCCCTTTTTGGATCATCTACAACACACACAACCTAGAATGACTGAATCTTCCACTTGGGATTCTGTCATGATTTCTATGTCTTTTTTATTTCACTCAAGTTTTCATTTCAAGTTTCACTCTTAACACTGCAATATAAAATGTCACTTTTTTTTTTAGTTATAAAATATGGATGTGTAAGCAGCCATTTCAGGTCATTTTGCCTGGTCATGTACTTTCAGAAAAAGCCAGTGCTGCACTATGGAACTGCTTTCTGACATATTGTTTCTCCTACTCAATGTAATTGAATGTGTCGTAGTGGGACCTGGATTTTACTATTGAGTATTCTTCTTTTATCTACCAGGGAGCTGTTAGCTTGTGTTAGGGAGCTGCCATCTAGTTACCTTCCCATTGTTCTGTTGTTAGGCTGCTGGGGGGGGGGGGAGGAAGGAATCAAATTTGCAGTACAGCAATAAAGAGTGTGAAGTTTATCAGAGGACACGACTGGGGGCTTCTAGGACAAACGGACAATATGTCTAACCCCATGTCAGATTTCAAAAATTAAACATATAAAAAGACCAGTTTGCTCTTTTGAATAATAGATTTCAGTGATGAAGTCTACTGGAGCAGAACAATTAACTGATGCTTTTAGGAAAAAAAAAACATGTTTTCCCATGACAGTATTCCTTTAAAGAAGATCCAAGCAACCTATGTGGCAAGATCACATCATGTAGATTCAATGCACCAATGTGGTCCTACCCCCAATAGCATTTTTCCAACCTTGCTGACACATATCTGGTTGATATTTAGCCAGTCTGACAGGCTCCATTCACAGATCAATAAGCTGCTGACTCAGTCTAAATGGCCCCTTTATTTTAAAATCACTCTACTCCTTTAATTAGCTGACAATTAAGGGAGGAAGGGAGTGGGTTTTCCATAAAAGTTCAGTAAATAGGTTACAGAAAAATGAACCTTTGAATACAGTTACAGGATGAGCAAAACAAATTACCTCTCTGGAATATGGATCCCCATACGCAGCATCTCCTTTTGAAAGATATCCTTATTATTACATACTGTGCAGCGGAAAAAAAACAATCCAGCACTCAGAGCTTGACCCTAAACGTAAACAAGAAAAGACAATACATAAGTAGACAAAACCATGTTTTTATATGTAAAAGAACTGCAGCAGCTTATGGCCTGACAGGCTTAGAAGTCAAGAGGCTGCATCACAGGGTCAGCACTTTTTAAAATGTTGGTACTATTTCTAAAAAAAAAAAAATTTATTGTAAGAATTTATATTTAAATAGGTACCTGCAGGCAGTTTCTGTGAAACCAGGATGTTTTACAGCAGGGGCAACACAGAACGTGGTAAGTAGGGACAGGATTTACATTTTCAAGGCATATGGTGCAAGGAGAACAGTCTGTTTGTGACGAGACAATCTTCTGGACAGGTCGATGTTCCCAGCAGTATGACCTAAACAGGATCAAAATAAGTTACTTTGACTTAGTTATTTTTATTTTAGTGCTATTGCAATCCATTACTAGCACAAACAAAAGGAAAATCTCATGATACAAAGATGTTGCAGGAACTCACTGTATAATGGTAGCCATTACTGCCCCCTTATTTAGGTGCAAGACCATACCATATCTTGTATACACTAAAATGATTCCACTTTCTTTTGTCACAGTTGTAGCATTTACCTCTAAAATATCACAGTAGAGCTTGTAAATGATTGACATATTCCTGTATTTTATAGGAACTTGTCAATATCCGTTTGTAAAGTAACAACTACACATTCTTATAAAAATCAGAAGTGTATTTCAATATCCTTAAAAGGAAAACCAAAGCTCAGAGCCCACTGAGCATGTGAGTTGCAGAAACTTGATGGTGACCCCCTGTGACAAGTTTGAAGTCCTGGATCTTTGCTGCTATTGAGATACTGAACATTTGTGCTGGTACAATAAGTTCTGGAAGTAAAATATGGCATTTACCATTTTCATTTTTAGGGTTTAGTTCTCCTTTAAGACTCCAGGCTGCAACTTGCCAAGATAATTGGTTTTTCAAGAAACCAAGTAATCATAACATTAAGGCCTCTGCAGCCCACAGTGAATTCATGCTTTTGTGAAAGTCATTACCTGAAGCTGCCAGTGAACTGGAAAATACACTCTTTCTTTACACCACAAGGGTAGTGGTAACTACGTCTACACTTTGGGAACTCGCAGCCAATGGAAGCTCCTCGATTTTTACAAAGAGAGCACCTCTGGAAGAGTAAACAAAAGAATAAATTGTATGAGGCCATAAACCAACTCCATGGAATGTAAAGGGCACAATGCTAAATCACAAAAGGAATGACCAGGAATAGGCAATGACGATTGCAAAACAATGACTTCCACTGAGCCAGTGCAAAGAATTCAGTGATTTACGGGACACCGTTTGTTCAAGGGTTCAAATGACACATGACAATTTTATATATCCTGGCTCTCGAACATGTAGTATCTGAAATCATTGAACCACGACATGTATTAAGTGGTGCACTCATTTGTCCATTTCCTTGCCTTTGCATAAGAGAATGTGGAGACCCTGTAGTGGAAGTGTCAACTGTGTGCCAATTGCATTATTGGGAGAGAGGATACCCAGATAGAGCTAAATACAGAAAGTGTTGCCCTAGTTACATAAGTTTGCTTGGGTTTAGTAGTTCGAATAAAACGTACGGTCAAGACGAAGTGTTTCAGATAAATACAACGATTTTATTATACAATATGAACTGGGCTCTTACCAACTTCTTTGCTCTGTTAACCTCTTTCTTAATGTCACAAACAAGAAACCCATAAATGTCTTCATTCTCTTTTCCTCTTTGCCAGATACCACTGGACAGCAGCTGGAAAAAAGCAACATATTACAAAAAAAAATATTTTCATGGCTTCCTAGAGAAGCAATTCATACAATATTAGCAGTCAAAAAATTTTAAGAAATCACTATGTACTGAGCAAAAAGTGTACCTGTATTTTTGCAAAACAATTTACTACATTTCCCATGCCACACAGTGATTGAAAAACGGGTGAAACGATTATGGTAACGGTTAGCCAGCCTTTTATAGAATTACAATAAGTAGTGAAGTACATCAGGTTTAACAGGATATTAATATCTGCATTAAGAAATGAGCACAAGTGTAATGTGGTTTTAAGGGAAATTATTTGATTCAAAATTGGTATTCCTCCCCCAGGGGCGATTTTAAACCAGGAGCCGACATGCCGTCCCCCAGTGCTTACCTTGCCTGTGCGGAAGGGGGTCGCATCAATAATGCAGAGAGAGCTATAGCATTCTCTGCACTAGAAGAGTCAAATATCCAGTTTAAAAAACAGGAATTTGGCTATTAAATTATTATTAAATTAAGGAGCGGCATATTGTGGTTTGGCACTGCCTCAACAGCACAGTTCTCGTGTGCAACACACTCTCCACTCCCATTGATGTTGCTGCCAGTGGCCTCATAGTAAGTGGCCATTTGGAAATTCTTGGCTTAAATTCAAGTTTTGGAGCAATGAAGAGACAGGTTTACTCTATCAGTGCCTCAAGCAGGCTAGCAGTCCCCATGGGGTGGTAACAACCCTTATTTGCCCCACCTGATGATGTTTTCTTGCTTGTATGGCTCCCCAACAGTTTTTAGATTTGAGTATGGCTTTAAAGTAAAAAAAGTTTGGGGACCCCTGCTCTAGAAGGAAGAGCACTGGAAATATGCTGTGAAAATAGTTTTGCCTATGGGCAATCATGTAAAATTTTGTTTTCCAAACAAGGTTTTCACAACTCACCAAACAGTTGTAGTGCAAGGTCAAGTCATGTTCAGGGTAGGTCTTTTTCTCCCCAAACCTTTCAGTACAGTCATCCGGAAGGAAACAAAACATGCAGGCTAAGGAGGAGAAATAACATTAATTTGGGTTAAACAAAACCCCCCATAGTATTCAGGGATTTCAAAATAACACTATTAACACTACACTCAGGAGTGCACTAAAGTAAACAAAGAGTAAGACACAACGGAGATTTGCATGTGCTGTATCTATTCAGCCTCTGGTGCAAGGCATGAGAATGAGTATCATACTTACGCAGGTTCTTTGAGGACTGCAGTCTGATCCGACTCATTCTTGCAGCTCAGGTTTGAGATACCTAATGGGGAGGAAAAAAAACATTTTGGACATTTGTTATATTAAGTCTTTGCTTCCTTATAGAAAGCCTGGGGCCAAGCAGAAAGTTGCTTTTAAGGTGGAAGAACCTGCTCAGTAGTATCTCTTTCTCACTGTCTCTGAGAGGGGCACAGCAGAGAAACAAAATGGCAATAACAACAGAAATGAGAAACAAGCAGGCAGAGGAGTGTCAAAAAATAGAACCATGGTGACAATGCAGCAGAGCAATGATAAATGGAGGGCACAGCAGTGGAACAGTTAATAATAGAAATTGGTACAACAAAGGAAAAAAGTGACATTTTTAAAATAATCTACCTCTATAGTCAGCCCCAGTCTAGCAATACCTTCTGACTCTGGCTCCCCAAATGTGTCGTTCCTCAAGCATCAAGTGTGTCAGTAGGCTGGGCAAGGAGAGGTGCAGTCTTTGGATAGAACGAAATATATTTACACTCCAGCCTATTGAAGTATTGCACCTCCCCTAAACCCAGCTTGCTGGCAAATTAGCAGCTCCAGCATTGTAACAACATGCTCATAAAATGAATGATATTTGTGTCTGTAGCTCAGCAGATTGGAATTGAAATGTCAATTTGATTGCTATGCTCCCCAACTTTAGAAAACTGCAATATATTTATTACGACACATATTGTTTATTTCAAAATGAAGTAGGAGCCCAGAGAAATAGTAAAGGTAATTTCAAGTTCTTGACACCATTGTTAATAATACCCTACAGCTTAAGTACATCAAATTAAAATTTGATGTACTGTTGCCCCACTGTTTCACAATGACTAATGTGCTTCAGAATTGTGATTTGTTCAGAAACACTACTATAGTTTATACAAATAAGGTGCTGGGTAGCCATGGGGGCAGCCATTGGGTTTCAAAAAGGAAGAAAATACACGGGTTCCATAGTAGATGACAGAAACATTCTGTAGAATTTCATTGTATTCAATAGAACTTATGCATTACCTGTGCCTTTTCTCCGTTTTCAACTTATGGCTGCCCCCATGGCTAAACAGCAAAATATTTATATAAACTATAGTAGTGTTTTTGAAGTAAACTGAATTTTACCAGTGCAGGGCAACAGTACACTGTAATTGAATGACTTTAAAACATTTTTATTTTTTGGCGTTTTCTGTTCTGTAAAGCACATGGGGCGAAGTAACCAACTGCAACCAAATTTTAGCCTAAACTGTTCCAGCAGCTGCCTACACAGGTAATCACTGACTGGTTGCCATGGGTTACCGATATTTAGATATAAGCCCTAGGAGTTGTTTTGTGGGCTGACTTGTATGACAATCCAAAGTGGAGGCTGAAACTGCACATCCTGGTTCTCACAAACGTCATTGGCAGCTGCTTGACACCATGCGGCACAGGCAGTTTTCAACCCAAATACGGTGCGTTGTGTGTATTATTATTGCAACTTTTTAATAATTATCTTTCTATTCAGGCCTCTCCTGTTCAAATTTAAATCAGTGTAGGATAATTTGGACCCTAGCAACCAGAAATTGCAAACAACTGGAGAGGTGCTGAATAAAAAGCTAAAGAACGCAAAAACCACAAATAATAAAAAATTAAAACCAATTGCAAATGAATGTCACTCGCTACATCATACTAAAAGTTAATTTAAAGATGAACTAAAATTCCCCCTGTGGTATTAGCCTTGTATATGGTTGTAGATGATTTCCTGCTGGTTCTCTTTGTTGCCATATACACCCACTCGGGATGGGATCACTTTCTATACACTTGCTTATATTCTTCCTGTGTTGCCATAATGTGCCTGCATTGTGCTCACGGAGACAGATACAGACCCTGTGTTTTTATAGCAGCATACATTTGCAAACGTCATCGAATAAAATTAGCAGACAGATGTCTGGCCCGTATGCAAATGGTTCTCTGCAACTTTCTACCAAACATCATATTACATTTATGCTTACATAGTGCTGCTAATTTTACAGTTGGTTAAAGGGGTTGTTCACCTTTAAATTAACTTTTAGTATGATGTAGAGAGTGATATTCTGAGACACTTTGCACTTGGTTTTCATTTTTTTTTATTATTTGTGCTTTTTAAGTAATTTAGCTTTTTATTCAGCAGCTCTCCAGTTTACAATTTTAGCAATGTGGTTGCTAGGGTCAATATTACACTAGCAACCATACAAGGCTTTGAATAGGAGACTAGAATATGAAAAGGAGAGGGCCTGTATAGAGTAATAAAAAAAAAAAATTGCAGCCTTACAAAGCATTTGCTTTTAAAGGGGTTCACCGACCCCACCATTAGAAAGCTGGAAAGAGTCAGAAGACGGCAAATAGTTAAACTATAAAAAATTAATTATGACCAATTGTAAAGTTGCTTAATATAGGCCATTCTAGAAGTTAACTAAAAGGTGAACCACCCCTTTAAAGCAACAACTAGTTGTTTTAAAATAGATCAGCAGAAATAACGACTTTTTACAATTACTTTCTATGTGTCACCATTTTTTCTAATATTGAAGTGTAAAGTATCATTTTTCACTTTCTAAGGGTTCGAGCACACGGGCAGATTCGGGGAGATTAAGTCGTCTGGCAACTAATCGCCTCTTCTGCGGGGCGATAATCTCCCGGAACTGCCTTCCCCCTGCTATTATGACAAAATGCCAGCGCCAATGCATTTGCGGTAATTCGATTCCCAAAGTCACCCGAAGCTGCCTCACGAGGAAACTCGGGCGACTTTGGAAATCGAAGCACCGCGAGTGCATTGGCGTTTTTCCATTATAGCAGGTGGCAGGCAGGGGGAAGGCAGTTCAGGGAGATTGTCGCCCAGCAGAAGAGGCGATTAGTCGCCAGGCAACTAAATCTCCCGAATCTGCCCGTGTGCTTGTAGCAGCTCTGGGAGGGTGGGGTCGACGACCCGGTAAACTGTTTTAAATTGATACATTTCTTATCCTTGTCCATGCTGAGCAGAATCTCTGGGTTTCATTACAGGCAGCTGTTAGAATTGATACAATAGTTGCTAATGCTCCAGAGATGCTGCTGAAAAATGGATCAACTAAATGTTACAAAACTGTAACAGTTCAGAGTCTGCACCTGAATTACTGAGCTGCCAGACTCAAACACCAGAGACACGAACATTCAACTTTAAACTTAGATTTTGGAAAAACTGTAAAAAATAATGGAAAGTAATTGAAAAAAATCTTTATTTCTGGGGAACAATATGAAAACAACTGAGCTGAAAAAAGTGCTTGGAAGGTGAACAAGGCCTTTAAAAAAAATATTTTACAATAAGCCCCAAAACCCACATTAGGGTATTCTGAGGCACATGAATACATGGCTGAAACTGTGGATACAGCTTTACACTGTGTTAATATATATGTGTGTGAAAACATTTCATGATGAAGCATCAGTGTGATGTGCCCTTGTCATTCTGAGCTGCCCACTGACTGCAATACTGCATCTGGCTGGGCCCAGGAATGCTGCTCAATCCTTCCAAGCCAAGGGCAATACCATGATGAAGGAGGGAGGGCAGAAGGCAACCAATGCAGAGAGAGAAGCAGTCTGAATATTGACTCTAAAGGGGTCGTTCACTCGTGAGTTAACTTTTATAAAGTTGTATGGAGTGATATTCCTAGACAATTTGCAATTGGTATTCATTTCTTATTTTTTGTGGGTTTTGAGTTTGTTAGCTTTTTATTCAGCAGCTCTCCAGTTTGCAGTTCCAGGAACCTGGTTGCTAGGGTCCAAGTTACCCTAGCAACCATACATTAATTTGAATCAGAGACTGGAATATGAATAGAGGAGGCCTGAATAGAAAGACGAGTAATGAAAAGTAGCAAGAACAATAAATGTGCAACCTTATAAAGCATTGGTTTTGCAATCGGGGTCAGTGACCCCATTCTGAAAGCTTACGGAGAATGAAAAGGAGTAAAACCCCCCTCTATCTAGCCACCCACCAATTATTTATAACACATTGATGGATATGCGGCAATATCTGTATCATTCAACCGTTCAGCATCCAATGATTGTGAATAAATTAAATAAATAGTTTGAATTAAAGATTTGTGTATAATAATCAGGTAATCTCTTTCTAGAAAGTGAATTTAAAATCTTAGTAGGGTATACAAAACAAACCTTTTCCTATACCCATTCTGAAAGCTGTTAAGAGTCTGAAGAAAAAGGCACAGAAAAAAATTAAAATGAAGACCAATTGAAAAGTTGCTTAGAATTCTATAACATTTTAAAAGTCATCTTAACGTTGAACCACGTCTTTAATGTGGCTTTACTTCCCCTTTACCCAATATATATCTATTTATATAAACACAACGTCACATAAATAATCCCGAAAAGACACACAGAAGGCTAAAGGCGCGTTATTTGGCAGCCAGCAAGTCTCACAGTAAAGATCCCGCCATTCGCCCCGTACAATACCTGAACGCGCCAGATTGCGGGTAAGATATCCCTTCTGCGGTTCAGCACTCGCTTCCGTTCCGCTTGTTCCTATACCTTGAACTTACTTTCCTCGATCGCTGTTTTCAAACTGCCCACGAAATTCAAACCCTAACATCCGGCACCATCTCGGAAACACCTAGACAAAAGCAAGACGCGGTCATTGGAGGCGGCGTCACCAGAGGGCGGGCTTATTTTTGTAACTCAAGCCTCGCTTTCAAAGACATTTTCTTTCTATGACTTCCGGCGTTATTTGGCACGCAAACATGCTATGGCGCTCATTTTTGGTGTGTTAAAACCACAAAATGAGTGTGTACTAGTTATTTAAGGGGGTTGAACATACCCAGCCCAGAGTTCAATAAGAGTTGCCACCTTTTCTGGAAAAAAATATTGGCCTTCTATGTATTTACCTTTTTTCCCTATTAATAGCATTGGAGACAACTACAATTAGGGTAAAATTATGCTTGATGCCGATGTTATTAATAAGAAAAAATGGCAAGAATATAGGAAGGCCGGTATTTTTTTTTTTCAGAAAAGGTGGCAACCCTATTAATAACAATGGAATTAACCACAATACCGGCCAGGTGGCAACCCTAGACACAATAAGTACTTGTACCAAAATTGAAAATACACAGGATTCACTACACATGGACCATGCAGTGTCTGTGAGCTTCAAGCTAAACAGTTCAGAACAGGACAGTATATTAATAATTTAAGACTTAACGTTTAATGATTATGTTCTATAAAAGTGTATATACACGCTGCCAACTTAGGGTTGCCAGTGCCACCTGGCCGGTATTTTATGATGGTTGATCCCAATGTTATTAATAGGCAAAAAAGATAAATATATAAGAAGGCCGGTATTTTTTTCCAGAAAAGGTGGCACTAATTGTTGCTTTAGTTTTAAGTGAGAATTGGCAACTATTACTTAAAGCCGTTGAGAGAGTCAGTCCCATTCGCCCTCCATTGCAGTCAATTCCCCCAGATTTGCTGCCTGTCTACATGTGGAACAAGTAGGGTTGCCGCCTGACCGGTAAAAATAATGCTTGACCCCAATGTTATTAATAGGGAACAAATCTAAATATACAGGAAGGCTGGTATTTTTTTCCAAAAAAGGTGGCAACCCTATGAATGAGTGGGAGCTAGTCTCCCACCATTCACCTATGCCCCTGAAGAAGCCCGCGTAGGGCATAGGTGGACGGTGGGGGACTAGCTCCCACTCGTTCCCCACGTAGACAGGCAACAAATCTGACTGGAATGGAGGGTGAATGGGTCAAACCCTCTTTGATTAATAGTCACCAATTCTCACTTGAAACTAAAGCAACAATTACTACCACCGATCCACCATATGCCTGTGGTTTTAGTTATATGTGTATGTTATACTGCTTCCTGATGTTAGGAGGAGTGAGTTGGTTTGTGTTTGTAGTTGGCAGCGTGTATATACACTTTTATAGAACATAATCATTAAACGTTAAGTCTTAATATACTGTCCTGTTCTGAACTGATTAGCTTGAAGCTCACAGACACTACATGGTCCATGTGTAGTGAATCCTGTGTAACTTAAATTTTGGTGTGTATAATTTGATAGATTTACTAACCTGCAGATCATAGATATTGAATTTACTTTGGGAGACTCATATCTTGGTACCTACGGTTGCCACCAATGTTCCCTCTAAGGTGCGCGCTCGTGCACACGCACACAAATTTTGGCACACACAAAGAATTTTGTGTGAAAACACAAAATGTATCAATTCTGACCTGAGCACACACAGGTTTTAAAAACTGAAGATTAAAATGGGCGCACAAAAGAATACTTTTGCTTACATTGCCGAGAAAGGAAATATAGAGAACATTGGTTGCCACCTTTTCCATTGCTGAACTCCAGGCAGGGGTGGGGCGTGTTACATCAGGGTGGGGCAAGTGCCACTCAGGGACATGTCTGTTGCATCAGGGGGCGGGTTTATGATGTGGCGATCAGCCAATCGCTGACCATGCCATTAAGTGTCCTAACCAGATTTACTAATTTGGAAATCTGGATAGGCAGTTCCAGCCCTTTCAAAAACCAGGCTGTACAGCATGTGTAAGGAACAATGCTAATTTAGTATTTAGAGTTTTTCAATGGACAAAATATATACTGAGCATAGGGTTGCCACCTATGCAGGGGGCAGGCAAATGATATCCGGGGCAGGACTGATGGAGTGGCGATCAGCAATTGGCTGATTACCATGTCAATAACATCAATTTTAAGAGAAAGAGGAAAAGAAACCCCTGTTTTATGATTGTATTAAAACACC
This sequence comes from Xenopus petersii, assembly GCA_038501925.1. Classification (NCBI taxonomy): domain Eukaryota; kingdom Metazoa; phylum Chordata; class Amphibia; order Anura; family Pipidae; genus Xenopus; species Xenopus petersii. The sequence goes on from CM076686.1 coordinate 32,224,038, forward strand.
CTCAAAAAATTATCCTACATAAAAATAATCAAGGTTGTTCAATAAATTAGACTTTCACAGCACTTAAAATCAATGTGCAACACCAATCTATTGACCTGTGTATATTTCAGTTAATACAACTATTACATTTAAAAAAAAAAAAAAAAAAGATTTTGTGAACTTATTTCATGATTCACAATATTTGATAACCCAATTACATAGTAACATAATTACATAACATAGTAAGTTAAGGTGAAAAAAGACACGTCCATCAAGTTCAAACTTTTAACTTTTTTTAACTTGCCTAACTGCCAGTTGATCCAGAGGAAAGCAAAAAAAAAAAACCTATCTGAAGCCTCTCCAATTTGCCTCAGAGGGGGAAAAAATTCCTTCCTGATTCCAAAATGGCAATCGGACTAGTCCCTGGATCAACTTGGACTATGAGCTATCTTCCATAACCCTGTATTCCTTCACTTGCTAAAAAGCCATCCAACCCCTTCTTATGTATCAGCCTGTACAACTGATTCAGGGAGAGAATTCTACTGGGCAAATTTTCTAACTTCCAAAAATGCCCCAGCGACAGCTTCACTCACATCACAACACTTCGCCAGGCGTAGATTTGCACGACAATGCTAATTCACTAAAATCCGAAGTTGCGTACTGGGTGCCGAACGCTGGCGAAGTTGCACTAGTTAGTTAGATACACCTATAACTAAGCGCCGGAGGGTGCGAAACGCGTATGGTGGGATATGGGGGGTAGTATGTACCAGTTATATTTTTTAAAATTAATACTTTTTACTTGAAGAAGCTTTGGGACTTATATCGTTTTTTGATATAAACTTTTCTATAATTGATAGCCTTTTTGAACTGGGGCGAGTCCCGTGGGCTTGGTTGGATAATTATATGGACTCCCGATCTTGTATAGAAGTTGCACTAGTGTTACTGCGGCAAGCAAAGCGAAGTTGCGCTAGCGTTGCCTAATTTGCATTTGGCGGAAAGTTAAAGTACAATGGACATATATGTTGCAGCCAATACATTACATTACAGAAGCCCAGGAAACTTTAATAAAATAGAGTTGTTATCTGTTATGAGATGTAAATGACAAATATTTGCAATAAAAATATTGAAACAAAAAAAAAAAATAAAGTTGTTATATTGCCCTACACATGAGCCCAGTGTATAGTTTAGGTGCCATATGTTAGGAAATGTAAAAAATTTTACAATCTTTTGCAGCCTATCACCCTGTAAAAAGGAAAAGTCGCCAGCATTTTTTGGGACTTAGAAAAATTTTCAACTATTTTTTGAAGAACTCCTATCTACTCTATTGCACTTCGCCTGGTCTGAGGTGGCGAAGGCAAGTCTGGCGCAAGAGGTAACATTCAGTAAAATCCGCATCTTAGTGAATTTGCTATGTTACATCCCTTGGCCAGAGCGCAAATTCGCCTGGCGTTAGGGAGCGGTGTACTGCTAGAGTCTATCTCCTTTGCTAGCGAAATTACACCAGCGACTGTTAGTAAATCAGCGGAGTTCCGAAATTACGTCATGCTGGCGAATTTTCGTAAATTACAGCTCTCACTGTAAAAAACCCCTTCTGAATATTTAGGGAAAATCCAAAAACCTGGCTCTCCAGATAAAATCCGGACAGGTGGCAACCATAACTAAGCACATTCCCACAGGGTTTGAGCAGGGCATAAAAGTGCTTGAGGCCCTGTGCCTATGGTGGCAGCTGTAGGAGCAAATCCTCGGGTACCTATATGGTAAAAAAAATCTGCTCCCCCCACTACCAGATACTGCTGGTGGTGGAGGGGGTATGGCGGGTAGTGGGTTCCTTGTGACCATCAATCTAATGGAAGTGACATAATGCTTATTTGCATTACGTCACTTCCATGCATGTGGATGCACCAATAAGGCACACTAACTTCCAGTGTCTAGAGTGGCACCGGGCACACAGCCCTGGGTGTGAGTCTCCTGCATTCAAATTATTTTGTTATGCAAACATTATTTCCAATAAAACTAACATTCTACCTCCCTATTCCTACAAAGTTTCAAATTCTGTGAAGTTACTAAGCCGTAAAAGTAGCTATAAAATATTTTTCCTGATTTCATATGGGCAGCTTGCTGAAAGCCAACACTGAAGCCTCATTAATGCATTGCAATCGATCCAGCATGGCCTCACCAACAATTATTTCACAGACATGGAATTCATTATCTCTTAATCAGCTCCCGCAGAGAGCTAAGGGCTAGAAATGCTCACGTGGTAATTGGTGCTGTTTGATTGGGCCTGTCTGCATGAACTGTAACTATCATCACATTCCAGTTGAACAGATGGCATCTCAGCAATATTGCATTTCCCTCCTGCTAAGTGAGACATCAAATAAACAACCAGTAATTTTTCATGTAAACGTTATTAGAAGTGTAGTAAAAAGAGATTCTCCATAAACACCCTGTGCTGATTCAACACTCTTCTACTGAAGGTCCATGAGTGTCAAACCAAAAATAGCTGGAAAGGTAAAAATGCCAAAGATTAGGTATAGGCACATTCACTTTCATGACAAAAACTGGATGTATGAATTAGCAACTAGTGGTTCCATGGAGATGTTAGATACAGCATTAAGCACATCCTGATGTGACAGGCAGGCAAACAGGGGACTTAGATTAAAAAACATGAAATGGAGCAACAGGATTATTGTGCCATATTTTACAGTATTACGACTGTGTAGTATGAAGACAATCGAATTATTACTATAGGAGACAATACAGTGATTATATTTGGAAATGTTGCACCAGACTGATTTCAGTAGGGTTAATACTCAACGTATTTATTGATCAAGCCCAATAAATACATGCAAAAATGTTTCTAAACAAATCTATTTTTCTTTAAAGGGCCACTGCTTCCTAGCATTTTCCAGTCGTTTTGTTCTTAGTTCCAAAAAATATCCATGCTGCCATAAATATGGTAACTCACTGTGCAGGCTGTGATAAAACCTATGGAGTTTTCACTTCTATGGCAAATACAATTGATGGGCCAGTCTCATTAGGCATTAGGCTGATACAAGAATAAAACTGCAAACTAATAGCGATGCACCGAATCTAGAATTCAGTTTGGAATTCAGTACGGGATTCAGCCTTTTTCAGCAGGATTCGGATTTGGACGAATTCTCCTGCCTGGTCGGACTGAATCAGAGTCATAATTTGCATATGCTTATAAGGGCCGGGAAGGTAAATCACGTAACTTTTTGTCACAAAACAAGGAAGTAAGAAATGTTTCTCCCTTCCCCTCCCTAATTTGCATATGCATATACAAATTCATTACAGTATCTTTCATGAAGGATTCTGGGATTCGGCCAAATCCCAAATAGTGGATTCGGTGCATCTCTACAAACTAATCCAGAAAACAAAAAAAACGTTGGAAATTGAAGCAAAAAGAAAAAAAAGTACATTCTGCCGTTAAGGGGCACATTTTCACCAGTGACAATATTATTATTATTATTATTATTATTATTATTATTATTAATAATAATAATAATAATAATAATAATAATAATAATAATAAATACTCATATTATCATATTTTACAACCAGTAACAATATTTATATTATTAATACTTGTATTTACCACCTGTGACAATATTTATATTATTAATACTCATATCATCATATATTATCATGTCATCTTTCAGTTATAATGTCACAACTGAAAGTACCTCCAATAAGAGATGCACCTGAGTCCTCCCTGCTGTGGTTGACGGTCACCTTGCTGCCATTTGTTTTACATTTTTCCTAAATTCCAGAATGTATTGAAAAGTATAATGTAACATATGATAGAACAGCATGACTACATCTTGACTCTATTAATGGTAAGGTCAAGGCTTAAAGAACTAGATAATATATCTTTATAGATAACAGATATATTGTTGGGCCCTCAGAAGCCCCAGTCTCCAAGGGAAGATGTCACTGTTAGTCTGTAGGGATTTCAATGAAGTCTTTATGCAAGAAATCTATTGTGTATGCTGGGCTGTCTCTCACCCTTCTGTTCTGATGCTGAGCTTGCTTATTTTAGAGACTGTTTTCTTACCTTGGCCTATTCTCTGACATCAATCTTTTTTGCCTATCCTGGCCACCAGTAATGGAAAGATTTTTTAAAACTAATGTGTGCTGCTTTATCAGGTCAGATCATTATTCTATTTTCCAACTAATTGTATTATAGGATAAAGACCTGGCTATAAGGCCCGCAAAATAGATATGCTCTCTCTGCTCCCAAAGGTCCTTTGGACTAAGAAAAATGGTGGCTTGTGTTATTGTGTTCTTCCTGATCTGATCTCCAACCTTCCTGCTGCTCTTTCCAAAACCCCACTAACAGCCTACTCTCTGCATTGCTAAGCAAGATATTCACCCTTGGGCATTGGTGCACAAAGTGTGGGCTTGACCTGCATGCTGGTGGTGGCTATGTAGATGTCTGAACATATTTTATGAAGCATAGGCTTCAACCATATGAAAGGCTTTTCCCATGGGTTATTAAAATAATAATTTCCATATACCTCTATTGTCACAGTTTGCTTTATATATGGAAAATTGTCATATCATATTTATCCAGCATCATATTTATCCAGCACCATAATCTTCTCTGGGAAAAATGTCCCCATTCTGCATAAATAGGCCACAACTTAGTTCCCTTCAGAGCGTGAGACACACAATTTACTTCTGTGCTGTTCTTGAATGTTTATTAGATGGACAGCAAATCGCTAATCACTTTGGTTGAAAATATATGCACATATTCATATGATATGTAAAAAGGACGCATTAATATGCAGTGTTTAAACATGCATAGCCTCATGTATATTTAATTTACAGCATTTAAAGATCAAACGTGTTATGTCAGCAATGGTCACTAGGTGTCACTGTACTCTAGGTAAAGAAGCATTTGTAGTCATTGCACCTGAAATATGATGGTGCAAAAATATTGATTTCTCTAGTAGAAAAAACACAAGGTGGTTAAATTTGATGCGATGTTCAAGAACACTCAGGGATTTCAAGAACTTTGTGTTGCCCTAATGTTACATTTTAAGTTATTACCTCCATCAACTAAGCTTAAGTGTAATAAATAGGGGACAATGGTTCTGAACTGCATTCCACCATCCCTTTCTACCCATATCTGGTAAATGTGAGCTGAACTGTGTGTGGAGCACCTTCCAACCTTTCCTAAGTTATTTAGTAAAGCACTGAATGGTCCTGCACAGTTAACACCCAGTCTACAAAGCAAAATGCCTCTTTCCACCCAACATAGGATATGACGCCACGCAACCTTGTCTTTCAACTATTTCTGGATGAGATTTATGCCTGCATCTAATTGCTATGCTAGGGAGGAATAGGAGATGATACAAATAGTAGCAGTAGGGAATAGGCTGTGGCTGTGGGATAGCAGGTATAGTAATGAGAGATGGTGGCTATAGTAGCAGTAGGGATACTAGTCTCTGGGAAGGGACTGTGACTGTGGGATAGCAGGTATAGTAGGGAGAGATGGTGCCTATAGTAACAGTGGGATAATAGTCTCTGGGAAGGGAGTATGACTGTGGGATTTAAGGTATAGTAGGGAGAGATGGTGCCTATAGTAACAGTGGGATAATAGTCTCTGGGAAGGGAGTATGACTGTGGGATTTAAGGTATAGTATGGAGAGATGGTGCCTATAGTAACAGTGGGGATAATAGTCTCTGGGAAGGGACTGTGACTGTGGGATAGCAGGTATAGTTTAGTAGGGAGAGATGGTGCCTATAGTAACAGTGGGGATAATAGTCTCTGGGAAGGACTTATGTGTGACTAGGGCAAGATGGTAACAGTAATACCTCTTATCAGTGTTGCTGAAAATTCAGTCAATAAAATAACATTTGCATGGAATCTGCCATGTTTTATATTCACAATGCAGCGATTCTGTCATTCAAATCCAGAATTGTGTCAGTGTGTCAGTGCATCAGTGCTCAAGGTGTTAAAGTACCACTCATTAGATACAAATCAGTAGGGTGTGTAAGTGCAACTCGCAAAGGGAGCCCTGAAAGTGAGACTTCTTCAAGGCAGGTGTTAATTCCACTACTCCTTTGTGTCCATATACCCTGTACTTTGCATCTTGCACCTGATGCAGCAAAGCAGACTCAATGTGTTCAAGAACCAAGTACAGGTCTATGCAAACAGCCTTTGGATAGCGGCACTTTTGCACGCAATTTTGAGCTTTGCTTTGCTTGTAATGTTATGAAATGAGCCCATTGTGTTTTTTTTTCTTCTCAGGCTCAGTTCTTGTACCATTAATGAAGACCCTGTGTTTCAGTTATGATTTGATTGGTATAGTTGGTCGCCATAGATACCTTGCTGAGTTAAATCCCCAGGAGATTTGTTTTCTCAGGGACTACCTGCAACAGTTGTTGTTTTTCACAATTATATGCAGTTTGTATGCATATTGGATGGGAAATCCGCTAATAGCCCTGCCTACTGACTGTGTTCTGTGTTTGCTCATTTGAGCAGTAAACAAAGAATTTATGAGCAGACGTTATGCTCTGCAAGTTGTTAGTGAGCCCATTGCAGCAAGAGTTAGAATTTATCACATGACTTTTCGTCCCACATAAACAAGGAAGTCAAGGGCCGCTCCTGCTGAGATTCTTGCCTCAGGCGGCAGCAAGCAGCCTGTTGCAAGGGGCGGCAAAAAGCCACCTCTTGTAACTTTAAGAGCCGAATTTTTCAGACGGCAGCAGCCCCAGAATCAGCCCTGAGGAAGTCAAAATATTTTTAAGCGCGGGTTTTATTTCACTCTTTTCCCCCTATTTACACATTCAAATTAGGATTTGGATTCAGTTTGGTATTCAGCCAAATCTTTCACAGAGGATTTGGGATTCAGACAAATCCTAAAAAAGTGGAATCGATGCATCTCTCCTTACCTGCACATTTTCGCTTCGTAAGCCTCCCCCATACTTCGTGCAACTACGTCAGAATACATGTATTCATCAAAATGCACAATTACATCTCGGCAAAAGAACATTTGCGTACTTTCGTCAGCGATGGTTTTCTCTAGCGTTACTTTCTTCCTAGCGAAACTTCATTAACTTTAATTACGCTTATGTCAATTTAAATTCCGTGGGTGTATAAAGGTCATATGTATTGCCTATGTGGACTGGCAGCCTACATGAGATTCTGTTGGGCAGTACATCTGGTTTTTATGCAACTAAAACTTGCCTCCAAATCAGGAATTCAAATATAAGCACCTGCTTTGAGGCCAATGGGAGCAACATCCAAGGGGCTGGTGAGCAACTGGTTGGGGACCACTGTTCTAGGCCATGAGCCCACCCTAAAACAAATGTGGCATGAGCTTCAAATGGTTAAAAAGTGTAACTAAGATAATTTTAACAGTTACAACTTGTAAACACATATATATATATATATATCTGTATAGTAAATTTAGATAATCTGTGAACCAATTTGAACGAACAAACTATACAAACTAAAAGACCTTTTATGTGCCATGGGCCATAGGGACCTCAGCATAAATTCCTGCTCTACCTTGGCTTCATTATCTACTCTTAATGTGCTTTTTATTGAGAATAAATGAAAAGTATTTCAGGTATGGGACCTGATTTCCAGGACCTGGGGTTTTCTGGATAACAGATCTTTTTTGTACAGTGGATCTTCATGCCTTAAATCTACTAGAAAATCTTGTAAACATTAAATAAACCCAACAGGCTGATTTTGCTTCCAATAAGAATTAATTATATCTTAGTTTGTATCAAGTACAATGTACTTTTTATTATTACAGATAAAAGGGAAATCATTTTTAAAAATTTGGATTATTTGGTTAAAGTGGAGTCTATGGAAGATGGTCTTTCTGTAATTCGGAGATTTCTGGATAACAGGTCACCAAATAACAGACCCTATGCCTGTATTACATATCTCACAGTATAACCAATATATCTCAATCTGCTTTAGAAAATACGATGGCTTCTAATGCTGCCGGTTTCCACATAACAATATACTTTATACAGTACAGGTATAGGATCCCTTATCCGGAAACCCGATATCCAGAATCCAGAAATAATTTCCTTTTTCTCTGTAATATTAAAACAGTAGCTTGTACTTGATCCCAACTAAGATATAATAAATCCTTATTGGAAGCAAAACCAGCATATTGGGTTTATTTAATGTTTAAATGAATTTCTAGTAGACTTAAAGGGATCCTGTCATCGGATCGCATTTTCAAAACGCATCATTTAATAGTGCTACTCCAGCAGAACTCTGCACTGAAATCCATTTCTCAAAAGAGCAAACTGATTTTTTTATATTCAATTTTGAAATCTGACATGGGGCTAGACATTTTGTCAATTTCCCAGCTGCCCCTGGTCATGTGACTTGTGCCTGCACTTTAGGAGAGAAATGCTTTCTGGCAGGCTGCTGTTTTTCCTTCACAATGTAACTGAAGGAGTCTCAGTGGGACATTGGTTTTTACTATTGAGTGTGGTTCTTAGATCTACCAGGCAGCTGTTATCTTGTGTTAGGGAGCTGTTATCTGGTTACCTTCCCATTGTTCTTTTGTTTGGCTGCTGGGGGGAAAAGGGAGGGGGTGATATCACTCCAACTTGCAGTACAGCAGTAAAGAGTGATTGAAGTTTATCAGAGCACAAGACACATGACTTGGGGCAGCTGGGAAATTGACAATATGTCTAGCCCCATGTCAGATTTCTAAATTGAATATAAAAAAATCTGCTTTTTCTTTTGAGAAACAGATTCCAGTGCAGAATTCTGCTGGTGCAGCGCTATTAACTGATTAATTTTGAAAAAATTTTTTTCCCCATGACAGTATCCCTTTAAGGCATGAAGACCCAAATTACGGAAAGATCCATTATCCAGAAAACCCCAGGTCCCGGGCATTCTGGATAACAGGTCTCATACCTGTATATATTTTTTCTGCTGTGTCGTTACTCCATTCATTATTTTTCTTTTATCTGTTTCCTATTAAACTTTTAACATTGCTGCAAACAACGGAACGCCTGCATTGTCTTTCTGCAGTTCTTCATTATTGGCCGCACAGCAGAATGGGGATCTGCACAGGACAAGTCACTATTTTAAATAATGTGGGTAATGAGTGCAAATGGCAGTTGGATCTGGTAAATGAGTGACTATTTCAATCCAAAAATGAAAACTAAAAAATGTTTTTTTTTTCCAGACTAATTTTAGGGAAAAAAAGTAATTTTAAAAAAGGCGGTCTTATTCACAATTAAAAAGGTTTCTGTTGCCGACTAGAAAGAAATAAGAGTGTGTTTTTATTCCGTTCTTCCCATGTGAGTAATAAAGTTATTAGTTACTGTGTAATAATTCCGAGTGTGAGCACAGGTGCAGTGGTCCCCGATGAGCGCCGGCTGCTTGGATATAGAAGAGATGAGATCTGTTGTATTAGCACCAGCCTCCCCCTCCTCCTCCCCAAAACGATAAGCGCAAAGGTCTCTTGTTAGCAGGCAGGGGAGCGTTGCTTTGTTAGCACGCCTCGTTTTCAGGTGTCGCTCCTCATTTGGGAATGAGAAGAAAAATAAGAATATCAGAAAGTGATTATTGAGCCCTGAGGGAGTTGTGAACAAGTGTGAGGAGCAGGGGGGACCTCTCCCGTGTTACTCAATAGGCAAATTAAGCCGTCTCTCTTAGTTAGGGAAAATTTTCAATATCCATCTTCCCCCAGGAGAGGAACCACCAGCCTGGCCTTTGGCTGCTATTCATCTACTGCAGCTAAGATTTTATGGGCTCATGCAGCTTAGGGAAATTGCTGCCAGCGTAAGCCAAATCTTTTCCTACCCCCCTCTACGTTTCCAGAACACATTGGCAAGTGCAGCACCCGATTATGATTTTATGGTCTCATTGTCTGCAGCCATCATGGCACCCAGTCCCTACATAAACTCTAACCCAACTCCCATAATGCATGTCCCCCTCATTATCTCTCTTACTGCTCACTTGGTGAACCCTCGGGGACCAGCGCATGGCAATGTATGAAACCAAGGGTAACTAAACACACCTTTTTATGTTCCCAGGTGCTGTGGAAGATAAAGAGAAATCTGCTGCATTAGAATGTAATTGTCACAGACACATTTTGAAATTTTAAAACGATTTTTTTTCTGTTATTAAAACACAAAATAGGAAATGAAAAAAAAAGAAAAAAAAAAAAAAAAGAAAGAACAAAGCCGGACATGGTCTAATCATGAGTGATAGCAGGAGCCACCGCACAGAGATTAGTTTTAAGTGATTCATGCAATTTTTGGTTCCTGCTAAGATGGAATGATTAAAATATCAGTGTGAGAGAGAACCCCAAGGCCTCGCTTTTATTTACACAAGCAATTGGCTTTGTCTCATTTTAGTCTGCTGACTCCAGTTTTAACCTTTATACAATATAACCTTTACAAAAATGAGGCATGCAATAATAACATCAACATATATCCTAGCTTGGTGGATTCAATTCAGCGCCTTGCTATAACACTATTCTTATCTATGCTCATTGTTTAGTAATAAAAATACAGTGTCCCTTACCCATGGTAGAACAAAATCATGTAGAAGCTGATTATTGAAAGGATACTTGACAAAGGGGCTTGCCCCAAAAGGTTGCACGTTCCCACGAATAAACAGCAAGGGGTAACCCTGCATTTCTTCACCTTGAGTGCCAATGTTTCCCCTTTTCGTTGCCCTATATACTGTACATTGTGCACCAGGTTATCTATAAGAAGGTGTGTTAAGTGAGTGCTCTGCTTCACCTGTTCCAGAACCTGATTATTGCCCATGCTTCCATAAAACCATAATCGTTGAATAATTACATTATATACCAACAAATCAGTATACGAGTATGGGACCTGTTATCTAGAATGCTTGGGACCTGGGGTTTTTCTGGATAAGGGATGTTATGTAATTCGGATCACCATACCCTATGTCTACTAAAAAAAATAAACATGAAATAAAACCAATGGGATTGTTTTGCTTCCAATAATAATATTAATTATATCTCAGTTGGGATCAAGTACAAGGTACTGTTTAGGCCTTGCTGTAATTCTGAGCTTTCTGGATAGCAGGTTTCCAGATAATGGATCTTATAAGCGTATCTGTAAATATGTTATATATTTATAAGATCCGTTATCTGGAAACCTGCTATCCAGAAAGCTCCAAAATACAGCAAGGCCTAAGCAGTACCTTGTATTGTATAGTATACAATATACATACAAACAAAGAGTGTATTAAGTGAGTACATACAACCTGTATGTATTCACTTAATACATTTTTTTTTGCTGAAAATTGTTGCTGGTCTTTTTAAAAAAAAAACGTGTGTTTTAGTTTACCTTGCACCTGGGTATCGTTTTGAAGTAGAATGCCACCCTAATAATATATATATATATTTATATACTGGGGGGCCTGGGGCCCACCGGTGCTACTGTCCCAGGGCCCCCCTTCGGACCCCGGACTCTCGCCGCTCGTTTATTACGTGCGTGCACTTTTTTTTGCCCACAAGGGAGGTCGCAACACAATGCCAGGAAGATTATCCAGGGGCCCATCGGGTTTTTTCCTGGGGTTCCGCCGGCCCAGTCCAACCCTGAATATATTTATAATCTTATTATCTTTTTTTGAACAGGTACAATCACACATAGACAGGTGTACTAAAAAAAAGTTTAAAGGTATGGGACCTGTTATTCAGAATGCTCGGGACCTGGGTTTTTCCAGGTAACGGATATTAATTTGGATCAAGTAAACATTAAAAAAACCCAATAGGATTGTTTTGCCTCCAATAAGTATTCATTATATCTTAGTTTGGATCAAGTATAAGGTACTGTTTTATTATTACAGAGAAAAAGCTAATTAATTTTTAAAAATGTGTATTATTTTGATAAAATGTGGATCCCATACCTGTACTTAGTCATACACATTGAGCTAAGCGTTTCGGGGTGATCTGAGAATCTGGTGCTAGGGAGCCTGCCCAAATTTCAGGCTCTCTATTCTTCAAGAGGACTGAGTGACCAGCTTTTATCAACCTATGTATCCACCTATACACAATAAGATATATTTATTGTAAATGTGCTTGTCTATGTGGGATTCAATGAATGTCTGCTCTAAATCACCTTACCCAGAGCACCGAAGGGTGAACTTGGTGAAAGCAAGTCTGGAATGGGACTAAAAAAAGGCCCTGGCATTTTGCCCTCCACCAGCCGAAAAAATAGTGACTGTCTAAATTTTCTTGCATCCATTGATTTGTTTTTTGTTCTACAATTATTTTTTTTTAACCCATCATGGTTTTTTTTGCAATCTTCCTCCCTAAAAATTATTTTGTGCACAATGCAAAAAAATGTGACTCTAAGCAACATTCCACTAAACGTTAATTAATCATTTTCATTGGTTTTAATGGGCTAAATTAAAATGATCTAGAACAATGTAACAGGAGTCAGGTCTATGCCAGGTCTTTACATTAGCTTTAAATACATTAGCTTTAATCAGCGGCTTGTACACTGTTTCAGGGGTCAGAGCCAGGAGGGCAGTCAATGTAAACAGATACTGCTTTCAATTGCAATTACATTTACTAATAACTTTAAAACCACTGACATGTGATGAATGTATATTGGAATGCTCGGGACCTGGGGTTTTCCAGATAACGGATCTTTCTGTAATTTAGATCTTCATACCTTAAGTCTACTAGAAAATCATGTAAACATGAAGGGGCAGATTTACATAGGGTCGAATATCGAGGGTTAATTAACCCTCGATATTCGACTGCTGAATATAAATCCTTCGACTTCGCATATCGAAGTCGAATGATTTACCGCAAATATTTTGATTGAACGATCAAACGAAAAATCGTTCGATCGAAGGATTTTAATCCATCGGTGGAACGATCCTATGGGGACCTTCCCCATAGGCTAACATTGCACTTCAGTAGGTTTTAGGTGGCGAAGTAGGGGGTCGAAGTTTTTTTTTTAAAGAGACAGTACTTCGACTATCGAATGGTCGAATATTCAAGCGATTTTTAGTTTGAATCGTTCGATTCTAAGTCGTAGTCAAAAGTCGAAGTAGCCAATTCGATGGTCGAAGTAGCCAAAAAAAACATTCGAAATTCGAAGTTTTTTTATTCTATTCCTTCACTCGAGCTAAGTAAATGGGCCCCGAAATAAACCCAATAGGCGGGTTTTGCTTCCAATAAGGATTAATTATATCTTAGTTTGGCTCAAGTACAATGTACTGTTTTAGTATTACAGAGAAAAAGGAAATCATTTTAAAAAATTTGGATTATTTGGATAAAATGGAGTCTGTCAGTCAGCCTTTCCATAATTCAGAGCTTTGTGGATAACAGATGACAGGAGATAACAGGTTTCCAGATAATGGATCTCATACCTGTACTTGTGGGCAGAGCTAATGCAGTGCTCCAAGATACAGTTATGGGACCTATTATCCAGAATGCTAATTATCTCTTGGGATCAAATACAAGGTGCTCTTTTGTTATTACAACAAAAAAGGAAATATGTTTTAAATTCTTAAATTATTGGATTAAAACGGAATCTATGGAAGACAATCTTCCGGTAATTCGGACCATTCTGGATAACAGGTTTTGGGATAACCGATCCTATACTGTAATAAGTTATTGGTAAGAATGTTGAAAGATTTCCAGCCTACTCATCATAAATGACAATCATCTTTACCCGATTAATAGCAATATAGGATTTGGCAAATGAAAAATAATTAACCAAATAACAATAACAAATAAAGCCCATTTGGAGTTCAACCTTGACTACTGAACTGTTGTTCCACTTAAATTTCCATGTCAGATGGAGCAGATTCGGCCATTTTGCCAGCAACCTTTCATATGTTCTAAAACAAAAGTCAACACTTAAAAGTAAATGTTTTTTTCTATACAGGTATAGGATCCCTTATCCGGAAACCCGATATCCAGAAAGCTCCAAATTACGTAATGGCCGTCTCCCATAGACTCCATTTTATCCAAATAATCCAAATGTTTAAAAAGGATCCCCTTTTTCTCTGTAATAATAAAACAGTAGCTTGTACTTGATCCCAACTAAGATCTAATTAATCCTTATTGGAAGCAAAACCAGCCTATTGGGTTTATTTAATGTTTAAATGAATTTCTAGTAGACATAAGGCATGAAGACCCAAATTACGGAAAGATCCGTTGTCCGGAAAACCCAAGGTCCCGAGCATTCTGGATAAGAGGTCCCATACCTGTACAATGTTTTTGAAAGCAGTACATGGAAGCAACTCTTTTCAGCATTCCATAACATTGCTGGCCTTACAAGTTGGTAATAGGTTAATGCCAGACATCCAACAGAATCCCTGCTAATTTCTGTAACGTTTTCCCACTGTTTGCCGGCACAGACTGAAAGTCTTTGATGACTGTCCTAATCAGCACGTGTTATGTTCTAATATCAAATTAACATTGCAGTCTGTACGGCAGTACTTGGTCCCCTGTCTTGATATTCACCTAGGGGGGCTCACCTAATTAATTAATTAACAGCAATCCATTATCCCTTTACTAAATCTTCACGTTAGAACTGATGATAAAGTCTGGGAAATTAAAAAGGAAAGTATCACTGAGAAATAACCATGTCTTGTCGTGTTTCCCCCAGTCAGCCAGAGCAGAAACGGTGTATTTTTGTAGTAGGATTGTGTCTTTCCATAACGCTACAGGTATGGGATCTATTACCTACAAAACCTCTTGGGTATTCTGGATATGGGGTCTTTCTGTAATGCGGAGCACCATGCCTTAAGGCTACTTAAAACATAGTAAAATAAATTGTTCTGCCTTTAGTCTGTGTTCTTGCTAAATTTTTGCAAAGAATTGGGTCTTGTCTATGAAATATGGAGGAAGTTGCAAAGCAAAAAATATAAAGACATGTACAAAATGCCCTGTATTTTATACTTTGCGCCTTGCCCTGTGTGTTGCCCACTGAGGCATATTTATTAGGGATATTAAAGAGTAAGAGTTGCACCTTACTCTGTATGGAGAGTTACCTGTGTTTAGCAGCATTGCAATCGCCAGAGATGGGGATCCCCTGAGACTGGGGATGCATCAAATTCATAATATATGGATCTGGATGCACCAAATAAAAATATATCCATCCATACCAAATCTGAACCTTAATTTACAAATTATACCTGGCTAGAATTTCACCAACCTGTACCAGCAATGTATTTTCCAGTATATTCTGCCTTTCCCTGCTACTCTCTTCATAATGCCCACCACCTCTTTAAGCTTGCCTCCTCATTAATTTTCGGCCTGCGTTGGCCATTATGTCATAGCCCCACACCGTTGCATTGAAACACCACCCCCTATTGGGTCATAACCCCTTCATGTGACACCATTGATCTGCCCCTTTCAATTCTGCCTACATGCTCCTGTGGGTAAGCTAAGGGTGAGTTGATCAGTTGTATACAGCTTTAAAGGAGAACTAAACTCCCCTTTAGACAAAAGTCCACCACTGGCCCACTCCGCTGCTCCCCCCTGCCTCCCACCAGCAGAGTGCTACAGCGGATTATGTGTCCCCTCTAGGAATACTGACCCGCACCTGCAGAAGAGTGAAACGGAGCTCACGGGCACCTTCTTCCGGTGCTTTGGTAATCTTCGGGCTTTTTCCTTACCTTCGGCAATTTCCGGCTCTTTCTGCGCATGCACAGTTGTAAGGAACCGGAAGATTGCTCCAACTTCACGAATACCGAAGCAATAAACATGTCGCCCGGGGACTTTTGCCTAAAGGGGGGTTTAGTTCTCCTTTAAGGTCAAGTGACTTTAAGGGCAAGTGTACACATTGTTGATTGTCCACTTTACTCTGTAGGCATTTTGTCCAGAGGTGGAGGAAAGTAGATTTGCTAGCATGCAGTGCACCCCTATCTGGAACACCCCTATCTTCTGCATCATGATAAACACACAAACTGGGCAGCTCCATTAAAAGCAATGTGCTGAGGAACCCTGTAACTAATGCCTGCTTATGGCAGGAGTAAAGTGTAGGGTTCCCTAGTGCCTGTGTGAGTTGCAATCTGATCAGTTGCACTGTATATTTAATGGAAGTGCTCCCTGTATTGTCCCTAGTGCTCCAGCACTTGAGCTCCTGCCATTGGTAAATGAGCCCTACTGTTTTATTAATACAGAGAAAAAGCAAATCAGCCATAAATTAAAGGGCTAGTCAAAGACTTTCTACTGAACTGACACGTCTACATTGATGAATGTGTTGCTATCCTGACTTTGTCAGACCCAGTTGCTATTTGGGTCACCCACTATCTTACAAAAGATTGAAGCGCCACTCAGGATCTGCTTACCAAAGTACAGTCTACATCAAGGGTGCCCAAAAGGTAAATTGGTATCTACCAGTAGACCTTTAGCTGGGGATCAGTAGACCTCAAGATGAAGGGGCAGATTTACTAAAGGGCGAAGTAGCTAACGCTAGCAACAATTCGCTAGCGTTACCACCCACCAATTTACTAACGGGCGCAGGGGACAATTCACTAGCGAAAGAGACTGGCGGTAGCGGTCATTCGCACTCGGTCGCCAGGTGAATGCTCGCTCTGGCTAATGGACGTAACTGTGCAAATTCACAAAAATGCGGATTTTACTGAGCGTTACCTCTTTCACCAGATTTGTCTTCACCAGCTCAGACCAGGCAAGTGCAATGGAGTAGCTAGATCTTCCTCAATCACTTATATTATATTCTGTGAGCCGAAAATGCATCAAAGTTCAAAAAACGCTGACATCTTTTCCTTTTTCAGAGTGATACCCTGCAAAAGTCCTGAATAATTTTTTTTTTTTTTTTTTTAACCGGCCTCCCCCATCCATTTTCCAACTTATGGAATATTAACTTTACAGTGGGCTCATGTGTAGGGCATTAAAATAACTCTATTGTCTTTAATATGGTTCCCTGGACATGTGGTTTAACAGTGGAAATGTTAAGTCTATGAACCAACATTGACAATAAAGACATCCCAACAGCTTTAAATTTCCCGCCCTATGCAAATTAACCTGAGCGCAGAAATTAATGGGCATCTTCGTTTTGAAATGCTCGCATTACAGAAGTACCACTAGTGAAAAGTCGGCAACGTTAAGGCACCCAGGATGAAACTCCGCATATTAGTGAATTAGCGTTGTCTGAGCGCATTTGCGCCTGTCGAAGTGTTGCAGTGTGTGCAAAGCGGACACTGGCGAATTTTCGCTAGTTAGTGAATCTGCCGCAATGTCAACAAACAGCTTGTCTAAATCGACCTCCTATTCATGCTTTTCATTCAGATATTTATTACTTTAAGGTTACATAACAAATAGTGGTTAAATATAGCAAAATACATTTTCTCATGAATCAATATAATATTGAAGTTATATTTTCCATGGAACAGAATGCTTACAATGGGATAGGACATCATAAAAAGTAGACCTCACATTAGTAAAGTATCTGCACTCCTGGTCTGCATGATAGCAGATTTTGATTCATACATGTCCCATATTTGGATTCAGGGTCGGACTGGGGGGCCTGGGGCCCCCTACTGCGATTTGCCGAGCTCGGCGCGTCTGTGCACGCTCGGTGTGCATGCATGAACGCCGCCATGCACATGTGCGAGCGGCGTTGCTTGGTGCGCATGCACGAGCGTTGATGTTCATCGCCGAAAACATTTTTTCCCAAAATTTTAATATTGGGAGAGGGGGTCTGGCCCGGCGGGGGCCCAAGAGGGTCAGGGGCCAACCGGGTTTTTTCCCGTTGTCCCGCCGGGCCAGTCCAACACTGTTTGGATTACAGTACGTGTTCATTATTATTTGTATACAGATAAAGGAATTGCAGCCATTTTCCAAAATAACAGAGGCACCCAAACTTTTCTGATCCTGCTGTTTGCAGATTTGTTTTACTTCTTGCTTTTATTGCTGTTGAAAAAACATAAGTGCGAACAAAATATGCAATCAGAATTTTACCACATATACAAAGAGAACCCCCTTATGTGCCTATTCTTTCATTTCTGTGAAAAGGAAAATAAATCTGAGATAAGACCACTCCAAATAAGTTAAAGCAAAGGTCGTGCTAGTCTAAGGGCCTGCTAAGCTTTGGTAACTGGACAGTGGCCTCTATTTACCCACCAATCAAATAGATGCCCGTCTGCACTGACCAGTGCTCAGATTAAGCACTTTAACAGCCCTTTGTGCTGGGAGCTCAGAGGTACAAGGAATAAGAGGCTTACATAAAAAAGCCCCAGCATCTAATCAGCAGCATTGAGACCATAATAGGCAGCTAGCCGTGCTCGGCTTTCAGCAGAGAAGGGGGAAATTGAGAGAGAGCGGAGTCATCTGGGAAGAAGTGAAACACCTCTGAATTGGAGATTTGGGGGTAGGAAAGGTATCCTGCGGCTTGGAAATTGAACTTGCTATTGCTGCGAAGGTAAACGCATTGTCCTAGAAGCTTTAAAAGTTCTAAAAGGGAGAAACTATAAAGAAAAATGTTAAGAAAAATAAAAATTAAAAAAAATAATGTATATTTTTAGAAAAAAATGTAGGCCAGCATGCTGGTTGAGAGTAGGAATGGATAGGCATGATAGCAACAGTAACACTTTCTTCTGCCTTTCTGAAAATAACACACTTTTGTGTTATTCTGTTATTTTGTTACCCAGAAGCTTTGGTTTTGTACAGAGCTCTGTACAACGCTGCATGAACTGGGCTCTGGGAAACAGCAACTGGATTCTTCTACACAATGGGTTCCCCGTGGGTGAGAGTTCATGTTCATGGGATTCATTTCCACCTTTCTTTCTTCTGTGATAGTGTTGGGCCAGATACCAAAGTGAATCCCAATTCTGATTTGTTTATTTAAATTCAAAGGGGTGGTTCAACCTTAAATTAACTTTTAGTATTTTATGGAACTGCCAATTCTAAGCAACCTTTCAATTGGTCTTCATTTTTTTTTTTTTATAGTTTTTTAATTATTTGCCTTCTTTCATTTTCACCATAAAAATGTACGGAGAGAGACAGTATTTCACTCTAGCGGACTTTGGTGATCTCTAACGTTACTCTTTGATAAATATACCTCTTAGAGTTAGGCTTTTCAATGAAGGTTTGTAGCCTTGGGTATCAGGATAATGCTGGAACCTCTTATCCTGTAGATCCATTGTGCAACCCTTCTTATTTAGCAATTATCTTCTTTCCTACAACATTACTGTAAAGTCCTGCATACAGTAATTTTACTGGCACCATACAAATAAATGATGATATTGATAATTGATTTAATCCAATACACATAGCCATAACACATAGGATAGAACTCCACAAGTGCTTTTTGTCGGATCGACGCGTGGCGACAAGTTGGATAGAGATGCAGGCGTCAAGTTTCTAATTGGATTGAATGAAAAGTTGCAGGTAAAAACTACATTACATTTTGACGCGACACAACTGTCGGATGTGGACGCAGAAATCAGTATCTTCATCCGACAGTCGGACCGTGTAGGTTTTACCTCCGACTTTTCATTCAGTCCATCCGACTTGTTGTGTGCATTTGTCGCTGGGCGTTGATCTGATGCAAAACGCTTGTGGAGTTCTACCCTTATAGGACAAGCTAACGCCTAATCCTAGAACCACTTAGCAAAACATAATACACCTAACTCCAATGAAGAATAATACCCTGTCTGGGTAATCCGGTTAGCCATGGTATTAGGCATAATTCAGTTTGTACACATCTGAGATAGATCAAATAAACACTATCAAACATATACAGGTGTGGGATCTGTTATCTGGAAACCCATTATCCAGAAAGATCAGAATTATGGGAAGGCCATCTTAGACAGACTCCATTTCAATTAAATAATTTCATTTTTTAAAAACGATTAACTTTTCCCTGTAATAAGACGAGAGTACCTTGTACTTGATCCCAACAAAGATGTAATTAATACTTCTTGGAGGCAAAACAACTCTACTGGGTTTATTTAATGTTTTTCGGAAATTACCCCTTATCCAGAAAACCCCAGATCCCAAACATTCTGGATAACTGGTCCCATACCTGTGCAACTTTATGAGGTGACACTATGAAACAGTCCTCCCATACCTTATCTTTCCAAAATAGTTTTTTTAAATATATGAACGACAGAAGTCATTCAATATCTCTCTGAACTTGCTGAAAGGACAAATCAGCAAGTTCAGAGAAATACAGGCAGCAAAAAGCATCAGCCGTGCACTTTCTCATGTTCGACATACACTGACATTCCATGAGCCGTATCTAAGTAAATATCCCGGTCACTGCAGGTTACCATCAGAGTGAGAAGATGAAAACCCCATCTGCTTATAGAAAGGCCGGCACACAAATAACCCAATGCTCTTATCCTGCTACTCAGAAAGAAATGACACATACACGGAAGTGTGGGGGCTACAGACGAATACGTATAGGGGACTAAACTTTAAACAATTAAAATAAAGACAAAATTCGAAGAAGGCTACCAATGGGAATGTGCCTCCACCACAGAGTTACTCGCACGCTGTATATTTATATTGTATTTATAATATTGACTTACTTTATTTTAAATGTGATTAGGAAGGACTATGAAACTTTCTTCTAGCACACACGATTTCTATCTTGTTTTGAATCCAGGGCTGGATTATGATCTTCGGGAAACCAATTTCTACTTAGCCAATCATTTCGGCACTGAGACCCCCTAAAAGGCGGCATTGGGTTGCACCATTTTACAGCTAACCGGATACTTTAATACAGTACTGGATAAAGTGTTTTTTGAATAAATAAGCCTTCTCTCGTTTCCCTCTTCCCTTTCTCTGCTTCTCCCCCATTAGTTTCTCTTCTCTACTAGACTCACTCACTGGGGCAGATTAACTAAAGGCCAAAGTGGCTAACGCTAGTGACTTTTCGCCAGAAATCCCATCTGCAGGGACATCACCAATCCAGGCGCAGACGAAATTTGCTAGCAAAAGAGACCATTGCTAGCGTTCGTTCGCACTCTTTCACCAGGCGACTTTTCCCTCTGGTCGCCTGGTGAAGCGAATTTTCACTAGACACAAACCAATGATAGCGAAGCTTCGCTATGAAATGCTCGCACTGAAGAAGTATCGCTAGTAAAAAGTCGCCAGTGTTCGGTGCCCAGGACGCAACTTGGCATTTTAGAGAATTAGCCTAGTGGTAACGAATTTACGCCTGGCAAAGTGTGTGAATCGGTCGCTGGCAACAATTTTCCCTTTAGTAATTCTGCCCCACTGTCTTATCTTTCTGCTTCTGTCTTTCTACGTTTGTTATATACAAAACCTTTGTTATAAAACATTCTGCTAAAGATATAAGACTAATGGCACACAAGGAATTTTTTGCACTGCGTTTCAACAAAATAGCAAAAAAACCTAATTACACTGAAAGGCATGATAAACCCATGGGGAGTACAGAAGCTGTCATCCACCTGTGAACGCCAGTAGAGGTATGGGATCCGTTATCTGGAAACCCATTATCCAGAAAGTTCCGAATTTTGGGAAGGCCATCTCCCTTACACTCCATTTTAATTAAATAATTCACATTTTTTAAAAATGATTTCCTATATATATATATGTGTGTGTGTGTATGTGTGCGTGTGTACAGTATGTGTGCGTGCAAACACATTACTTTCCTCTTAACATTTGGGGAGGGGGATGGTAGCAATATAAAAGATTTTCGTGGCCCTGTGACTTCTAGTTTAGCCCTGGGGATGAGCCTTTGTTAAGGCCGCAAACATGTCATTGTACCATAAGATGTATATTTGCCAAAGGATGATATGGATGAATAGGCAAGAAAAATAAATAAACACAACAGAAGACAAAGCAGGTTATTGTTATTATACTCTAAATGGAAATTCTGCACAAAAATTCCTTTGTACATAGTATTCATTTTTATGGAGAATTTGGAGGAGAATTATCGGTTGACTTTGATAGGCACCTTAGAGACCTGTTTTTCCTTTCTGAATCAGTGGCGGTGGAAGCCATCAGGCAGGTGCTTTGTGTGTCAGTGAGAAACACTGAGAGGGAAGTGTGTCACGCATGGACTTTGTGGGTTGAAATACTATTTGTACAATCTGGGGTCAGGAAATGTTCATCTTATTGGATTGTGTAGACGTACCCCATGCTGCCAGGCTGCCGTTGCCTGAGAGGAAGAGTATGTCTACTGAGGTTGGACCAGCAAATAAGCTTTTAGATCTTGCACCAGTCACTTAGGACCGCCGGGGCCCAATTTCATTCATAAACTCATCTGTCTGTTTATATTGCAGCCAATGATACAGCTCTAAAATACACTTAGGCTTTCAGATGGAGAAAGGATGCCTATTGCCCCCCAACAAGAAGGCGAGAGAGAGGGTTGCAGGTGGGGAGGTGGTGCCTGAGGCGGTCTGCACTCCCCCTCATACACACACACATTGCTTAGAGTCCCTCATAAATAAAGCATGCAGCAGGGAAGGAGCCAGGAGGAAGAGGTCCACATCGCGTGCAAATCCATCTGACTGACTTCACGTCTCATCACAGCTCCTAATCGGAGATGACATGTTACAGTAAAAGTACTTTAGGAAATCAATATTAAATTCACAGCCTCTGACATCCCGGGACATGAAAGATAAAAGGGGAAATAAGGCATGAGGTAAACAGAGGAACAGGAGCTGCTGGGGGCAGAAGGAGAGAGAGAGAAATGTAGGGGAGGGTGCGGTGGGGACTGTAGGGAAAAGACGTACAGCGATAGGCATGTTTTTATACCAAGGTCCCGACATCGATGAAAACATTAGGAGCACGGCACGCAAACTCTTACACACAACAAACAGCAAGAATAAATAAATCAATAGCAGGAGAGGGGAGGGGTGGTGTGTGTGCACCAGGCTGTGCGTGTGTGAGTCTATTGTAACCTCATTCTGTGCAGCCACTGACCGGAAAAGGTGAAAGAGGATCACAGTGATTCCGCTGTGGATTTTAAGAGGAGCAAAAGAGAAATATTGACATTGTTCTGCGCACGCATACGGCGTGATATATTTATATTTATGTAGAGAGGCTTGTAAATTGGAATAGCTTTTTAACAAGGCGGCGTTCGAGGTTTTTCCTCCCAAGGCAGGGAGGTTTTAGGGTAGGGCGGAAAGGTCCTTTGCATTGTGTCCCCAGCATCGTAGGGGTCTTATGTTGTACCGAGAGTAGCGCAACTGCTGAGAATTGTTGTCCAACAGCAGCTGGAGGGTTGTACATTGGGCAGCCTTTATATGACTTCCCCCTTGGTGGTGCCACCAAGGCCCAGGCTGAGATTTAAAATAGGCCCTGCTATTTCAAATACACAGAGAAACAAACAGCCCCCTACCAGCCCTATAAATAGTACTGTCTATGGCATCTTATAGCAGCCCCTCTGACATTTGCCAGAATCCAGGATTGCCAGTCTGGACCTGCCAGTTGTTCTGCATTGCCAACATTAACATTGCTCCTTGGGTTCCTGTCTTGTTCCTCCAGCGTGCCAAGAGAGAAGACTCTATATTTATCTCGACAAATACAAAACAGATCACATTGCAAATGACTGAGCACCAAGCAAGATCCATATGTATTAATGTACTTTACATAAGCTTTTTTATAGCCAGGCTGAAAAGTGATACAGTGACAGGCACCCAGTGACAGATTGCTAGAGCTCAGATTATATATAGCAAGAGATCTGACAGTTAGAGATGGGAAGAGAGACAGCTAGCAACAGAAAAAAAAGACAGACTGACAAAGACTCTATAGGAACACCGACATGCAGATAGAAATAGCACATAAAGATAATAGATACCATTTCAAGGAGATAAAAATTGGCATTAATGCCTCTTCTCGTTAATGAATGCAGTGGGCACAGCTCAGCTGGCAGATTATTTGTCTTTGGTGGGGGGCCAACATTATTAACACCCCAATCCATGTCTGATCAGGGCTTGGTCACCTACTGAACAAGACAGCTGTTGGCCAAGAATCATTTGAGGCTGAGAATGTGGTTCTATCATGATGAAGCTGCATCAGCCCCAACATGTAATATAATCAGAGGCCCAGGGGCCCAACGATACGTATGATAAGGCAAAGCTAGCCCACCAATTAGGAAGACTAATTGGACAAAGATTTTTCAAACACATGGATCTGCCCATCCATATCCAACTTCAATTTATTAACCACAAGATATGCATCTGACACATGTTAGACTCTTGACAATTGTTTCCCCCTGAATCTGTGATCTACAAGTAGAGCAGATGCATATATCATATGGCTAAATGCCCTTAGGTATCTTATATTATTTAGAGTTTTAGTTGAATGTATGTTTATTATGGCAATTATGGACAAGATGCATGTGCATGAGTGGGTGGCTTGGGTAACGACTGAAAAGTCACCTGCTACTCATTTTCAGTTTGTTTCCTGGATTCCTCACCGCCCACATACTAATCACACCTAAATATTATACTATTCCAACGCAACCCTCCCCCCTAGTATATATCTAATGCTTCCTCTCCATATCTCATTGTAATTCTGCAAGCAAAGGTCCTCCCCGCTCCTGTATAATCCGTAGCTCACTTGTCCTTGCTATATATAACTCTGGATAAACATGCATGCTATATACAGGCAAATAAATATTAATAATGATACGTAGAATGTAACCTTTTCTGCTGTGGGGTGAAAGGGATTGTGATGCTCGCATGTAGTCAGCAGAGAATAGAACCACACACTCAACAAAAAAATCCATGAAAATCACACATTAGCTGTTAACAATACACACATGACATTACTAAGGTATAGGAGCTGCTGCCTCAGCTCTTTAAAACAAGGGACATTAAATCTTCCATCTGCATTGCTATTTATGAGGTCACATAGGTGCAGACTGCATGGAGTTCTGTGAAGTTAAACTAATTGCTCATTAGCCATTTATCAACTGGAATTCATGTTTGTCTGGTTCCACTAAACAGAGGTGGCAAATATACAATCAGATATACTAAGGGCTGGTTTAAGGGCTCTTACAGACGAGGAATAGACGCATTTAGCTTTTTCCAATGGGGCTGTACTCACACAGGCGCGTGTAGGCGCCGAACGCAGGAAAAATGCAGCATTTTGCGTCTCAACCTGCGTTCGGCGCCTACACGCGCCTGTGTGAGTACAGCCCCATGTGAAAAAGCTAAATGCGTCTTGTTTATATAATATAAAAATATCTGGAACGGTCCAATTCCTATGACGGACGAATGGCTAGTGTCAGAGGGTTGATATTTGTCACCCCCGCCCTCTATGACGCCATAACGCTATAGGGCCCAAGGCAGGATGGACTAATGGTCTACTGTGGACAATGGTCAATAATATAGCTTATACTAGGCCATACAAACAAAAGATCATCACTCTGTTACTTAAATTCCAGAGTGTCTGTTGGGGCCCCTTTCTACTGAAGTGCGGCTCAGATTACTGGAAATACCACAATAGCCTTGGTTAGCCGATAGCTGATTGCGAGGCTGTGGACCGTTGGAGCTAGGCACAGTATGTTACAACATTCCTTTGATAACATGTAAGACTAAGTAAATCATTTAGACATTAATTGTATAAGGAGGAGACAGACTATGTATGGTATTTCCGTGAAACCCTTGTCACAATTATTGTAAAAGCCTTCTGAAAGCTATATAATGCCTGGACCAAGAGGAGGGTCTTTGGTAAGTCCTTGGCTGACATTCTGTGTGTTACTCCAACAGCTTACCCAGACAAAACTGTTGTGTTGTATTATGTAAGAATAAATTGCCTGACTATTGCTAAAGGTTTTCCTTTACTGAGTTTTGTCTTACACGAGGTTAAAATGGTACTACTAAAATTACCATCAGTCTATTCCTGCGCTCCCCTGCGGCTGAACGCAGAAAAACGGAACGCAGGGGAGCGCAGGTAAAAACGATTGTCTGTAAGAGCCCTAAGGGTAGCACTGAACCCCTAGGATTAGGACGGACACTGGAAACAGGTTGGTGGGGTTGATTAAAGCATACACAGTCTAATAATTGTTACATATCTTTCTGTTGTTATCCAGGATGCTCAGGATTATTCCGGATAATGGATCTTTCAGTCATTTGGATCTCCATACCTTAGGTCTACTAAAATATCATTTAAAAATTAATTCAACGCAATTGGACTGTTTTGCCTCCAGGAATTAATTATATCTGAGTCGAGTACAAAGTACAGTTTTGCTACTACAGATAAAAATTAAATCATTTAAAAAAAATAGAATTATTTGATTACAAATAGAGTCTATGGGAGATGGCCATCCCATAATTTGGAGTTTTCTGGATAATGGGTTTCTGGATAAAATAATCCATACCTGCCTATGCCAGGAATGCCCAGTCTACATCTGTCTAGCTGCAAAGGCCAAGATACCAACAGAATTCAACTTTTATAGTGCGGCTTTAAAAACAGGTAGTGAAACATCCATGATTTATATAGTTTCCCCCATTGCTTTTGGAAGAAGGCTCCAGCTCTCCTGCATGGGCTGTGTTGCCTCACACCCTTTTCTAACTCTGGGGAACCACAAAAAACATTATTTAATGAGCAGGAGATCATAATTTACCCCTCCCCACAATATCTCTATGACTGTGGGATGGAAAGGTGCTTAAAACAATTCCCATGGGGCAGATTCACTAACCTGCAAAAAAGTCGCCAGCGACCACTTCGAACCCATCGCCACACTTCACCAGGCGAAAATTTGCTCAGACAGTTTCGTTGTGGGCGCTGAACACTGGCGACTTTTCGCTAGCGTTACTTCGACCAGTGCAAGCAATTTCTGCTTATCTTAAATTCGTCTTGTGGTCTTGTGCTCAGGTTAATTTGCATACGGCGGGTCTTTATGTTATATATTGCAGCAAAATACTTTACATTTCCACTGTTAATTACACATGTTCAGGGAACCTTAATAAAGACATTATTTGTAATGCCCTACACATGAGCCCACTGTATAGTTTATGTTCCATATGCTAGAAAATGTAGAGGGAATCCGGTTACCCAAAAAAAAATTTTAAGAACTTTTGCAGACTATCACTTAGACACCAGAGTTTTTTTTAACTGTGATGCTTTTTCCACCAAAGAATATGATGTAAGTAACAGAAGATTGAGGAGGATCTATACACTGCAGGGCACTTCGCCTGGTCTGAGCTGGTGAAGTCAAGTCTGGCGAAAGAGGTAACGTTCAGTAAAATCCCCATTTTAGTGAATTTGTGGAGTAATGTCCATTTGCCAGAGCAAATTGTCGAGTGTGAATGAGCAATAGCGTCTATCTCTTTCACTAACGAATTGGCGCCTGCGTAAATCGGCTATGTCACTTCGGGCAGTGATGATAGGATACTGGGCTAAGCTAACACTCAGACAACCAATCCATGGGCTGAATGATCAGATATTGTACAATTAGCTCTTCTGCACAGAGAACCAAATAGATCGTAAGCCCTGTTTACTTCTTGTATCAGTTATTGTTGTTGTTTTTTTGCATATGATCTGTATATTTGGTGTATGCACCCATTTATTGTGCAGCGCGGCTGAATATGTCGGCAGTTTACATAATCGGGTTAATAATAATAACAGCAAGGATCCATTTATTTGGACAAACAGCCTAATTCTAGGCAACAAGAGTGATCTGTGGCATCTCCCTATTTCTCATCTACCAAAGCCTCCTCCAACCACAGAAAAGTTGATGACATTTTCTGCCATTTCTGTGGTCGCATTCTTCCACAAAACATTTCGAAAATATTTTGACTTAAGTCAACCTGTGCTAAACTCATGACACGGTTACAGATAAAAATATTACACTCTGCTAGAAAACATAGCAGGGTTCATGAGAGAAAAATAAGAACTCATCCTTATATTCACGCACATTAATGTTGAAGGTGATCCCCTGTACAATTCTTTGGGCCCACTAACGATAAAGGATTAACAAACCTTGAAATAGAGTTGGAAAGCCCGGCCAACCAGATCTTACATTCATTTTCATAATTGTGGCTTCTACATACAGATATTCCTGGTGGGCCCTCCAGCTTACCAAACCACATGGCCTTGTATGCCTATACCATGGACATCATACACTCATGTATTATCACAGTTCTGCCCTCTGATATCACCTCCCACCCCATGACATCACTACCTCACCCATGATGTCAGCACTTGCCCCCCTGCCCAGACTCACTATACACATACTACATACTACATACTGTAGATTTTTTTGGACTAGAAATCGAGTGCTGGTGGTTTTTTTTAGAACAACTGTAAGAAAAGTGTTAAGCATTGTGTGCCAACGAATGTGATACAATACAAATTCTGGCTATTATTATCCTGCCTGTAACTCAGGATCCCTGATATATAATGTTGCATTTGTTTCTCTTATGCACGCATACACTATTCAAAAAAGAATCCATTCCTCCTCAGAAACCATCCTTGGTGAATGTGAATAGGGAGGATGATTTAATTGTGATTAATTTTGTGGTTGCCACCTCCCCCAAAGATGGAAGCATAGTTAAATCCACACGACTAATTAGCAGTTCATTTACATTTGTGCTGCATGGTTTAGAATAAACAATGCACTCATAATGAACCATGCACTGCTCCTAATGGGTAATGGGGAAACCCTCCAAAATGGATCTTTTATTCAAAAATGATCTTATAAACTGCCTTGTGCAAATGACAAGGCAGTCTATCTCTAATAAAACACAAACATTATTATAAACTGGTGAAGGATTCCATGAATTGATATCAGCCAGCACCGTGCTCATTTTATGGCTATATGACTGCCCTTTAAACATTGCCGTTCAACTTGGATTGTGCTTGGTGACTACTGAGTCGCAACTTCCTTCATTTTGTTGGTCAAGAAGGGATGAGTCACAAAAGCTCAGTTCATTGGTTGAGATAAATACCCACACGTTTTCTATTAAAAAGGAAAAAAAAAAAAAAGCTGTGATCCAGTGTCTGCCAGTGAACATTATCACTTCGGCGACATCTGTGAGAAATGTGCTCAGAGGAAATCTATCATAAAATTAAATTCTTTTAATTGTGCTTGTAAATCCCATATAACACCCGGTACAGGGAGGTGTTGCTAGAGAAAAACTCAGTATTTGCAGGCAACTGGCTACAGTACAAACCCTGTGCTCCAGTTTACAGGGAGACTGGGAGTTACAGTTGAAAAAAACCTGGGAAAGGGCCATTGCGTCCATGAATGATAAATGGTGTACTACTGAGTGTACTGACACCGAGGAACCTTGGAGCAGGAGCCACCCTGGATCTGGTGGTTGTTCCTGGGTTGTTCCAAACTCACAGCCGGTGTTTCTCATAGGTGTTCTGATATGAGGCCACCTCCACTGTGAAAATGCTAGACATCACTTGCACCCCGATTTGCATCAAAACTCAAGTGCAATGCCTTCTATATTGACACGGGGTGCAATGGAAACGGAAGAAACTTGGAGCTTTGTAAGAAAAGATGTTGCATTATGTTGAAAAAGACGATTGAAATGTGTGGCTGAGATTGCACTATGCACTCAGAACTCAGCTCTTTATATAAATGCTTAATGTTGCAATATTATCATCACCATTAGGGTATTGGAAATCATGGAGCTCCATACTGAGATGGCGGCCCTGGATTTGTGTGTCCAACAGTTAAACAGCCCCCCGAAACATTATATCCTAATGTAAAGCCTTAGTACATGTATGACAAAGAAATCGGAGTCTCTCAATCTTCATCATTATTCAAGTGGATGATCTGTCATTACAGCAGCCAGTTTTGGATTAATGACATATGGGGCCCTAGGCTAAATCTAAACAGGGCCTCCTTCTAGGCTACTGCTGGATCCAGATGCTTTCAAATCTGGGTACACGTGCACCCGAATTCTCTACGCTGGGTCAGGTGACATCATTGGATCTGCACACATCCAGGTGAACACCTTGCATGGCTTCTTATCCCAGCGGGTGCACCCGACTGGACCTAGCAACGCAAAGAAAAATTAGAATAAAAAAGAAAACAGAAATGGGCCCTGATCACACAGAGCTCCTAAGCTAAAGTCTAGGGTAGCCTGTGCATTAATCTGACCTTGACAGCACCCTCCTTGAAATCCAAAAAGTTCAAATAATCAAATTCTTTCCCCATTATACGTTTGATTTTTACAGAGTGCAAGAGAAGGTAGGGGTGACAAAAGGGGGGATAAATATTTTGGCACATACTTAGACCTAAATGTAGTTTAATTTAGGCTTTATGTGGCCCCCCATGACAGTACTACAGTCCACCAATACATACACGGCATGATAATAATCCAGCGTTATTTTGGCTAAATAATTAAAGCATTTTCTTAGCATATTAATGATTTTCGAAATACAGAACCTGTGCAATACGTGGGCTTTTTTTTTACTGGATTTATAGAACAGCATAGTAGCTGTCCATCAACTTTTTATTTTCCACTTGATTTAGAGAAACGGGAAGAAGCAGTCTCCACGGTGCTAGAATAATTACAGATATCTTTAATTGCAGAGAGATGATGTACATGATGAATTGTACAGCAGCCTTGTGCACTCACTGGAACATAAAAAAACTTGTATTTTGTTTTGCTTTAGGTAACCTTTAAATAAATAAGAACTAATAATTGCACTCCTAGAAGGTCTGTGTGCCCAGGGGTTCGCAGTGTAAACGACTGCAAAG
Source organism: Xenopus petersii (assembly GCA_038501925.1). NCBI lineage: Eukaryota > Metazoa > Chordata > Amphibia > Anura > Pipidae > Xenopus > Xenopus petersii. The sequence continues at coordinate 32,254,647 of CM076686.1, forward strand.
GTAAAATGTAGTGCAGCGCTGCAGGATAGGTTGTCGCATTATAAATACTTGTTAATAATAAAATGTTGCATACTGTGTCCATGAAACACTTTATTAAGCCAGGAGCTGCTCATGTATGGGGCCTCCTGTGGTTCTAATTAAATGTTAATTATCGGTCCCATGCAATCAGTAGCTTAGCCCTTATACAGTCTGACAGAAGGGGTGAAGTATAGAATCAAACTTTTTTTTGTTTTTATATAAAGAAGAATTACAATAAGTTAATAATATATTTATGTAATGAATGCACGTGTGTCATCTTCTAATAAAGATGGATAGGCTTTGTCATAAAGGGAATCTAAACCTAAAATATTAATTTATGTAAGCTTACATACAATGCTCCTCTGGGCAATTTTACAATTTACCTTCATTTTAAGTTTATAGCAGTTTCTGAGATATTAGCAGTTTAGTCAGGCCAATAACAGGTTCATTTATGAACCCTGGGTAAATCTGCAATAGCCCATAGCAGTGAATCAATGATTAGCTTTTTTTTTATTCAAAACCATTTGATTGGTCGCCCTAGGTAACTACCCAATTGCAAGTTTTCTAGGTGTTCATATATGAGCCAAACAGTGACAGTGATGCTAGGGTTAATTGACTTTGCAAGCGTGCAATAGTGAGTTGGAGTCCCTAACACTCTGGCCTTCAGAGAGAGCTGTTGCCCTAAAAGGCTGGTATTAGAAGTCTAAAACTGCTAAAGTTGTACTAACCTCTAAGGGCTCTTACAGACAAGAGTTTGAAGCTGCACTCTCCTGCGTTCCGGTTTTATGCATTTAGCCGCAGGGGAGCGCAGGAGTAGACACATTAATTTTTTTTCCAAATGGTTCTGTACTCACACAGGCGCATGTAGGCACCGAACGCAGGTTGAGACACAACATGCTGCATTTTTCCTGCGTTCGGCGCCTACATGCGCCTGTGTGAGTACAGCCCCATTGTAAAAAAACTGAATGCGTCTACTCCTGCGTTCCCATTCGGCTGAACGCATAAAACCGGAACGCAGGGGAGCACAGCTTCAAACGCTCGTCTGTAAGAGCCCTAAAAATAATGATTGTAAATTGTAAAAACACGTAAAAGCAACAGAGTAAGCTTACATCAATACATATTTTTGGGTTAAGATCCCCTTTTAAGTTTAAAGGGGATATCTACTTGCTCTAGGTGTGGTTTACTCTTGGGCTGCAAATGGATAATTGATCAATCTTTGAATAAATCTAGAGGGGCCACATGTTTTTTTTTTAATCAATCAGTCATTCTGTTGGGTCTGTTTGTGGATGTATTTGCAAAATTGCATGAATGCTTCTCTGCAGCCTCTTAAGAGCCTTAGTGGTTTCCGGAGAACATCTCCTAAAGCAATTAGGATTGTAAGAAGGAGAAATCCTATTATTTTTTTCTGCAGATGAAAGGGTGAAAACTAATTCTGCTAAGCCAGAAATATTCAATAGCACATCAGCAGGAGGTCGGGGCAATTTGTGTATAGTAACTATGGAACAATATTTCCCTGTAAATAACATTCGCAGCCGCACACACACTCGGCAGGCCTTACACCACCAGATCACATGACTCCCAACTGTATTCCACATCAACACTCACAGTTAAAGAGTGCGTTAAATGGCCAGAGGGCGTCGCGAGAGCATTCTAATCACCCCCTTTAAAAAATCTGCTCAATTAACACGTTTGCTCTCATGAAAATGAGCTATCAAAATGAGTTACAAGTACCCAAATGGATGACTGCAGACAGGTTAAAAATGCACGTGTCAAAGCAATAATTGGAATTAACGCCAGGGACCAATTGTTGGTGGCAGAATTAGTGCTGATTGCACATATCCCAAAAGGAGAGGCAACAGCTTCTGGAGGTGCAGAAACTCTTAAAATTATTAGGATGAGATTTTCATCGGAGTATTGTGAACCTGTTATCACAAGTAATCCAGCAGGGAAGGGAGTTTTGTTAAGGAGTAATATGACTTCAAGGTATTGGGCTATTTTTAATGGGTTAACGACGTTCAAAAAAAGTTACTGTTTTTCTTGTAAAGTTATTGCCAACTATCTGGCTTTCCTTTATGACATTTATGGAATCTCTGCAACATTTGCAATAAGAATCTGGATTTACAGGACAGCTATACCGTCATTTTTTATTTTAAATAATGGATGGGATCCAATGTTCAGAAACCCCTTATCCACAAAAGTCCAGTTATGGCTATTTCCCATAGTGTCCTACTAAACAAACAAGTTCTTCATTTTTGACCTGTCTGTAGTTGTGATTACCTTGTTAGTGGGCCCCACAGCAAATTAATTTTAGGGCCCTCAATATATCCAGAGGTTTGTTTTACCAATATACGTTGAAATTGCTCTTTATTTGGATCTCATGGGCCCCCTGTGCCTCCTGGGCCCCCCTACAGCTGTAGGGTCTGTTTCCTCTGTAGTTACACCCTGCTTGATGATAAATAAGATAACGTAAATCCATGGTGACAGCAAAACAATTCTCTGGTCTAAGGGCATCCACTTTAAAGAAAGATCCCTTATCTGAAAAATCCTAGGCCCCTAGTGTGCCAGAGGACAGACCCATACTTGTACAGGTATAGGATGCATTATCCGGAAACCCGTTATCCAGAAAGATCTGAATTACGGAATCGCCGTCTCTCATAGACTCCATTTTTTCCAAATAATCCAAATTTTAAAAAACATTTCCTTTTTCTCTGTAATAATAAAACAGTAGCTTGTACTTGATCCCAACTAAGATATAATTAATCCTTGTTGGAAGCAAAACCAGCCTATTGGGTTTATGTAACGTTTAAGGGGTTTTCTAGTAGACTTAAGGTACGAAGAACCAAATTACGGAAAGATCTGTTATCCAGAAGACCACAGGTCCCGAGCATTCTGGATAACAGGTATCATACCTGTACTTGTTTTCCTTTTATTATATCACAGGCATTGGACCTAATATCCAGAATGCTCAGGACCTGGGGTATACTGGATAAGGGGGTATTTCTGTTACTTGGCTCTCCATACTTTAAGGGGGTTATTTATCAAGGTCTGAATATCCAAACCTCAAATAATTTTTCGGAGGAAAAAAAAACAACAATTTTTTTGACATTTATTAAAGGTCTAAAAACTCCGAAATCCTGGCATCCAAAAGCTCTCAAAGTCCTGTATAAGTCAATGGGGAAGGTCCCAGTGTCTGCTCTGATATCTGTACCGATATCCAATGAGTTCATGGTTATTGCACATAAACTCCGAAAACTACTGGACACTAATTAATCCCAATCTCCCGGTGCTGCAGAAGCAACTGGAGGGTTGCAAGTCTGATGTTAGTGTTTAAAACTGCAACTGGGATGATTCTCTGATAATATTTTTGAATCTTCCTCATTATTTCATAATCCCTTTGGACTCAACATTTTGTTAAGAAACTGGAAACTAGAGAATGTTCGGATAGACAGGCATTGAGCACCTGCCATTTAGCGAGGGGGCGAGTGAAGAGCACATCTATCTCTTCTTTTTGTTCCGAGTCTCCCTTTGGCATAGTCGTGACTGGAGGGCAGATTGGCGGATCTGTTGCAGTGACAGGCCTCTGTAAGTGGCAATAATTTCTCTTTCCGCCCTGGCTGTGCGCAGCTCTTTTGTGCGCAGAAATGAGTGACAGATGCTGGAGGTCTCTGTGGCAGGTCTGTTTATTAGCTGAGCCCAATGTCCCCTCCTTGTGACAATCCACGAGTGTCGTCTGACTGTATATCATCTATTACCTCTCTCATTCGGCTCATTTCATTCCCTGGGTACACGTCTTCTATCTAAGCATTTAACACAAGTTTCTAAACCTTCAAGTGACATCAACATCCCACAACCTATTAGCAAAAAAGTGAGGGCTGTGCCAGAAAGGGGTGGTGTGGGTATCCAGCAACCTTGGCATGGCAATGCTTGTACACTCTCTGGGAAGTTCAGTGGTAGTCTTTTTTAACAGGAGCTGATATTTGATTAAATAATGGATTTGTAGGATGGATGCAGAAACCAGACATGTTTAATCCATATGCACAGTAGCATATTCATTAGTAATTCATATAGATGTATAGTGCTCACTATTGCAGCACAGTCTGCATGTAACGTTTGGCACCCTAAATCTAGAACCGATGCCAAGCACCCTGGTCTTGGCTCGTGCTTCCGCCTGTAGCAGCCGCCTTTGGCCTCGGATGCCGCCTTTGACCTGGATGCCGCCAGGTCTTAAAACGAGAGGTGCAAGGCGAGGGGTTCTAGAAAGGCAGAGGGGCACAACTGTAGTAAAGTCTTTGGGCAGAAGGTCAAGGTACAAGGCGTTAGGCGTTAGAGTAGTCAGATCAGGCTGGGTCGGGCAGGCAGAGAATAATCGTAGTCAGGCAGGCAAGGGTCAAACCGGGTAGTCAATTAGAGGGTTAAGCAGAATCGAAGTCAGTAATCAGGCAAGGGGTCAGGATACAGAATGTAGAATCATCAAAAAGCCAGGCAGGGTTCGAAAACAGGTAATCAGGATCAGAATTAGGTTCAAACAGAATAGCAACAGCTAACAGCACCAGGAAACAAATCCTATCACGGGCAGTTTGCACCAGACTGAATTCCCCTTTTATACCCTGGTGTTTTCGCGCCATTGCGTCCTTTTGAGAGTCGGCTTCATCACGCCAGTGCGTCCACGTCAATAAAGCAAACGAGACGCCGGCGCGCACGCCCTAAGTAACAGCAATGGCGGAGGATGAGGAAGCACATGGTGGGCGACCCCGCCTGGACCACCAGGGTGAGTTGTTACACTGCAGCATGGATACCAATGAATAACAGTAATTTTCTCCATATTGTGCAGGCAGCACCTGGTGGGCAAAGAAAGGTCTGGGATAAAGGCTTGAGGGACAACAGGTACAATGCTATTCGATTTCACAAGCCCATTTAGAGACTTCCTCAATAATATTGTCTGTTTTTGAAAGCTTTACTCAGTTTGGAACACAGCATGGACAAATTTGTTGGGAATAACCAAAAGTTATGGTCAGGTTGTCCACTGTTCAACATAAATGGTGCACATAAAACCCTTAATGCTACAAGGCTCCTGTATGATACCTGCAAAGAATATGTCTAATAGAAATATGCAGAGAACTAAACCCTAAAAATAAATATGGCCTGAAATGCCATATTTTATATACCAAACTTACTGCGCCAGCATCTCTATAACAATAATTTATAAATGTATAAAATGTTATAATTGTGTACAGCGAGTCACCATCTTGATTTTGTTATGAGTGTCCGTGACTGACACATGCTCAGTGTACTCTGGGCAGCTGTTGAGAGCTAAGCTTAGGGGTCATTGCAGATTATCAAGCAGTAAATCAGGTTTATATAGAAGCTGATGCTACAATGTTAATTATTAAATTATGATACGGAATGGTTTCTAAGCTAGTTTCTTCGCTGCCATGTAATTAGAATAGAATCTGCATTAATTACTAATCAGTCTTGTTTTGTGACTTTTATATTCTATATATGAGGTATATAGCGTGACAGCATCACAGAGCATGGGAAAAGAAGTTGGGGAGCTACTGGGGTATCTTCAGAGACACAGGTATTCACTGCTAAAAGACTGTGGTTACCATGGGCCATGGGCTGGTACAGAAAACCAAAGCATAATGTTCAGACTTTCTAGCCTAAGCTTTAGTTCTCCTTTGCATTTGAATTGTTCGTGTTACTATGTTTTTTTTTTGTTGTGGTGAGAATGTAAATATTGTACAGAACAGCAATGTTTGCAGATACCTGTAATTGTTATTTCAGTAAACATTATTATTTCAGTAAACATTTTCAGTAAACATGTATTCAGTTGGGTGGGACCCTAGGTGTTGACTAGGATAAGCACGCAAGGCTAATATGAAGGACATGGATTGTAAGGAGTGAGCAGCATTGGCACTGCACTTTGGAAACTATTTCTGTGTGTATAAAGACATTTTAGTGTAGTACCCTGGTGTCGTACACAAGATGAATATATAGAAAGGTCGGTATTATTTTCCAGAAAAGATGGCAACCCTAGATACTAACAGGAAACTACGGGACTAGACCAGTGTTGCTGATTGTGTGCTCGATCAGAGATTCTGTGTAAGCGACAGGGTGCGTGTTTCTCTGAATTAAAGCCGGGGACTCTTCCTGTCCTCCAAATCACAGCACTTTACTCTCAATGGAGCATAAAAAGTCAGAGTCTCTTTTCTCTGCTTCGTTGAACACCAGTGACACTATAAGAGGCATCACTGCAAATTAAATATAAAGAGGGAGTGAGCGAGAGTGGGAGAAAGAGGAGGGGGAGAACAGAGCACGTGGGAGAAAAATCAAGAACAAAAATCAAAGAGGAAACGTCATACTGCCAAAAAAAACAAAAGAGGTGGACAGACACACCAAGGGTGAATAAAAATGCGATGGGAGGAGGGATTGGAGTTGCAGGCAGTGAGATAGAAGTTAGTGAGATATTTACGTTGGTGTAAATATGAAAGCAGCACAGGCAGCAAAAGAAGTGATAGCAATAGGGGGAACACGGAGACAAAGTCAGTCAGGGAGATACTGGGAGACAAAGTCAAGCTCTGATGAAGACAAAAGATTAATAGTGAGGTGAGAGAGAGAAACAAGGAAAGAGAGAGAGAGAAAATGAGATGTCAGTGTTACAAAGACGTCACCCTGAGATTTCCAGCACATTTTGTGCAATTTTATCATCACTGTTAATTTCCTAATTGCTCAGCTCAGTGGAAAGGTTAATGACAACAGTGTCGCTCTGAAAGCCGCTGGCAGAGAAGGAATTAAGGGCACGAGACATTTGCTTTTTTTTTTTTTTTTTTTTTAATCTGCATGTAAATGGAGGATGCAAACTTCTGACAGTTACGGAGAAAAAAAAAGAACACTTAGTGCTCTTCTGGATGAAGAAAAGAAGATTTTATGAAGATGTGTTCATGACCTATTTGCACAGTTGGTATGGTCCACATGCTTCTTGTCTTGGTCTTTCGCAATCACAAGCTGAGCTTCCCCAAAATATTCTTCCTGGGGGTTTTGGGTCTGGGGGAAGCAACAACACCGTCTCTTCTTCTCTTTCTGGCAAAAATAACTTTTATGTCTCCAAATAGAGCAAATACAACAAGCTATGAGACAGAGGTAAACACTGGTAAACTTTTATCAGCCATAGAAGAAGACTCCTGGAAGACAGAGTTGGTATCACTGGAAAGGATGGCTAGCACGGCCACAGCAATATATTTACACCAGAAATGTAGATTCTCACATCAATGCTATAGGACTCTCACAGACCCTTGCAGGGTAATATTCCTTGTTTGACCCATTTCCCTGTTTCTATTGTCATTTCCATCAGCACAGGCTTCCTGTATGATTAGAAAGCAGGCCATGGAAAAAGACAGAATTTTACTGAAAATTTAATATTATGTCTCAGTAGTTCAAATGTGTCAAAGACTTTTATGGGATTCCCACTGAAAATAATGAAGAAAGCCTTTGATGTGTTCCACTCTGGAACAACTGACCATCCCCAAGGATTTTGTATTTGTGTTTCATGAGAATTATGGAGAATGGATGAGATTCCCATCAGTCATCATCTTGATTGTGATATTAACAGCCTAAAGTACCTTTTCATGAGAATGAAGAAGAACAAACTGCTTCAAAAACTTTAAAGGGAGTACAGGTATGGGATCCATTATCTGGAAACCCATTATCCAGAAAGTTCCAAATTCTGGAAAGGCTGCCTCCTATAGACTCCATTTTATCCAAATAATCCCAATTTTTAAAAATGATTTCCCTTTTCTCTGTAGTAATAAAGCAGTATATTATATTTGATCCAAACTAAGATATAATTAATCCTTATTGGAAGCAAAACCAGCCTATTGGGTTTATTTAATGTTTATGTGATTTTCTAGTAGACTTAAGGTATGAAGATCCAAATTACAGAAAGATCCATTATCTGGAAAACCCCAGGTCCTGAGCAATCTGGATAACAGGTCCCATACCTGTACCACCATATTCATAAAAATGTTTGCTTCAAGAGCATTCCTATCTGTTCCTCTCTCCCCTCCTATATAAACATGATCAATGCAATGTATATATATATATATATATATATGTGTGTGTGTATGTGTGTGTGTGTGTGTGTGTGTGGAGAGAGAGAAAGAGAGAGAGAGATGTCTTAAATACAGTCATAAATAAGAATAAGATACATTATATTCTGTAATATGTCTGTTCTCAAAAATGTTTCATAATCTATCTATCTATCTATCTATCTATCTATCTATCTATCTATCTATCTATCTATCTATCTATCTATCATCTATCTATCTATCTTCTATCTATCTATCCATCTATCATCTATCTATCTACCTATCATCTTTCTTTCTTTTTTCATGTCCTTTTCTCAGAAAATATATTTGCTTTCACAGAGATTCCTGGGTAAAGGATCTAAAAACCTATATCTGAACTACATTCCTAATGCCACCAACAGTCAATGAATTTAGGGAGTACGTGTGAGTAACAGTGACAGTCTATAGACCCCTTGTGTTCTGCTTAAACCTGTGTAGAAGAAAGGATTTTCTTTCCTTTAAAGCTTGTCCTAAAAAAATGATTCCAGGTAAAATAAGAATCACCAAGCTCAACAGTAGCGATTTTTACCATTCTGGACTAATACAAGTACAACTATCCCCTCTCCCTGTTGTTGGCCTGGAATTCTGCTGTCCAGGAATCATGTTCGTCTGAGTCCCCACAAGGAGGCACTGCAAGGCAAGGATTGGCACTGCTGCCGTCTAACTCCTCGCTTGCCCTCAGGGGAAGTTTTGACACTTTTAAAATGTTACCTGCGGTTTTGTGTATAAACCTTAGTGTAACTGTTTGTACATATAGAAAAAAAATGTAACAATAAATTTAAATGGAAGGAACTGCTAATAGAAACCATAGCGGTGTGATGGCGAAGAGCAGCGGAGGAGGCAGAAATGCTGTGTGTGCCCTGGGGCTATCAGTGAGCAGCACATCCATTAGCACTAATCTCCCAGGTGCTACAATGGAAGACAGAGCAGGGAGTTGTATTCATAGGGTTACAGTCCAGCAAGGGATTGTCACCCTTTCAGGGCCCGAATGCATTAGGGCATATTCTAAAATGGCAGAGAAATAAAGCCCCCAAAACAATATATTTTAGGGGTTTCTCCAAACCAAACCCATTGGTATAATTATCTGTTTTATACACCTATTGGGCAATTCCTCATTACTCTTTGTTTCTCACCAGGCCCCACTATATTTATGGGTCTTTCACAGCTACTGGGTCTGCTGTGTCTTGTTTAGCCATTTTATAAACGTTGTTACCCTCTCTTGTCTCACATTTCTGTTTTTTTATTTCCCTCTGTGCTGTCACTGTCTTTTTCCTTTTATACTTGCTGTCTGATTTTTGCCCTTTAAAATGCCAGAGGGAAAGAACTAAGGGGTCCGGGCAATTGGCATTAAATATCTATTGGCTACAATATGTATCACTTTCATTCATACCCTTGTCTTTCCATGGGTAACACTATATTACATGTAACTCTTTTGTAAATATTGCCACCGCTATCACTCCTTTACTCTCTGCCACTTTCTATCTTTCACCTCTTTCTGTAACTTGTCTCCCTCTCACCCTCTGTGTTTCACTATATGCCAGCTCACCCCTGCTCTGTCTCTCTCAGCTTCTCTCCTGTTTGTCACCCACTCTCTCTCTGGTTCTGTTTAGCCAACAGGGGAGCAGAATCAATTCCCATCTCTAGCAGTGAGATATATTTGGCAGGGAGTCATTTCCTAGGGCCTGAAAGTGATTTCATGGTTCAGATTTGAATTACTTGTGCAGAGAAGCTTGAAGCCCCCTAACTGTTCTGTTTTACTCCCAGCAAACCTGGCTAGTCTTCTGGATGAGAATGCTGCTAGTTCATACAGTATGGGCTCAAGGATGACACTATGGGGCAGATTTATTAAAGAGCGAAGTGACTAACGCTGGCGACGATTCGCCAGCTTTAACTCTTTCAAGCACTTCGCCAATTTACTAATGGGCGCAGACGTAACTTCACTAGCGAAAGAGACAGATGATATTGATCATTCGCACGCTATCAGCAGGCAAATTTTCGCTCTGGCGAATGGACGTTACTCCAAATTTCACTAATATGTGCATTTTACTGAACGTTACTTCTTTCGCCAGACTTGCCTTCTCCAGCTCAGACCAAGTGAAGTACATTGGAGTGTATAGATCTTCATCATTCTTCTGTTACTTACATCATATTTGCAGTGGAAAAGTCCCAAAAAACGCTGGCTTCTCTTCCGTTTTTCAGAGTGATAGCCTGCAAAAGTCCTTAAAATGTTTTTTGGGTAACCGGGTTCCCCAATACATTTTCTAACGTATGGAACATAAACTATACAGTGGGCTCATGAGTAGGGCATTATAACAACTCTATTTTCTTTATTAAAGTTCCCTGGACTTGTGTAATGTAATGTATTAGCCTGAGTAAAGACCTCTAACGAAGTTGTGGTAGGCATAATTGAACACTAGCGCATCTTCACTTTGATTGCCAAGTAACGCTAGTGAAAACTCGCCAGCGTTTGGCGCCCTGGATGCAACTTCTCATTTTAGTTATTAGCGGTGTCTGAGCGAAATTTCACCTGGTGAAGTGGTGCGATGGCTGCGAAGCCGTCGCTGGCGAATTTTCACCGCTTAGTAAATTTACCCTTATTTATGAACAGGAACACCATAGCGAAAACTATAGCGAATATGTGGGGAGAGATAATAAATGTGCTAATGAGTTGTAATTATCAACAATCTATAGGGTTTCTCACTGAACTGTTGCTGGATTACAACACCCAGTATATAATTCAGGGTTAGAGGGCATCTCCACCCAAAGACACTTTTTTAACGTAATGAAAGAATATAATAAATATAATTCTAAGCAACCTTTCAATATGCATTCATTAAAAATATTAAATGGTTTTAAAGGTTTTCTTTTTACCATGTAATTGCAATTAAAAGAGATGACAATGCAGAAGAGATGACAATAAATCTGTATGACTATGACTATAAAAGCAGTATTTTTTTAAATCCCTTTTTGTTCCCTGGTTCTGAATCTTGAAACAATATAATAGAAGTCACTTTACCTCCAGGTCTGTTAATCAGCTGGTTTCCATTTAAATTAACATTTACTTTCAGATACATTTGTAAACCAAGTCCAAGTGATCAGAAACCTTTCAATTACGTGTCTTTTCATCACACAAACAAGAACATTTTTATTTTTTCCCCCTGCGGGTGGGTGTTTTTTTAACCCTGCCTTACCCTCCTTTGCATATGCAAATGAGGGTTCTGATTCGGTTCAGGATTTGCCAGAATCCTTCATGATTTGGGAATTTCTGCACCCCAACTTGAATATGAATATATATTGGAGCATTGCAAAGAATTATATTTTCCAGTGTAGGCCTTGGTCCATGTACAGTGCTTGGAAATAATAACCCTGCAACCATTTAGGATTCCCTGGATAAGGGAATCATCTTGTTTTTCCTCTTTTTCCCCTATAGATAAGAAGCAAACAAACAACTAACAGCAATCTACTCCCGTTGCTAAACCCATTTTCAGGTTTTTTAATAGTTCTCCAATTAACTTCCTCAGTATGTTTATGAAGCTCCTAACCTGATAATACCAGCAGTGGCAACATCCAGGGCTGCCGTGTAGCTGGGAGCCGAGATGGTAGTGGTAATGCTGCCATAATTGTCAGCTCATTTACAGAATATTTAGCTGAGCAGTGAGCCAGATGAGAGGAGTTAATGAGCACAGCTTCTGCTGTAATTAGGTGCGTGCAAGTTCAGCTCTAGAGAAGCTGATATTCTCCTTTTTTTCTGTGCGTTTGAGAGCAAAGCCATGGAGCTGGTCTACCACTAGCCAGGGCAACAAACGGTGCTAACCGTGCCGTTGTCTTATTTTTATTTTACTGCCCAATCAATGTTCCAAGTCGTTTCGCACAGGTTCAAAGCCATGGATTCTACTCTGTATTGTGCACATGATTTGGAGATGAAAAATAAGCCTGAATGAAATTTTCGATATGAGGGATAATCATCATTTAATAATATAGCACCAGCAAGTTAAGCAGTGCATTACTATACTTTATTACAAACAAGGATTACAGAATAAAAATAACATTGGACTGGCAATCTGTGGATTCTGGCAAATGTCAGAGGGGCTGCTCTAGGATGCCATAGACAGTCGCAATTTACTGGGCCTATGGAGGACTGTTTGGTCCTCTGTGTACAACAGGAGTGTCCAAACTGCGGCCCGAGGGCCACATGCGGCCCAGGATGCATATGAATGTGGCCCAGCTTGAAACGCTTGGTTGCCGAGGAAATAGGAGGAGAGGGGACTCTGCCCATTGCCCAGTTAGTAATAATAATATAATAATACGTCTATTTATTATCCAGGAGTCCCATATTCCAGTGTATAGCTCCATCTGGTTATGCAACTGGCATTGTAGTTATTTTCTGTGTATTTCCTTTACTTTTACAAATCAAACGTGTTTGTGTTTTTCATGTGTGGCCCCAGACAATTTTTCTTTTTCCAATGTGGCCAGGCGAGCCAAAAGTTTAGACACCCCTGGTGTACAAGAAATACCATGGCCTATTTGGAATCTTGGCCCAGACTTGCACTGGAGAATACTGTACACATATATATATCCATTTGTGCAGTCACTGCGCAACTGTGTGCACTTCTCAAGTTAGTTTTTGATACTGCAGACTCAGGGCTTTATTACTTCTTAGTTTTGCTGTAATTTACCCCTCTTTTGTTGCCAGTTTACCTTTCTATGCTGTAATTGTCAGTTTTCCCTCACCCAAGCTGGCTTCTGGTTATACAGATCTCACTCAAGCCTCTGATTTGACCCTTGCTTGAACAGGTATGGGATCTGTTATCCAGAATGTTTGGGACCTGGGGTTTTCCAGATTACAAATGTTACCGTTATTTGAATCTACTAGAAAATCATCTAAACATCAAATAAGCCCAGTAGGCTGGATTTGCTTCCAATAAGGATTAATTATAACTCAGTTGGGATCAAGTACAAGGAACTGTTTTATTGTTACAAAGAAAAAGGAAATCATTTTTAAAAATTCGGATTATTTGGATAAAATGGAGTCTATGGGAGATGGCCTTTCTGTCATTCACAGCTTTCTGAATAACAGGTTTCCTGATAATGGATCCAATACCTATACTAGAATTCTTGCTAGGGATGCACTGAATCCAGGATTCGGTTTGGGATTCGGGCAGGATTCAGCGTTTGGCAAAATCAGATTTGGCAAAATCCTCGTGCCTGGCGAAACCAAATCCAAAACCTAATTATCTGCAAATTAGGGACGGGAAGGAAAATTGCATAACTTTTTGTCACAAAACAAGGAAGTAAAAAAGTTTTTTTCCACTTTTTCGCTTCCCCTCTTTAATATGCATTTGCAAATTAGGATTCAGATAAAGTTCGGCCAAATCTTTCATTAAGGATTCTGGGATTTGGCAAAATACCAAATAGTGGACTCGGTGCATCCCTAATTCTTGTTGCCTGACTCAAACCCCTTGTAAGGCATCCTTGCCTGTACAGGTATGGGTTCTGTTATCCAGAAATCTCCCAAGAATGAGAAGGCAATTTCCCATAGACTCCATTATAATCAAATAAATCAAGTTAAAAAAGTTTTCTCTGTAAAAATAAAACAGTACCTTGTACTTCACCCCAACAAAAGGTGGCCATACATGGCAGCAGCAGGTCCCCCTGATTGACCTGATATCGATTGGCAGGTTTGATTTTTCCTGCGACCACATTAGTTAGTTAGTTAGTTAGTTGATGCAGTCCTATGACCTGTCGGCGCCCATTCTCTCTGTAGTAATCCAATTATACAGCCCTAGGGCCTGATATTGCCCTGCACTTAGTGGGCGTATTGGGAGGAAAGATCCGCTCCTTTGGCGAGGTCTTATAGTGTATGGCCTTTAGACATAATTCATCCTTATTGGAGGGAAAAAGCAATTCTATTGGGTTTATTTAATGTTTAAATTATTTTTCTACATACTTTTATACAAGAAATGGGGAAATAAATTACAGAAAACCCCCTTATCGGGAAAGCTCCAGGTCCCAAGCATTTTGGATAACAGGTCACATACCTTATTTGTACCCAATCTAATTTCAGAAATTAGTAGGTTCCCAACTACTGCAGCAGAAAGTTCTGGGGTCCAAACAGGGTTGCCACCTTCTGCTGCTTGGGAGTGTGGGCAGGGGGAGGGACTGGTGATGTTGTGGGCGGGCATATGATGGCAGAGGGCGGGGTGAGTAACATTTCAGGGGTGGGTCCATTACATTAGGGGGCAAGGTTATACTGCGGTGATCAGGGATTGGCTGATGCACCAATCACTTTAAAGCCCTGCGCAGATTTTCTCATTTGGAGGCTCCGAAAGGCAGTTTTCACCCAGATAGCCCTTCCTAAAACGGTTTAAGGCTAAGGCCACACTAGGCGATAGCGCTGCGATCTGACTCGCGGCGCTATCGCCTAGTGTGGCCTTAGCCTAAACCAGACAGATGACAACCGTAGTCATTGGTGAAGATTGGAGCAAGCTGGGGCCTTCCTGATGTATGATAGAATTAGACGTGTTCCAGCTGCCCTCCCTCTGGGTTTTATCCTGCTAGATCATCATACTGTGAAAAATAAACAAGTCAGGCTTTATTCCTCTCCTGACTCCCTATATCACCTGCATCACATTTTAGAAATGTAGTAAAATGACAAACAAAATAGATAGTGCTCCACAATAAGGTGCAGGTGCCAGCAGTCACCAATCAGCAATTAGCTTTGATCCATCGACTGCAGACTGGATACTGAAAGGCAATTTTTGATTGGCTGTTATCAGTTACAGCACTGGTGCTAAACTGCAGTAATGTTAGTGAATGAAGGCCTGGGAAATATGAATACACTGATCAATAAAAAGAGAGACAAAGACATAAATGTATGGGACAGGGTGTCAGATTTGCAATGCTTCTTGCATCCTGGGAGATGGTACAAGTTTGACAGCCCTGACATATGAGATAAATATCAATTTACGAAAAGCTCCTAGTAATGAGACACAGGAATAATAGACAGGAGATCAGCAGACCAGAAAAAGACAAACGTACAAGATGTAAATAAATCATTTCCACTCGGACAAGCAACAAAGCCACTGCCAAGCTGTTCTTGAGAAGAAATAGTCGCAATGGAGGGAGACAAATACACATACAAACAAGTAGGTCAGATATTCCTATAGCTATTCTGTGAGACTGAATTAGCCACATCTGTCAATGTTGTCATCAATGAGTAAGCTGTAATTAGGATCTTGTTCCTGGATGCTCCATTAGAACTAGTTATATTACCGATTCTGGGAAATGGCACCTCCCTCTTATTGAACCCGTCAGGATGGAAAAATGTAGCCCAAACCCTTCGCTGTATTTGTTCCAGGCAGAGCAACCGGAGAGGTTTATATGGAACTACGTGTCTGTTTGTAGGTTGGCGCAGCCATGTATATGTTTATAAATGCTTGGCCTTAAACACAAGCAGGGACAGTTTGTACAGGGGTTGTTGGGACATGTGTTTTTCAAGAAACAAAGGATAAATATTCCTGGAACCAAAGAGTAAAGAACAATCGTTTTAAAGGTTACGGTGTTCATACATGAGTCAGTATGGCATCCAACAGATCCATTGATTTTCTACTAGTTGGAATGCTGTATTTTTATTCACATTACCTGCGGCCACAATAAAAACGCTGCATCTTGACACAGATTGACAAAGCCTACTACAGGACAAAAGGTTTATTGTTTTAAACCCCCCACGGAGGACCAGGTTACATAAATACATCAACCATTCAGCCTCAGTTTCAGTAAAGGGATGGTT
Organism: Xenopus petersii; assembly: GCA_038501925.1. NCBI lineage: Eukaryota > Metazoa > Chordata > Amphibia > Anura > Pipidae > Xenopus > Xenopus petersii. The sequence continues at coordinate 32,270,577 of CM076686.1, forward strand.
CACCTTTAAATTAACTTTAAGGGCCAGGGCACACGCTGCTATATCAGGAGATTAGTCGCACATCGACAAATCGTTTTTTCTTCGTGCAACTAATCTCCCCCAAACCTTCCCGCCGGCTACAATGTAAATCGCCAGCGGGATGGTATTTGGATCGCAACTTCGGGCGACTTCGGAAAACGAAGCACTCCAATTTAGATTCTAGCCAGCGGGAAGACAGTTCGAGGAGATTAGTCGCCCGAAGAAAAATCGATTTGTCAATGGGCGACTAATCTTCCGAAATAGCAGCATATGTCCTTACCATTAGTATGTTGTAGAATGACCAATTCTAAGCAACTTTTCATTTGGCCTTCACTTTTTCTTTTATATATTTTTTTTTATTTGCTGACTCTTTTCAGCTTTCAAATGGGGGTCACTGACCCCATCTAAAAATGAAATGCTCCGCAAAGCTACAGTTTTATTATTATTGCTACTTTTTAATTTAGTATCCAGGACCTCATATTCATATTCCAGTCTCTTAATGCATGGTTATGAGGGTAACTTGGACCCTAGCAACTAGATTGTTAAAACGGCAAACTGCAGTGTTGCTGAATAAAAAGTTAAATCAAAAACCACAAATAAAAAAAATAAAACCAGTTGCAAATTGTCTCAATCTCTGCATCATAATAGAAGTTCATTCAATGGTAAACACCCCTTTTAATTTACAGACCATCAAATGTTGATCCCCAAATCCCATTCTCTTTATACTGAGCTTCCAACGTCACTCAAATTCAGCCTGGGCCACTCCAGCTACTGCTACACTCACACTTGCATTTGGGGGAGGGAGCCTGGGGTAGTGTTCTTTTTATTTTTCTTATTATAGGTTTGGGACCAGTTATCCAGAATCCTCGGAAACCTGGGTTTAAAATGAAAAAACACAATCGGATGGTTTTGCATTCAATGTGGATCAATGATATCTTACTTGAGATCCAATACAAGCTACTGTTTTATTATTACTGAGAAAAAACAAAATAAATAAAAATTCAAGTTATTTTCTTAAAACAAGCTACTGTTTTATTATTACTGAGAAAAAACAAAATAAATAAAAATTCAAGTTATTTTCTTAAAACAGACAGATACTGCTTTTAAAAGCAATTACATTTACAAATACTGTAACTTTAAAAACAATTGCCAACTAATGAAAGTATATTAATGCATATTATGTTAAAAATATCAACTTTTCTTTTTTATTTCTTATTGGAAAAGCAAGACAATTTTAAAAGGGGTGCTTCACTTTAACTATGTTATGGCGTTGCTAATCCTAAACAACTTTTCAATTGGTCATCATTTCTTATTTACCTGCTTCTTCTAACACTTTTCAGCTTTCCAGTGGGGGTCACTGACCCTGTCTAAATAAACAAATGATCTGCAAGGCTACATATTTTTTTTATTACTCATCTTTCTATTTAGGTCCTCTCCTATTCATATTCCAGTCTCTTATCCAACTCAAGGTATGGTTTCTAGGGTAATTTGGACCCTAGCAACCAGCTAGAATGGAAAACTGTAGAGCTGCTGAAAAAAAAGCTAAATAACTCAAAACCCACAAATAATAAAGATTGGTAACCATTTGAAAATTGTTTCAGATGTATGTATTTATGTGTGTATTATGTTTAACCACAAAATCTTGTGAATTGTCAAAATATGTGTTTGCCCTGCTCTCCCCCTTCTCGTTCTACAGCTGTAATGTTTTCTTGCTTTTTTCTTTTAATGGCACCTGAATTTGTTGGTGAACTGTGATTTTCAAGCTCAGTATCCAAGTCAATATTCCCAATAGGGGAGCTGCTGTAATGTCTGCAGATTCATTGCATTAGTGAGGAAACCTCATGTAAAAATACAGAATAAAAATATTGCCATAACTGCCTCTGCGCAGGAAGCCTTGTTTATATGTAGATTGGTATTTATTATTTTGAATGGCCCATTCCAATTTAAAGAAGTGGTCAACCGGGGGAAATTTGTCACCCGCTATAAAAATGCACGACTGTGCAGGCGACTAATCTCCAGAAAATTCGTCTCTATTGGAAATAACTGAAATCAGTAAAACCAACGCATCGCTTTGTTCTTCCGAAGTTGCCTGATGTTGGTTTTACATCCAACAATTTTAGTTATTTCTAATGGAGACGCATTTTTGGGAGATTTCTCGCCCACAGTCGTGCATAAAGAATCACAAGCGACAAATCTCCTTGTCGGCCACTGCCTTTACTTTGCTGAATTAAATAAATATCTTCAATTTGAGACACTGCAATTAAAATAAAAATTTCCTTTCCAATACAGTAGCTTGCAATCACAAAAAAGTAAATATTAACAGTAAAAATGTTCTTGCTCTTGAATGGGCCCTTTCCATGCTCTCATAATCCCTTAAAGGGATACTGTCATGGGAATTTTTTTTCAAAACGCATAAGTTGATAGTGCTGCTCCAGCAGAATTCTGCACTGAAATCCGTTTCTCAAAAGAGCAAACAGATGTTTTTATATTTAAATTTGAAATCTGACATGGGGCTAGACAAATTGGCAGTTTCCCAGCTGCCCCCAGTCATGTGACTTGTACTGTTAAACTTCAAGTTGGAGTGATATCACCCCTCCCTTTCCACCCCAGCAGCCTGAAGCTGGCCATATACAGTATGTAAAGATTATTAAAAGATCCAGTCGTTATCAATTATCTCGAAATGATTGTTTAAATGTACGATGTGTCCATCAACTAAAAAGACCATTTCAGGCGATATTGCCAACAAAATTGAAGAGGAGCTGCCTGCATGGCCCTGCCAGGGGCGATCCTGGCCCCTCCGCCGCCTGAGGCCCCCCCCCTCCCCTGGAAATTCGCTTTTAAAGTACCCGGAGCAGCATTTTTGCTGCCCCTGGTACCTAGTGGGGCGCTGCCGCCTTAGGCGACAGCCTCAACTTGCCTCATTGGCGCAGCAACCCTAGGCCCTGCAAACATAGATAGATTGCACTGGGACCGATAAAGATTTTTAAACCTGGTCGATCAATTTCCTGACAGATGTCGGCTGAAAAATCATAAAATGTACAATTGTTCAAATCCCACTAACCGCACGATAATTTGACGGATTGGTCAGACTGCACTGAAATCGGTCGTTCACCAAAGAAGAATCATCGCCTCTATGGGGACCTTAACAACAGAACAATGGGAAGGTAACCAGATAACGGCTCCCTAACACAAGATAACAGCTCCCTGGTAGATCTAAGGACAACACTCAATAGTAAAATCCAGGTCCCACTGCGACACAACAACAGCCTGTCAGAAAGCAGTTTCATCCTAAAGTGCTGGCTCTTTCTGAAAGCACATGACCAGGCAAAATGACCTGAGATAGCTGCCTACACACCAATATTACAACTAAAAAAAACACACTTGCTGGTTCAGGAATAACATTTTATATTGTGTGAATTATTTGCAGTGTAAACAGTGTAATTTAGAAATAAATACTACATAATAAAATCAGAACAGAATCCCTTTAAGATTTTGACCAGTACCTGTTCTCCAATATCGGTCTCCTTTCTTTCTACTGTTAAGTTTCTACTGTATTTAGTGGGTCACTGTGACCCACTGTGAGGACCCATCTTTGTGTCCACGCTCGTAGATTAAGAATCTCTGTTTTAGGGTACAGAGACACTTTAAATAGTGATGGAGGCACTTCATATGTCAGTTATAAAATAATTTCAGCCCTATTGGTAACATGTCATGTTGTGTCCTTTCTGAAATCTGCACTAGAGCTCAGAGCTTCTCTCTGTCTCTTGTCTCCTCTAAGTTACCTTTCCATCCTGATATTACTGTAAATAAGTACATAGGGCAGACTGTAGAGTAGAGAGTGCCATTAGGTTCGTTACAAGTACCAAACCGGTATTTTTCATAAATATCCTTCTTAAAGGAAAATATGGTAACCCCTGCTTCCGCATCTCTTGCTAGGGCAGGAAAAGGCCATAATCAAAAGCTCTTAAATGGGCACTAATGCAACTTCTTATATGATTATGTTGTAGCATTCACTGTTACTTATGGAAAAGTTTTCATATCTGTCAGGGGCTCAAGACAAATAATAACTCAGTCTGAGGACTTGATTGTATTCCCTTGGATATTCTGTATTTTAGCTTGAAACTCAAAAGGCCAAATAATGTCAGGGTGAAATAAATACTTTGAATATCACAAATCCCACAAAATTGTATGACACTCAACAAAAAGAACAGAAAAACAGAAGTCATTTACTGCATCTGACTCACACATCACAACAATTTAAATTATGACTGCTACATCATAGCTACATGAGTATTCAAATGGAACAGATGAGCACTCTAGAAGAGCAGGGCCACTTGTACTTAAATGCATCACGACAAGAATGGGGCAGCAGCAAAATCTAGTTGAACCAAGGTTGTCAGCAGCCTGAATTAGCCATGGAACATGTAGTTGGTATATTGAAAAAAACAGTTTGAAGAAACAGCCCTCACGATCTTGAACAAAGTGGAACTCCGAAGAATAGCTAAAATTGTAGATATACAAAGTGGTCATTTTGGAACCCTCAGTGACGAGAATGCTGCAACAAAATTATGATAATTCTCAGTTGGTTTGATGTTTGGGCTTTGATTGACCCATACTAGGGATTCTTTGCTTGTTGCTATGTTTTGGGTCCTGGTACTGCTGGTAGAATAAAAAACTTTTGAAGACTTAAAATATCAGACATTGTTTTATTTCACCATCTCAACAAGTTTTGTAGTTCCTGAAACATACAAGTATGTCCAAAGAATTATCCACTGTGCTTTACTGCTAGTCTTCTTGAGTTCATACACAAATATATTGTCTATTGTTTCACTTACTGTATCATCATCCTAAAGACATGTTCTTATGGCTTTGCAATAATCTTTCATACTTTGAATGTTGCTTTATCGCCGGGATGCAGCTCCTTTTCTAATGGGATAAACCATCGTTGGAACAACTGAAAAGCATATATTGTGGCACAGTGGCTGGGAAGACTCTAAAGAGAAGGTACAGGTATGGGATCCAATATCGGTAACCCGTTATCGAGAAAGATCTGAATTATGGGAAGGCCATAATTAATCAAATAATTCTAATTTTTAAAAATAATTTAATTTTTCTCTGTAATAAGAAAACAGTATACTGTAATGGTTCCTAACTAATATATAATTAATACTTATTGGCAATAATCGGTCATGGAGGTGCTCCTGGGGGTGGGGGTTTGCTTGGGACCCTATGGGCCTGTTCGATGATGAAGCATGGTGAGAAGGGCTCTCTCCCAAATGTTTGTGTGAGCCAGTGTTCCATAAAGTTTTCCACATGCTTTCCCTCAGCACTTTCGGAAATGCCAACTTTGTGGATAGTATTCCACCTGAGGCAGTTTTCCATATTATCTGATTTGGATTGTATTCCCTTGGATATTCTGTATTTTAGCTTGAAACTCAAAAGGCCAAATAATGTCAGGGTGAAATAAATACTTTGAATATCACAATTCCCACAAAATTGTATGACACTCAACAAAAAGAACAGAAAAACAGAAGTCATCTACTGCATCTGACTCACACATCACGACAATTTAAATTATGACTGCTACATCATAGCTACATGAGTATTCAAATGGAACAGATGAGCACTCTAGAAGAGCAGGGCCACTTGTATTTAAGTGCATCACGACAAGAATGGGGCAGCAGCAAAATCTAGTTGAACCAAGGTTGTCAGCAGCCTGAATTAGCCATGGAACATGTAGTTGGTATATTGAAAAAAACAGTTTTGAAGAAACAGCCCTCACGAACTTGAACAAAGTGGAACTCCGAAGAATAGCTAAAATTGTAGATATACAAAGTGGTCATTTTGGAACCCTCAGTGACCAGAATGCTGCAACAAAATTATGATAATTCTCAGTTGGTTTGATGTTTGGGCTTTGATTGACCCATACTAGGGATTCTTTGCTTGTTGCTATGTTTTGGGTACTGGTACTGCTGGTAGAATAAAAAACTTTTGAAGACTTAAAATATCAGACTGTTTTATTTCACCATCTCAACAAGTTTTGTAGGTCCTGAAACATACAAGTATGTCCAAAGAATTATCCACTGTGCTTTACTGCTAGTCTTCTTGAGTTCATACACAAATACAGTGTATTGTCTATTGTTTCACTTACTGTATCATCATCCTAAAGACATGTTCTTATGGCTTTGCAATAATCTTTCTTACTTTGAATGTTGCTTTATCTTCGGGATGCAGCTCCTTTTCTAAACGGATAAACCATCGTTGGAACAACTGAAAAGCATATATTGTGGCACAGTGGCTGGGAAGACTCTAAAGAGAAGGTACAGGTATGGGATCCAATATCGGTAACCCGTTATCGAGAAAGATCTGAATTATGGGAAGGCCATAATTAATCAAATAATTCTAATTTTTAAAAATAATTTCATTTTCTCTATAATAAGAAAACAGTACATTGTACTGGTTCCTAACTAATATATAATTAATACTTATTGGAGGCAAAATCCTACTGGGTTTAATTAATGTTTATATTAATTTTTAGTAGACTTAAGGTATGGAGAGACAATTTAAAGAAAGATCCTTTATCTGGAAAACCCCTGGTCCCAAGCATACTGGGTAACAGGTCCCATACCTGTATATCTTCTGTAGAATGCTCCATGGGACAGAACAAATGTAGAGAATTACAGGTGCTGTGTTCACTGAGGCTGGAAAGCCAGTATGGATGTTAGAATTGATAAATCATCCATTGTGGAATGGGGGAGGGGCTATGGCTGAAGTCTCTGTCCAATAAGAAGGAACCAGGAAGTACAGAATTAGCATGTACAGTTTTTACAGAACAAGGAAAAACCTCCTAAAGACCATTAGTAAAATATTTGTAGTTTTCCTGAATTTAGTTACCCTTATAGTAACCGAGGCACTGTCAAAGCAGGTTTCTGATATATTCAGGGGACCGGTCTGTTTAGATGTCAAAAGAATAAACGTTACTTTTTTATGTTCCTATATTGTGTGAATTGAAAAAACATTTGTGAAAAACTCTGCTGTGAATAAAACACAGGCGATACCTGCTTTCATTTTGAAATAATTATTGCCACTTCTGCCATTTGTATGATTTTCCCCAATATTTCTATTGTTAAATCAATTGAAACACTTTAATTACAGTATACACAGGTATACTCCAATCAGTTGTATGTCACAACTAAAAACAAATGATGCGCTGGTTCTTTTGTGGGTGACATCCTTTATACTACACTGATATTCTTTTGTTATGTATGCAATTTAGATAAATATTAATACAACAGGAAACGCTTTTTAAAATCTTTTTTTTCCCCTTGGTTATTTATTGACTTTGAATGATACGATTCAGAATTTGTGCTCTGTATATATGCCTCGTGCGCTCGGTTTTGTAATGGATTTCAGCAATTACTGAACTTACGGGAGTGCTGCGAACAACATTATTTTAAAAGGATTTCTCATCAAAAAGACATGTTTTTGTAAAGCTCTTCTGGGAGATGCCTTGTACAGAAATGGTTCATGTCTAACTCTGTAATATAGTAGGCTACGAAAGTATAAATTCATCAAATTCCAACTCTCTAAACCTCTCTCTCAAAGACTTCATTGTGCATCACAATAGAAACATTTCTTGACTTGCCCAAAATGGCAGTTGGTCTATGGATTGATTTCTACTAGTGATAGCAAATTTCCTGTGAAAAGGCAAAAATTAGAAATTGCGCCGGCGTCTCTTTTTTGACACCGGTGTGCATATTTTTGACACAGGCGAATTTTCGCTGACATTTCGCAAATTTATTCGGCGGCGATGAATCGCGCAAATTTGGAGCGAATTTAACTAATTTCTACTGTTTAACAAATAATAATAATAATAATAATATATTGTGCTAAGGAAAGCAATTAGCCCACCTCTCTTGGTATAGAATTAATTACCATAATTTACCTTACACTTAAAAACCCACCATATGCCAATGTGAATTCTCCTTTACTCCAGTCTCAGGGGAGTTTGTCTTCTAACCTTCATCATTACATGGATAATTTATTTTACTGTAGCTTACATCACCATACCTGTAACTGGATTGGTCCTTCTAAGAACTTTTTACAGTTCTGCTATGCCCTTTGTATGTGTAGATGACTGTTAAATGGGAGGTTCACCTTTAAATGAACTTTTAGTATGATGTAGAGAGTGACATTCTGAGAGAATTTGCAATTGGTTTTCATCTATTATTATTTGTGATTTTTTATCTATTTAGTAACTCTCCAGTAAGGATGCACCGAATCCAGGATTCGGTTCAGGATTCGGCAAGAATCCTTCTGCCCAGCCGAACCGAATCCAAATCCTAATTTGCATATGCAGATTAGGGATGTGGAGGGAAATCATGTGACTTCTTCTCACAAAACAAGGAAGTAAAAAATGTTTTCCCCTTCCCACTCCTAATTTCGATTCGACCGAATCTTTCGTGAAGGATTCTGCCGAATCCAAAATAGTGGATTTGGTGCATCCCTACTACCAGTTTGCAATCTCAGCAATCTGACTACCAGGGTCCAAATTACTAGTGATGGGCAAATCTGTGCCGCATAGCTGAAAAATGTGCGAATTTACAGCGAAATTCACGAAACATCGAAAAATTTGGGATAGATAGGGTCTGAGATAGAGATCAATTGTGAGATTTGAGGGTTATGCCAGAGAGGCAAGTTGGCTGAGTAGTGTGTTACATCCCTAGGGAACATTTGCAGTGCTGCTTTCCATGTTTGGACCGTGGTTGTCATTAGCTGGGTCGAAGACTTGTATTCTTTAGTTGCCTGGTACAACATGTTTTTAAGAGCTTCGTATGAACCAGCAATTTGGGCCTCTAGATTGGTGGCTGCATTTTGGTGGAGGGGCTTGCCCACCACCAGGCATTAACCAATTTGGTGGATAGATAGTAAAAGTATAAATTGGGTGCTGCCAGGCCCCCTGCGTCCGCTGGGAGTTGCAGGGAATAGACAGCAATTCGGGGGATTTTTGAGGCCCAATATAGGGTGGTAACCATGGAGAAAGTTTTTTGTATCATAATTGGAGCTTGCCTAAAAAGATATTTGAGTTTTGGGAGCATAATCATTTTAAATAGGTTTACTCTACCCAGTAGAGTTAGGGGGAGAGTGTTCCAGATTTTCGTCTTATTTTCCAGTTGTGTTATTAACGGAGTTAGGTTCAGTTCTATATATTTGTCTAATTGTTGATGGATGTGAACCCCTACATTTAAATGTATTGGCCCATTGTAAATTCACTTGTACTCTGGTACAAACTTTGGTTTTCCACTTGGAAGGAGTCCATGGGGAAAACTATTGATTTCGCCCAATTTATTTTTAGCTCAGAGTATTTGGTATTACCGTTAATGCAGTCGTGAGGGCTTCGTATGGCTTTTCTAAGAACAGGATGGTCAGCGCCGATTCTGGGGCTGCTGCCGCCTGAGGCAGCAGCCCAGATGCCGCCCCCCTCCTCTCCCGCTCCGCGCTTAAAAATTAGCATCGGAGCGGGTTTCAGGGGGCAGTATCGCTAGTGCATTGAGTGCTAGAGCGCTCTTTGCACTAGCTGAGCTGAATTTCCGGGTTAAAACCCGGAAGTTCGGCTCTTAAAGTTACAAGAGGCGGCTTTTTGCCGCCCCTTGTAACTGGCCGCTTGCTGCCGCCTAAGGCAAGGGTTTCACCTTGCCTCATGGCAGAAGCGGCCCTGAGGATGGTATTGTCAGCATACATCGCTACAGTTTCTGTTATAGGGCTAAGTTTCAGACCCTTGACTCCCTCCAAGCCAGGCCGGAGGCTCCATTGCTAGTGCAAATAATAGGGGAGAGAGGGGGCATCCTTGCCTTGTACCCCTACTAAGCGAGATCGGTTGAGACATGTTTTGGTTAGTTTTTATTCGGGCATTGGGGTCATGGTATAGGGTGTCAACCCACTTTCTTAAGTTGGTACCTATTCCCATTTTTGTCATGGTACCCCGTAAGAAATTCTATTCAATGGAATCAAAAGCTTTTTCATTATCGAGGGCTGCTAGGACTCTATGGCCCGAGTTGTCATGTTGGGTCATTAAATTTGTAAATACTGGTCTGATATTAATGTCTGTAGTTCGGCCCAGTATGAATCCTGTTTGGTCAGGGGATATTAATTATTGTTGATGGATGTGAAGTCTGGTAAGACTCTTGTAGGACTACATTGTGGTCTTTATAATTAAGTAGGCGGCAATAATCGGTCTTGTAGGTGCTCCTGGGGGTGGAGGTTTGCTTGGGACCCTATGGGCCCGTTCGATGATGAAGCATGGTGAGAAGGGCTCTCTCCCAAATGTTTGTGTGAGCCAGTGTTCCATAAAGTTTTCCACATGCTTTCCCTCAGCACTTTCAGAAATGCCAACTTTGTGGATAGTATTCCACCTGAGGCAGTTTTCCATATCATCTGATTTGGATTGTAGTTCCGTTATTTTATGGGCATGTTCCTCCATAGTAGTGTGAAGAGGCTGTGTACTATTCTCTAGCTCTGAGATCTCTCAGGTCTCTCAGTTTCCTTGGTGCACTCTCTCAGTTTCTGCATGTCTGTTTTTAATTCCTCTAGCTTATTCAGGACAGATACATGGTTGGATCCTATTAGATGTGCTATTTCCCCTAGCGTAGTTTCAGGGCTGAGCTGCTCAAGGTGTGGGGAGGGTTCACTTTGTTCCCCTTCAGCTGAAGGGCTTGTGGAGGGAATTGGTAAAGCACTTGTTGGTGAGCCCAGGTCAGTTCTGACCTAGTTTGGGGCTTACTGGGTGGTGCTTATCCTCCTCCATTCCGTCTGCTCCTAGGGGCCGTGCCGATCTGCCATCTTGGGGAGCCACATGGTGTTGCTCAGTGTTGTGGCTTTTTAGCGAAGCTGTTTTGTTTTTCCTCATCATTGCAGGAAATCGGCACCAGGGTGTTCTGCAGGGGTTCTCTTACCCGGCTAGTGTCTGTCAGCTTGCTGGGCTGTATATTATTTTTTACCAGGGGTATTGCCCGGAGCTGCGGGAGTCACTTCTTACATTTAGCGCTTCCGGTCAAGCCCCCCCACAATAAAACATTTTAATTCAGAATGCATGGAAGGCTTGGAGAACATTAAAAAACAGTTTTGGGTTCTGGGGGGGCGGACCCACAAGATGGCTGCATCATACTGAGCTCTGCAGGCAGAGCAGCTTCAAAACTCGCAACTCACCTCACAGCGAGCAACAAGCAATTAGACTGCCAGTGGATAACCCAAGGGTGAAGATTAAGTCAGCTCACCCTCACGCTGCGACCCTGGAACCAAGTGCACCATTTCCCGGACCGAAGCGCCAAACTGCAACACAAGCAGACCTGTTTGAAAGCCAAGCAGTAAAGTAATCAGGGTAATATTGGTCACGGAAGGGTGAACATACAGATAGAGGTGCCATACCCCAGACTCCAAACATGGGAAGCATATAGGCTGCAAAGCACACAAGGCGCACCAGCCATATTATTGAATTGGCAATAAGCGCAACAACCAGACACAAAACAAAGGGAATAAGGGAACGTGTATCATTGCTCCCTAATCTCCTCTATAAAATACGCCACAACTGAAATACTACAACAACTCACAAACCAATCACAACAGATGTCTGAAGCTGAACAAAGAATCTCAGATTTGGAAGATAATCTAGATAAAAACAACCATAGAGACACCACATGAAATTGCAATACTAGCAGAAAAAGTTGATGATTTGGAAAACAGGAGCAGGAGGAATAATCTAAGACTGGTATAAATTCCTGAGACCATAAGAAGAGTCGACTTGGAAATACTGTTGACAACTACACTAGACCTACTGAAAATGGAAACCTCTACACTACCATACCAAATTGAAAGTTTTCACCAAATTGGACCTCCGCCGGTGAAGGAATCCACCGAGACAAGTCATATCTAAACTTCTCAATTAGGTGGACAAAATGAACATTCTTACAGTTTACAGAAAGGTAAAGAATCTTTCTTATGAAAACCACTAACTACTGCTATTCCAGGATTTTTCAGCCTCACTAGCGGTGAAACATAAAGAATTAGGCCCCATCTGCAGATCACCTTTCTCCTCAGGCTTCAAGTTTGCTCTTTTATTTCCAGCTAAACTCAAAATAACAAATAAAGACAATTGCAAATCTATTTTCTTCGAAGATCCTAAAGCAGCCATGACCTACTACAATGACACTTGAACTTCACCAGAACATCTGGACAACTTAGCAATCAAACATAGAAATTCAGAATACAAAATATACAGTGGTAAATATATATGCTCCTACTACTGACAATAAATGTTTTTTCACAGATGTCTTACAATGGCTTGACTCCTGGGGGGGCGACAAATATTATACTCGGTGGAGACGCTGATGCCGTATGGAACAGCTATATGGACAAATCAGGTAAACCTACCCACATTCACACTCTAGAGCTAAACCCCTACACACACTATGGGGCATGTTTATCAAGAGTCAAATTGAAAAAACTTCGAAATTCGAATTCAAAAAGACCAACCGAACTTAATTCAAAGTTTTTTTTTGTCGAATAGGTCCGTTTTCGATCAAATAAGTCTGCATTCAGCTAAATTTGAATTATACAAATCGAAGGAATAGTGCATTCAATCAAATTCAATTCAAATTTTTCCCAAAAAAAACGTTTTTTCAAAGCCCACCAATTGACTCCAAATAGGTTTTAGGAGGTCCCCCATGGGCTAAAACAGAAATTCGGCAGGTTTTAGATGGTCAATGGTCAAAGTCGAATTTTTAAAGAAACAGTACATGATAAATTTCAATATTTGAATGTTTTAAAAAATTTTCAAATTCGAGTTGAATTTGCACTATTCCCTAGTCGAAGTACACAAGCAATAGCTCAAAAATCTATTTTTTTTATTTAAAAAAGTCACCTCGATCTTTGATAAATCTGCCCCTATGTGAAATGCTAGACATACAAGAAACCTATAGATTTTTACAACCAACCACTAACAACTATACCTTCTATTCAGGGGCCCATGGGACTCATTCCAGAATAGACTACATACAGTATTTGTCTCGCATACAATGCTCCCCAACCTAGCCATAGCTAAAATCCACCCCATAGATATCTCGGCCCACGCTATAATACTGATACAGTTAGAATTATCTAAAGCCCAATCACGCTCGACCAACTGGAGGTTCCCGGCATATTTAGCTACTAATGAGGAATTTTTCCCTATTTCTTAAATCAAACTGGGCCAACTATATAGATGACATTATTGAACATTGGGAAGACCCCCATTTACTTTGGGCGGCCTCAAAACCTGTTCTGAGGGGACATATTTTATCCTATTTCATTCAAAAAAATTAACATTTTCTTGTGAAATATACACTACTACAAAGAGAACTGACTAAAAACTATACAGCTTTCAAAACTACTAATTCACAGGAAGACAAAAATAAATACAATGAGACAAAACAGCTTTTAGATACTTTATTAACAAATAAAGCATACAATTCACTGAATCATACAGCAAAAGATTTTATAGATGGGGGAACAAATCAGGAAAACTTTTGGCCAAAATCGCTGCAAAAAAGACAACCAACCCCCTATATACAAAAACTACAAACTCCACAGGGGTGGACTAAAGACCCTGATTAAATAAAAGATATCCTAACAGCTTGCATCCAAATCAATCAAACACTAAAGGTTAAAGCTTTTGCAGATGACATACTACTCTTCATAAAAAAAACCTCAAACAGAAATTGCAATCATTCTGTCAATAATACACAGATTCGGACAAATAGCCGTCTTCCAAATTAATGCTGAAAAATCCAAAGCACTCCAACTCCATGACATCACATCACAAATTGGTCTGCAGATTTTGCTTTCAAAAGAGCTAAACATCACATAACATACCTAGGCATAAAAATGCCAAAACACCATAAAGACACATCAGATCAGTCATAGATAAAATACAACAAGACACACAACAATGGAAACATATCAACCTAAACTTTCTAGGCAAAATCCATTTCATCAAAGTGATTTTGTTACCAAAATGACCGTATCCAATGCAAATGTTACCATACCGTATCAAACCAACTGACCTAAAACACATATATCATAAATTCCGTACTTTTATTTGGCAGAACAAACGCCCTAGAATCAGCATGTATAAATTATTAGACAACCAAACACATTAGGGGGAGTCATCTGCCAAATATTAAGGAATACAATGAAGCAGCACTACTAAGATATGCAGGTGATTGGCTAGTAAACAGAAACTAGTTCACTTACATAGACCTAGATCAATCCCAATCAGAGGGTCTTACTCTAAACTACCTTCTACATTCATCAGCTTCAACTATCCCCAATCATTAAAGGATAAACCATTATTTTTAGATACCTACAAAACCTGGCAAAATTTAAGAGTAAAACAACGACTGCGCCCACACCATTCCCCATACCTAACATGAATAGAGAATAAGGGATTCCCTATGGGAATATCAAACTCAGTCCTACACACTTGGCGAGATGCAGGTCTATATACTCTGCGAAACCTTATCAAAAGTAATTTGGACCTGCTTTCCCCAGCGAGATTAAAAGACAAATTTCCATTTACAAACTCACATATATTCCTCAGCATGCAAATACAGGTATAGGATCCCTTATCCGGCACCCGATATCCAGAAAGCTCAGAGTTACGGAATGGCTGTCTCCCATAGACTCCGTTGTATCCAAATGATCCAAATATTTAAAAATGTTTTCCTTTTTCTCTGTAATAATAAAACAGTAGCTTGTACTTGATCCCAACTAAGATATAATTAATCCTTATTGGAAGCAAAACCAGCCTATTGTGTTTATTTAATGTTTACATGAATTTCTAGTAAATATCCATTATCCGGAAACCCCCAGGTCCCGAGCATTCTGGATAACAGGTAACATACCTGTATTACATTTAGCAAGAAACACAATCCACAGAATAAAAAACACAGAAGACAATAACATGATAGACAACTTCTGGAAAGAGAAAACAATAATACGCTGAACCGCTCAAATATACTGTAGCACTATAATAAATTGAGTGGCACCATCTTTATTATGAGCTTACTTTCAAATATAATTGTGCCACGGATGAGACCTTTCTTTCCGGTGCAAGCACTCGCAACGGTGTGTAGGCAGGGTGTAGTGCAACTGTAACAATGTGTTTATGCACAAGAACCGGGCGCCAGTGGTTCTTTAATGCTTAAACAAGAACTAAGTTTATTTACAGAACAATCCACATAGGAGTACATAGGACATATAGCATAAAGGATTATCTTATACTCACAGTACCAAAAAAATCAGCTTGATCCCTGCAGGCAAGGGAACAGTTACAGCAGTAGTTAAGCAGCAGTTGAGAAGGTACCCCAGCTTTCGGCATGTGCCCTAAGTGGAACCTATGAAAGAGTATAACTATCCACTTTACTAGGGTCTAAGCCTTACCTAGGTTCCACTACCCGTTCCCTTCCTGCATGCTTGGTAAGGGCTAAAGAAATGGACCCAGATCGCATGGTTGCCTAGACCTTTATACTATAGCACAGTGACATCTACAGTACACTGTGAGAACTGCAGGGGCTTACATAAGCAGACACAGGTCCCCATTAGGACCCATTTAGGTGTCTATAATACTGAGGATGTGCCTGACAATATTATGTGAGGGTGTCTAAATTATCACATACCTACAATACCATATACTACAAACAAACATTAACATAGAGAAAGAAGACTCCCTCCCATTCAAATGGACAACACTTACACCACATATTCCTATCACTGAAATTTTGAAATCCCATAGACACATAACACAACTACTACTAACCAGCAGATACCAAGAAATGGCGTTAAAACTCCTCTATAACTCATATCTAACACCTGAAAAACGTTTTTTAAAATGGGAAATCGCCCCTCAGATGCACTCGGTGCATGGCTCCCAAGGCTGATCTTTTACACATGCTCTGGTCATGCCCTAAAAAATCAAAGCTTTTGACTGGAAGTAACCTCCAACCAACCATATATTGTGCCCTGTTTAGCATTGTTCAGCATTATCCAAATTTAAACAAAAGGCAAAAACATTTAGCAGCTAGATTGGCGGCAGTGTCTCAAAAGGCAATTCTCCATCAATGGCTCTTAACAGAAGCCCCATCAGTCACACTCACGAAACAGAAATGGCACCACATCTATCACATGGACTGGCTGGAAGCCATGACAAAAAAAGAACAACAAGCACCACTCAGATACCTAACTACCCACACCTTCATAAACACAACCTAGTATGACATAGAAATTTTGAAGTGCAACTCATTGCTACAAGAAACAAACCACTATATTCAAAACACGCTTCAAGGGACTGGAATAACTACAAGATCACCCCCCAGGAGTCACCGCACTAACAGGCTTTTGGCATCTTACCTAAGGTAAATAAATCTAGTCTGAGACTTTTTAGACTTTTAATTAAGCTCGGAAATTCAATTTATAGAAATGTTAAACTATGTTAACTTTGTTTATATTTAATTCTCTTTTTCTATTTACTTCACTCTTTTCCTTCATTTAATGCATGCACTATAACACCAATGACCACTATATACTAGTGATTGGACAATTATTATTATCATGTATTTATATAGCACCAACATATTGCGTAGCAGTGTAAAGTAAATGTGATTATACAACTAAATCACATGAATTATATACATAGAACATATAGAGTTACACACATCACAATCAATACCGGTACAAAAGGTGAGGAAGGTCCTATGCAGAAAGAAGGGAGTAAAACACAAGGTGTGGGAGTGGGCAAGATCGAATTAAGTGGGTGAAAAATGTGGTACTGTATGTGGTGTTGCGTTTGGTAGTTAAGCAGAGTCAGGGTAGGCTTCTTGAAATAAGTGCGTTTTAAGAGATTTCTTGAAAGCAGAAAGGTTGGGAGAAAGTCAGACAGAATGTGGGAGAGAGTTCCAGAGGAGGGGTGCAGCCCTTGCAAAGTCTTGAATGCGAGCATGTTAGGAGGTAATAAGAGAAGAGTTGAGTATAGAGATGAGTTCAGAGATGTAGGGTGGGGCAGAGTTATGAAGTGCTTTGAATGTCAGGGTCATTCAATTGAATTTATTTCTGAGAGGTAGTGCAGGGATTGACAGAATGGCGAGGCAGAGGAGGAGTGGTTGCTGAGGTGTATGAGCCTTGCAACAGTGTTCATTATGGACTGGAGAGGTGACAGTCTCTGGAGGGGAAGGCCAATTATGAGAGAGTTACAGTAGTCTAGATGTGATATGACGAGAGAGTGATACATCATCGTATTTTGGATATGTTCCTTAGGTGGAAGTGACATGATTTAATAAGTGACTGGATAATAAGTTACTGGATATGAGGAGTGAATGACAGGGCAGAATCTAGGATAACCCCAAGGCACCTGGCCTGGTGAGAGGGGGTGATAGTGGAATTGTTAGCTATGATGGATCCTTCTGGGATGTTACTGGTGTTAGTTGGAGGAAAGAGAACCATTTCAGTTTTGGAGAGGTTTAATTTAAGGTAGCGTTGCGACATCCAGGTAGAGATAGTGGACAGGCAGGAGGAGACCTGAGTTAGGAGTTCTGGGTTGAGATCTGGAGATGAGAGATAGATCTGAGTATCGTCAGCATAGAGTTGGTAGTGGAAACCATACGAGCTAATTAATTTGCCGAGGGAGGAAGTATAGAGGGTGAATAATAAGGGTCCCAGGACAAAGTCTTGCAGGACAGAGCCTTGAGGAACCCCAACAGAAAGAGGTAGGGGAGAAGAGGTTACTCCATTATAGGAGACACTGAATGAACGATTGGTGAGGTACGAAGAGAACCAGGACAGGGCTGTGTCACGAAGGCCAAGCAAATGGAGGGACTGGAGGAGGAGAGGGTGATCTACAATGACAAATAAAATGTCCAAAAAAATGTATAACATGCTATTAAAACTAATAAAAAACTATTTTCAAAAAACAAAACAGTTTTGACTGAATATATCAAGATGGTCGTTCTATAATTGAAATACTGACTTGCTTCATTGATCCTTGATAAATCCATGCCTAATTATTTGCATCTGACTAACTGGTATGAAACAAAAACATTTATTAAATGATGTGCTTTAGATCAATAAAGTTTTAATAATCTATTCAATAAAACCAGCCCACCTTATATTGTGTCTTTACAAATTGTAAAATAAATCTATAGGAGGAGCAGCAATGTTTGCACCATATCGAATTACCCACAACATCATAACATGAAGCACACAATGAGCACCTTGCTTCTGGGCTCGGCTCATCGCTCTCTGCTTAAATCACATGACCTTTTTGGCGGAACTGCTATTCCATCCCCAGTGAAAGAGCATGGATTAAAAAAGTCTTACATCCTGGGTCACTATGATATTCAGCAGTAAGAAGGGTAATCAACTTGAATGGGTTTTATTTATCAAACAGTGAAATTAGAGATCAGCACAGTCCACTAGAGTGAAATACTGCCTCTCTCAATTCATGTCTATGGGATTTTTAAAGGTTGAAGGTGAAAGTGAAAGTTCACCCTCTGATACATACGCCTTTCAAAATCCCATAGAAATGGGTGGACTGTTGTGATCTCTAAATTCACTTTTTGATAAATATACCCCAATAGTCTCCTTAGGCACCATATATAAATTGGAGAAATGGAGAATATTTTTTTATGAAGGTGCCAATATTCAACATGCAGTATTTCCAAATAGTCATTTAAGGAAAATTCCTTTGAACCTGGAATTTTCCATTATATCTCGTATTCCCAGGAGATAATCCATCTAAGGTACTAAACCTAATTTGTTTATCCTGAACCTGATGGGGATGGTGGACTGGAGCTAATTCAGGAAAAAATGGTGCCCAAATGTATTTACTCTCCCTTTTAAAGTAAGCCATCTTTCAATCCAATCCTTATCCAAAACTTCTCTTCCCATAAAATCCAAAATTGATACCACAAGCAAAAAATGTGAAGGGAGAACGACTGCATGTCAAACCATGGTTCCTCCATTCCATTAGCTCCTGTCTTTCTATGGGCCCTCTGGTACTTTGATGCGTTATAGTGCTCTAATTTAGTGGTCTCAATTCTGACCCCTATTGACCTTCAAATTGGGTTTCTAGGTGTATCTAGGAGAGTAAATAAATCCTAACTGGCCTTCAGCCTGAATTTGTCATTGCTTTAGGGCCCAGTGGGAGAGGAGTGGGGGGTACAGTAGCGGCAGTTTGGGAACAACTGTGCTACCCCAATCTCACCCTTACCTTTTATTCTGGGGTTTTGGGAATATCTAGAACATTCATCATCTACTCCTTTTTGCCCTTAGAGGGACCAGTGGAACAAATGTTCTATATGTATAGTGCCGACATAGCTCAATAAAGAACATTAGACAAGGTTGCCCTGAACTGCTGTTCCCAGGGCCTGATACCCAAATAATATGAGAGGAAACAAAATGTTGTGGTGCTTTAAGCATAGCCCCAAGCTTAGCAAAAAGCCATTAAAAAGTGTTAATCAAAGCTTAACACTGCAGTTTTCCCCTCAGCAGCTGCTTATTTTTAATTTCACATATTAGGCTGTAATTGTTAAATTCCATTATCTTCTAACGCTAGTAATTAATCTTTGTACATTTCTCAGAGGGAAGCTCTCTCCTGTGCCAATTAGGCTGTGGGGGGAGAAACATTGCAATTTTACTTCAGATCCAGTGTTTTATTGAGGCCCAAGGACATTGCTGGGTTTTTTTTCTTCTGTTCTTTGGTGTCATAATTGGAGGCCGGGCAATTACAAGTATTTCCTTATTACCTGCCTGGCAGTAGAAGAAAAGCTTAATTGTTTATATATATTGCATACTTCGGTGCTTATCTTTGTACCTGTGGGTGGAAAAATATAATATATCATATGTGTCCAACTGATACCCTTACAGATGTTGTTGAACTACAACTGTACTGATAGGCCTCTTGATAAAAATTAGGAACAGCAACAATGTAGTGTTTAATAGTGATGGGGGATTAAATTCGCCAGGCATGAATTCGCAGTGAATTTACGAGTTTTGCCGCGGGCAAATAAATTCGCAAAACTGTGGCGAAAATTAAAAAAATCGCACGCATAATTATTCGGACGCCCATTGACTTTAATGGATTTGGACAAAATGAGTGTGTGTGAAATTGTCGCAGGCGTGAAATTGTCGCGGGCGTTAAAATTGTTGCGGCCATCAAAATTGTTGCAAGGTCAAAGTAGTCACAGGCGTCAAAATTGATATGGGCGTCAAAATTTGCGTTTTGCAAATTTTCCGCCGATGCGATATGGGACAAATCCCCCAATTACTAGTGTTTAATAGTTGGTGAGCTGCAGGCTGGGCAATACCAGTTTAATGTCCCCATCTTGTCCTAGAGTTACCATCTTGTTCTAATACACCTGCTGTCCCCTGGCTCATCTTACTGGTAGCTGCTACACTACGGAAACCCTATCATGGCTCATTTTTAAACACTGGGCATATCTGGACCTGGGCAGTGACCATCTGTAATATGCTTTTTTTTAGGCTAGCTATGGGTAGAACAATAAAAGCAAACACACGGGGCAGCTGAATAGGGAGAATTAAATGTGGTTCAGCTCTTTCTGGACCAGACACTTATAAAAAAAAATAGCAGGGATGTCGTTTTCCTTTAACTCAAATTCATATTGTATGGCAGCTCAGATTCCAGTGCATTCTTTATTAGAATTTAAAGGAGAACTAAACCCTTAAAATGAATATGGGTAAAAATTCCATATTTTATATAATGAACTTATTGCACCAGTCTAAAGTTTCAGCTTGTCAATAGCAGCAATGATCCAGGACTTCAAACTTGTCACAGGGGGTCACCATCTTGGAAAGTGTCTGTGACACTCACATTCTCAGTGGGCTCTGAGCAGCTGTTGAGAAGCCAAGCTTAGGGGTCGTCGCAAATTATCAAGCAGAAAATTAGGTTTATCTGTGATATAAGCTGATGCTACAGGGCTGATAAATTCTCATGCTAATTGCACTGGTTTCTGTGCTGCCATGTAATAATTATCTGTATTAATTACTAATCAGCCTTATATTGTGACATTTCTATTCTTTGTGTACTGTATATTGTGAGTCGGTCTCTAAACTCAGTAAGTGACAGCAGCACAGAGCATGTGCAATGAATCAGCAGAAAAGAAGATGGGGAGCTACTGGGGTATCTTCAGGGGCACAGATCTTCCGTGCTAACAGGCTGTGGTTCCCTTGGGCTGGTACAGAAGCCCAAAACATAATGTACAACATTTCTAGTCTACTTCTTTGGTTAAGCTTTAGTTCTCCTTTAACATACAGCCCTGTAGCATCAGCTTCTATTTGTTTCCCAACAGCAGCCCAGAGTACACTGAGCATGTGCAGTGTCACTGACACTCAAAAGCAAGATCCAAAATGGCTTGCCTCTTGTCGACCACTTTGAAGACCCGGCTCATTACTGTAATAGGACTGTCTTTTTGGTAGAACAGAAAGTTCAGTATAAAATATACAGTACGGTATTTCAAATTTAGATTTATATAGATTTATAAATATATATATATATATATTTAGATATATATAGATATATACTGTATATGGATGTACAAATATACTTTGTGGGAAAACAAACAAAGTAGAAGTGCATACATAGATATAAAAATATTTTTAAAAAGACAAACATTTTGGGATTAAAGTGTAATTTTATTATACATCAAAGAAAAAGCCTGTGAATGTAACAAAATACCCTTTGCATACCATAAAAGCATATATTTCATCTTGTTTTTTACAGCAGCACAACAAAAACATATCACCCCTGTAATTAAATCCCTTGTTGCACCTGGTCTGTCAGTTGTTTGGAGCAGGTCGCATGGCGGGTTTCCGACACTAAACACATTAATCCAAGACCATGGGATTCTGGCAGTGAATGGACCGTGACGTGGAACTCTGCAGGACTTCAGCCATGAACTAGTTAAGTGGCAGTGCATATTCTACAAACACGACCCGAAAAATAAAGTGCCCTCCTATGCGCTGTGGGGTTTAATTTTGTCGAGGAGAAACTCAGGCAAATATTTGTACAAAGTAAACTTGCAGCTCATACATTATCCCAGGTGAAAATTACAAGGTAGCGCAATGAAGGCTTTATGAATACAATACACACAATTTTTTTCTGATGGCAATTTTCATTTTGTCATTTTGCCTGGCTTGTGGCTCCCAAAAAGGCTCCCAATCCCACGCTTCCATTATCCATAGGACTTATTTAAGGCACTATTGTGTTTCCTCAGAGACTGGCTATAAGCAGAAAATTACAGAGGACATGTTCGGCTTTGAGTCCAACCTAGACAGAAATACCTACATTTTGGGAAATGAAAATTCTAATTTTAAATGAATGTCTTTGCGTGGAGAGTGAACTTTTAAGCTAATATTTTCTCTATATATTTATAACAAATCTCTGTCTCCAGGAGAAAGTGATACAATTATAGACTAAACAAGTCTGGCAAAGTAGCCTATACAAGTATAGCCTTAGTGGCCGCCCATTCAGTAGCTGGTAGCTACCTGAGTTTACAGGGATATTCTGGGCCATTGTGAGATATGAAAATTAAATAAACATCCTTGCAAGGAAACAACTGAGGACAAGATACTGGCAAAGTATGGTTCTTTTTAGCAGCTAAGTATATGCTATGCTAAATGTTCTAGACCAGTAAACGTTGATTCCTGATTGGTTAGTAAGTTTTACCCAGCTTGTTCTGAGTAGAAAGATAATGAAAATTAATCATATACAGGGTTGTGGAGTGCCTTCCTCCAAGCATATGGTGGCATCATCCCTCATTGAATCTAAGAACTTCCATGTTTAGGCCTATAGGGGAGAATACGTATTACAGAGATTATATTTCATTCACTGCTATAGTTCCGTTGGCAGCTGAGAGCTGTTTTCTGGTTACTTTCCCATCAGGGCTGGAACTAGGGGTAGGGTAAATTGGCTAGTCCCTAGGGTGCAACAAAGTTCCCCCACCGGCACTCTCCAGCACGCTCCTCTGTGCACGCCCCCCCCTGCACATCGTTACATAGAGCAGGTGTGTGTGCATGTGCCGGAGAGGGAGTGGCCAACTGGGTTGCCCTGGCCTGCTTCCCATTGTTCTGCTGATAGGCTGCTGGGGGGGGAGAGGATTGATATCACTCCAACTTCCAGCTCAGCAGTAAAAAGTGACTAGGGTCGGACTTGGCCGGTGGTATGCTGGGAGAAAACCTGGTGGGCCCCTGGAGGCCCAGACCTACTCCCCTGGCTGCAACATGGACACCAACTCCTGTCAGGAGGGGCCCCCTGCGGACTGCCACAAGAGCCCTTTGTTTTGCAGCCCCGGGGGGCCCACAGAGCTCCAGTCTGACCCTGAGAGTGACTGAAGTTTATCAGAGCACAAGTCACATGGCTAAGGGCATTTGGGAAACCAACAATATGCCTAACCCCATGCCAGTCTTCAAAATTAAATATAAAAAATCTGCTCTTTTCAAATAAGGATTTCAATGCAGAATTTTGCAGGGGAAGCACTATTTTGTAAAAAAAAAACATGTTTTCTCAAGACAGAATCCCTTTAAGGTGCACAATCAGGCTGTTGTTCAGCATTATTGTCCAGTAGAAGAAAAATGGTTAAAAAACACTTCTTCAACACCACTCTTATATAAACTATCTATCTCTCACATATTGAAGCAAGTGTGTTTTCCCAGTTTTTATTATTTAAGCAACAACATACTTATCTGACAATTTACAAAGCTGCCCGATGTTAAAACTGCCAAAATGGATGCATGGAGTATTCAGGTTGCATGCCATTGTGGTCTGCTGGCCATTGCGAAAGTTCTACTGGTGGATCATTCACAGTGTGTCTTTTGGGCACCAATCTGCTACAAGTGTCTAAACCGTTGAGTGTCCCTGTGAACTCAGATAAAGCTTACTAGCAATTTAAATATTAATTATTTCACCCTCACAGCTTTATTATCACTGAACAATTTTCTGTATGGCAGTAGTGTTAGTTACATGGTTAATGTATTAGTTACTATAACTGGCTGATATTTATGCCTCTGTGTTGAACAGTTGCACAAAGGTATGGTGCTAGTTGCCCTCTTTTCAGGAGCATGCACAATTCTGGTGAAGATAAAGAAATAAGTTACAAGATGTTTTTGTAGATATTTTGGTGTATAGTGTTGCATGGCTCAGTCAAATCCCAATTTTTATAATGGTCATTTATGGGATTTTTTTCATGTGCAAAATAGTTTTTCGGAAATTTAGTTAACTCGGCTGTAACACTCAGCATGCATTAAATAACAATATCAGATCACTGCTGTCAGTCACAAAATTACTCTCCAGAAATGCCCTGCAGCAAACTCTGTGATGTAAACTGAATGACTGAATTTATGCTGATGTATCAGAGCAATATTTGCCTTTAATGCTGGATAGGAACATATATTCCCATCAGCTAATTCACCATAATAAAGTAGGTCAGGGCTAATATAATGGAGCAACATCACAAAACTGTGAATGGTACAGAAACTTGTTTTATTATAATGTTCAGCAGTTTATTTCACATGAGTGATGGTTGGTCACATATTTACAAACTGGGAAATATGCATTTTCGATCAGTAGGGGACGAAACAACCAGCAAGGCTCTCTATGGCCCACAGCCGGAATATGAAATCCTGCATGTCTCTGGCTCTTCTGCACAACAACTGCCATCGGGGAGATGAATGTCGGTTGCACTGCTAATGAAGGCTGGCATTTAGTCATTAGGGGGCAGAACTGTGTATATTTATATGAAGGAGAGTGAGTCAGAGGACGCCAGAGTCATTGTGCATGTTTTATATTCACCTACCAATAAGGAGAAATAATTTATAATATATAATGACCACTCTGCAATCAGGTACAGATAGGATACATAAAAGGGATGCAAATGACTTGCACTAAAATATTTTTAAAGCCAGTCTTGTATCTCTCATTGCCCTTATATGGAAGGCATGGAGAGCTGTGCAAGGTATAGGAAGATGCTGGAATACATTAGATTGCATGGGGTTAGGAAAAAAATTGCCACCAGTGTTTAAATATGTGATATCACTGTGACAAATCTCCCCCAAATGCTGACAAAATTGTCAACTGGAAAGTGGAGCTTAGTTTTCCACAAAAGTGATGCTTTGTTTTCTGAAGTCGCTCGAACTTGCTACATATATACTTATACTCTACTCATACAAGGACTATTATTTATTAAAAGTGCTTAACTCTTGTGTTATGTACAATTAACAAATAATATAAAAGAAGATGAACTAGTCTATAGGACCTGTCCACAATCCCACATTCAGGGTATCAGGGTGGAATTAAGAAACTGGTGGTCATTGGGGGCATAGGTATTTGACAGCAATGAGGTAGGTGCCAATGGGCCTGAAGCTTCACTCTTAGGGAGAGTGATTATTTAATAATTTTTTAGCAATATGTGTCCATTTACACAACCCAGTTCTGTAGGCAAAAGAGTATCAGCTGTGGGACTATTGACTGCTCGGAGGCTCCAACAGTATAGAAGGTCTATTGAGGGGCATAGTTGTTGTTTGATAGCAATTATTAAATTAAATGAAAACAATTAAAAAACTCAACGGGCAGGTTGCATCCCATTTTACTGACATGGGGGCAGATTCACTAAAAGGCGAATTTTCGCCAGCGTCAGCTTCACAACCCTCGCACCACTTCGCCGTTTGCTAGCGAATTGGCGCCTGTGTGTTCCTGTGGGTAGAACTGCTGGCGAAAAGTCACTATCGTTAGCCACTTTGCCCTTTAGTGAATCTGCCCCATGGTTCTTCCTGAAATGACTGCAGAGACTGAAGCCCTCTCTGTGCCAATGTCCTTAATGTAACATTATAAAACATATTGTGCAATAGAGTAGAATAAGGAACCAGACCCAGCCAACTGGTTTATATAGAATTGTCACCCTAGATTAGGGCATCTTTATTTTTTTTCCAGAATAATTTAGAGCATAAGCACCAATTGTAAATATAGAGGAAAGAAAGGGAGTTAGAGACAATATGCCCATGTCAGTTAAACATAATATGCTCAAGCATCAAAATATCATGATAAAATAAGGAATCAGATAAGTGCATTAGCTGGAAAATTCTCTGTTTCTTATCATTTAAGTTCACATAACCGAGTGGAGCGATCATAAGAGAAGGAACTCTAATAAGCTATATGATAGAGCAGTTCCAGGAGACAAAGTGGAAAGGCATAATATTAATATTCTGAGTGATAAGTCACGTATTGCATGTTTTCACTTGCTTTTTATAATTTATTGTTATAGAATGTTAAGGTTAGATTCTAAAATACAAAAAAACAAGGCTCCTTTATCAACCCGACTAGTGTAATTAAGTATATAGTAACAAGTATTTTGCTTCTGCCCTTCCCCATAATTCCCTCAGTACACAGTGTCAGTCCTTTATAATGTCAATCATTGAAGGGCTCATTTACCCTCATTAAGGTGCTGAATCTTTAAAGGGGTTGTTCACTTTTAGATGAACTTTTAGTATGATGCAGAGAATGATATTCTGAGAAAATTTGCAGATGGTTTTAATTTTCTATTATTTGTGGTTTTTGCATGATTTAGCCTTTTATTCAGCAGCTCTCCAGTTTGCAATTTCAGCAATCTGATTGCTAGGGTCCAAATTACCTTAGTAACCATGCATTGGTTTGAATAAAATACTGGAATATGAATAGGAGAGGACCTGATTATAAAGATGAGTAATAAAAAGTTGCAATAACTATAAATTTGTAGCCTTACAGAGCATTTGCTCTTAGATGGGGTCAGTGACCCCCATTTGATAGTTGGAAACAATCAGAAGAAGAAGGCAAATAATTCAAAAACTATAAAAAAGGAAAATGAAGGGTAATTGAAAAGTTGCTTAGAATTCTATAACATACTAAAAGTTAACAGATGAACCACCCATTTAAGAAGAGCAAATTAGCCCTTCATAAGGCCCATGTAGATTCAGCAATTCAGGTACCAATTCTGAACTGTTACAATTTTGCAACATTTAGGGGCCAATTCACCAATGGTCGAATATCGAGGGTTAATTAACCCTCGATATTTGACTAGGAATTGAAATCCTTCGAATTCGAATATCGAATTCGAAGGATTTAGCGCAGGAAATTCGATCGATCGATCGAAGGATTATTAATTCGATCGAACGATTAAATCCTTCGAATCAAACGATTCGAAGGATTTTAATCCAACGATCGAAGGAATATCCTTCCCTCAAAAAAACTTAGGCAAGCCTATGGGGACCTTCCCCATAGGCTAACATTGACTTCGGTAGCTTTTATCTGCCGAACTAGGGGGTCGAATTTTTTTTTAAAGAGACAGTACTTCGACTATCGAATGGTCGAATGGTCGAATAGTCGAACGATTTTTAGTTCAAATCCTTCGATAGTCGTAGTCGAAGGTCGAAGTAGCCCATTCGATGGTCGAAGTAGCCCAAAAAACACTTCGAAATTCGAAGTTTCTTTAATTCGAATCATTCACTCGAATTCACTCGAATTTAGTGAATCGGCCCCTTAGTTGATATATTTCTTATCTTTGTCCCTGCTGAGCAGAATCCCTGAGTTTCATTAAAGGCAGCTGTTAGAATCGATACAATAGTTGCTAATACTCCAGAGATGCTGCTGAGAAAATGTATCAACTCAATGTTCAAACACCAGAGACGGAAACATTCAAATTTAAACTTAGATTTTGGAAAAACGATAAAAAATCTTAAGCACTTGGAAAAAGTTTTTACTTCTGGGGATCAATCTGAAAACAACTCAACTGGAAAAGTGTTTGGATGGTAAACAACCCCTTTAGTGGTCCGGTGGATATGACTTGGATTTCTCAGGGAAGAAATCAACCACATGGATAGTCATGGTTATTTCTTTTGATGGCAATGAGTACCTTGTATTGCAATATCACCACAATACTGATTATGTGTAATTGTTACAAATAATGTGTGTGCCATCAGCCTAATTAATGATTTTTCTTTTATGGTCACTGCAGGCAACAAGTACCTTTTTCGCAATTATTTTTTATATTTTTCAGCTTTAAACCCTTCATGGGTGTTTCGTTTTGGCCTTTGGGTTTACAGCGAGACTGTAGAGTCACCCTCTCATATAGGGTTGCACTAAATCAAAGATTTTGTCATATCCAGCACTTTTTTCAGGGTTCAGGTTTATGTTCAGCCAAACTGACTCTGTACCCTAGAAAGTCATGTGTCTTTAGAGCTCTGGCCAAATGAAAGCAGCATTTTTTGTTACTAGATTTTATAAGTTTTGTATTTTAGTTTGGGTAATTCTGTATTCTGTCTTTTCTTTGCTATATGCTCCAATCCAAAAATGTTCATTGCATCAATACTATACTATTGCGGCACCTCATTTGAGCTACCCAGATACTACTTATGCTACTATGAACGTAGGATACCTTGTAAAAGCCAGAACACTTGCCATTTATACAGTTTCTGCAAAGAAGGTACTAAAATAAAGTTTGGTCTCTGGGGAGTTATTCATGTGCAAAGACTGCATCCATTTTAATGACACATTTAAACAGTCTTTTTTTTTTTTGGTTATTAAATATAGCCCCATATTACAATAACAATGGAGATTTTTTTAACTTTATTAAACAGCACTTGCGTTGATCAATGTCTATCAACTCCCTCGCAAAGGCTTCAGAATTACAGGTTTGGAAGCTGAGGGAGGAACTAGTTTTGAGCAAAAAGAGGAGAGACAAACTGAACAGAAAGTGTTTAGCCAGCCTGCCAAAAAGGATGAAGCCAGCTCTGCAGGTAAGGGAAAATGAGGGAGGAAGAATGTTGAATGTTGGAGAGAGAGAGAGATATTGAGGTGTTGTCTGGTCAAGGAGAATAATAAGATAGGGAGAGGATAGGAGATAGAACAGCAGATGATGGCCAAACATTTACTATAAATACCTAAGAGATTACATTAAATCCTATTATTTGACGTTTTAGGATAGAATTATTTTGTCATTTTTTGCAGAGTTTTCAATACTCATGCAAACTCATTGAGAAAACCTACTATACAATTAGCAACACTCAAGAAAGTGGATGAAGGTTCCAGAGGAAACAAAGGATTTATACAGTATATACTGCATGGGAATTATCCATCCCTTAACATGTGCCTTCAAGATTATTTAATAGTTCCAGAATATGATGAATTTTGTGGAAGGCAATATGATGGAAGATACAGGTAAAAACCTAGGAAATCCAAAAAACTTTGGAAGGCGAAAGGAGGTTGAGGTACTGGTGACCAGGTTTAAATGCTTGACATGAATGAGATACTTTGTCTCTTGAAAGTTCCTGTCTCTGGAGCCTGAACCAATCCTGACCCCTCAAAGAGCAGAAACCAAAGAAGTTAGGAACATCAAACCCACTAGCTAATTTGCATGACACATGAACACTGCATATTAAATTTGCAAGATATGCACAATCGACCCTATGTAAGGATTAGGATTTCAATTGAAGCAGTGGAGGGATTTGAGACAACTCCTCTATTCAATGCTTGGGCACATCCCTGTTAAAATCGCCTTTAGTCGAGGAGCACGTTTACCTCCTTGGGTTGGTCTTTATACTGCACTTTCACTAGTTAGCTAGCCACCCACAGCTTCATTCTGCGACCTAACAACCCTCCTTACTCCCTAACTCACATTGTCCCTGCCATATGTCTGATTCATCTCCATGTTTCATCATTGCACTCAATTCATTTCTTTCCTGAATACTTTGTTTCCTATTACCTGCCAATACTTCCGCACATCACTCCTGTATAGTCTCATGCCATGGGAACCAGAGATGGGATAAATCCCAGTGGTCTCTCTGCACATGAACACAGGTAAAATTAAATAGGCTCCCATTTCTAGGTAGAGGATCCGTTATCCGGAAACCCGTTATCCAGAATGCTCCAAATTACGGAAAGGTTGTCTCTCATAGACTCAATTTTACCAAATAATGCAAATTTTAAAAAATTATTTCCTTTTCTCTGTAATAGAAATCCTTGTGCCTGGCCAAACTGAGTCGGAATCCTAGTTTGCATATGTAAATTAGGGGCGGGTAGGGAAATAACGTGACTTTTCATCACAAAAAAATATTTTTTTTTAACTTTTTCCTTTCCTGCCCCTAATTTGCACTTGCAAATTAGGAATCGGATTTGATTCGTTATTCGGCCAAATCTTTCACCAAGGATTCGGGGATTTGGCTGAATCCAAAATAGTGGATTCAGTGCATCCCTAGTTGCAAGCAAGTGTAATCCCCTCTAAACCCATCTATGGTCAGTTACTTTTATATGCAGGAGCTGACTACCTGAAGCTTTCCATTACCTTCTCTTATATAGTGAATAAAGCACCCCCTTTTGTAAAATATGAAGATATTATAGGGTCACTGAGGTGATCCATGACCATGGACCAAGGCCAATTGCTTTTATACAGATCATGGAACACAAAGGTGACTTCTAATATCCTTATTTTTTTATACCAGAGGGTACTTTATTACAATATTCAAATTTCATCACTAAGCACATTTTTTTTATAACTGATATCATTTACAGGGTATGCATGTGTATTATAAATCTATTTATGCACAAGGCTTCCTAGACTCCTGCCTAGAATCCCACCAGGGTTAAAAGACCCAATCATAGTAGCATAGGAACAAGACCACCAGTGCCAGGCTTAGGTATTGGGGCCCCTGAGGAAAAGTATTTACATGGTGCACCACCACATCCCCTTCACAGATAGCTGTTAATATGTATCTGCAGGTATAGTTTTGTACTATGAGCTCCAGACTCTTGACAACTGTTTCTGTTGGTCCTACTATAACATAGTTTTTGGGCAACAAATATACATATTAACTGTGTGTGCTCCTGCAGTAGATGGAGCTGTAGCTGTGCATAGAATATTACAAAATAGTGGCTCAAGATAAAAGATGTAAAATGGCAATATTTACTGATATCTATATTCCAGTTAGTGAAGATTCTTTTATAGGCCACTTAATAGGATATAAACTGTTGGTTAAGTATTCATTCTGGGGGAGGGTAGTTTTCATTAAATTGCATCAGTGGCAACTCTATACTTTCTTCCCCCCACTAAACATGCATTAAGTATGGGGATCCTATTGCTCTGAGCCTACTGGTTATTTTTTATAGAAATGTTGTTTTAATAGGGGAAGGTGTATAAGTAGCAAACCCTCAACACTCTCATGTTTACATTTATTAGTGACTAGGGGAATAAAAAGTCTGCATCATTGATAACTGATTTTTGAACATTGCAAATTATTAGTAAATGAAGCTCACTTGTTCTCTGAATGTATATTTTTCAGCCAGACCAGTTCAAACCTGTGTTTTTCCAAAGAACCCTGCATTAAAGTGGGAGGCCTTGGTCACCTTATGAATGCATGATTAGTATTCAGATACACACTTAATGGCTCCATAGAAATCAGCATAATCTGCAGTTGTGCATACCAACTAGCTATAATCCACAGAGCATGTGTATTTTATGAGCGGCTGGATTGAAGTGGATGTGGGGCTGCCCTATTTATAACCCTGCTGCAGTGTGACAGATTGTGTGCCTTGACTGGATAGAAATTGGTGATTGCTCCCGCACACCTGTCTGTACAGATATATCCAAGTCCACTTGGTGCTCAGTGATAGAGGTAACCGGCAACCTCAAATCAGATACTGAGAAAAGGCACACAAGTTGTGAAGGCAGTTGAAAACCTTTCTAAATTTTATTACCGGAAGTGCAACGTTTTGGATAGCTCATCCATTTTAGCAGCAATGTGCAATGAAGGCACAGAACTCTTTCCAGGGTCTGCAACATGAATGCAACAATTGGTTTTGGTGATTGAGACCAGCTCTGTGTTAGGGCCATACCTCATTCACCTATTTTCATGGAACCAGAAGAGGCTGATTTGCATGATGCTGCAGATGAAAAGAAAGAAAAAATCAAAGCCATGACGTGTTTGAGGATTTACATCAGTGACAATTACAGATGATCAAAGTGGATTTTCTCATTTCAACAGCAGCCAAATTATTCATAGCCCATAGTTTTTATATTGAGCATCCACAGAAGGAGATGAGAAACAGGAAAGTATTGCGTCAGTTCCAAATCAGCTTCCAAGGGCTAAAGAGATGCAGGACTTTGGTCCATAGGTGCCTTTGTTCTGTGTCTTTAAGGGTCTGAAATCAAATAATTTGCTCATAAATCAATCAGACCCCATTATAGAACCTATGCCTGGCATGACATTGCGTAAAGATGCCCACACTTTTCTTTTAAATTCACTTTTAATGTGATACAAAAAGTGAAATTCTGAGACAATTTGCAATTGGTTTTCATTTTTCAGTATTTGTGGCTTTTGAGTTACTTAGCTCTTTATTCAACAGCTCTCCAGTTTGTAATTTCAGCAGTTTGGTTGCTAGAGTTGAAATTACCCTAGCAACCATGCACTGATTTGAACAAGAGACTGGAATAAGAATAGGAGAGGTCTGAATAGAAAGATGAGTAATAAAAAGTAACAATAACAATACATTTGTAGCCTTGCAGAACATTTGTTTTTTTAGATGGGGGCAATGACCCACCATTTGAATGCTGGAAAGAGTCAGAAGAAGAAGGCAAATAATTACGAAACCTATAAAAAATAATGAAAATCCCCCTAAAGATGTACACTTACATACATTTATGGGATCTATTATCCAGAATGCT
Organism: Xenopus petersii; assembly: GCA_038501925.1. Classification (NCBI taxonomy): domain Eukaryota; kingdom Metazoa; phylum Chordata; class Amphibia; order Anura; family Pipidae; genus Xenopus; species Xenopus petersii. Next base: position 32,303,378 of record CM076686.1, read on the forward strand.
TGGGACCTGAGGATTTCCAGATCTTCCTGTAATTTGGATCTTCATACCTTAAGTCTACTAGAAAATCATATAAACGTGAATTAACCCGATAGGCTGGTTCTGCTTCCATTAGGGATTAATCATATCTTAAGTTGGGATCAAGTACAAGCTACTGTTTTATTATTACAGAGAAAAAGGAATTAATTTTTAAAAATTTGGATTATTTTGATAAAATGGAGTCTATGGGAGACAGCCTTTCCGTAATTCGGAGCTTTCTGGATAACAGGTTTCCCTGCTCCTGTAGAACTATAACAAACAGGGGAGAGTTGTGCTCACCACTATTTTTTTAAAATCATTAGTTGGCCAGCTTAAATATATTGCAATATATGGACAAACAATCCCTGTTTTGTTTAAAGGGTAAGGCATTTTTCAGTAGCAGTATGCACAAAATGTCTCTGTCTTAAATATATTGATAATGGGTTGAGTGCTGAGGACTCTTGTAATTGTCTATATATATATATATATATATATATATATATATATATATATATATATATATATATATAGAGAGAGAGAGAGAGATAATGAAGATCGCACTCACAGGTCTTAGTGTAGCAACAGAAGTTTAATTCTAGCACCTGTCCAGAATTAAACTTCTGTTGCTACACTAAGACCTGTGAGTGCGATCTTCATTATCTCTACATCTGATGCTTTCGATCTAGGACTGCACCCAGGCACTTTTGACCGCCATTTCGTGAGTGCCGGTTTTCCTGCTCTACATATATATATATATATATATATATATATATATATATATATATATATATATATATATATATATATATATATATACAGGTATATATATACCTTTTGCAACCTTGATAAAGCCTAGTGACTATATTCCCAATATAAGTATTGCTCTTTTTATATTTTTATGGCTCAAAATATTTGCAAGTGAATTGCCTAGAAACAGAATAGATAAATTATGCCTAAACTTTAAATCCCAATGGTGCTTTGCTGCCCTGTGTAATTTGTGGATAAGCCACTGTGCTTGCTGCCTAAGAGATATTGCTAATCAGTTAAAACCTGCACCATTTTAACTTCATAAGGGCTAATTTTCAAGATGGAATATGTGGTCCAAGATATTTAATTCAGATTTTTAAATTACACAAAATGTTAAGCCTCACGCATTCTCCTTTATAAACATTACTTAACAGGAGGTGCCAACTGGATTATATATCTGTCACTTTAAAGAGCCACTCAGATTCCTTCCTGCTTACTACATATGTGGACACAAAATGATGGAGGGAATTACCCTTGCTATGAAAAGTGGCATGTTTGCTTGTTTACAACCCCTAAGCCACACTAGTCAGCAAGTCAGCACTGGTTTCTTGTAAATAACACAATAGGAGGCATGGAAGAACTTGTGGCTAGCCAGTCAGAGAAACAATGGCAAACCTTAAACTGCAAGATGAGCTACTAATATCTTCATAGTAGCAAAAGGAAATGTATACAGGTATGGGATCTGTTCTCCGGAAACCCGTTGGCAAGAAAGCTCCGAATAATGTAAAGGCAATCTCTCATAGACTCTATTTTATCCAAATAATCCAAATTCTTAAAGGAGAAACAAACCCTTTGATGCTGTGACTCTGCACCGAGGAGTAAGTAAAAAGTTAGGGGCATTTCCCCAGGGGGGGGGGGAAGGTCTACATGAGGTGGGGGGTAGGAGTTTTTTTGGTAAAGGGTTTGTTTCCCCTTAAAAAAATTATTTCCTTTTTCTCTGTCATAATAAAACAACAGTAGCTTGTACTTGATCCAAACTAAGATATAATTAATCCTTATTGGAAGCAAAACCAGCCTATTGGGTTTATTTCATGTTTACTAGGAGGCTTAGGGTATGAATATCCAAATTATCAAGGAAAACACTAGGTCCTGACCATTCTGGATAACAGGTCCCATACCTGTATTTAGATTTTAATATTTGCAAGAGCCAAACAACAGGAACATTTTTAAAAGCTATTTTGTGTTTTGCATGGGAATGTAGGAGGAAAACAGATTTATTGGTGTTGCCATGATTGCTACACACCCTGCAGGGCACATTTTTTCAGTAGAGAACTAGTTTGAAGGGGAAATTCTAAGGGTATAAAAACAGCTTGAAATGTAGGCAAGGTATCACATTTCTACAAAGCAAATACAGTTATGAGTGCTCTCCAAAATATTATGCTTTCAATAAACATAGGTGAAAGGGAGCCTGACTCATGGCTGACTCATGGTATGTCTGGCTGTGTTCTGATCTTCTTCAACTTTCCTCCTGGCCCTCCCTTATTGGTGTGCTTTGACCCCAGAAGCCAGCTAGCTATTCACTCCAGCAGGATCAACCGAAATAAAAATATTTATGGAAGGGGATATAGTTAAATTAACAGCCCAAAATGAAATGGTAAATGCTACTTGTGTAGGCATGCCCACTGTAAATTGCTGGGATCACATTTGTCTGATAAAAGAAAGTCCAAATCCATAGAAGTCAGGTAATGTTAGTTGATACCTGGGTTTTTTTTGCCACCATCAAAAATATTGGCCATGGGGCAATATGGGTGGGAGTGACAGGGGCATGGTGTCTTGCCTGTGTAAATATAGTTAAGCCCCTGTATGTTTGTTAATTTGCCATAAGACCCGTGCTTGCTATAATAGTAAGCCCTGCATAACTTGCTGGCACAAATTACAATATAAATAAATGATGATGAACCCGGTCAGCAGTTTGAATGAACCTCCTGTTGGCTGCATGCTAAGGCTCATTTATTCTGCATAGAGAAAAGGGAGCGGGCCATACACAAGCTCTTGCAGTTCTGCATGAATTGATGGCATGTCTATATTTGGTACATGAATCCCTGTGAGTGCTTATCTTTCAGGTGTCTGATCAGATATAATAAATACACAAGCAAAGAGAGAACTTAACCTCAGTAACAATGTAGTGTTTATTACAATACAATAACTTTGGAAGTCTGTGCATGTTGCCCTTCAGCATCTCTTTTGCCCTCTTCTGAGTCCTCCCTTGTTCTTCTGAAGCCGCAGAGACATCTAGACAGCCTCTATCATTGTAACCTATCATCTAAAATAGAATGTATCACTCCAACTCAACCAAATCCCATAGGTCACAACTCACTTTGCACACAACCAGGCCTGGATTTGTGGAAAGGCCACCTAGGCCAGGGCCTAGGGCAGCAGGATATTAGCATGCTGCCCAACCACACCCACATTGTTTCAAAAACACTGGGGATGCACTGGCGATACAATAATTTTTTAAATTTCCTGTGCGCCAATCCCCATTGCTCCTGTCCCCCTGGAGGGGACAGGGGCGACGAACGGTAGTGGGCCTAGGGGCGCCCACTATGTAAATCCGGCCTTGCACACAACTCTCCTTCCTTATAATGCTGTGAGTCAAAGATAAAGGCACTTTGGTTGCAGCTCAATGCAAATGGAAAATTAAGTTAGGGCTACTGGGGGAGGGTGTCAATCAGGCAAGCAGTTACACACAGGCATTTCTCTCTCTCTGAGACAATAGGTCAAGTGTCCAACAATTGCCTGACATGACTACTTAGACACCCCAGCAGGAACAAACCCATGGGAGATCACTTTCTGTTGGAGTGACTAATCACATTGTGTGTCATAATTGCTAAGAACCCCATATGTTTTATTGACAAACAATGAGTATCACTGAGGTCCATGCAAAAGCTTTCACTGAGCATATTGTCACATTTAAGGCCAGTGGCACACGCAGTGGGGCTCATTTATGAACACTGGGCAAATTTAGCAGTAACCCATAACAAACTGCTAAGTTAAACACTGAATGCAACAATTTGATTGGTTGCCATGGGTTACTGCCCAGGGGCAAACTTGCTCAGTGTTGTTAAATGAACCCCACTGTGCCCGTTTTCACCAAAATCCTCCCCGTGTGTGCTGACAGGTCAATGCCTTGCCAATCAGTGTGCATACAAGAACAATATGCCCTTTTCTCCACTGGCATCTACAACAACAACAAGTTGTATTAGAATTATTCTGCATTTCTAATGTGTAGTCCCACTATACCTTAGTGTACTGAGACTGCAGTCCCATAGTTATGTTGCTCCCACAGTGGCTTTATGCATGCAATTGACTGCAGTGGTCTTATAATGTTGTGTCTCATGTGTACGGACATACGTACTCACAGGATGCAACCAATAACATTAGCCTCTGTATAATTTGAGATGCAGCACGCCGCGGGCTCCCTTGAGAATTCAAATCCCCTAGTCCCTGGATGACTGTCACTCCCACTCCTTGTCCCCCACTTATAGCAGCCGTGACTGTACAGTTGCTGACTATACGGTGGCTCATATTGCTTCCTAGTCTGTCTATGTGCCTTGCACCCACAGACAAGATGTATCTATTATGATTAGGTTTTCAGTTTGGAAAGATCAGCTGAGATAATAATCATTTATTTATAAAGCGCCGACAAGATATGCAGTGCTTTACCTTGGTTATAACAAACAGGGAATAAATGGTGGATAACAAACAATAGTACAATAAGATTAGAGGACCCTACAAATTAGAGTTTACAAACTGAAGGTTAGGATACAATTGAAACATTAGGATTTTGAGACAATTTTGAGATTTATGATTGATTAATCAAGGTACAGTGAATAAGCTTCTTTAAACAGGTGGGTCTTTAAGGAGCATTTGAAAGAAGGAGAAGTCTGACAGCTCAAGGCAGAGAATTCCAGAGAAAAGCAGAGGCCCGAGAGAAGTCTTGTAGAGGAGAATGGGCAGAAGTGAAGTGAAATATAGGGAGGGGCTTCACTGTTAAGGGCCTTAAATGTAAGTGTGAGTAGTTTGAATCTCATTCTAGAGGAGATTATGAGCCAGTGAAGGAATATGCATATGGGAGCAGCTGATATCGAACAGTGAGATAGATGAATGAGTTTAGCAGCAGCATTTAGAACAGATTGGAGTTGTGAAAGGCAACTTGTTGGAATACCTGTGAAGAGTAGGTTGCAGTAATTAAGGCGGGAGATGATAAGAGACTGAATAAGTGTTTTGGTTGATTCTGAACTCAGATCTGGTCGTATTCGGGCAATGTTGCACAGTTGAATACGACAAGATTTTGCAAGTGTTTGGATGTGTGGTGAAAAAGACAGATGTGTCCTGAGATCCTTTCGGACTGCAGAATGATCTGTCAAAACGGAGCCCCAAGGTGACACTCATGCCCAAACTGACAAGCTGTAAGGTTAAAATCAAGCAAACTGACCCACCAAAACCGGGCATCTATAGGCACCAGCTTTTTTCCTTGTGTACTGTTTTCTTACCAGTCTGCCCTCCCTAGCACCTCCAGATATTTTTACATTCCATGACTGATAGTTCCATCCTATCTGTTTGTACTGTAAGTCTCTCTCATGTGCATGAGCACGTGCTCATATTTTATGCCCTTCTTTATTCCCAGCCGTAAAGCAGTATTTAGCAGTATTAAGTACAGCAGGACGTAATTAGGCCAATACAATTGCTTCCTCAAGCTAGTTTAAATGGAACATTTAAACATTTAAACATGTTTTTTTTACATCTTAACAACATAAACTAGTTCATTGCACATATATGCCTGTGCTTAAAAAGGTGCTTTCAGATAAATGCAAATTGTAGTGTATGAATAGGTGCTTTATAGGGAAAGAAGTCAGGGATGTGAATGTGTGGATGGCAGAACGAAACTACCCATAGCATGCCACATGTAAGTAGTAACAGTCATGTCAGAGCAAATGAGAAATTCCCATTATCTGTTGTTGCTGGCCTCTGTGCAATGTCCGACGCTGTTTTTGAGGAATGAAGACAATGGGCCAGACTCAATTCAGTGAGAAAAGTGTTTATCACAATTTGAGTTGCAATTCAATTCAGAAAAACATCTCACTTTTTAGCATGTGAAAACTCTATTGAAGTCTATGGGGAAAAACTAGAACTGAATTTGGAGAATTTTTTATTCTCCTCGAATTGAATCTCGTACATGAGTTTTCACATGATAAACTGTGAGATAGCTTTTTTTTTTTTACTGAATTGAATCTGGCCCAATATGTGCATCTGTGGGTTTAGCTTGTGAATGTGTATGCAATTACTAGCAATGCCACTAAACTAAGTGCACTTGAGGACTGTATGTTGTACACACATGACACAGAGAGAGCCTGAGGAAATATACAAGTAATAAATGCGATGATTCTCATTACCACTTATTATTGCAAAAAACACAGCAACCCTATGTCTTTTATCTTTCTTCCCTATCAATAACATTGGCATCATGTATCATTTTGCTGCCCAGCTGGAAACCCTGTAGAAGCTTTAGTAACTCGTACTGACAACTATATGTTGCCTTGCCATCTGGACAATGTTTTACCAGCCTGTCAGGTAAAACTGCTGCTTGCTTGATCCCTAAATCATTCATAGGGGAGAAATACAATAACAGATATATTTCCTACTATCGTTCTACAAAAACAGTAGCCTGGTTATGGAAAGGATTCTAGACATATTTAGGACAGGGTTGTATCGGATCAAACATATGGTGCCAATGCACCAAAAACAGCCCCCTTAGATTTACATTGAAATTAACCTGACAAGTTCCAGTGCCAGCACTTTTTAAAAAGGATACTGTTGTCAGAATAAAACATTTTTACTTTTGCGGGAACATGATCTGTAACCATGAAGTGTAGCTGTGAAATAAAGATTCTATTACTCAAAAAGATAATGGCACTAATGTTTGCAGGGTTGCAGGGGCGTAACTACAGAGGAAGCAGACCCTGCGGCTGCAGGGGGGCCCAGGAGGTACAGGGGTCCCAATGAGGCTCTCATTGATGAGCAATTTGAACATATATTGGTAAAACAGGACAAACACTGGATATGTTGGGGGCCCTAAAATTAATTTGCTGTGGGGCCCAGCAACATCTAGTTACGCCACTGCAGGGGTGGATCCATTTCCTGGTTCTCACGTGACACTTTCTCTATCCTTTATGGTCCACAACAAAAGCCCTATCTTGCTTTATGGCAGGGAGTCTAGAAATACTGAACTAGATAAAGCAGAATCACCCCCATTTATATGAATGGCTCTTTAACATTTACTGCACTGCTGCCTGGAAGGAGAAGTAAACCTATACATTTTACAGGATAAAAGAAAATGTCATACTAAGCGACTGCCCAATATACATTCATTCAACATTTTCAGTGATTTTTTCCATATTTGCAAATATAACTGAATTTGAATTTAGTATCATTCCCTTTCTGCACTGTTGGTTCTGGCAGAAATGGCTTTAATGTGCATTTGCAAATAACATGAAAGCATTGTTATATTGGAAAGTTACTTAAAATTAGATTTTCTTTTTCACCTTTCAAATTATTTTTTTTAGTTCAGTTGTTTTCATTTTTACAGTTTTTCATTTGTTTTCTTTTTACATTTTTCCAAAATTCAGTGTGTTTCAGTGTGGCAGTTAAGTAATCCAGGAGCAGATTCTGAACTGTTACAATTTGCTACATTAGTTGATTTATTTCTCAGCAGCATCTGTGGAATATTAGCAACTATTGTATCAATTCTAAATTTAGGGATTCTGCTCAGCAGGGACAGAGATATGTGTCAATTACTATTGTATCAATTTAGAGAGTCGGCGACCCCCCTCCCCAGAGCTGCTTTAGAATGACGGTGAAAAATGAAACTTTAAACTTCAATATTAGAAAAATGGTCACTAATAGAAAATAGAAAGTAGAAAGTAATTTAGAAAGTGTTGGACAGTGAACAACAATCCCTTTAAGTAAAAATTTTATTTTTAGGTTTACATTCAGAATTGGTGCCCCCTAATCTGGATGAATATGTGACATAAAGTAAAGCAGGGTTAAACGTGGAATTAGAAGGGGGAGTATGGAAGGGGAATACTGATGTGATGCCAGTATTGCCAGTACAACACTGAACAGGAGGCTGTAGGATCAGTGGCTGCTGTGTACAGTACATGGTGCAGAACTCAATAGATTTCTTATGTAGCTGAGACAGAAAATCAATTCAGCCAATCACAATATAGCATCTATATCACCATTCACAAACTATATTGAAATGCATGAAGAAATCTGATCAAGGACCAGACTTAGAGCTGCCCTGGGCATTACAGGAAAAATGGGGTGGTTTTTTTTTTGAGCTCTGGGATGTCTAGCCTGTGGCCCTCCAGTTCTTGTTAAACTGCAGTGGTATCAGAGAGCATAGCAACATGGAGTTACAGCTGCTAGGGGCAGAAGAGTTTCGGTCATGGCCTAATTGAAGCCATGGGGGTAGTGTTGCCACCTGGCCAGTATTTTACCAACCTGGCCAGTTAAAAATGATGGTTGAGCCCAATGTTATTAATATAGAAACAAGATAAATATATAGCAAAGCCTATATTTTTTTCCAGAAAAAGTGGCAACCCTACATGGGGGGGGGCAAAAAGCATTCCCCCGGCACACATCTTTGTGCCTGCATGCCTGCAATGCGTTGCCTATGGGTGTGGGAGGAAGGAGGTTGTGATAACCTGAAGTTAAAGGGGTTGTTCATCTTTGAGATCACTTTTAATACGATATAGAGAGCGATATTCTGAGACAATTTGTAATTGGTTTTCATTTTTTATTATTTAAGTTTTTTGAGTTATTTAATCTTTTTATTCGGCAGCTCTTAAATTTGCATTTTAAGCAATCTGGTAGCTAGGGTCCAAATTACCCTAGCAAAACCCTGCACTGATTTGAGAAACTGGAATATGAATAGGAGAGGGACTGAACAGAAAGACGAGTAATAAAAAGTAGCAATAATAATACATTTGTAGCCTTACAGAGTGTTTGCTTAAGGGCAGAACTAGATGGGCGATTTAGGTCCGATCCGACGCCACGAGACGAAATGCTGGCGTCAAGCCGGATGCGCTGGAAATAAGGTAAGAAATAGAAATGTCGGATGAAGTTGCAGCGTACATGTGACAGTCGTGTACAATTTACAACTTCCTACAACTCACCTTGTCTTCATCGCATCCGACTTGACGCCAGCGCTTCGTTGCGTGGCGTCAGATCGGACCTAAATCGCCCATGTAGTTCCACCCTCATAGAAGGAGTCAGCGACACCTATTGGAAAGCTGCAAAGAGTCAGAAGAGAAAGGCAAATAACTATAAAACTGTGAAAACATAAATAACGAAAACCAATTGAAAAGTTGCTTAGAATTGGTCATTCTATGCCATACTAAAAGTTACCCTAAAGGTGAAGCACCCCTAATATTTTTTGCAGGAAAGCAGGGCTGCTTTGAAACATCAATGGGCTCAAAACTACCAATAATTATTAGGCCATTAGTCACCTGGGCCCCTGATAGTATCATGGGGTCCTAAGGTAAAAAAAAGACCCAGACCCACAGATGCCTGATAACACCCAGTTTAGTCAGAACCCCTCATGATCCACCTAGGGCTGCTGCCAATGTTATTAAAAGGGAAAAAAGAAAATAGACTATAGGAAGACTCAGGCTGGTATTTATTTCAGAAAAGATGGCAACTCTAGAGCCTCCCAGTCCCCACCCTCTCCCAAAACTCACACCCAATTGTGACACACTATAGTGCCCCTGATTACAGCCCTGCCGCAAAGTGAAGTTATTGTGTCCCTGTAGGTGCCAGTTATTTCTATTCATGAATGTGAGCTGTCCCTGCACGTAGTAGGTGACAGTGAGATTTACAGCTGCAGCTAGCGTACAATGGGGTGGTTGTTATGAGAAGGAAGGGGTGAGACACGGTGGGAGTGACTGCGCTCTGTTACTGTGTGAGTGTTTTGTCTAGCGGGCATGCAGCTTACTAGTCTCGTCCTTGTCGTGCAGTCATGTGACCAGCAGGGGCACCAGTGAGCATCCGGAGTGTGTATCCCATTAGGTGAGTCAGCCGCCATGTTTCATGCTGCAGCGTGTCCGGAAGGGGGCGCTCGTGCCGCCATGTTGCGTGTGGGCTACGCTCGGACTTGTTGTGAGTGAAAGTTTTGCCGAGAGGGGAAGAGGTGGCTGTGTCACGGAGTGCGAAGGGGACTTGAGTGTTGGCGTTTGTCTATCCGCGTTGTTGGAGCTCTGTGGTGTATGTGTCCTCCTGCCGCTGCTGTTCCTTGCGTGTAGTGTTGCCTGTTGTCCCCCCGGAGGGGCGCGGTTGTGTCGCTGACTCGTGTCCCTTCCCGGTGGCGGGCCCTCAGCTGTCTATGAGCGCCCCCCCGGTGATCCGGCCGCCCAGCCCAGCGGGCACCGGCCTCTCCCTGCAAATCCAGATCGGCCTGAGCCGGGAGCCCGTCCTGCTGCCAGAGCCCGGGGAGCTGAGCCTGGGGGCCGTGCGAGAGATGGCCTGCTCCATCGTGGACCAAAAGGTAAGACTCCCCGTGTCATTTGTGCACGTGATTTCTATTCATGCCTTCAACCTGGCCTTACACTACAACTCCCAGCACCCCCTGAAGGCGGAAGGCTGCTGAGGTGAAGCACGAGTCGCAGGAGGGCTCCATTGTGGCATCACCTATTCAGGGCAATGTTGTGACCCGTGGCTCTGCAGCTGCTGATGCTACAACTTCATGTGCAGCCTGCTGGGAGTTGTAGTCTAACAACAGTTACAGCTCTATCTGTGTATAGATCATGTATTATTGGAACTACACACATGAACTCATCCTACACCCATTGTATAGGAAAACACACAGAAAGTGACATGTCTCCTGACTCTGGGGCAGCCCATTCATTGGCACATGTATGGAACAGGACTATTCCCACTCACTCACATTGGATTTACATGTAGGAAGACGTGCTTTCCTCTTTGTTACTTTGTTTTTCATCTTTCCATCTCTTGATCTTGTTGTTGCTTGGATGGGAGATTGACAGCTGTTGCCTACAGGATGGGTCCACTTTCATTAAGACAGGGTCCCGTGTGTGGGGCCATCCTATGGGCGACCTCGATTAATATCTGGCTGAAAGTTGGGCAGATGCCGATCGGGCAGATTAAAAAATCCCATCGGGTCACAACCGCATCTTTTCGTTGATGTGGTCCCGCAATCCGACCACCCGTATGCCCTCCAATAGAGTGTAGGATTCAAAGTCTCAGTTCAATCACAAAAACTTCTGTCCAATGAAGCAAACTGATCCAAAGGTAGTGGTGGTGATGAACTTCAATAATACGCAGTGGGTTGCTGCAAAAGGTGCTGTTTATTTAAGCACTACATGTTTTTAGCATAGCTCTTTGTCAAGTGTCTGCCCTCCATTCTGATCCAATCAGAATCCGATCGGATCAGCCCAATATCGCCCACCTCAATGTGGACATATCGGAGAGAGATCCGCACAGTTGGTGACATCGTGTATGTTCACCTTTAAATTAACTCTAGTATGACGTAGAGAGTGATATTCTGAGACAATTTGCAATTAGTTGTCATTTTTTATTATTTGTGGTTTTTGACTTATTTAGCTTTTTCTTCAGTTTGCAATTTCAGCATTCTGTTAGCTAGGGTCCAAATTACCCCTAGCAACCATGCATTGCTCCGAATAAGAGACTGGAATATGAATAGGAGAGGTCTGAATAGAAAGACGAGGAATAAAAAGTAGCAATAACAATACATTTGTAGTGCTTTTGTTTTTAGATGGGGACCATCTAAAATTCAAAAACTATAAAAATAAATAAATAATGAAGAGCAATTAAAAAGTTGCTTAGGATTAGCAACTCTTTAACATACTAAAAGTCAACGTGAAGGTGAACCTCCCCTTTAAGTCTCACTGCTCCAATGATCTGTACAGCATTTGTTATACACAGACAAAGCTATGGAATTCAGAATGTGGCCATCACATAGTCCTGTATAACAAGCCTGTCTTTGCTAGTTTACCATCTCTACACAAGTGATAGTTTTGGGTCAAGAATGACAGAACCCCCCCAGCTGCTATGGCCTGTGGGGTGTTGTATATAAACAGATCTTGACATATCAGCTTTAGCTCAGGGATGCCCAGCCTCTATTCGTCCAGCTGCAGCTGAACTGCAGGGCATTGATTCACATCAAAAAGTGCTGGGGGTCTGTAGGGGGAATTGTGTTGGAGCTGGGCTGTTTTTTGTTCACCATTGAATTAAAGTTAAGTATATTGTAGAGAGTTCTATTCTGAGACAATTTGCATTTTTATATTATTTGTGGTTGGCCATTTGTGGTTGCTAGGGTCCACATTACCCTAGTAACCATGAGTTCCAATATACATCGATTAAATATTTTCAGAGGTTTAAAAGTTATTTGTAAATGGAAATGGAAGCCAGCAGGTTAGCCCTGGAGGAGAACTAACTACTACGATTGCCTCGTCTACCATTGCCCTAATAAAGGTGGCCATAGACGTTACAATTATGATCTTTCCTGGAAAAGATCATTCGTTTCAAAACACGCGTAGAGCTGAATCGTCAGATCTAGAGATAGAAACAATAGAATACCTGTATCTGACGATTCAGCAGTAACAAAGGCCGATGTTCAGGTGCCCGATCAGAATTTGCCAGCATGATCGACGAGCCGACTGATATTAGTCAACTCGTCTCCTGCCATGCTCTAAATTGATACAGTTGTTATATTTCAGAATCCTGAGTTTCATTACAGGCAGCTGTAATTGATACAATAGTTGCTAATACTCCGGAGAAGCTGCTTGAGAAATGTATCCACTCAATTTTGCAAAATTGTAACAGTTCAGAGTCTGCACCTGAATTACTGAGCTGCCAGACTCAAACACCACAGACAGGAACATTCAACTTTAAACTTAGAGGTTGGAAAAATGATAAAAAATGGAAAACCATTGAAAAAAGTCTTTATTTCTGGTGAACAAACTGAAATCAACTGAACTGAAAAAAGTGTTTGGAAGGTGAACAACCCCTTTAGGGCAGTGGCACACGCTGCTACTGGGAAAGATTAGTCGCCCAGCGACAAACCACCTCTTCTTTGGGCGACTAATCTCCCCTAAATGCCTTCCCGCCAGTTAGAATGTAAATCACCGGTGGGATTATACTCAGAATGCTTCGTTTTCCAAAGTCAACTGATGACAACCTCCCACTGAAAATCGTCAGATCGGCAATGCATGCAGAGATATTATCGGCAGCCGATTGCCATGGCACGAAAAATGTCAGGACACTCCACACATGGCCCAAAAATCATACGAATCGAGGATTCATACAATTATATGTGTACGTCTATGCCAGCTTTAGCGATTCGAGTGCCATCCCGACGTCGATTTACATTGTAGCTGGCAGGAAGGGATTTAGGGGAAATCAGTCGCCCAAAGAAGAGCCGTGTGTCGCTGGGCGACTAATCTCCCCCAGTAGCAGCGTGTGCCACTGCCATTTAAGTTATTTGTAAATGTAATTGCAACTGAAAGCTGTGTTTCTTTTTTCATGTGTGGCCTTTGGTTCGGGCTCTTGAAACAGTATAGCAAGCTAAATTGTTTCAGGGTCAGAACCAGCAGTGCAGAAAGTATAAACTGCCTGACAAATATTCCATGTATCCATAACAATTGAAAATGTTTGATTGTATATTGCACCCGTTTAACTGTAAGTGCATTGAGCTCATTAGAGAGTTACACCCACTGCTCCCTTGGCAGAGATTGCCAGTTTCAGGGAGTAATACAGTATATGGTTACAGTAGCAAGCTGTGAGTTTCTTGCAGTGCATACAGGGAGCCACTCAGCATTGCAAATACAGTTTGTAGTTGTAATACAACCTTGTGTTGCAAATTACACACAACACAGGTGTCTGGTATGTGCTTATAGGTTGTAGGGAGGAGCCATTGAGCTGCACACTGATAATGTTATGCAAGTAGGGCTCACGTTCTGCCTGCACCTTATAGGAAGAGCAACTTGTGTGAAAAGGAAGAGAGGAAACGTGATGAGCAGGATAAAGGCTGAAAAACTAGTTGAGAGTCAAAAGGAAGTGTGTGCCTCGATGTAGCTTTATTGAAAACATTATAGGTACAAACACACAGAGAACACTGGTATAGAAGCGAGCGAGTGTGTGTGTGCTGCACAGTCACTGACAGTTGAAACGTTTCTGAGTATCAGCAATATTTCAACAGGGAAAACAAAAACCTGACTCGCATCCTTTCAAGAAGCAGTAACATCAAACTGAAAGCGTTACAATGCAATAGAATGTGCTTTTATACTTGTGCTTGAGAAAGGGCGAAATTAAGCCCGAAACGTTGCCTGGTTGTCTGACCTATTAAATTAAACTTTTCACTTTTGCAACAGAGGCGCCACAGTGGTATTTTTTCTTGCATTTCTATGTAACCCCCTAACAACGGTTTCCAGACTGCTTTGCAAGGTTATACGAGGTGTTTGAAGCACAATTTCTACTACCCTTGTGCATTTACCCCTTAACTGGTGATATTCTGAGACAATTTGCAATTGGTTTTATTTTTTACAGTTAATGACATTTTGCATTATTTAGCTTTTTATTCAGCACCTCTCCAGTTTATAATTTCAGCAGTCTGGTTGCTACGGTTCAAATTGCCCTAGCGACCATGCACAGATTTGAATAACAGACTGGCATATGAATAGGAGAGGGCCTGAATAGAAAGACGAGTAATAAAAAGTAGCAATAACAGTATATTTGTAGCCCTACATAGCATTTGGTTTTTAGATGGGGCCAGTGACCTCAAGCTGGAAGAAAAAGGCAAATAATTAAAAAAATATAAAAAAGAAAAAATGATGGGCAATTGCAAAGTTGCTTAGAATTAGCCATTCTTCAACATACTAAAAGTTAAGCATATACAGTGTACAATATATAATAATGTAATAATAATAATATCTATACAATAATGGATCAAACAAGGGTTACAGAATAAAATGGGATCCGAGGGCCCTGTTCTGAGGAGCTTACAAATAGCAGTTTTGCCTTGTAGTATCCTGTGGTCTTAAACAAACTGGTATCAAATGTCATTTGTGGTTCTTTACAGCACTAATGGGAGCCTCTCTTATGTAAAACACGACATTTGTTCCCAATATATTGTATGTAGTTACTGGATGGGCAGATGCACACACTTTAAATGTTATACAATATTTTAATTGACCTTGTAAAGAGATGCTGGGAAGCCAGTGTTGCTCCAAATGCTCTTGTACTACAGCAACCCCCACGTTCTGTTAAACTACAATTCCCAGCTTTCAAGGTGGACTTTTACTTCAGCAACTCCCCACATCCAGAGTTGGCCTTGAGTCCACAGGGGCCCCTATTTCAGAGGCCCTCGGGCCCCCCCAGCCACAAACCTCTTGGGCCTCTGCCCCAACCCACCGCCTGCGGCAATCAACCCCCACCCCCCCAGAGTATACCTTACTAATCTTGCGGAAGCGAACAGGCTCGCACTCTCTCTTGAATGAGCAAATAGAACCAGGTAAAATCAGGTTTGCTTATTATCTATGTTATATGCACAGATTTTTGTCAAATTCAGTTGTTGAAAGCCTCCTGGGGCTTTAAATTCATGATATATAGGTAGTGATAAGTTAATCTGTCCCATTTTGAAGTCCATGGGCGTTTTTACGAGTGACAATTATTTACGCGTACAACAATTTTTCTTGTTCCAAATGCATTAAAGTCAATGGGCATTTTTTCTTATGGCGACTTTTTTCTCCCAATGCATTAAAGTCAATGGGTGTTTTTCTTATGGCGACTTTTTTCTCCCAATGCATTTAAGTCAATGGTTGTTTTTTCTTATGGCGACTTTTTTGTCCTAATGCATTAAGGTCAATGGGTGTTTTTTCTTATGGTGACTATTTTGTCCTAATGCATTAAAGTCAATAGGCGTTTTTTCTCGGATAAATTTTTTCACCAGAGTTTTGCAGTCAACACAACACAAAAATAGAATATCAAAATAATTGCACGTAAGACTGATTGCTGATCATTAAGAAACAAAAAACAGATTCTTGTAGAGCTTACAATCTTCATAAAACAGGAGGTTTTATGTTTAATTTAAAGGACTAAATCCATTTTTTTCCAGAATCTGAAATTAAAAAGCAGACTTCAGATCAGATATATTTGCTTAATGTTTGCAGTATCCAGCTACCATGCTTCCTAATGTGGCAAATACAGCCAGTGTGTTGTTGTAAGTGTGCCACACTGGGTGTCCTTTTGCCTTTTTTTTTCTATTCCATGTATTTAGCCAATTACCAGTGGGCTTGCACTCTGTTTCCTCAACATGATGGATTAGCAGGGTTTCTCTCTGTCAGGGTTAAGCTGCTTAGGGCTTTTCAGTGCAAGGATTTTCCTTCCCTTTCCCTTTTGCACTTGGCACACTGGCAGGGTATTACATTTGCAGAGAATTACAATGCTGGAGAGGCAGTCATTTCCTCTGCACCGTAACAAAGAGAATTTTGCTTCTTTAGGGTGCTATTTATGTACAGTAAGTATTGGTCTCAGCTTATGAATGTGCATGGTCAGTCTCTGCTGTCTGAAGGCATGCACACAGACGTTCTTACATACTGTAAACACTGTGGGGTTTGCCATGTGTTGGAGACACAGATAACACACTTTACAAATGGATGTTGGCTGCATGTACATAAGCACTATGGCAATATCTGACTCAAATGGGATTGTGTCCCTAGCCTAAAGCTGCCCATGCTTGTCACTATCCACTCACTATCCATAGAATTTTATTCAGCATCTTCTACTTTCAGCAATTTATTTGCTAGGGCACAAATTACCCTAGCAACCATGCAATGATTTGAATAGGAGACTGAAAAATTAATAAGAGAGGGATGGGATAGAAAGATGAGAAATAAAAAGTAGCAGTAACCAAAACAAATTGTAGCTTAAAGGAGAAGGAAACCCCCAGGGCGCAAAACCCCTCCCCCTCCCCCTCCCCTGTGTTGCCCCCCCTCCCTCCTCCCCCCTGGCCTACCTGTCCCCCTGGGCAAATGCCCCTAACTTGTTACTCACCCATCTGCGCAAGTCCTGTTCACGGAGTTCACAGTCGCCATCTTCTCCCACGCGAGTCTTCTTCCTGCTCTGACCGGCGTCTTCTGGCGCATGCGCAGTAGGAACAGTTACCGGTACAGCTCTACTGCGCATGCGCCGAATGTCACGAAGTTTTCCGATTTCACTTCGTGACATTCGGCGCATGCGCAGTAGAGCTGTACCGGTAACTGTTCCTACTGCGCATGCGCCAGAAGACGCCGGTCAGAGCAGGAAGAAGACGCGCGTGGGAGAAGATGGCGACTGTGAACTCCGTGGACAGGGTGAGTAACAAGTTAGGGGCATTTGCCCAGGGGGACAGGTAGGCCAGGGGGGAGGAGGGAGGGGGGGCAACACAGGGGAGGGGGGAGGGGTTTTGCGCCCTGGGGGTTTCCTTCTCCTTTAACAGAGCATTTGTTTTAAATGGGGTCATTTACTCCCATTTGAAAGCTGTACAGAGTCTGAAAAAGGCAAAGAATTAAGGATGCACAGACTCCATATTCGGTTCGGTATTTGGCCAGGATTCTGCCTTTTTCAGTAGGTTTTGGCTGAATCCTTGTGCCTGGCTGAACCAAAATCCTAATTTACATATGTAAATTAGGGACTGGAAGCGAAATCAGGTGACTTTTTATCATTAAACAAGGAGGTAAAAAATGTTTTCCCACTTTTTCATTTCCTGCCCGTAATTTGCATATACAAATTTGGGTTCCATATTTGGGTGAATATTTCGCAAAGGATTCAGGGATTTGGCCGAATCCCAAATAGTGGATTTAGTGCATCCATACAAAGAATTAACAAAATATAAAAGACCAATTGAAAAGTTGAAGACCAATTAAAAAGTTGCTTAGAATCTAGAATTTTCTATAACATTTCTATAACATACAAAAAGCTAACTTAAACATGAACCACCCCTTTAAATAAGATCTTCTACTGATGCATGCCACTGAATTGCATGTCTGTATGGACTGAACCAAGAGCTTTCTTTCTTTTATTTTTTTTGATGGATTTTTCACTCATAATTTTCTGCCTGGTGTTAGGCGCTGCTTCCAGATGCTCCCCTCCTCCTCCTCCTCTTCTTGATTCTCCGGGAATTTAGGAGGGGTGAAAGACATTTCTCATTTTACACTCCTCCCCCTCCATCCGGGCATTTAATCCTTTTTGCTGCCAGAGAGCACTGTGGCACATTGCAATGGAATGCACTGTGTGACCTGCTCCTAGAAAAAAACCTACAGACCCTGTCCCACGCAGAATAGCATCAAACATAAACTTACACTTCATTGCTTCTGTTTAACTAAAGGATGCGAAAAGAAGGGGACGCATACATTCGTTTTACACAGCCCGAGTGAAAATAGTTTCTCTAAACCTATTTATTGAGATTTAAAGTAAATTATTTGTGGAATTGGGTGAAGAGGAATGAAGTTCTTTAAAATCGTTTCAAAATATCTGAACTTCCGACCATTCATCACAGACTGAAAAATATCTACCCCATCCTCCCTTAAATTAGTGCACATACTTTGATGTGAGGATGATCCTGTATAGTACACTGGAAACATAAAGCAGCTAATTGCCGACTCTTTGTTGTACAGCATTTAACGAGTCTTGTTTGCCGTCAGTGGAAAATTTCTCTTCTTGGAATGTCAGAGCTTGTTTAGCCTGGTTGGTGTAAAATATCTGTTCCAAAGTAATAACCCTGGGGTGGTGGAAGCAGCAATATTGTAGAGGGCCCAGATCACTCCTTAATGGCCTTTCAAATATACATTGCAAGGAAAACCTGGCTGCTTATTCTGTGGCCGGACAAAGTCTAAAGGTCCCATAGACGCAAAGATTTTTCTTTTGCGAACGACTGATTTTATCGAAATCCGCCCAATCTGTCAAATTATCGTGAAGTTAGTGGGACTCGAACAATCGTACATATTATGATTTTTTATCTGACATCTGTCAGAAAATTGATCGGCCATCTTAACAATTTATCGGCCCCAGTGCAATCTATCTATGTTTTCAGGGCCATGCAGGCAGCTACCCTCAGTTTTCCTGGTAATATTGCCTGAAATGGTCTTTTTAGTTGATGGACAAATCGTACATTTAAATGATCGTTTCGAGATAATCGTGGTCTCATGATAACGAAAAGATCTTTTAAAGACCTTTACATATGGCTAGCTTAAGGCCATAGAATAAGGCTAATATAAGAAAATAAATCCTTTATGAAGCATAACTCCCAACATTTTGGAAATAAAAAGAGGGACAAAAAAGTTGCCACGCGTAGCGTAACATTTTTTGACCCCACCCATTTTTGACCTCACCCATTTTTTGTGGCGACCATGTTCATTTTACAAAATTACGCAGGTTATAAAAGTTTGAACATATTTTTCAAAAGTATCTTATCTTCTGTTGTGGCTGTTCTGGGCTCTCTGCCAAAAGCCAATTAAGTTAGAAACGTTGTTTCTTTTTCTGGCTGTGCAGTTCAGAGAGAAACGGGACTTTCCAGTATAAATGAAGGACTGTGGGTTGAGCTATCAAAAGAAGGACTGTACCACTAAAAACAGGACAGTTGGGAGGTATGATGAAGCGATATGTCTCATACAAGTCCAGGTTTATGGTTAGTGGTTTGTCTGTAAATTATATTCCAACAGTTACTATGATGGTATTTAGGGGTCCTCTATTTACTGAATATGATGTCATACTGAGAAAGTATGCAATTAGCTACACAAAATAATTTCAGTATAGGCAGGTGAGTGCAGGGCTGTACCATTTTAGGAACAAAATGATGACTTTTATTAAAGGAGAAGGAAAGTTATTTTACATTGGGGGTGCCTAAAGTTAGGCACAACCAAGTGGTTAAATTTACTTCAGAAATATAGTACTGGTATGTTGAACCCTTTAGTTTAATTCCTTGTAGGTAATCTTTAACCCCTGCTTCCATCCAAAGCTGAATCCAATAGGAGAACATTCGTTGTGGGGAAAGAATGCCAAAAAGCGCTTATAGCTGCAATGGTGCCTTTATTGGTCACACAACATGTTTCGAGCTAAGTAGCTCTTTATCAAGTGTATGTTATATTTACTTACCTGACACCCTGGGCCAGTGCTCCTATCAGCAGAAAATTGCAGCAACCTAGAGTTCTGCCAGCATGCAGCACGGATCGATTATCTTCTTCATTTTTAGGGATGCACCGAATCCAGGATTCGGTTCGGGATTCGGTCTTTTTCAGCAGGATTCGGCCGAATCCTTCTGCCTAGCCCAACCGAATCCAAATCCTATTTAAATTGGGACGGTGAAGGAAATCACATGACTTTGTCAAAACATGGAGGTAAAAAAATGGTTTCCCCTTCACACCCCTAATTTGCATATGCAAATCTGGATGCGGCTGAATCTTTCACAAAGGATTCGGGGGTTCGGACGAATCCAAAATAGTGGATTTGGAGCATCCCTATTCATTTTTCAAATTTCCTGGGGCAGACTCATGCGCAGTAGAATGAAATAGCCATATTTTTTCTAATAGTTCGGCTTTTCACTCTACTGTGGATGTGCACCCCCAAGAAGAAATAATAATAAGAAGGAAGCCCTGTGGTGCTCTCTGGATAACCCCGGTCTGGTACAGTTTTCTGCTGATAGGAGCACCGGCCCAGATGTCAGGTAAGTACATAAAATCACTCTGGGGTGTCAAACTTTTGGCAACCACAAGTCCTTTAAATGGACCTCTCTGGTTTATCAGAACAGCACTATAACTAAAGGCTGCACTGAAACCAAACTATTTTGCATCCTCTTCCATCCTTACTGTTGTGTCCTGAAACAAGATAACATAGACCCAGAGCAGCAGAGCGTAGTGATATCTCTGACTTAAAGGAACAGTTCAGTGTGAAAATAAAAGCAGGAAGTAGTGTTCTGGCTATTATGTTACACATCCAGTCACTCAAGACTTTATACATTACATTTTTGGCTAACTAACTTTATTAGAAATATTTTTTATTTTGCACATACTATATTTACCGTATATACTCGTGTATAAGCCGACCCGTGTATAAGCCGAGGTACCTAATTTTACCTACAAAAACTGGGAAAACTTATTGACTCGCGTATAAGCCTAGACACAACTACAGCCCTGTCTCCCAGCAGCGCACATTCTGCCAAAGCGACCCCCCCAGCGATCAACCGGACTTCTTTGCAAAGCTGATGGTGACAGAGAATTGCCAAACGGATTACTGTGTGCATTGTCCCACTGTCCCACTACCATGTGCAGAGGGTGCTGTTTGATATTGCCATCACTGTTAATCTTTTGTATAACCAACAGAGGGCGCTGTGTGATATTGCAGTCACTGTTATTCTTTCATACAACCAACAGATGGCGCTGTGTGATATTGCAGTCACTGTTAATCTTTCATATAACCAACAGAGGGCGCTGTGTGATATTGCAGTCCCTGTTATTCTTTCATACAACCAACAGATGATGCTGTGTGATATTGCAGTCCCTGTTATTCTTTCATACAACCAACAGATGGTGCTGTGTGATATTGCAGTCTCTGTTATTCTTTCATACAACCAACAGATGGCACTGTGTGATATTGCAGTCCCTGTTATTCTTTCATACAACCAACAGATGGCGCTGTGTGATATTGCGGTCTCTGTTATTCTTTCATACAACCAACAGATGGCACTGTGTGATATTGCAGTCCCTGTTATTCTTTCATACAACCAACAGATGGCACTGTGTAATTTTGCAGTCTCTGTTATTCTTTCATACAACCAACAGATGGCACTGTGTGATATTGCAGTCCCTGTTATTCTTTCATACAACCAACAGATGGCGCTGTGTGATATTGCAGTCACTGTTAATCTTTCATATAACCAACAGAGGGCGCACTGTTATTCTTTAATATAACCAACAGAGGGCATTGTGGGATATTGCAGTCTCTCCCCAAGTGAACTGTTGGTATAGGAATGATTAAAAGTGACTGCAATCTCGGCAACTCGGGTCGGGTACCGCTGACCCGCGTATAAGCCGAGGTAGACTTTTTCAGCACATTTTGGATGCTGAAAAACTCGGCTTCTATGCGGGTATATACGGTACCCAGTTTTTATTTTTACACTGAACAATTCCTTTAAACATAACTCTGGTAAGAGGTTATAGATGGTAGTGATGATATGCAGGGTGACCCATGGCTTGACCCCTGGTTGGGCAGGTTCAGCCCAACCAGGAACCAGAGGCGAGCACAGAAGTAGTGTAAAGAACAAGATAACGTAGATGAGGGTGCTACAATGGCAACTTTTTGTGGCTTAGGGTTGGAAGCTGGTTATGTTTTCATGACCCTCATATCACTAATAGATGGGCTGGATCTGCACTGATCCAAATTCTTTTGCAGGTAACTACCAAAAAGAAGGGGTTGTAATGGAGAACTAAAGGGATAGACAAAATTATTTTTTCTATGGCTGATTGTCCTTTAATGCTGGCCATACAAATGTGTATTTTGGGTGAATGATCCCAACTGGTATCTCCCTGCCATGGATATCGCTTTAAATATCGCAATCTAGTACACATTGTCAGCCTACAGTTTCAGTCTTGTGGGCTGCTCTGTATGGCCAGTTGTTTATTCATCTACAGGCTACTCAATGGCTTACCTAGGAATACTGGCCAGTGTATGGCACCCTCTTAATAAGTAGCAATCCCAACCACTTGGGACTGCCCCATTGACAGACTATAGCCACAGCCTGTTCACTGCCAAAGATATAGGTCAGATAAATAGGCTGAAATGTATGTGCCTTGGGGAGGGCTGGATTATATATTTATTTGCACAGAGTGCTATACTTCTGTACTCACTAGAGTCATTAGTACGGGTATGGAATCAGTTATCTGGACAACCGTTATCCCGAAAGCTCAGAATTATGGAAAGGCCATCTCCCATAGACTTCATTTTATCAAAATACCGTAATCCATATCCAATTTTCTAATAGACTTACGGTGAAGATCCAAATTATGGAAAGACCTTTTATTCTTAAAACCCCAGTTCCTGAAAATCCTCAATAACTGGTCCCATACCTGTAGAAAGGGCTTCCTTTTTGTCACCTGTAGATTTCAGTGAAAATTGTCAATTTCTTCTTTAGTTTTTAACTGTGCTCTTTGACCTTCCATACATAAATTCCATATAGTACATGTTGACATCTTCACCATCATCATTTGCTGATATAGTGCCAACAAATTACCCGCTGCTTTACATTCATTTATATTAAATAGGTGTCTTGCATTTGAGTCTTACAAGGCTTACAGTGTAAAAATTGGTCGGACGGCCTGCTCACAAGAATTTACAATCTAAAGGGAGAGATTATATAAATAAACTATACTATGTGATTACCGTATATACTCGAGTATAAGCCGAGTTTTTCAGCCCCCAAAATATGCTGAAAAACTCTATCTTGGCTTATACCCGGGTCAAGCGCAAAAACGGTCGCCGGCGCCTAAGAATATTCGCCGGCGCCTTAGAATAGTAGCCGACCCCTAAGAATATTCGCCGGCACCTTAGAATAGTAGCCGGCGCCTAAGAATAGTCATCCAAAAACGAGATTGAAACTTACCAGAAGCTGCTGCATTTCTCACCCTCGGCTTATACTCGAGTCAATAAGCTTTCCCAGTTTTTGGAGGTAAAATTAGATACCTCGGCTTATACTCGAGTATATACGGTATAATAGATTCTACAACAATGGATAAAAGAATCTTAAAGGAAGGTTTAAAAGCCTTTTGATGTCTTTGCAATGTGGTGGTGGGTTAAAATTTGCACACAACCCCCTTTTTACACAAAGAGTGTCTGTGCATTGATTCTATATAATTTATTCCATGTACAAGGTGATCATGGGTGAGTGATTTTACTGCCTTGTACTGTACCTTTCAACGGGCCTCCTCTCTCTCTCAATCCTCTTTTCCCCCTGCTCTGGCTATTTGCCTTCTCTTTCCACGTATACAGTATTATAACTTTGCTGGCTACAATCCTCTAGTGTTCAGCTTTTCTCCCAGGCAATAATGTCCCACAGATTTAACTGCCTCCCTGCCTCTTATATTTTGTAGGCTTTCTGGTTCCTATTTAATAACAAGACGAGAATAAAGTGCAGCGTTGCTGGAAGGATAGTGGATAGTAATATCCTATGGTATTCATATGGGTGTTTTTCTGTTCCTGGTTAATGCAGAGGTTAGGCACTACTCTCAATAAAAGGGTTTAGAATATTTGCACCAGGAATTTGATACCTGCATAGTTAAAGAACAAATGTGCACACTCTTTTTCTAAGTTTGGTAAATAATTTGCTCATTAGGAAGTCACATTTCTCTGTGTAGGCATGCCTGAAAAAATTTGCAGGCGCACACAGTGTTAAAGCAAACAATCCAACGGCAGCAGAAGTTTCCATTTCCACATCCTGAAAAAAAAAAAGTAAAAGCGAGCTTAAAAAGAACATAGCTGGCCAATTCTGGCTTCCCGTTTCCTTCTGCTTGACCTTTTTATGGTAAAAAAAGGAAAAGAAAGGTTTGTTGGAATATAATATAATTGCACCGATATTCCGTGCTCACACTCCTTATAGCCAAATTTACCTGTACAGCTATGGGACCTGTTATATAGAATGCTCGGGACCTGGGGGGTTTCCAGATAATGGATCTACCTGTAATTTGGATCTTCATGCCTTAAATCCACTAGAAAATCATGTAAACATTAAATAAACCCAATAGGCTGGTTTTGCTTCCAGTAAGTATTAATTTTATCTTAGTTTGGGTCAAGTTCAAGGTACTGTTTTATTACTACAGAAAAAAAACATAGTAACATAGTAAGTTAGGTTAAAAAAAGACACACGTCCATCAAGTTCATCCTTTTTACTTTTTTAACCTGCCTATCTGCCAGTTGATCCAGAGGAAGGCAAAAAAAACCATCTGCAGCCTCTCCAATTTGCCTCAGAGGGAAAAATTCCTTCCTGACTCCAAAATGGCAATCGGACTAGTCCCTTGATCAACTTGTACTATGAGCTATCTCCCATAACCCTGTATTCCCTCACTTGCTAAATCAACCCCTTCTTATAAAAAGGAAATAATTTTTAAAAATGTGTATTATTTGGATAAAATGGATTCTATGGGAGATGGCCTTTCCGCAATTCAGAGCTTTCTGGATAACGTGTTTCCAGATAATGTATCCTATACCTGTACTTGTAGGCAGAACTAATGCAGTCCTTCAAGATACATGTATGGGACCTATTATCCAGAATGCTTAGGACCTGGGGTTTTCCAGTCAAGGGATCTTTCTGTAATTTCGATCTTCATCTACCATAAGTCTGCTTAAAATCATCCAAACATTAAACCCAATAGGTTTATCCAGAAAGCTCAGAATTAAGGAATCTATCTCCCATAGACTCTATTTTACCCAAATAATGATTGCCTTTTTCTCTGTAGTAATATAATCGTACCCTGTACTTGATCCAAACCGAGAAATAATTAATCCGTATTGGAAGCAAAACCAGCCAATTGGGTTTATTTAATGTTTACATGATTTTCTAGTAGACTTATGGTATAAAGATCTAAATTATAGAAAGATCCGGAAAACCCAGGTGCCAAGCATTCTGTATAACAGGTCCCATACCTGTACACTATTGCATCCTAGTCCTACACTATATTTTCGAACAGTGCAGGTCTCTATAAAGTAAAGTGATAGGATCTCAAATATTTTTAATAACGGAGTTCGTGACTAGATTTATTTTTTTGTTAATTTCTCCCCAATGCTTCTAGAGGACTGAATATGTTTGTGGTATAGCAGTAACCACATTTTATTTTTGCATGATAGCTAGCTGCCTTTCATGCCAAATGACCGGTCTCACTCTTGCAGTTTCACAATGGCTTATTTTGATAAAACCACCTGCACTGTTTTTATCTATCCTTAAAGACTAGAGGCTAGAAATGCCACACCTTATGTTTTGGGCTTCCCCCATAGCTCAGTGCAACCATAGCCCTATAGCAGTGAAGAATTGTGCCTCTGAAGATGCCTACAGTAGCTTCTCGGCTTCTGTTGTAGTTTAATCTTATTGTTTGCAGACTTAGCAGTCTGAGCATGTGCAGTGTCACTGACACTAACTAGATTGGGAGCTCCTGCTGACAACTGGATCTATAGGGCTTCTGTACCTCTGAGCTGATTTAAAATGCATAATTTCTAACCATATTCTTTTTTTAGGCTTTAGATTAAAGGGGTGGTACACCTTTAAATTAACTTTGAGTATGTTATAGAATGGCTAATTCTCAGCAACTTTTCAATCAGTCTTCATTTTTTTCTTATAGTTTTTGAATTATTTGCATTCTTCTTCTGAATCTTTACAGTTTTCAAATGGTGGTCACCGACCCCATCTAAAAAACAAATGCTCTCTAAAGCTACAGTTTAATATTATTGCTACTTTTTATTGCTCATCTGTCTATTCAGGCCCTTTTTTATTCATATTCCAGCCTCTTATTCAATCATGGTTACTAGGGTAATTCTAACCCTAGCAACCAGATAGCAAAATTGTTAAAGAGTTGCTAATCCTAAGCAACTTTTTAATTGCTCTTCCTTAGTTATTTTTTTTTTATAGTTTTTTGAATTATTTGCCTTTTTCTTCTGACTTTCTTGGGCTTTCAAAAGGGGGTCACTGACCCCATCTAAAAACAAGAGTTCTGTAAGGCTACAAATGTATTGTTATTGCTACTTTTTATTCCTCATCTTTCTATTCAGGCCTCTCCTATTCATATTCAAGTCTCTTATTCAGATCAGTGCACAGTTGCTAGGGGTAATTTGGACCCTAGCTAACAGAATGCTGAAATTGCAAACGGGAAAGCTGCTGAATAAAAAACGAAATAACTAAAAAATGAAAACCAATTGCAAATTGTCCCAGAATATCAATCTCTACAGCATACTAAATATGAACTCGAAGGTGCACAACCCTTTTAAAATAAATTCTGAAAATCAGCAGATGCAGTACTATAGCAATATTTCTACTGTATCTGTGAGAAGCTAAATAAAAGAATAATATACACAGGTATAGGTTCTGTTATCCAGAATGCTTGGGATCCTCCTGTAATTTGTATGTTGAATTGTGTATGCCAGTATGACAAACACTGCTTGCTTGATATTTCCATTGATTGTGTAATGAAATGCAGAAGGTTGCATAAAATGGTATTAAATATCATAGGTTTCCATTAACTGTGACCAAAGTGTTCCTGGTTGACAATGCCAAACTAAAAGAGACATGGGCTGTGTCTCCAAGTGACAATAAAACACACCCAATGTGGGGCATTGTACTGTATTGTAGAGACTGAATAGATTACTGCTGATCCCTGGTGTGGGGTTTCAGATCTTTAGGATACAATAATTACAGAGGAATGTGTTCTATGGAGTTTGGAGGGGCAGTTGCATGCAGGAATATTATATTTACAAAAGTCCAAAAATTCTGTATCATGGTGTGCCATTGAGCCTGGCATGTTTTTGATGCCTGAAAAGCAACCATGATTGCCACAGGTGTGAGCACTTTTCAGAGATCATGAGTATTTTCAGCCATAGTGAAATCACCCTAAGTGCTCATCAGATTGCGATTTCTTGCTTGTGTATAAAACTCTCCTGTTATGCTAGAATGGCTTGTGGCCCTAACTTGAGTGCTACAGTGAGTGCGATCCTATATATATATATATATATATATATATATATATATATATATATATATATTGACAAACGCTCGCACTCTAATCCAGTCTTAGTTTCACTGCGGGTGCTGGGTCAAAGCTTTAGCATACAAAAATTAAATAGGGACCCGCACTCCAATGTTGCGTGAAGAAAAAAAGGTTTTTATTTCAATTTGTGCATCCTATATATTGTTCATATATATATAAATAATACACTAAAGCCATGAATCTATATAGATATGGGTATAGATATAGGTATATAGTCCCACAGTACCCGCGCTCAAATCTAGGCGATTGCAGTGGTGCCAGATCAAATTATTTATGTAGTAAAAAGGAGGATCGGCACTCACTGTAGTTGTAGTGAAAAAAATGTCAATCTCAATCTGACGTTTCGGACCCGCATAGGTATATATATATATATACATATATACATATATACATACACATACACAGGTATGGGACCTGCTGTCCAGAATGCTCAGGACCTGGGTGTTTCCGGATAACAGATCTTTCCATGAATTGGATCTTCATACCTTAAGTCTACTAAAAAATCATGTAAAAATGAACTAAACCCAATAGGCTGGTTCTGCTTGCAAATTTTTTTTTTGGACTATAAACCTTGGTCTCCTTGGTCCCCAACCACCGGGCCGCAGGCTGTTCTGAACTGGGCCGCCTCTGGTCCCAGCTGCAGTCTATAATAGCTGAAAAAACTATGAAAAAGGCCCTATTTACCTGCAATTCCAGCTCCCTGATGCACCATTGCCATGACAACAGCTGTGCAAAGCCCAGGAAGCTTTTTACTGATAAGGACCAAAATACTGTTTGGACAGTTTTTTAGGTAAGCCTAAAATGAACCCACACATCTACATCCCCCCCTTGTAAAAATTGTGTTGCTTGAAACTGGTCCGTGGTGTAAAAGAGATTAGGGACTGCTGCTTTAAATTATTTTTTATTTATTTAGGCACTGTGTGGTCTTATGCATGTGTGCCCCATTGATGTCCTTATAATCATGTATGCCAGGGGTCCCCAACCTTTCTTACTCATGAGCCACATTTAAATGTAAAAAGACTTGGAGAGCAACAGAAGCATGAAAGAGTTCATGGGGATGCTGCTGTTTGGCAGTACACATGGGTTTTATGCAAACAAAACTTGCCTCCAAGCCTGGAATTCAAAAATAAGCACCTGCTTTGAGGCCACTGGGAGCGACATCCAAGGGGTTGGTGAGCAACATACTGCTCGCGAGCTACTGGTTGCGGATCACTGATGTACGCCATATTCTGTAACCTTAGTGACCAGGTTTTGTTGGGTGTTTGTGTTTTCCCATACTTGTACAGGGCTTCAAAACGTGTTTAGCTCTTTATTAATGCATAAGTCATCTCTGATAATTCATAGGTGGGTAGTATCAGTCACCAAAAGGAAGATTATTTTAGCAAAGGGGAGGAACCACCACCCGCCAAACCCATACACTGGGGCTCAACTTTTTCGCATGGACCTGCCCTGTACACAGGTTTCGGATCAACATCTCATTAGTACAGGTATGGAATATGTTATCCAGAATGCTTAGGACCTGTGGTTTTCTGGATAACAGATGTTTTCATAATTTTGATCTTCATACCTAAAGTCTACTAGAAAATCATGTAAACATTCTACAAACCCAATCGGCTGGTTTTGCTTCCAATAAGGCTGAATCAAGTTGGAATCAAAGTACAAGCTACTGTTTTATTATTACAGAGAAACATATACATTTTTTTAATTATTTGGATATAATAGAATCCATGGCAGACAGCCTTTCTGTAATTTGGAGGTTTCTGGATAACTGGTTCCCGGATAATGTATCCCATACCTGTATACACCTACATACAATTTTGATAAAAATGAGCAGAATAAATAGGATTTGTGTTTAAAGTGGACCTGTCACCCAGACACAAAAAGCTGTATAATAAAAGTCCTTTTCAAATGAAACATATAACCCAATTTCTATTTTTTATTAAAGCATTCATAGCTGTTGTAAGTTCATTTAAAAATCTCAGCTGTCAATCAAATATTGCCTGCCCCTCCTCTATGCCTTGGGGATGGACATCAGGTCCCCCATTCTGGTGCACAAACAAGATTCTGAGATGATGCAAGACTTGTCTTAATAACAGTGTCCACAAAATGTCTCCTGCCTGCTTGCTATAATTATGAATTCCCAGACTGAAGGAAACAAGATTCAAATAATTTATATAGTGTAATTTAAGTTAATTTTGCTTGACTAATGTGAGAAAATAGAATTTTTAATAATTTTTTTGGGTGACCCCTTTAAATTTTATTTTGCTATGTTTCCTGCAATTATGTGGCACTAATGAAAATTGATTTTTTTTCACTGCACTGATTTCCCCTATCCCACTATAAAGAGAGTAATTTGCTTAAAGAGAAGAAAGCAGCTCTACACCTCCCTTCCATAAGCTTTAGCCTTTGTTAGGCTTTAAGAAAGGTAGACGCTCCTCTTATACAGAGGACTTATCTGTTGACTGGTGATTTGTTTTACCAGCTGCTCCTCTGGTTGGCAGAACCAGGATGTGGTTTATTTTCTATCAGGAAGTTCGAAAATTAAAGCATTTTTGTTTAGTGCAACAAATTAAAAGCATAGTGATTTCTTTAGCACAAGCCCTAAGCATTGAGTTCTTGTTGAAAAGGACTAAAACCTTCATGTGTTAGTCACATGAAGATTTTAGTCCTTTTGTTGAAAGACAGACAAGGAGCACTGTAGAAACAAACACCTCCCTTCCCTAAGCTTCAGCCTTTGTTATGCTTTGAGAAAAGGAGAAACTCTGCTTATTCAGAGTTCTAATTTAAAGAACAGGCAAATAGTATGTTCATCACAAGCCTTATGCATTGATTTTATGTTAAAAATGAATAAAACCTTCATGTGTTAGTCATTTTTAAAAAGTAAAAGTAATGTTAAACGGGTTGTTCATCTTCCAGACACTTTTTTTCAGTTCAAATCTTTTCTCCCCAGAAATAAAGACTTTTTTTCCAATTACTTTAAATTTTTTGTTTTTTTCAAGATTCTAAGTTCAACGTTTAAAGTTCATGTCTCTGGTGTTTCAGTCAGGCAGCTCTGTAATTCAGGTGCAGATTCAATTTTGCAACATTTAGTTGATACATTTCTCAGCAGCATCTCTGGAGTATTAGCAACTATTGTATCAATTCTAACAGCTGCCTGTAATCAATTTAGAACAGTTTACAGGGTCTGTTACAGATCTGCTTTGGAAGGTGAAAAATGAAACTTTACACTTCAATTCTGGAACTGGAATTTTGGAAAAAGTGTCACAAATAGAAAATAGAAAGTAATTGGAAAAAGTCTTTATTTCTGGTGAACAATCTGAAACCAACTGAACTGAAAACAAGAGTTGGAAGCTGAACAATCCCTTTAAAGAATGTTTTCCTCTGGATTTTAAACTGCCTAAAATTGAATTGATAAAAAATGTCATACAAAACACCTTTTCATATTGCATGAGAGAATTTGCCGCTGGTCGAGATAAATCTATTCTACAGTAACTCTTTCCCCATTCATGTAAATCACAAGGATCAGAGGTGCGCAGAGCTAAGGTTAGGGGCCAAGCGGAGAACCATGGGCTTTGTCACACTGAAAGCTTTGTAAGAGAGAGGAGCAGGTATAAGTCTAAAACTCTAAAGAGTAACACAATGAAGCATCTTTTGTTCGCAGAGTGTAGTGTAGCATAGCAACTGTGTGATGTATTAATAGAAGATGCTATTCTATACCCTGTGTTGAGAGTGCAATCAGCATAGCTTGAATTGAGTGCTTAGCCTGTGTCTGCAGGTCGTGCCCCAAGCAGCTCTGTTGTCACTAAAGCTGCCATCACTGTGCTCATTCAGAACCTCAGTGGAGCAAATCCTGGTTTGAATTACCACCACAACACAGCTTGTATCCATGTCTAAAGGTCAAGTTATCTAATCTTTGAATAAGGCTGCCAATTACTCTTAAAGCCAGTGGATATTTGGCTAATCCACTAAATAGGTGGTTTTCCACTCCTGCCCACCACAATGCTTGCATCATCGCTACATCATCCTCAATTATGCCTAAGAAGTGAATATTTCAGGTTATAGGCATTTTATTCTTCTACTGGTTAACTTTCCAGATTGTGAGTCAGATATACAGTGGTGTGCAAAACTATTTGCCCCCTTCCTGATTTCTTATTCTTTTGCATGTTTGTCACACAAAATGTTTCTGATCATCAAACACATTTAACTATTAGTTAAAGATAACACAAGTAAACACAAAATGCAGTTTTTAAATGAGGGTTTTTATTATTTAGGGAGAAAAGAAATCCAAATCTACATTTTCATGTGTGAAAAAGTAATTGCCCCCTGAACCTAATAACTGGTTTGGCCACCCTTAGCAGCAATAACTGCAATCAAGCGTTTGCGATAACTTGCAACGAGTCTTTTACAGCGCTCTGGAGGAATTTTGGCCCACTCATCTTTGCAGAATTGTTGTAATTCAGCTTTATTTGAGGGTTTTCTAGCATGAACCGCCTTTTTAAGGTCATGCCACAACATCTCAATAGGATTCAGGTCAGGACTTTGACTAGGCCACTCCAAAGTCTTCATTTTGTTTTTCTTCAGCCATTCAGAGGTGGATTTGCTGGTGTGTTTTGGGTCATTGTCCTGCTGCAGCACCCAAGATCGCTTCAGCTTGAGTTGACGAACAGATGGCCGGATATTCTCCTTCAGGATTTTTTGATAGACAGTAGAATTCATGGTTCCATCTATCACAGCAAGTCTTCCAGGTCCTGAAGCAGCAAAACAACCCCAGACCATCAGACCATCACACTACCACCACCATATTTTACTGTTGGTATGATGTTCTTTTTCTGAAATGCTGTGTTACTTTTACGCCAGATGTAACGGGACTCGCACCTTCCAAAAAGTTCAACTTTTGCCATTTGTGGATAATGGCTCTCACTGTGGTTCGCTGGAGTCCCAAAGCTTTAGAAATGGCTTTATAACCTTTGAAATTGAACTCAGGTGTGATAAACCACAGTTAAGTTATTTTTTAACAAGGGGGCAATCACTTTTTCACACAGGCCCATGTAGATTTGGAGTTTTTTTTTCTCCCTTAATAACGTAAACCTTCATTTAAAAACTGCATTTTGTGTTCAATTATGTTATCTTTGACTAATAGTTAACGGTTTTTGATGAGCAGAAACATGTAAGTGTGACAAACATGCAAAAGAATAAGAAATCAGGAAGGGGGCAAATAGTTTTGCACACTGTGGTTTGCCTTCAAGTTAACTTTTAGTATGTTATAGAATGGCCAGTTTTTAGCAACTTTTCAGTTGATCTTCATTATTATTTTTTTTTTTAATTATTTGCCTGTTTCTTCTGACTCTTTCCAGCTTTCAAATTGGGGTCACTGACCCAATATTTAAAAGCAGATGCTCTGTAAGGCTACAAATGTATTGTTATTGCTACTTTTTATTACTCATCTTTCTATTCAGGCCCTCTTCTATTCATGTTCCAGCCTCTTATTCAAATCTGTGCATGGTTGCTAGGGTAATTTGCATTCTAGCAACCAGATTGCTGAAATTGCAAGCTGGAGAACTGCTAAATAATTGAAAAACCATAAAATGAAAAACAATTGCAAATTATATCAGCATACCATGCACTGATTTGAATAAGAGAATAAAAGGCAAATATCTAAAAAAATACTGTATGAAATAAAAAAGACCAATTAAAAAGTGGCTTAAAATTGGCCATTCTATAACATTCTAAAAGTTAATTTAAAGGTGTGCCACCCCTTTAAAGATTATCTTAAATTATAAATAGGGCAATAAGTCCTGTATACTTTAATTGATATAATCTGCATTTTATCCCTTTGGTTGTAATGCATATTTTTGTTCATTGCATTTTGGGTAAAACTCATCCCTTGCCAGGACAAGGCTCGCTCATGTTACAAAAGTATTGGTTGTGACTATTGTTTGATAAGTAGGAATGACCCTCTTCCCCTCCCCTTTAAATTGTTCCACCATTTTGGCCACTTAAAGTGGTGCAAGGGAACTCTATACTCCACATCAGGCAAATATATTAGAGAAGGGTTTTGAGTACCAATTTAATTTCTGTACATTATTTTTTGGCAATGACAAGCAGTCTCCTGCATTCATATCCCAACTACTCATTTTCTTGGAATGGGACGAAGGAGACACACACTTGCAAAGTTCAAGTTAGAGTACAAACAGGTCAAGTTGAGGCCCAAATAAATACGAAACCTGCTCAGCTACTCAGCTTTCAAGTGTTCTAGGCAGCCTGCGTGCAGTCAGATGAGATTTGGTTGTATTGTTCGTGCAAAAACACATATTGACATTTTCCTTCATGTCAGTGTCCCTGACTAAGTAAAAAAACTGTGTATTTCCAATGCTTGACTCTTTGTTTAGTACCTCTCTCAAGGAAATCACTGTTTATTAGCTTCTGCTTAACAACTAATATTACTTCTGAATAACAGTTTTTAAAGGACCAGTGGCTGGAGAAACTCACTCTCTCTATTACATGAGCATTATGCCACATGGTTTCAGCATCTAATGAGTCTTTGGTGGAGGCCTAGTGTAGGGTCTATACATTTCACCAGTAACAACTGCAAGGGTAAGCGCTTGTTGCAGGTCAAACACTAAGGCAAGGGTGCCAATGCTTTACCAATGGTGGCGTCAACAACATTAACCACCTCAGTCTGTCTTCTTGTTAGGAACAGGCTTACTATGCCAGGTTATAACAATGTGGTGACCTATGGAGTAGGGAGGATGAGGGGCTCTGCCCATTGCCCAGTTAGTTATAATAATAATAATATAATAATAAGTCTGTTTAATATCCAGGTGTCCCATATTCCAATGTATAGCTCCTCTGGTTATCCAGCTGGTATTGTAGTTCGTTTCTGTGTATTTTCTTTAATTTTA
This sequence comes from Xenopus petersii, assembly GCA_038501925.1. Taxonomy (NCBI): domain Eukaryota; kingdom Metazoa; phylum Chordata; class Amphibia; order Anura; family Pipidae; genus Xenopus; species Xenopus petersii. The sequence goes on from CM076686.1 coordinate 32,337,912, forward strand.
CAAATCAAAAGTGTTTGTGTATTTCATGTGTGGCCCCAGACAATTTTTCTTTTTCCAATGTGGCCCAGAGAAGCCAAAAGGTTGGACACCCCTGATCTAAATAGTAACTTAGTTGCATTACACTAGACACATGGTTGTGTTTAAATGCACAACACCAAGCCAATTTATTGAAATTATTTATGGGCAGCCTTAACAATAAAGCATGTGATTTTGCTTTAGTGTTCATGTGCTGGCCAAGGGCTACTCAAGCAATCCATGGAAATCATTGCAACAAGGTACTCAGATCTGGTGTGTGCTGGACTGGGGTCCAAGGTAAGCAATTAGATTTACTGGTGTGTGCCTAACAAGTTTCCAACCTCCATGAACTGGCTGATTGTAGTCCATTCATAATGGAAAGTAGGGTTATCTAATGAAGTTGTTTGTTGACATTGCTCGGCTGATGAACTGATAGCTCTCAATCTACATTTTTGTAGATTTGTTTACTCTAGGTCAGGGGTCCCCAATCACCCATGAGCCACATTCAAATGTAAAAAGAGTTGGGGAGCAACACAAGCATGAAAAAATCCATTGGGTGCCAAATAAGGGCTGTAATTGGCTATTTGGTAGCCCCTAAATGGACTGGCAGCCTACAGAAGGCTCAACTTGGCACTATACTTAGTTTTTATTCAAATAAAACTTGCTTCCAAGCTTGGAATTTAAAAACAAGCACCTGCTTTGAGGACCCTGAGAGCAACATCCAAGGGTTTGGAGAGCAACATGTTGCTCACGAGCTACTGGTTGGGGAACACTGCTCTAGGTGATCCATTGTGGTTTGCCTCTCTGGAAGAGGGAATTTATTTTTAACACAAAGTCAAGACCTTCTTTGGGATAACAGCAACATCCCACAAGCAGAAGGAATCACCACATTAGGGAAAATATTTAAAAAGAATGGAAACAGTTGGGTAGTTGTTGAAGGTTGTCCATTCTGGAGCTTAAACGAAAGCTCAGCAAAAAACTGGTCTATACATGTATATCATTTTGGGCTTTTCTACCAATCCAAGGCCACCAGAGCTCTTGAAGATGCCCTTAGCAGCTCTTCGTATTCTTTTCTGTTGATTTGCAGAATATGCTCTGGATTGCTCTGTTTCCTGGGTTTTGGGATTGACTAACAATATACTGTATATATACACAGCATGGCGTTGACAAGCCAGTTAGTAATTGTACAATGTATACATTCCATTGCTATATATTCTGCATCTAAAGTAACCTTTCTGCTAACGATTTGATTAAGTTTGCTGTTCCCTTAGCCCCATAGCATAATGAACATGTGCAGTGCCACTGGAAGGCAAAATGATGGCCGATAAAATGTAATGCTGCTGTGGACAACTTTGAAGGCTTATTGTTAGGGTGACTGTCTCTTTGTCCCTTACAGGAAATCTCCTCTTCCTTGGGCAGCAAAGCACTCTAAAATACTTTTTGCATGTTTGTTAAACTGACTTCGGTATTACAAAGAATTGCTTTTAGAGACAAAGCATCCCATTTGCCATCACCCTGCTAGGGCTTCTCAATCTCTTGGCTGAAGTTCAGTATATAAAATACACCATTTATATCCATACTTTTTAGGCTTTATTTTTCCTTGAAGGCGAACAGAAGGAAACCGTGAAGCATAAAGTATAAAACAGGAAAACACTTTAGGCAGGTAGCCAACTATAAGAAATATTGAAATAGAAAACCGAACCTGATTACGGTGAAATTGGCTAAAAGGAGCCAAAAAATGAGTGATTTGCATGTCTCCACCCATGATGCCTTATGGGAGAATTAAAACTCGAATTTTTGGTATATAGGCAGTGCTATGCATATGGCATGAGACAAGTACATACCTTCTGATTTCAGAAGAAATATTGAGAAAGTGAGAGAGAGCAACGTTTGTATCTTTATTTGGATACATGGTTCCTCTGTGAGAACCAGTCATTTCAAGAGGTGCGCTGAAAATTTCAAATTTCTGTTTACAGGAAGCGAGTTTGAATTCACAAAGTGGTGAATGGGTGCATAAAGGGGTGGTTTGATCAAAACAAGTGGTGCCTTTGAATACCTCTGTAGCGTAATTAGGATTGGAGAAATAGAATAGCCTTTTATGAGTACATAGAAAGAAAGCCTGTGAGGGGGCCACCAAGGCTATTCCTTGAGCGAGCCAGCAGTATGGGGCACAGAAAAACCTTGTATTAACATTATGCATCACATTCACTTGGAATCAAAGTGATGAGCAGCCTCCAGTTTGCACAGGCCCAATGTAAAGCCTAGATCTATGGTGCTATTTCATTTTATAAACAGCAATTTATTTGGTCAGGAAAAAGTGAAAATGTCAATGGAAGTTTAATAATCCCTGCTCCACTTCAAAGTAAAGCAAAGGATGTGGGGCCATATTTAGAAGGTCCTGTTGGCATCACAAAGTGATCCATGTGCCCTGAGTGGCTGAGCAAACCATGTTATAGTAATGGCACGGGCTCATCCATGATTTTAGTGCCTTCCCCAATATTCACAGAGCTGGGAAGTAAGTCTTGCCTCCCACTAGTTTTTGTTTAGTGAGGGATTGGGAGCTGACACAACCTCAATCACAGTTCCCCAATAGCACAAACAGGCACATCACAGTCTTCAGATACATCTACAGATGCCATGGAAGACCAAAAATGGAAATTAAGTTGAATTTTAAAAAATGATTGCCTTTTTCTCTGTAATAATAAAACCGCAGTTTGTACTTGATCTAAAACAAGATATAATTAATCCTTATTGAAAGCAAAACAAGCCTTATGAGTTTATTTAATATAAACCCAATAGACTGGTTTTGCTTCCAATAAGGACAGTAGTTTGTACTTGATCTAAAACAAGATATAATTAATCCTTATTGAAAGCAAAACAAGCCTTATGAGTTTATTTAATGTTTAAATAATTTTCTGGTAGACTTAAGGCATGGAAATCCAAATTACAGAAAGATCCATGATCTGGGAAAACCCCAGGTCCAGAGCATTCTGGATAACAGGTCCCATACCTGTACTGTGTTTAAAAAGGCAGAGGGGTGACAAGCACTAAACCAACTCTTACGTGCACACTCCTGCCACCTGCTCGCCGACAAGCCGAAGTTAATTTAAAAATTGAATTATTTGTATAAAAGGAAGTCTGTGGGGGAAAGCAAGGAGCTTTCTGGATAACGGGTTTCCAGGTAACAGATCCCATACCTGTGCTACAACTGGGAGAGGAATTTTATTTCATTAGATCAGTAACTTTCTCAAGGCCAGATGTGTTATTGAAGGGGGATAGAAGGCATTTTTTACATAACATTTTTTAGTGCTCCTGTTCCTTTAAGGATTTGGATTTTGTTCGGCCAGGCACTAGGATTCGCCCAAATCCTGCTGAAAAAGGCACAATACTGAACCGAATCCTGGATTTAGTGCATCCCTAATATCTAGCCAATACATGGTAAAGGATTAATTTCAGATGTCTGATGACTTTGATTCATAAAAAGTTTTATACACTCCCCTTCTGTCTCATGTCGTTGTTTTAAGTGCAGTGTGTCACCCATTATATGTAATCTAGCATTTATAATTTGGACCACAAACTGTCTATAGTACATTATATGTCAAAAATTACAGATAGGAGGATCTGAACTGTCCCAGTATTTTATTTATATATATATATATATATATATATATATATATATATATATATATATATATATATATATACATACACATACATATATATACATATATATATATATATATATATATATATATATATATATATATATTTTTTTTTTTTTTTTAAAATAAGGGGTTTCCCTCTAATAGGGAAACCTTACCTTAAAACATTGTAAATATTAACCCAATAGGATAATTTTCTAGTAGCATGCATAGTACAAGTTAATATCTTTTTTTCTGAGGAATTACAAAAATATTTGTTTAAATAGGATTATAGGGAGAAACGGTTTTGCCAACGTGTAATGGGTATCGCTGCCAGAGACTTGCAGGATATGGGAACATTGAGCTATGTGTGATATATCCATAATGCCTCTGTGGGCTTGTGTGCAGACCCATTGGCATACAGCTTGCATTACAAAGTAAAAATTAGGTTACATTGCGGTTTTTGTACAGGCACACTTTTGGGCACTCAGTGTTTGCATGTAACAAAAACATCTCATTAAATTAAAGGGATTCGCCTTTGAGTTAACTTTTATATGGTGTAGAGAGTGATATTATAAGACAATCTGCAGTTGGTTTTCAGTTTTTATAATTTCTGTCTTTTTCTAGGGATGCACTGAATCCACTATTTTGGATTCGGCCGAACCCCCGAATCCTTTGTGAAAGATTTGTCCGAATACCGAATCGAATATGATTTCAAATATGCATATGCAAATTAGTGGTTGGAAGGGGGAAACATTTTTTACTTCCTTGTTTTGTGACAAAAAGTCATGTGATCTCCCTCCCTGCCCCTAATTTGCACATGCAAATTAGGATTAGGTTCAAGCTGCCAGAAGAATTTGGCTAAATCCGAATCCTGCTGAAAAAGGCCGAATCCGGAACCGAATCGTGGATTTGGTGCATCCCTAGTTTTTTGAGTTATTAAGCTTTTATTCAGCAGATCTCCGGTTTGCAATTTCAGCAATCTGGCTGCTAGGGTCCAAATTATCCTAGCAACCATGCATTGATTTGAATAAGAGACTGGAATATTAAAAGAAGAGGGCCTGAATAGCAAGATACATAATACAAAGCAGCAATAACAATGCATTTGCACTTGTTTTTAGATGGGGTCAGTGACCCCCATTTGAAAGCTGGAAAGAGTCAGAAGAAGAATAAAAAAAACTATTAAAAATAAATAATGACAACCAATTGAAAAGTTTGCTTAAAATTGGCCATTCTATAATATATTAAAAGTTAACGTAAAGGTGAACCACGCCTGCTTAGTCTTTGCACATGATGATATACTTCTACATGAGTAAGTGGAGAAGGAGACTGCAGAATTGGTGGTAGAGTAAAGCTGGAGTTACTTATATGATAGCAAGTAGCAGAAAGAGTTGCAGGACATAGTACACAGTATAAACGTAGGAGCAGAGAAAACTGAGGCTGCAGAAGTCTGGGAAGAATGAAAGAAGCACATCAAAGGCAGAGTGTGCAGATATATCCATGTGATGACCTCCCCTTGAATTGCCTGAATTGTATTCCATCAGGTACGCATAGGTGCCCAATATCTGGACTAGTTCACTATTCCTTTTATTTGGGATGAGCCATACCTCCCAACTGTCCCGTTTTGAGTGGACAGTTCCGATTTTGACAGCTCAATCCACAGTCCTGGCTTGTTACTGACATGTCCTGACTTTGCCTTTTATCTCCTGCACTGAATAGCCAGAAAAAGATACAAAATTTCTAACTTAACTGGATTTTGGCAGAAAGCCCAGAACAGCCACCAGGTGTACTTGGATACTTTTATTACAATTTAAGATAAGCAGGTCTCTTGGGGAACTGTGACTTGCAGCTTAAAGGGCAATTCCCCTTCAATAGCAAAACTGAAATAGCACATAAAAACCACAGAAATGTGTTCCAACTTTCATAACCTGCCAAATTAGGTAAAGTGGTCATGGTAATTAGGGGTGTGGCCACACAAATGGGCGTGGTCAACAATATTTTATGCTATGAGTGGCAAATCTTTTTGTCATTCTTTCTGTTTCCAAAATGTTAGGTGGTATGGCTACGCTATGGCCAGATGTAGCCAGGCAAAGGTACATGTAGTTACACATATGTGTATTTTCCTGCCATGCCTCTCTTAGGTGGTGTGAGACTGAGGTCACTAATCAGTGACCAACCTGCCTGAATAACAGGGAGCGTCTCACCATTTAGTGAATCACCCAGCACAACTCAGGTGTGCCTGCCATTTAACGAAGTGCATACCAGCCACACCTTTTCATTGCCAGCACCATCTGCAACATCTTTTACTCTCCAAGGGATTTTGTTACTCTGTTCATTGGCTACAATGACAAATATGTGGCACATACCCATTTTTATAGAATTTGTTCCCCTAATACTTGATATAGCAATGATTTGTTAATACATGTATGGGACCTGTTATCCAGAATGCTCAGGTCCTTAGGTTTTCCAGATAATGGATCTTTCCGTAATTTGGATCTTCATACAGTTTACTAGAAAATCATGTAAACATAAAATAAACCCAATGGGCTGGTTTTGCTTCCAATAAGGACTAATTATATCTTAGTTGGTATCAAGTACAAGCTACTGTTTTATTATTACACTCATTTTTAAACATTTGGATTATATGCATAAAATGCTGTCTATGCCTTTCCGTAATTCGGAGCTTTCTTGATAACAGATTTCCGGATAAGGGGACACATACCTGTGATATAGTTAAAAACAACTGTATCTTAGATGGACTGAACTAAGCACATTGGGGGATTCAGAAGGGTTTTGCCGCTGGGTTGTTTTCAATTTCAATGGGCAGGTGGCAAAATACTTTAAATTGCCCCCCCCCATTCACTTGAATGGAATTACTTTTTGTTTTGTGCTCCCTGCATCTCTGTAGAAGTATAAAATGCAACTTCAAGCCAATTGGGGGCAAATGACATGTGTGATCTCTGAGTGAGGGGGCTTCAAACCCCATACATCACTTCTGTTCATACTGATAGATACAGAAAGTGTTAATTTTTCTCTGCATTGCACCAAATAGGTTATGTTCCTGTTCTTTAGGCAAAGCATACATACGACTGCATTTAATAAACTCACATTTATTTGTCATACTGTTAGAAGGAAGAAAAAAAACACTTATGACACTTCAATTCCTTCCTTTTTTCATTTTTAAATATTTGTCTTCACAGTAGAATAATGGGTGAATTGTTAGTTCAGGGTTTTGCTGCCTATGTGCATTATGGGTAGAAAAAGAAACTAAGTGTATTTTTCTGTTGACAATGACCTTGGTACTAAGCTTCTCTATTGTGTTGGATTTCTGCTTTATTTATATACACACACACACACACACACACACACACACACACACACGCATGGGATCTGTTATCCAGGAAGCTCCAAATTGCGGAAAGGCCGTCTCCCATAGACTCCAAATAATCCAAATTTTTAAAAATGATTTCCTTTATCTCTGTAATAATAAAACAGTAGCTTGTACATGTTGCAAACTAAGATATAATTAATCCTTAATAATCTTTATAAAACCAGCCTATTGGGTTTATTTAGTTTACATGGTTTTCTAGTAGACTTAAAGGGCAACTAAAGTCTAAAATAGAATAATGTTAGAAATGCTGTATTATGTATACTAAATATAAACATGAACTTACTGCACCAGCAGCCTAATAAGACAAATGATTTATGCTTTCAAAGTTGGCGCAGGGGGCTTTGTTAGACATTTCTGCAATATCAAGACTCGCACATGCTCAGTGTGGTCTGGGCTTCAGTTGGGAGGTTTAGCTTAGGGATCGTCATAAATTATCTAAACAGCACAAGTCAAATAATATCTGCCATAGAAGCCAATACAGCAAGGCTGATTAATAATCATAATATAGAGACTGCACTGCGTCTCTGGATACAAATCTCTACAGGGAATCCAACAATTCTGCTCGAGTTCTGGGAAGTAAGGTGGGGGGGCTCCCCCTGCCATTTGAAAGGTGGGGGGGGCTCCCCCTGCCATTTGAAAGTATGATCGTTTACCTGCACAGCAGTTGGGGACCATCTGACAATTCCTATCAACAGCAGTAAAAGAAGGGGGAATTTCACTGCATACAGTCAGGTTTATGATAAAAACTGTAGACATCTTTTAATTAAAGTATATTGGAGATAGATTTCTTTTTCATTAAAGAAAGTAAAAATGGGATTTTATATTTTTGCCTTTACATGCCCTTTAAGGTATGAAGATCCACATTACAGAAAGATCCATTATCTGGAAAGCTCCAGGTCCCGAGCATTTTGGATAAAAGGTCCTACTGTATGTGTATATATATATATATATATATATATATATATATATATATATATATATATATATATATATATCTATATATCTATATCTATATCTATATATATATATATATATATATATATATATATATATATATATCTATCTATCTCTATATATATCTAAATGTGTGTGTGTGTGTATTAGTTTAAAGGGAACATGTAGTTTTTTCCAGACATTTTTAAGGTTTTAGGAATTACTTCTTTCCTTTACAGCATGAACTGGGGGTTAGGATGTTTGCCAGATAACAGTGAGGGGTATTATTGGATAGTGGCAATGTATTGCTTTTACTTTACCTTTTCCACCCCTCTCTGACTAAATGTAAAGTTCCAGTAACACCAGATCCACTCATTTGGGGAGGTTGCCAAATGAGTGAATCTGGATCTGGCTCTGATCCCTAGGGCCAAACAATCGGACACAACAATGGGAATTCAGCCATTAGGGCTAGGACCACATCAACGAGCCAATGGGGTTCTCAATACCAATAGGATTTTTATTGGCCAGGTTTTGGCCCAGAGGTTTGCTTTGCTGAAAATTCAGCGCTATATCTCGAGAAACCATTTTATCTTTATTTGAAAGATATCAGTAGTTTTTGGGGGCAGTTACAAGCATGTTTTATTAGACAAAGCTGTGCAGTTACATACAGCCAACGAGGGTTCCATACAAGCAGATTTTTGTCACTTACGTGTGGGGCAACATCCTGCTGATCCGATTGTTGTTCCACAGCCAGCAATTGGGCAACAGCAACACGGGCTGATATCAACTGCAGACAGATTAAAAGGGTGGTTCATTTTTAAGTTAACTTTCAGTATTTTATTGAATGGCCATTTTTTAAGCAACTTTTCAATTGGTCTTCATCATTTATTTTTTATAGTTTTTGAATGATTTGCCTTCTTCTTCTGACTGTGTCCAGCTTTCATAATTGGGTTAACTGACCCCATCTAAAAACAAACGCTCTGTAAAGCTACAAATTTATTTTTATTGCTACTTTTTATTACTCATGTTTCTATTCAGGCTCTGTCTCTTATTCAAATCAGTGCATGGTTGCTAGGGGAATTTGGACGCTAGCAATCAGATTGCTGAAATTGCATACTGCAGAGCTGCTGAATAAAAAGCTAAATAATTCAAAAATCACAAATATCCAATGGGCTTCCTTGATCAAAAACTGGCTGAAAATTGGACAGATGTCGATTGGCCAAGTTTAAAAATCTTTTCGGATTGAGGTCCGCATTGGTTTGATGATGCAGTCCTTGGAACTCCGTCGGTTCAGCAGGCATTGAGATTTTTCATTTTTGGACACTTGGGGGTATCAAATGTTAGGCACCCCCAAGTGATTGTATTGACTTACCTGAAACCCCAGGCCGGTGCTCCTATCAGCAGAAAACTGCACTGGCTCGGGGTTATACCAGTGAGCACCACAGAGCGATCCTCTTCCTGCTTATTCTTTTCTCAAATTTCCCAGGGCAAACGCATGCACAGTAGAACTAAATAGCCGACTTTTTAGTTATAGTTCGGGTTTTCGTTCCACTGCGCATGCACAGCCGCGCGACGTAAAGAGCAAGATGGAAGAAGATCGATCCGTTGTGCTCACTGGGTTAACCACAGGCCGGTGCAGTTTTCTGCTGATAGGAGCACCAGCCCGGGGTTTCGGGTAAGTCAATACAATCACTTGGGGGTGCCTAACATTTAGTGTCTGAAGCCTGTCATTCTCCTTTAAGGTTACAATTACGATATTTCCTGGAAAAGATCTTTCCAAGAAAGAGTGTTCATTTCAATACACATGTGTGGAGCAGAATCGTCAGATATACAGATAGAAACAATAGAATTCTACCTGTTTGTGACGACTCAGCATTAACAATGGCCGATGTCCTGGTGCCTTCTAAGGCACCCAATCAAAATTTTCCGTCCAGCCTGATCAACGAGCCGACCGATTTCCAAGTCTTTTGCTGATATTGGTCGGCTCATCTCCCACCATACACGCACCAAATATCTTAAAATTAGTTTCCTACCATATAGGTCAGTCTGTGGCCACCATTAGGACAATGGCACACTTGGCATTTTGGAACCTCATGCCCTGTGGTTTCCAAAACATCTAAAAAAAAAATAAAGAGAATTCTTTAAATCAACTTTTCTTAGCCAATGGAATTGTGTGAAAATGTGCAAGGAAGCATTTTCTCATAATCTGGTTGGCAAGGTGATTTCAAGGCTTTTCACAGGGAGCGGGATTACCCATGGGCGACAAAACTCCACTTTTACTATATTGCCACAATATTTTCACCAGAAAATATCTTTACATTTGCAAATATGGGGATCACCGTATGTAAAACACTTTATATATGAATTCCCCACTGTTGGGTGTAGGGGTACCATCAGGTAAGCACCATATGTTATTTATCTAGTAAGAATACATACAATGAGCTATCCTGTGTTCCATTGCTGATGATGTTACATAGTTACATAGTTAAATTGGGTTGAAAAAAGACAAAGTCCATCAAGTTCAACCCCTCCAAATGAAAACCCAGCATCCATACATACACCCCTCTACTTTTAATTAAATTCTATATACCCATACTAACTATAGAGCTTAGTATCACAATAGCCTTTGATATTATGTCTGTCCAAAAAATCATCCAAGCCATTCTTAAAGGCATTAACTGAATCAGCCATCACAACATCACCCGGCAGTGCATTCCACAACCTCACTGTCCTGACTGTGAAGAACCCCCTACGTTGCTTCAAATGAAAGTTCTTTTCTTCTAGTCTAAACGGGTGGCCTCTGGTACGGTGATCCACTTTATGGGTAAAAAGGTCCCCTGCCATTTGTCTATAATGTCCTCTAATGTACTTGTAAAGTGTAATCATGTCCCCTCGCAAGCGCCTTTTTTCCAGAGAAAACAACCCCAACCTTGACAGTCTACCCTCATAATTTAAGTCTTCCGTCCCTCTAACCAATTTAGTTGCACGTCTCTGCACTCTCTCCAGCTCATTTATATCCCTCTTAAGGACTGGATTCCAAAACTGCACTGCATACTCCAGATGAGGCCTTACCAGGGACCTATAAAGAGGCATAATTATGTTTTCATCCCTTGAGTTAATGCCCTTTTTTATGCAAGACAGAACTTTATTTGCTTTAGTAGCCACAGAATGACACTGCCCAGAATTAGACAACGTGTTATCTACAAAGACCCCTAGATCCTTCTCATTTAAGGAAACTCCCAATACACTGCCATTTAGTGTATAACTTGCATTTATATTATTTTTGCCAAAGTGCATAACCTTGCATTTATCAACATTGAACCTCATTTTCCAGTTTTCTGCCCAGTTTTCCAGTTTAGACAAATCACTCTGCAAAGTGGCAGCATCCTGCATGGAACCTATAGTTCTGCACAATTTAGTATCATCTGCAAAAATAGAAACAGTACTTTCAATGCCCACCTCCAGGTCATTAATAAACAAGTTGAAAAGCAAGGGACCTAGTACAGAGCCCTGCGGTACTCCACTAACAACATTGGTCCAATTAGAAAATGTTCCATTTACCACCACTCTTTGTAGTCTATCTTTTAGCCAGTTCTCTATCCAAGTACAAATACTATGTTCCAGGCCAACATTCCTTACTTTAACCAGTAACCTTTTGTGTGGCACTGTATCAAATGCTTTAGCAAAATCTAAGTAAATCACATCCACTGCCATCCCAGAATCGAGGTGTCTACTTACATTCTCATAAAAAGAAATTAAGTTAGTCTGGCAAGATCTATTACGCATAAAACCATGCTGGCACAAACTCATAGTATTATGATTTGCTATGAAGTCCAGTATCTTATCCTTTATTAACCCTTCGAAAAGCTTTCCTACCACTGACGTCAGACTAACTGGCCTATAGTTTTGAGGCTGAGAACGGGATCCTTTTTTGAATAGAGGCACCACATTAGCAATTCGCCAGTCTCTCGGCACTATGCCAGATCTCAATGAATCCTGAAAAATTAAGTAAAGAGGTTTGGCAATCACAGAGCTAAGCTCGCTAATTACCCTGGGATGAATACCATCTGGCCCTGGACCTTTGTTAATCTTAACATGTTCTAGTCTCTTTTGAATTTCATCATGTGTGAACCATGCATCATTAGTTGTATTACTAGAATTGGGACTGTTAAGAAGGAAACCTTCACTTACTGATTCCTCATTTGTGTAGACAGATGAAAAATATGAATTCAGAATCTGCGCTTTTAATTTGTTTTCATCAACCAGCTGACCCCCCTCTGATAGTAAGGGACCCACCCCTTCCTGCTTCATTTTTTTACTATTAACATATTTAAAAAATAATTTTGGATTTTTTTTACTGCTTACTGCAATATCCTTTTCTATAGCAATTTTAGCTTGCCTTATAGCTTCTTTGCATGATTTATTGGCCTCCTTGTACCTTATAAATGATTCAGCTGTACCAGCTAACTTGAAAGTTTTAAAAGCACGTCTTTTCTTACCCACCTCAACACCAACGCTTCTATTGAACCAAAAAGGTTTTGCTTTGCAACAACGTTCCTTGCTTACAAGTGGAATATACTGACAAGTATATTTATTAAGCAGCATTTTAAAGACTTCCCATTTTTGTTCTGTGTTTAACCCTGTGAAAAGCATTTCCCACTTAATATGTTGCAGAGATGCCCTTATACTGTCAAAGTTTGCACGTCTGAAATTTAGTGTTTTAGTTACTCCCTTATAGAATTGCTTCTGCAACAGAATCTCAAAGGAGACCATGTTATGATCACTATTCCCTAAATGCTCACCCACACAAATGTTAGAGATGAGTTCAGTATTGTTAGTTATTACAAGGTCCAAAAGAGAGTTATTCCTTAGTGTTGGCACTAAGTCAGATTGTTTTCATTACAATTGCTGGACTGGCTGATTAGTAAGTATCACATCATGTTAGTGAAGTGGGTCGGGGGGGGGGGTTACAGAACCTAAACACTAATTAGTGTGTGAAAACCTTTATAAAATCTATGCCTGCATGTGCATGTATAAAGGGTTAATGAATTCTGAATAATGACTAAAGTTAATCTCAAGGATGTAGTAACTATGATTAAAGGACAGTGCTACCCGCGTTATTGTCATAGTGGGTGTGTATCTGGCACAATGTATATACAACTGACAAATAAGAAGTCTTTAGGCCGATTGCTTAATCCCAGCCTTTCTATGTAATTAAGGCTGCTGAGCTACAGTAGGTAGTGTACGTATAGGGATGATGAAGAACACTCCTACATCCAACACTTTATGCTTTTCCATTTAAGCTAATGATTAGCTGTTTAAAAAGTCATCTATATTAACTGCTTGTCCCATACCTTTTGGAGCGCAACATTCCAAGTCATGACAAATTCTGTGACTGAGTACTCCTGCCTGCTTGCTTCCAAGTAACTGAAGTCTGTTCCAGTGCTTTGCCTGGGTAGTATGACTCTATGGGGGTATGTAATAAAAAGCACTAAGTTAGAAGCAGGTAGAATTTACTGGTCCCCTGTTTAAAAGCAAACATCTTATTGGTTGCTAGGGGTTACTGCTCCTGGGCAAACTTAGTGCCTTTTTTTACATATGGGGATAAAACTTTATTATAATGATGGCATGTTAAGAATTTCTCTACTTTTTCAACTTAACCCTACTACTCACTCTGCTGACATGATTGCAGGCTTGGCATAGTCCTTCACCAAAGGGGAGAGGTTTTGATTTAAGTTTGACCCTGCACCCAAGCCAGGCCTAGTGGTAAATTTCTTATCCTAAACCTGCCTCAGGTAATCCCGTGGGTCACAAAGATTACATACCAACCCTTCCATGTCTACTGTATTCCATTTAGCAGAGTGCTGTATTGGTTGAAAAGTCGACGTAGTCTTCCTTAGCCAGTACAGGTGTGGGATCTGTTATCCAGAAACCCGTTATCCAGAAAAGCTCAGAATTCCGGAATGGCCGCCTCCCATAGACTCTGTTTTATCCATATAATTAAATATTTTAAAAAATGATTTCCCTTTTCTCTGTTATAATAAAACAGTACCTTGTACTTGATCCAAACTAAGATATAATTAATCCTTATTGGAGGCAAAACCAGCCTATTGGGTTTATTTAATGTTTACATGATTTTCTAGTAGACTTAAAGGAGAAGGAAAGCCTTTGTGCACTTGGTAGGCACCCCCAAGTGATTGGATTTACTTACCTGAAACCACGGGCCGGTGCTCCTATCAGCAGAAAACTGCACCGGCCCGGGGTTATACCAGTGAGCACCACAGAGCGATCTTCTTCTGGCTTCTTCTTTCTTCAAATTTCCTGGGGTAAGTGCATGCGCAGTTGAACGAAATAGCCGACTTTTTAGTTAAAAGTACAGCTTTTCGTTCTACGGTGCATGCACAGCCATGCAAAGGAAAGAGGTAGACGGAAAAGGATCGCTCTGTGGTACTCACTGGTATAACCCCAGGCCGGTGCAGTTTTCTGCTGATAGGAGCACCGGCCCGGGGGTTTCAGGTAAGTCAATACAATCACTTGGGGGTGCCTAACAAGCGCACAAAGCCTTTCCTTGTCCTTTAAGGTATGGAGATCCAAATTACGGATCTGTTATCTGGGAAAACCCCAGGTCCCATACCTGTACCTTGTACTTAATCAAAACTAAGATATAATTAATCCTTATTGAAAGCAAAACCAGTCTATTGGGTTTGTTTAATGTTTACATGATTTTCTAGTAGACTTATGTTATGAAGATCCAAATTACGGAAAGATCTGTTATCCAGAAAACCCCAAGCATTCTGAATAACAGGTGCCATACCTGTACTATATTCTACAAGACTAGTGTTGCATAGCTGAATAGAGGCTACACTACACAGTGAATGAAGCTGAAGGGGAACATTGTTGCCTTTTTTTTGTTTGTTTTTTGTTTACAAGGTGAAACTCGTATGAAGAATCACAACTATTGTTTTCACAATATTCCCGTCGGAAGAGGTGGCAGGAGGGTTATTATTGCTACATTGTGACCAGAAAAAATACATTGTGGTCAAAATGCATCTTAACCACTAACTGTAACAGTGCCCTGAATGTAAATAAGGCTTGGCTAATCTCTCCTCCTCTGTGGCTCTGTTATACTACAATCTACTGCCACAAAGCAGTACAGAACTGTTGTTTTTTATTTTTGGCTCTAAAAATAAAACAAAAACAGTTCCGATGCATCAGAAAATATACTTCCCCATTCAAGTGTCAAAAGAGAGCTCATTTTTTTTGAGAAACAAAGTAAATTAAAAAGTTTAAAAAAAAAAAAAAAAAGTTCTGTTGTATATATAGTGGATAATGTACCACCTACTATAATTTATAAAGATATTATGTCACCGAGGAGTTATGTGACCATATAAAAGCACGAGGCCAAAGGCCAAGTGCTTTTATTCAGGTCACATAACTCTGAGGTGACTTCTAATATCTTTATAGATTTCAGTAGGGGGTACATTATGCATTTTAATCTACATTCTGTGTGAAATGTTGGGAGGGGGGGGGTCAGCGTCCAATTCTGGTCACTGGTGTCCAAATCGGGTGCGCTGGCATCCAATTCGGGCTTGTCGCTTTCAATTTGAACGCAGCGGCGTCAAATTCGGATGCGCTGCGTCAAATTCGGGGACCATTGTTATAAATGACGAGTTCTGAGGTCAAAACGCGCAGTTTATAAGGATATCATTTACAGTCTGGTCCCATAGGGGAACGATCAGACTGTAGATTATATATAAAATTAAGGGGGACAAGGAGGAAAGGCTAGTGCTTTCTTTGTAACATTATAGGAAGACAGCACTGTTTGTGTCATTGTCATGGGCTTGCGTGCTATGTTTGTTAATAAAGTCAGCATTTCCGCCATGCACAGATCAGCGTGGAGTAATGGTGTTTGGGTGAGAACATGTAGGCGGAACACATTGCAGACAGACAGACAGTTGCTCTTTGATCCCATTTTTGAAAGGATCCGCTGTTTTTCTTTGCGTTATAGCACTGCTTTGTTGGCATGCAACCTGTCCTTACCTGCTGGCATATTAACTCTCTTAAAGGGGTGGGTTACCTTTAAGTTAACTTTTAGTATGTTATAGAATTCTTAGCAACTGTTCAAGTGGTCTTCATTTTAATTATTTACTTTCTTCTATTCAACTTTCAAGTAGGTTTCACTGACCCCATCTAAAACATATGCTCTGTAAGGCTACTAATGTATTATTTATCTTTCTATTCATGCCCTCTCCTATTCATACTCCAGTCTCTTATTCAAATTAATGCATGGTTGCTAGGGTAATCTGGACCCTAGCAATTGTAAAGCTGAAATTGCAAAC
Organism: Xenopus petersii; assembly: GCA_038501925.1. Lineage (NCBI taxonomy): Eukaryota > Metazoa > Chordata > Amphibia > Anura > Pipidae > Xenopus > Xenopus petersii. The sequence continues at coordinate 32,354,231 of CM076686.1, forward strand.
TGGAGAGCTGCTGAATAAAAAGCTAAATCACTCAAAAGTACAAATAATAGAAAATGAAAACCAATTGCAAATTGTCTCAGAATATCACCCTCTACATCCTACGAAAAGTTAATTTAAAGGTGAACAACCCCTTTAAAGTGTAAAGCCGAAATATACTAGTTTTAAAAGAGAACTAAAGCTTGGCTAGAAATGCAACATCTTGTATGTATTTGTCCCTTGAGCTTAGGGGCTAACTCACAGTATAAAGTATATATAATATTAAATATACGATACAATCAATTTGTGATTAATTCAAATTGACATTACATGGCAGGATATACTAAATCGGTGCATTCTGCATCAAAATTGGTTAAAGCTCAGCACTGTAGCATTTATTTCTTTGACAAACAACTTCATTTTCTGATATTTTGATGATTTAAGATGGAGAGCTGCTGTGGATAAGTTTGCAGGCATGGATTCTTACCTATTACTCTTCTAGGTTTGCTGAACCTCAAGGCTGGTACAGTAAGCTCTTTATATAATACAGTGAATAAAGTAACCCTTATTGTTAAATATGAGGATATTATAAGCCCCTGAGGAGTTCCATAACCAGAGAAATTATACAGGTCATGGAACTCCGAGGTTACTTCTAATATCCTCATATTTTTCCAACAAGGGGTACTTTATTATAATACACACGTTTAAGTGAGTCATGTGACAAAAATACGTTTATAACTGATGACATCACTAGTCACCCTTTATAAGGATATAATTTAAAGGCTATTCGTGGCTTTTGTGTATTATACTGCATTTCTATCAAGGCCTAGGGATAGTCGGAAAAGGCACATGCCTAGGGTGCTCTACCCAGGGTCGGACTGTGCCGCTCCCTGCCTAAAACCATTGCCACTGCCTCCAAACTCCCTCCCTGGTCCCAGTTGAAGTCATAAGAAGAACTTGTAGCTGAGTGCATCAGCAACGAGATTACAGGGTTTGTAATAACATGCATTGAAGTTGCATAAGTGCATCAGTTAGCAGATTGTAGGTGCTAAAATAAGGTCTCTTGCAGGTGTTTCATCATGAGGTTTTTCTGCGTGCCACTTCATGGCAACTAATGAGTTAACAGCTAATTTTTTTTTCCTAATATCATGAACAGATTAACCAAGTATATGAGGAGGCCCAGATGCTCTGCCCCGAGCCTTCAGCTTGAGGGAGTTGATATCATCGTATTGTTTGTAGGGTAGGCACTCAAGAAACAATCCTCCAGGTGGATGCAGTTAAAGTGTTTATTGAAGTGCAGGTATGGGATCCGTTATCCGGAAACCCGTTATCCAGAAAGCGCCGAATTACTGTCAAGGAGCCGGGAGCCCCCTCTGGGGAGTAGTCCGGATCTAGGAGGAAGCCCCTCACGAGGGATCCGGGTCGTGGTATCCAGGGGTAAGGCAAGAGAATAACCAAAGTCCAGGCACAGGTCAAAAGGCAGTCGGAATACAAACAAAGTCCAGGTCCAGGCAAAGGGTCTATGGCAGGCAGAGTAACAGCGAAGTCCAGGTACAGGCAAGGGGTCACAAGGAGGAATCAGGCAGATATTAGCAGAGGGAACAGGTAGGGAACCCAGGAATCAATTAGGGAACAGGATTCTATACTTGGGCGCCATTCTAGCATCTGAACTGGCTTTTTATTTGAATTTGGCGCCTTAGTGACGTCATTGACGTCCTTGCGCCGACGTCGGCGCACTGACGTCATCGCGCCGGCGCCGCTTACCCACGTGGCGGCCATGGGCGCCGCCATCTTGGGAGCGACGCCGGCAGGAGAGGACGCGCCGCCCGGAGCTCCTGGGCCTGCTCCGGGCGGCGATCGTTACAGTACCCCCCCCTCACGGGGGGCCTCCGGACCACCAGGACTTGGCTTCTGGGGAAACTTGGAATGGAACTCCCTCACCAGACGAGGAGCATGGACATCAGAGTATCCTTCCCAGGAGCATTCTTCAGGGCCAAAGCCCTTCCACTTGATGAGGTACTGAAGGGACCCTCTGGAGATTCTGGAGTCTAGGATCTTTTCCACCTCGTACTCGAGTTGACCCTCCACAGAGATGGCAGGAGGAGGAGACTGAGCGCCAGAGAACCGGTTGGAGATGGCGGGTTTCACTAGAGACACGTGAAACACGTTGGGGATTCTCATCTCTGGTGGAAGCTGGAGTCTGACAGCCACAGGGTTGATTATCTCCAAGATGGGAAATGGACCCACGAATTTTGGACCCAACTTGGGAGATGGTATCTTTAACCGGATATTCCTGGAAGAGAGCCAGACCTTATCACCCACCTTGTAGAGAGGAGAGGATCTTCGACGACGATCCGCGAAAGTCTTATGAACAAGAGCGCTCTTCTCTAGGTTCAACTTGGTAGCAGCCCAAATAGCAGACATATGGCTTGCGGAATCGTCAGCAGCCGGGACGTCAGATAACACAAAGTCTTGGGGAAAAGCTTGAGGATGCTGACCGTACACCGTCATGAACGGAGACCTTCCTGTAGAGGAATGACAAGCATTATTATGAGCGAATTCCGCCCATGGGAGGAGATCAGACCAGTCATCCTGGCAGAGGGATACGTGGTTCCTCAGGAACTGTTCCAGGGCTTGGTTGACACGTTCAGCTGCCCCATTCGTCTGCGGGTGGTATGCAGATGAAAACTGAAGAACAATTCCCAGGTCTTTGCATAAGGAACGCCAGAACTTGGCAGTAAACTGGGTGCCTCTATCGGAGACGATCTCCACCGGGAAACCATGCAGGCGGAAGATGTACTGGATAAATAGCTGGGACAACTCCACCGCAGAGGGCAACTTCTTCAGAGGGATGAAATGGGCCATTTTGGAGAAACGATCAATGACAACCCAGATCACAGTGTTCCCACAGGAGGGAGGAAGTTCGACAATGAAGTCCATGGACTGGTGGGTCCAGGGACGGAAGGAACCGGCAAGGGCTGTAGTAACCCACTGGGGCGGGAGTGACTTGACTTAGATGTGGCACAAACATTACAAGCAGCAACAAAGTCCTTCACATCTTTGCGGATATCAGGCCACCAGACCAGGCGTCGTAAGAGTTCAAGAGTCTTAGCTGGGCCAGGGTGTCCGGCTTGTCTGGAGCAATGGGTCTGTTGCAGGATAGGCAGACGCAGCTCAGGAGGAACAAATGCCATCCCAATGGGAGTATCAGAAGGAGCAGAAGACTGACCAGCCAGGATTTGGTCGGCAAACTGTGGATACAAGGAGGCAATAATCTTGACTGGAGGGATGATTGGCTCTTGTCTCTCAGGAGAGCGGTCCACTGGAGTGAAGCTACGAGACAAGGCATCGGCCTTCCGATTCTTGGAGCCTGGGCGATAAGTCAAGATAAAATTAAATCGAGAGAAGAAGAGAGCCCACCTTGCCTGTCTGGGGTTTAGCCTCTTGAGGGACTGGATGAACTCGAGATTCTTATGATCGGTGAAAATCTGAACAGGAATCAGAGAACCCTCCAAGAGGTGACGCCACTCCTCAAGGGCAAGTTTAACAGCCAAGAGTTCACGGTTCCCGACATCGTAGTTCTGCTCTGCGGACGAGAATTTCTTGGAGAAATAGGCACAGGGGTGCAACTTCCCATCAGCGGGATGTCTCTGAGACAGGATGGCTCCGGCTCCGACTTCAGAAGCATCGACTTCGATGCAGAAGGGTAGTTCAGGATTGGGGTGTCGGAGGACAGAAGCGGACGTGAAGGCCTCTTTCAAGGACTGAAAAGCTTCAATGGCAGATGGAGGCCACAAGCTGGGTTTACCCCCTTTCCGGATGAGGGCCAGGATAGGTGCTATGCGGGAAGAGAACCCCCGGATGAACTGCCGATAGTAGTTAGCAAACCCGACAAATCTCTGGATTGCCTTGGTACTCAGCGGGAGAGGCCACTCCTGGATGGCAGACACTTTCACGGGGTCCATCTCAAATCCCTCGGGAGAGATAATGTATCCTAGGAAGGGGATCTTGGACACCTCAAAGACGCACTTCTCCAACTTGGCGAAGAGAGAGTTCTTCCTCAGACGAGAGAGTACCTCCTTCACCTGGGAGCGATGGCTTTCTAGGTCTTTAGAAAAGATCAGAATGTCGTCCAGGTACACGACTACGAACCTTCCTAGGAGATCCCGGAACACATCGTTAACAAACTCCTGGAAGACGGCAGGGGCATTACAAAGGCCGAAGGGCATAACGAGATATTCATAGTGCCCGTCACGAGTGTTGAAAGCCGTCTTCCATTCGTCACCCTCACGGATGCGAATGAGGTTGTACGCCCCCCGGAGATCCAACTTAGAGAATATCTTCGCCCCCTTCAGCTGGTCGAAGAGTTCCGCAATCAAGGGCAGTGGGTACCTGTTTTTTACAGTGATTTTATTCAGGCCCCGGTAGTCTATACATGGCCGAAGGCCTCCGTCCTTCTTCTCCACGAAGAAGAACCCAGCCCCTGCAGGAGAGGTAGAAGGGCGGATAAACCCCCGCTGGAGATTTTCTTGGATGTATTCCTTCATTGCGGTAGTCTCTGCAGGAGAGAGAGGGTAAGTGCGGCCTCTGGGGGGCATTGCTCCAGGCATGAGTTCGACAGGACAATCGTAGGAGCGATGTGGAGGAAGGAATTCCGCAGACTTCTTACAGAACACATCGGAGAATTCTTTATAACAGGAGGGAAGAGACTTTAGCTCGGTTGAGGAGATAGCTACCTTCTTGAGGGGTTTAGCAGGAAGGCAATGCTGTTGGCAGAATGGGCTCCAACGAGAAATCTGCCCTGTGGACCAGTCTATGGTGGGATTGTGCAGGCGCAGCCAGGGGAGACCCAAAACAACTGGAACAGCAGGACAAGAGATAATAAGAAACGAAAGTCTCTCTTTATGCAGGGTCCCAACCTGCACAGGTAGTTCGCCAGTGGTCATCGTGAGTACAGACTCCAGGGGTTTATCATCTATGGCGATGATCCGCATGGGAGAAGGCAAAGGAAATAAAGGAATTCCCATGTGTTTGGCAAAGAGAGCGTCTATGAAGTTACCCCCTGCTCCGGAATCGATGAAAGCATTCCCGAAGATGGTCTTATCAGTCAGATGAATCTGGAAGGGAAGGAGAAACCTGTGTGAGTTTTCTAGGGTCTTCTCCTGAGACTTATCTCGAGACTTTTGAGTAGTGACCCCTACATGAGTTACCATAGACATACCTCGGGGTACAAAACTCTTAGCCTTTGCAGGACAGGCATTGGCGAAGTGGGAATGTCCGCCACAATACAGACACAGGCCTGACATCCGTCTACGGAGTCTCTCTTGTTCCGTGAGGCGAGTTCTTCCCACTTGCATGGGTTCCTCCTGGAGAGAAATGGGTGCTTGGGCAGGCGGGGTGACGGGAGCCTGCAGGAGAGGCCTCTGGAAGCGGGGTGCCAACATGGGTTGAAACTTCTTGACGCGATCTCTCAGGATTTGATGCTCCCTCAGAAGAGTGTCCACCTTGACTGCCAAGGCGATGAGGTCCTCCAGTTGCGTGGGCAACTCACGGGAGACCAGGTCATCTTTGATGCGGAGGGAGAGACCATTATAAAATGCAGTATGGTAAGCGTCGTTGTTCCAACGAGTCTCAGCAGCAAGTGTACGGAATTCGATAGCATACTCCGCTACACTGCGGCTCCCTTGGCGGATTTGGAACAGACGGGAAGCAGCGGATGTCACCCGGCCGGGAGCATCGAAGACAATCCGGAATTCTTTGAGAAATGCTTCTGCGTCATCCATTAGTGGGGACTGCTTCTCCCAGTGTGGAGATGCCCACTCGAGAGCTTTCCCTGCCAGACGAGTAATCACGAACCCCACCTTGGCACGTTCAGAGTCAAATTCAGTGGGGTGTAGGGCAAAGCGAATCTGGCACTGATTCACGAATCCTCGACAGGCTTGAGGATCGCCATCGTAGAGAGGCGGAGCAGGAATATGTGGCCCAGAAGTGGAGGATTGGGTAGCCACGGCAGCAGCCGCTTGCGGAGGAGGTGCCGGCAGGAGGGTCGCTGGTGTCAACAAGGAGAGCTTTTCCAGGATCGCCTCCAGCGTGTGTCCCACGTAATTCTGCCGGGCTTCATACGCCTCCATGCGGGAATGCAGGCCTCGAAAGGCCCTGCCGAAATCGGGCTGAGCTTCCTCAGTGGGATCCATGGCCCAAGTATAATGTCAAGGAGCCGGGAGCCCCCTCTGGGGAGTAGTCCGGATCTAGGAGGAAGCCCCTCACGAGGGATCCGGGTCGTGGTATCCAGGGGTAAGGCAAGAGAATAACCAAAGTCCAGGCACAGGTCAAAAGGCAGTCGGAATACAAACAAAGTCCAGGTCCAGGCAAAGGGTCTATGGCAGGCAGAGTAACAGCGAAGTCCAGGTACAGGCAAGGGGTCACAAGGAGGAATCAGGCAGATATTAGCAGAGGGAACAGGTAGGGAACCCAGGAATCAATTAGGGAACAGGATTCTATACTTGGGCGCCATTCTAGCATCTGAACTGGCTTTTTATTTGAATTTGGCGCCTTAGTGACGTCATTGACGTCCTTGCGCCGACGTCGGCGCACTGACGTCATCGCGCCGGCGCCGCTTACCCACGTGGCGGCCATGGGCGCCGCCATCTTGGGAGCGACGCCGGCAGGAGAGGACGCGCCGCCCGGAGCTCCTGGGCCTGCTCCGGGCGGCGATCGTTACAATTACATAATGGTCGTCTCCCATTGACTCCCATTTTATCCAAATAATCCAAACTTTTAAAAATAACAGTAGCTTGTTCTTGACCCAAACTAAGATATAGTTAATCCTTATTGGAACCAAAACCAGCCTATTGGGTTTATTTAAAGGGGTTGTTCACCTTCCAAACACTTTTACCAGTTCAGTTGTTTTCAGATTGTTCCCCAGAAATAGACTTTTTTAATTACTTTCCATTATTTATTTTTTACTGTTTTTCCGAAATCCATGTTTAAAGTTGAATGTTCGTGTCTCTGGTGTTTGAGTCCGGCAGCTCAGTAATTCAGGCGCAGACTCTAAACTGTTACAATTTTGCAACATTTAGTCGATACATTTCTCAGCAGCATCTCTGAAGTATTAGTAACTGTTGTATCAATTCTAACAGCTGTCTTTAATGAAACCCAGAGATCTTGCTCAGCGGGGTCAAAGATACGAAATGTATCAATTAAATGGATCCATTTAGAACAGATTACAGGGTCGGAGACCCCTCCCCCAGAGCTGCTTAGGATGGTGAAAAAAAGATACTTTATACTTCAATATTAGAAGAACAGTGACACAGAAAATAGAGAGTAATTGGAAAAATTGGAAACCTCTGGTGGTCTATCGGAAAACAACTAGTTGTTTAAAGGTGAACCACCCCTTTAATGTTTACATGATTTTATAGTTGACTAAAGGTATGAAGATCCAAATTACAGAAAGATTTGTTATCTGGAAAGCCCCAGGTTCCGAGCGTTCTGGATAGCAGGTCCCATACCTGTATAAGCATGGGCCTATGATTAAAAATGCGTAAGGCTGTACTCCATGCTTGTACTTCAATAAACACTTTTGAAACTGCAACTGCCTGGAGGATTGCTTCTTGAGTGCCTACCCTACAAACAATACACTCATTTTTTTTTTTTTTTTTAAAACAATTTAAATTTCTTTCCTAATATTAACTTTTTAAAAACATTTTCCTATTATGAAATAAAAGGAGACTGCAGGCAGTAGAGTAACATGTAGCTGCACGAGTGCATCAGCAAGAGAGTTGCAGGTAGTACAATAACATGCAGTGCAATGCTACATTACGGAAACTTTGTGTTTTCATAACAAGTGTTGGGTTATGTCGTTTTTTTTTTTTCTTCTTGACACAGGGCCACAAATACCATTGTTTAATGGTGTTTGGAATGGTGACAAAACTATTTCTCTTGCTTCTTTTGGCCCTTGGGCAGTTACTTCCATGCAAGTTTTTGTTTTGTCTCAGACGTTTCCTCTTCGGCACTGTACTGGAGGAAGCCTCCGCCTCATCAAAAAGAGCTTGAGTGTGTTTGGTGTACACACGGTGTCATTTGTAAGTTTGTGTTTGGAGTTTCACTTGAACACTTTGTGTGGTGTGACAACATTGACACTAGAACTTGGACTGAACTTTGTGTAGCAAACAGGAGAGCAGCAAGCTGGCATGAGAATGTCTGTCTGGCTGCCTTATTGCTTTGTATTTCTCTCTGTTATGTAGTTTGTGTCTTATATTACCTTTATTGGCTTTTCCTCACTCCTACACTGGTCTTGTAGCTCAGTAACTTGTGGTTAGTCAGTAGTTGATCTGCATGCAGTGATGTGTTTCAGCAGTACATTAGTTAATATTTTCTAGCCCCCGCTCCCCTATCCTACTACAAATGCATGTTCCTTTTTCTCTCTGTCCTTTCCTGCAACCGTTTCCTGTACTACAGCCTTCTGTTCTCCACTTTATACCCTTTCTATGGATTTATTATCAACATGTATTGTATAAGGCACCAACAGCACTGTCCAACATAAGGTCATCCATTTATTAGACATACATTTTAGGTCCCAGTTTATTACACGTTACAGTTTTTTTTTTTTTTTTAAAATACCCCCACCCCCATTTTTATCTTACCATGTTGCACTTCTATTCTTATTTTTTTTTTTTATCTTTCATCTTTTATATCTTACCTATGCTTTTCTCTTCCATCTAATCCCTTTGATCCCCCTCCCCATGTCTGTAGTTCTAGTGTCAGTGGGTGAGAGATCTCTGCTTGATACTTGAATACTGTTGCTATAGTACCTGCTCACTCTTGCTTACTGCTTCAGTGATTCCCACAAGGACCATTGTGTTCCCCCTTGTGCGTTTGCTTTACGCTGGCCATGAATACAAAGATTCGCTCATTTGGCAAGGTCGCCAAATGAGTGGATTTCTCCCCAATATGCCCATCTTGAGGTGGGTGATATTGGGCTGATCCAATTGTGAGCCCTAGGGTCCAACAAACAGATCAGGAGTATACGGATCGATGGTTAAACCTGCCTGATTGACATCTAGCCAACTGTCGGTCAGATATCAGTTTGTTAAGCCTATCCGAGGGCCCAATACACTGCCCAATAAGGTGCAACTAAATCTGTTGGCAGCTTATATCTGCTCATGTATGGGGATCTTTAGTCTTCAGTGAATAACAGGTTTTGAAATCATGTAGTAGTGTTACTTTGAACACAGCTTTTGAAATCATGTAGTGTTATTTTGAAACCATTTTACCATAAAGGAGAAGGAAAGTCTTTTTGCACTTGGGTTTGCCAAATGTTAGGCACCCCCAAGTGATTCTATTTACTTACCTGAAACCACGGTCCGGTGCTCCTATCAGCAGAAAACTGCACGGGCCGGGGTTATTCCAGCGAGCACCATGGAGCAATTTTCTTCTTTCTTCAAATTTCCCGGGGCAGACACATGTGCAGTTTAAGTTCCGCTTTTCGCTCTACCGCGCATGCGTAGATGCGCGAAGACTGCACTATATAAATATACCCCGTAACAAAGTGCTGCATTTTAAGAAATGCAGAAAGAAGTCCATGTCCCACAGAGCTTGCAGTCTAAGTGGGTGGATTACTTATAGGCACAAATAAGAGGGTAGTAAGTGCTGCTATTCACAGTGGCAGGGGTGCTGGACCAGATACCATGCTAATGCTCCGAGCGGTAGGATCTGATTTTGGTTTTTTAGAAGCTGAGGAAGGAATTCATGGATGGAAAGTAATGAGAAATAAAAAGAGTGGTTTAAAATAGATTTGCCATATTTTGTTGCGGAGCCAGTGACTCTGTAGTCCTGCACACTGTTGTTTCTTTTATCATACAAAGTATAACTGTCATGACTTAAGAATCGGAGATGTTACAGAACTTTAAAAGTCAGTTGAAAGCCACATAAATAGCGGCATGTTTAAAGTGCACAGTGCAGGAAAAGTGCTTATAGGTGGAGCTTCCTTAACTATCAACGTGCAACTGTAATGCAAAATATTTGTTACATAATGAATTTACAGCACAGAATCTGGGCAGCAGTTGCACCCATTCATCCTACTCTAATGGTGCTAGGAAATAGTCTACTTGACCTTCTTATTAAAGGAAAGTTTAAACAAAAAAAAATCAGTAGTTCAGAAAAAGTAGAAACCAGCCAGACGAATGCTGCAGCAATCTATTTTGCAATTATTGATTTTTTTTTAAACACTCTTTACTCTTCCAACAATAGTTGGTGACTCTCAATGGATTCCTATTATTCCTGAACAGCCCCTAGTTATTGCTAGTTGGAATAGGTTAGGCAATAGCTGCTAGATATATTGCATTAAATTGCAGGAATGCAATGGTTATCTTTAATGTGCCTAAGGATTAGCTGATATGCAGCTGGATGTACATGGAAGTATCTGTTCCAGCAGTTAATATTTTCTTGTTTACTCACTTCCTTTACCTACATGTGCATAATCTTTATAACTCATTGCACTGATGAGGGACGATTACATGGAAGCTTTCCTATGCTCTCTATGTCACATCATTGCTTTCTGTCCATTGCCTTGGGGTAAGTCTCTTTATATGTTATAGGGATTTTAGTGGACAGTAAATTAATGACTGCCTGCTTACCAAAATAAGGCTTCCATTTTCCTTTGTTAATAAAATGAGTGAAAGTGGCAAATGCCACCCAACAGTAACATAACTAGCGGGGGGGGGCGTGCCTGGGTGCGGGACGTGCAGACACCCCCCCACCCCTCTTGGTACAAAATTTTCCGGTCACTTTCAGTGGTGTGCGAACTGCCTGGGAGCCCTGAGGGGGTGTGGCCCCTGGCGCAATTGCTCCCCCTGCTCCCCCGGTAGTTCTGCCACCCAATCATGGCAGAGACAAATTTCGAGTACACTCAAATTTATTAGAGTTAACAAAAATTCACAGGAATTTGAAATTCGGCCTTTGATAAATGTACCTCCAAGTGTTAAGTTTTCACTAAACAATCTGATCTGATGAACCAGCCTGTGTGGACCTCTTGTCAGATCACAACTGAAAGTGTGGGTCTGGGAACATGTGGGTTCCCTTTGGAACCGTCAATTCAGACAAATTGCCCAAAACCATTATTGTGGGCGGCACACAACATTCTATGGATGGTTTGCAAAGTGCCTCAGCTCTACGGAAAAAAAACCAAAACATTTGTGCATGTGTCCAGTTTTAAAGTAGAAGGAAACCTACCAAGGCAGTTTATTGCCAATAGTTTAGCCACAACAGTGCAAACTAGAACCCCATTTTTATTCCTTAGAATTGTTTTCCATACAATAAACCACTCTAGACAGTCTCTGTTTGTTTAGGATAGCAGCTGCCATATTAGCTTGCAGTGACCTCACTTCCTGCCTGAGTCTCTCCCTGCTTGCTCATAGCTCTGAGCTCAGATTACAGCAGGGAGGGGAAGAGGAGCAAACTGAGCATGCTCAAGCCCAAGCCCTGGTGGTTAAAGCTGAAAACAGGAAGTCTGATGCAGAATCCCATGTGTACACAATAGAAGGAAAGAAATGCAGTGTTTCTTTTGACAGAGGACTCAGAGAAGTATTACTTTGAGGGTTTACTGGTGTATTTATATAAACCTTTCTGATAAAGCTTACCTCGTTTAGCACTTCCTTTTCCTTTAACCCCCTCAGACTACTGAATTGACTAGGGGTCTGCCCTCCTAAACACATTTGCTAAAGAGTAATGGCACACTGGGAAATTTGCAGCATTTTTAAGAAGCTTGGGAAGAGACAAAACACTTGAAATGACCTTACTATAAAATTGACCTGAAGCCCAATGTGCTTGTATGTAATTATAGCTCAGCTATAGCTATCAAGAGTTTTGAGGAGTGTTCCATCTGCCATAGGAAAAGCGATATTCTATACATCTCTATAGGAAGCAATGTTTTGACTTTCTTACCATTAATATAGGCAGTGTCAGTAGGTTTTAAGGAGATCAGAAGTTGAAACAGAATATAAAAAGATGATCATTAAAGCGCTGGGCTAGTGTTTTTGTTGGTCATTTGTTTAGTGAAAGAAGATTGAGTTTATGGTTAATGATTGCCCTGAGATAATCCAGATTCAGAATTCTGATGCCCCTCCTTTTGAGCAGCTGAGATTAACCAGATTCAAATCCATCAGTGCAGATACTGGCGCTATGAATTTCAGGGAAAAGAATCCACTGTGCAGTCTTTTACATCTGGGGATAAGGCCCTAACGGTTTTTGTAGGCAGAATGGCCGCTATACATTTAATTTTTAATCTTCCATTTTTATTTATCTGACAGTAAGTGATAAGTATATTATTTTTATCTTTGTTTTTATGCCTTACTTGACCCAGTGTGTAATTTTTTGAGCAGAACTGGCCCATGTGTGCACAACCTTAATGCATGATGCTTGGTACTAGGGATGCACCAAATCCAGGATTCGGTTCGGGATTCGGCCTTTTTCAGCAGGATTCGGATTCGGCCGAATCCTTCTGCATGGCCAAACCGAATCCGAATCCTAATTTTCAAATTAGGGGTGGGGAGGGAAATGGTGTGAGGAAGTAAAAAATATTTTACCTTTCCCACCCCTAATTTGCATCTGCAAATTAGGATTCGGTTCGGTATTCAGCCGAATCTTTTGTGAAGGATTCAGGGGTTCGGCGAATCCAAAATAGTGGATTCGATGCATCCCTACTAGGTACATGTATTGGTGCCTTTAAGGGCAACGAAAAATTGTATTTGCTGCTGTTCCTTTGCCACACAGTGGCATTATTATGCCTCCTCCTTAGCAGGGCTGTGGAGTCAGTACATAAATCCTTCAACTCCAACTCCTCTGTTTTTAAATGAACAATAACACCAAGAAATGAAAGTCTGTCAAAGGAATTAAAATATAATGTACTGTTGCACTGCACTGGTAAAACTAGCGTGTTTTCTTTAGAAAAACTACAATAGTTTATATAAATGAGCTGCTGTGTTGCCATGGGGGCACACACCAATGTTGCAGTCGGGGATTGTACCCCTTTTAATAATGCCACCAACAATCAAAATTCAACGTTTCGGGGGGACACAGCCTCCCTTCTTCAGGATAAATTCACAAAGTGCACAGTGCTATCGTTTTATACCCTTAACTCCTCCCCTCTCACATGTGTAACATCTCATTAGTGTCAATTAGTGTCAAACCGTTTTTCGAAATTACAAAGCGGTGAGGTGGCCAGGCAAGGTCAGCGGAGGACCAGCACCACCACGCAGAATAAGTGGAAGGAGGTGTGCGGTAATATAAAATTTCATTGCCATGGGGGCAGCCATTCAAGCTGGAAAAAAGGGGAAAAGACACAGGTTACATAGTACATATAAGCCCTGTCCAATACAATGGCGTTTTATCTGTTATTTGTTATGTAACCTGTGCAAATACATAACTTTTACCAGTGCATGCTAACTAGGGATGCACCGAATCCACTATTTTGGATTCGGCCAAACCTCCGAATCTTTCACGAAAGATTCGGCCGAGTACTGAACTGAATCCTAATTTACATATGCAAAGTAGGGGTGGGAAGGGTAAAACATTTTTTACTTCCTTGTTTTGTGACAAAAAGTCACTCCCACCTCTAATTTGCATATGCAAATTAGGATTCGGATTTGGTTCGCCCAAATCCGAATCCTGCTGAAAAAGGCTGAAACCTGGCTGAATCCCAAACCGAATCCTGGATTCGCTGCATCCCAAATGCTAACAGTATATAACAATGTATAATGAGTTAAAAATCCTTAATTTTTTGGTGTTACTATTCCTTTAATATACTAATGTGTTTTCCATGTTGATTGAAAGAAGTTCACAGCATACAAGGTATTTTATCACTGCCAAGCTCAAAAATATAAACCACATCCTTTGGTAATCCTAAACCATAATCAAAGTTAAACTACAAAATCCAAAAACAACTGGAACCCTTAAAACAACTAATATTTTAATCGAATCTGGCATATAGCCGTAGAATAGCTGTTTAATACAATCCAAAATTAACTAAAGTAAACAGAATTGCTTCTACCATATACTCCTTTATAGACGCTTTAAAATCTGATTTGATTATTGTCAGTGCTTGTATTGAAAGTTATTAGGAGTCGGAGTTGGTACACTTTTGGCAACTCCGACTCCAGATCCCCAAAATTGCCTCCAACTCTCTGACTCCACAGCTCTGCTCTATAGTTTGTTGCAATTCATTTGGGCTGCCAGTCAAATGAATAGATCAGTGCTATTTGTCTAGCAGTGAATGTAGCCATATTTGTTAATATCCATATCTCTTGACCTATTTATCTGATAACCCCCATGGTGGTTTTTGTTTGGCTGCTTTTACCATTTAAATCTTGCCTTGGCTCAGATTGTCTTTGGCTGGCTCAATATTTCCCATAGTCCTTCTATTGTTCTGTAGTTTTATTACAAGACGCTAACATGTGGTGCAGTTAAAGCAATATTGTATGTTTTCACTGGAGTGTGGCTAGTTGGAAATAGCTGAAGACGAATTTCTCAGAGTTTAGTATTAAAAGCAAAAGCCTTCTAAATGTGATAATTGCTTGTACATAAAACTGTGTCAGCATTGGTGTTTTCCATCTACAAAAAAGATAATTTAAACAACTAGTATTTATAGTGTCTAACCAAGTAAAACTGGAGTTGGCTGGGGGGCTGTAAAAATACTTCAGTTGCATTTGGGCAATAGGCCTAGAAATGGAGATCCGGTTGTGTGGAACTTCAAAGGTTAAGTAATATGATATGTTACGGTTGTCACAGATTTCTAAATTTAAAGAATATTTGATTATACATTTGCTAAGTTCATCAAGTTTACTCTAATTTGGTGAAACGTTCCCAGATCATGGACCTGTATAGGTGAGGAACCTTCTTGAAAGCAGAAGAGGAGGGTGAAATCTATTGTTTGGGGCAGCTACCAATAGAAGGGTTTCCATATGAGAACTTATAATTAAATATGAATATATATCTGCTCGTGTCTTGTTTGGGGAGGCCTTGTTGTTATCCATTGTTCTCTCTCATTTACCTTCCAAATGGTTCATCGGTAGGACATATGATCTGATCCAGATATATTTGTCTAGAAGAGTGTGCTCAGAATCACCCTACCTGCCTGACTAAATCTGACCATTTATGGCCAGCTTTAAAGGGTATAGACAACATATATTTGTTAGGTTGTGTGGCTGTTCTAAACTGATTTTTTTTGTTTTGCTATTTCCTGTTTGAATTTTTTTCCCATTTTTTAAAAAAATATATTTGTTCATTAGCTATGTGTTGGCCATGTTGGTTGTCATTTGTTATATGCTGTATGAGTATTGTATGGGGGCTGTAGTTTTGTGAGTTCTATGCATCTATTGTGTATGTTTCCCAGATAAAAATAATTAGCAATTTTGTTCCCACTAGAATAATACTTGGAATCTGTGTCGCTGGTTAAAGTGTTTTTTTCTTGGGGGCACTTGAGTTGTCGTGACTGGAGAATACATTTCTGCTTTCTTTTTGGGTTCATAGCCTTTAAATAGCCTTTTGCTCCCTACTAAACAATTTTAATACCAATTAAAAAAATCTGCTACAAATATGATTACTTGCGTTCTGCAATGCAAAACACATTTATTGCAACAATTTGCCTTTTTTTTTGTTTCTGTGTTTTGCAGTTTTTGTCTGCCAGGATGCTTAACAGGTTGGGACCCAAAACCAGAGATCCCAGTGGTACTTAGGATGGGTAACCATCATCCTCATAAGAATAGTGACGGAGGTTCATAAACTGGTTTTTGGTTTCTGAATATAATTCTCTGACTTGCTTTGGGCACCCTGTTATTAAGGGTAAAGGGATACTGACATGGGAAAACATGTTTTTTTTAAATGCATCAGTTAATAGTGCTGCTCAAGCAGACTTCTGCACTGAAATCTATTTTTCAAAAGAGCAAACAGACTTTTTATATTTAATTTTGAAAACTCACATGGAGCTAGACATATTGTCAGTTTCCCAAGTGCCCCCAGTCATGTGACTTGTGCTCTGATAAACTTCAGTCACTCTTTACTGCTGTACTACAAGTTGGAGTGAAATCACCCCTCCCACCATCAGCAGAACAATGAGAAGGTAACCAGATAACAGCTCCTTGGTAGATAAAAGAACAGCCCCTATAGTAAAAATCCAGGTCCCACCTTCAGTTACATGTAGTAGGAGAAACAATAGCCTGTCTGAAAGCAGTTCCATCATGAAGTGCTGGCTCTTTCTGAAAGCACATGACCAGGCAAAATCGCCTGAGATGGCTTCCTACATACCAATATTACAACTAAAAAAATACACTTGTTTGGTTAGGAATTACATTAATAAAATGATTGCAGAAATATTATTTGCACGACTAGACTGTCATGGAGAACTCTTTTGTTCTCTGGATGTTATGTACACAAACATGGCACAACTCAGGCTGTCATGGATTTTCAAGATGTTACTATGCACCTTTGCACCTTGCATCACATGGGCAATATTTTAGACCGCCATACAGTATGTCAGCCAATTAAAAATCTTTACTCTTGGTTCCCACTCATTACAATGGGTTATTAAGTGCAAGTGTGAGCATTATTGGGCCATGAAGAATCCACACCTGCATTTCCGTGCAGAAAGGTCTCACCAGAGCTTCTCTGGTCCTATACCATGGTTACTTTTCAAGTCCTACTCTTTAGAAGCCGTCTTGTGATGGTTAGAATCCCTTATATTTGGTTTTACAGCAGTGCTTTGTGTTTAGCATGAAGCCTGTAAATACCACCTATTTAAGAAGGCTTTCACTGCATAATTATTTATGTGCCTCTTTTATTTAATGAAGCAGTGTTTAGCCTGGAACATACCTTGTGCTTGTATCCATGGCAACGCATTGGATGCTATTTGCTGTCATGGAGACCCCTTTTCTGTCTAGAGGACACTGCTCAAGGGGTTATTAATTGCAAGAAGAGCCCTTGATAAAGCGAGGCAATGGATCCCATTCTGCCCAACAACTAGGCTTTATAAACCATTCATTTGCTAGCATGGCATCAATAGTTTCACTGCTTTGTATTCCCTGCATATATTTATGCCCTTATCTTATTTCCTCCAAACTGATTAGTAAAATATACTTCATAATTTATGTCATTCTCACCTTTTAGTCTTCTAATTACAATTGGCAAATTATTCCAAAATTTCATAAATATATATAGGTTTGCTGCCTTGACATTGCATTATTTATTTAGCTATCAGAGGTAGATCTACGTCAAAATACATTAATTGATACTACATTAAAGTTTGCGCAGTAATGTAACGTTTGCCCACATATAATAACTCATGCCCAGGCAATCAGTTGTCAGCTAACTGTTAAAGGGGACCTGTCACCCGAAAAAACTATTCCGAATCCTAATTTATCAAGCAAAGTAATCCTTAATTACACAATATAAATTATTTTACTCTTGTTTCCTTTGGTCTTGGATTTCATAAATTTTAGCCACATTTACAACAGCTATTAATGCTTTAATAAAAAAAAGAATTTGGATTTCATGTTTCATTTGAAAAGGACTTTTATTAAACAGCTTTTCGTGTCTAGGTGACAGGTCCAATTTAAATGCTACCTGCTCATCAGTTGCTATAGGCTTATAGACAAGTAGCAAACTTCATCAAGTAGCAAATGTTCATCACTTTATAATACTTTAATTTTTTGGTCTGTTACTGTTACCTTTAAAGATTGAAGTGATTGCTGTTGGGAAAAGTGCTTTTCTCCAAGGCCAACACACAAACTAGATGCACTCACCATCCCCGTATGATGTTTCCATATTTGTTCCCCCTCCCATCCCAAAGCATTTGAAAGAAGTTTAAAAAAAAAATTGTTCTATAAACAACCCCTTTAAGAAAGTTCTCATATGACTTCACCTGGAGTGAGTTTAATCGAAGAAATGTAATCAATTTTCAGTTGCAGTAATTGTGTTGAATCCCAGCATTCTGTGGAGTCACCTGCTATTTGAGAAGTCAGATGGCATTTCCAAAAATATTTTTGTTTTTGAGAAATATGAAAAAATCAGACATACAGTTCTGAAAACACGACAAGTATCAACATATCACAAGAAATCTAGGGGAAAACATGATCATATTGCATTAGCCTGACCTCGACCTTTGATAAATGGGCCCCTTAGTGTTGATAGGTAGCCTAACACACACACACACACACACACACACACACACACACACACACACACACACACACACACACACACACACACACACACACACACACACACACACACACACACACACACACACACACACACACACACACACACACTTTGCTTCCCTTTCATTAGAGTTTCACAAAAACAGAATGCTCTGTATCACTAATACTGCATTATTGGACCCTAGTGCCCATTTAGTCTTAAAGGAATTGTTCAGTATAAAAATTAAACGGCATAAATAGATAGCCTGTCCAAAATAAAAAATGTTTCTAATATAGTTAGGCAAAAATGTAATGTATAAAGGCTATGTATAAAGTGACTGGATGTCTAACATAACAGAACAAAACATTACTTCCTGCTTTTCAGCTCTCTTGGTTTCCACTGATTGGTTACCAGGCAGTAACCAACCGGTGACTTGGGGGAGGGTCATAAGCTGTATGCTAAGGATCAGTTAGTGTAGAGATTTGAACAGCACCATCAACTTAGAAGTGGTTTAAAAAGCCTTTATTTGTGCTCTTGTGGGCATCCCCGTGCGGGGATGCCCACAAGAGCACAAATAAAGGCTTTTTAAACCACTTCTAAGTTGATGGTGCTGTTCAAATCTCTACACTACATGGTTGGTCAATGGGAAGTGGCCGTTGCAGAACGCGCACCACAAAAGAAAGAATATTGAGAATCCGTGTGCTGACTACTCTTTTTTTGCTAAGGATCAGTTGCAAACTCACAAAACAGTTATGTCCCATGTGGCCCCCCTTAAAGTCACTGACTAACTCAGAGTTAGAGAGCTGAAAAGCAGGAAGTAGTGTTCTGGCTATTATGTTAGACCTCCAGTCACTCCAGCCTTTATACATTAATTTTAAACTAACTAACTATATTAGAAACATTTTTTTTTGTACAGGCTATTAGTCCAGTTTTTATTTTCATACTGAACTGTTCCTTTAAGGCCCACATATACAAGCAGATATAAACTGCTGCCTTTATACTATCAGTGTTTATTACCAATCCAATTATTTAGCGCTATTATTGCTAGGTTATACATTCTGCTACATGGTGGAGCATGCAGCAAGAACTCCCCATTAAAATTCTTAGAAAGCCATTATTGAAAAGGCTGACCTCGTTGAACTCAGCCCTCTCAGAAATCTTTCTATTTGTTTGTGTTGGAAAAGCATTTTTGTTCGGTTTTAGGTGGGAGGTTTGGAGTTCAGTCTCCTGCCCCCCCCCCCTTCTTCCTCCTCCTCTCTTCAGTTCTGAGGAGGTGGAAGAGCCTACAACCTGCTTCTAAAAAAAATGTGAAAATCCTGACTTTGAAGTGGGTTTATTTTTGTATGTGGGAGCAAAGTAGGTCATTGAACCAATGCACCAATTAAGGAATCATGACCCTGTATAATGAACTCCTCCTTTTCAACACATTATGATCAACATTATGTTATGATCAACACATTATGCCGAGTTCATTATTCCTTTTTAATTAGCAAATTAAGGAAGTTGAGTCAGAGTGGTTGAAAATAAACTATAACCATTCATCCTTCATAAAAGTAGAAAGAAAGTGATGACATTTTGGAAAATGCTAGGGATGCACCGAATCCAGGATTTGGAATCCTTCTGCCCGGCTGAACCGAATCCAAATTTGCATATGCAAATTAGTTGCGTGGAGGGAAATCGCATGCATTTTTGTCACAAAACATGGAAGTAAAAAATGTTTTCCCCTTCCCATCCCTAATTTGCAAATGCAATTTCGGTTCGGTATTCAGCCGAATCTTTCAAGAAGGATTCGGGGTTCGGCCGAATCCAAAATATTGGATTCAGTGCATCCCTAGAAAATGCATAACCTATTTTCAAGACATCATTCGTTTATTTGCCTCTGGTTAAAAATATTGATCCATTTAGGTATGACTCTAGCCTGAAGGACTCTATGGTCACGCAAAAAACAAAAATTTACATCATTATAATCACAAAAAGTATTTATATGGGTTTCATGTTAAATTAAGGGTAAACCAACAATTCTATAAAATGTTGCTCTCATAAATAAATAAATTAAAAATAAATGGCAGAGATGCAGTAAACCATATCAACCGATAGGATATTTACTTTTAAAAAGGTGACCGATAAGTGCTACCTTTTGATTGGTTACAAGATATGTTAAAAATGTGCACCTTTAATTACACAACCATATTAGAGTCCATTTAAATGTATTTGGTTGCTTATGGTTGGAACAACATGTCCTATCAAGAGCATTAAAGGGGATGTAAAGACAAACAAATAAAATCCCATTTTTACTTATTTTAATGAAAATTAAATCTATCTCCAATATAGTCTAATTAAAAAATGTGTACAGTTTTTAAAATAAACCTGACTGTATTCAGTGAAATTCCCCCTTCGTTTTACTTGCTCTGACAGCTGTGGATAGTAAACTTCAGATGGTCCCTAATTTCTCTGCAGGGAACTGATCATACTTTCAAATAGCAGGGGGCGCTCCCACCTTACTTCCCAGAACACGAGCAGCTTTGTTAGTTTTCCTATAAAGCAGCCGGCAACTGTGTAGAGATTTGTATCCACAGACCCAGTGCAGTCTGCATATTCTGATTATTAATCAGTCTTGCTGCATCTGCTTCTATGGCAGATATTGTTTGACTTGTGCTGTTTTGATCATTTATAACAATCCCTAAAATAACCTCCCAACTGAAGCCCAGACCACACTGAGCATGTGCATAGTCTTGGTCTTGCAAATATGTTTAACAAAGTTACAAGATGGCACCTCCCTGTGGCCGACTTTGAAAACATAAATCATTTGTTTAATTAGGCTTCTGGTGCAGTGAGTTCATGTTTATGTTTAGTTATACAAAATGCAGCATTTCTAACATTATTCTATTTTAGACTGTAGTTCCCCTTTAATTTATAGAAACAGAATATCTATTGTCTGTATAATTGTAAAGTGGCATACAAGAGTATTAAGACACCCTAATGCTAATCTTCCTGTTTCTGTCATTTACAGTTTCCAGAATGTGGCTTCTACGGGATGTATGACAAGATCCTCTTGTTCCGTCATGACCCAAACTCAGAGAACATCTTGCAGCTGGTAAAGTCTGAGGCTGATATCCAGGAGGGGGATCTCATTGAAGTGGTGCTCTCAGGTAAACGCAGGCTTCCTTTTATAGACTTTGCAAAAGGGGATGTCTACAAAAAAACTGGAAGAAATAATTCTACGCAGAGTCTGTTCAAATATATTAAAATGAATATATTAATAGGTACAGAGAACAGACTGGTCTGAAAAAAAAAACACGTCTGTTACATTGTTTAAAGGAGAAGGAAAAGTTAAAACTAAGCAAGCTTTATCAGAAATGTCTAAATAAATATACCAGTAAACCCTTAAAGTAATGCTGCTCTGAGTCCTCTGTCAAATGAAACTGCATTTCTTTCCTTCTATTGTGTACACATGGGCTTCTGTATCTGACTTCCTGTTTTCAGCTTAAACCTCTAGGGTTAGGGCTTGAGCATGCTCAGTTTGCTTTTCTGTCCCTCTCCTCCTCCCATTTCCTTCCTCCCCTCCCTGCTGTAATCTAAGCCTAGAGATATGAGTGACTCAGGCAGGAAGTGATGTCACACCAAGCTAATATGGCAGCTGCTATCCTAAACTAACACAGATAGTTCTAAAGCTGTTTACTTTGGTATAGCCCTACTGCAAAAATCAGGCAGACATTGATTTGGGCAGTTTTAAAATCCCATTCTGGCGAGGACCACATTGGCTGGTTGATGCGGTCCCATAGACAGCCTGCATTTATTATCATTGTGAGCTGATTGGCTCAAACGGTTGGTAAATTTTAAAGGATAAGTAAACCTTTAAAATAAGTGAATGTAAAATTGAGAGTGCTATTCTAAGCACGTTTGTCATTTACATTCATTATTTATTTTCTTTTTATTCCAAGATAATAAGGGATACATGTGCTGTTATTACAGGGGTGTCCAAACTTTTTGCAACAAGGGCCAGATTTGGTGAGATGAAAATGTGTGGGGGCTGACCATTCAGCCTGACATCCATTCCGATGTAGCTAGCTTGCGATCATTCACTCCTGGAGATGGATGCGTACACAGTGTTTAGGAAGTGGAGTCTGTTTGGACTTATTCTCCGTGCTTCATTTAAACAAGAAATAGCGTAGCCGTAATATTTGGGCACATGATTAGTGACATGATCTGCCGCTTGGTCTATACTGCTGCCTGTGGGCTGAAGGTGTTAGCAATAGACACGTACTGGAACATTACTCTCTCACTCTCACATACTTCTTTGGTTTACTCTACTGGCACATCAGCACGTCTATTGCACCTTCAGCTCTAAAGCTGTATGCGAGAGCGGTGCGTCACTCTGTGCCAGTACATGTCTATTGCCAACACCTTCAGCACACAGGCAGCAGAAGGCAATTCCTGATTGTACTGTGCTGGGGGCCACATTATTATTAATTTCATGATATAGGCTGAAGGCCGGTGTAAATTTGAAAATGGATCACAATTGGCCCCCGGGCCTGACTTTGGACATGCCTGTGTTAATATGAATGAATTTTGTTCCAACAGCGCCACCTGCTGGTCAGTTTCTGACCACCAAGTAGTCAAGGAAGTTGTCAGGAGAAAGAAAGAGGCTGCTCTGATGTTCTTCTGCTTAGGAAAGATTTGAAAAAAAAAAAGATTTCTAATTGTTTTCTTAAGCAGAAGAACAGCCTCTTTCTTTCTCCTAACAACTTCTTTGTCTACTTGGTGGTCAGACTGGTCAGAAACTTGCTAGCAGGTGGCGCTGTTGTAACAAAATTCATTCATATTAACAGCACATGTATCCCATAATATCTTGGAATAAAAAGAAAATAAATAATGAATGTACATTACAAAATGTCTTAGAATAGCACTCATCAATTTTACATTCACTAATTTTAAAGGTTTACTTATCCATTAACATTTACACTGAACCCTTTTAATATTTCCATTAGTCAATTCCAAATGGGCATGCCAGACAAAGAAATGTATTAAGCCTTCGACGTGAGATAAAAGGCACTTGGTGATTATTCTGTCCCCAGTTGGTGTATCTGCTCTAAGATCAGCGGCACATTGGGGGATTTTAAGCAGGGGACTGTAGGATTAGACTATTAGAATTGAATCAGCATGGCAATCTAAACAATCTGGCCAGTCCCTGGAACAACATACCTACACTATGTACTGATATCATAACTCTATATTCTGTGGTTTCTCCTTAAAATCGGACTGCTTTTGGGATTGCATTTCACAACTTTCCTTGTAAAAGAAACCTTTCAGAAGCTGAAACTCTTTTTATCTGTAGGGATGCCCTCTTGCCCTTACCGAAGGCCTGATTGTGAATATATTTACAAACCATCTTTCTACGGACTC
This sequence comes from Xenopus petersii, assembly GCA_038501925.1. Classification (NCBI taxonomy): domain Eukaryota; kingdom Metazoa; phylum Chordata; class Amphibia; order Anura; family Pipidae; genus Xenopus; species Xenopus petersii. The sequence goes on from CM076686.1 coordinate 32,377,796, forward strand.
TTTATATAACATGATCATACTTTCTCCCTTAGGCAGCTAATCTTTAATGTAAACATTCCCATGTGGGACAGCCTGTTTTATTGTTTTATTGCTGATACATTCTATTCCGTTTAGACACCTATTTTTCATTTTTTGTGAACTGTAATGTAAATCTGTTTTAGGGATACTGACACATTGCTGCATAGGATTGATAGGAACATGTCCGTGTCACTAATAGTAATGGACTGTAGTATTCTCTCTCTTTTTTTTTTTTAAATCACTCCCTGAACCACTTTTAGTGCATTAGGCCAGACTCTGGGGTCTGCTTTCTTATAGGAAAAATGTAAAAAACGCTCCTCCCCAGCTGCTCTCTCTAACCAAGGAAGGGGGAAGCAAGTCAGGAGGGAGTGGGCAGAGTTGGGGCGGGACATGGGGCAGAGGCGGGTAGTGGGCAGGGCAGAGGCAGGACAGGGGGCAGTGGGCAGGAGAATGGGAGTGTGCGGGCCCCTCTGAAGATTTTTTTGCAGTGGGGCCCAGCGCACTCTAGTTATGCCACTGTCTGTTACCACGTAGCACTTAAATCAGCGGTGTCCATCAGTAGCGTAACTAGAGGGGGGCGTGATGCGCAGCCGGGCCCCGCCCTCCTCCGTACCACTCGCATTTTCAGTGGCGCACGGGCTGCCGGGGGGCCCTGAGGGGGTGCAGACCCTGGCCCGCTCGCACCCCCTGCTCCCCCGGTAGTTCCACCACTGGTGTCCAAACTTTTTTCACCAAGGGCCATATGCAGTAAAATACACAAACAGCCGGGCCACTCACTCGAGGTGAAGTATGCAGGTACGCCGTGCAGGTCCTCTCTATTCTTAATTGGCCCGCGTAGCGCGGCAAACAATTTTTGGTCACGCCCATTTTTTGGTCACACCCCCTGATTACCATGTTCATTTTACAAATTGTGAATAAGTAACACACACATACAGACACACACACATACAGACACACACACATACAGACACACACACAGTGACACACACACAGATAGTGACACACAGTAACTCGCTCTGTGTATATTGTATTTCTTGTCTGACTTGTCCTCCCTGTGTGTACTTTTATATATTCTACTTTTATTTATTGTTTAAGCATTATACATTACTGAAATGTATGGGATGGGATCCCTTATCTGGAAACCCAATATCCAGAAAGCTCCATAATACAAGACAGCAATATCTCATAGGGATCCATTTTAAGCTAATTTTTTATAAAAATCTTTTTCTCTGTAATAATAAAACAGCAGCTTGTACTTGATAACGAAGCTGCATGAATCCATATTGGAAGCAAAACAATCCAATAGGGTTTATTTAACGTTTAAATGATTATTAGTAGTAGGATACTGTGTGTTACAGCTGAAATTATATATTAAAGCCTTGTTCCTTTTCAAATAAGCCCAGAAAAATAGCTGCAAGGCAGGTTTCGATTCAAAACAATTACACGGCTACCTTACTGGTGCACATAAAAAAGCAGTTTCATTAAAAAAAAAAAAAAGATTGAAACTATTCCACTCATGCAAAATGTAATTACCCAGTGGGCTTCAACCTATATTAATAATTTGGCTATAGATCAACCCACTGAATATCTGGTGTATGGCCAAATGTTACTAAAATTGATGGTTTTCAAATGGATATTCATATTTTTTTAATGGAAACTTCCATACCTGTTATAAAGATATTTTAAAGATCTCATCTGTCAATCATATTTTGCCTGCCCCTCTTCTATGCCTCAGGTATAGAGGCAGTGCAGGCAACTATTTTCACTTTCAATTCAGCACTTGCTAGATCTCACTGCTCTCCTCTCATTTCGCGTCCCTCCTAACCATCTAATTGTGTAGCCAGTGCATGGGCATCGGGGTGCCCCATTCTGGCACATAAATAAGATTTTGCTACAAAACTTGCCTCAATAACAGTGTACATAAAATGGCACCTGTCTTCGCTTGCTGCGATTGTGAATTCCAAGACTAAAAAAAAGATATAAACAATATTTATAGTGTAAATGAAGTTTACTTTCCTTGAATAACATAAAATAGGATTCGGAATTATTTCTTAAGGTGACAGGTCCCCTTTATGACAAAAAAGGCCAGATTATTTTTACTGTAAAGACGATCATATAGTTGTCTGATTGGCTGACCAAGTTGTAGACTTGATCAGACTAACTTTCCACTGTGCTTGACTGATATTTTGATATCAAAAAGGCAGTCCTTTTTGCCTAGAAGCTTGAGAGGTGCCAGCTCAGGTCTGCCCATTATGGGCACCATAAGAAAATGAGTTGTTCACTTTTAAGTTATTTTTTAGTATAATGTAGAGCAGTGATCCTCAACCAGTAGCTCGTGAGCAACATGTTACTCTCCAACCCCTTGGATTTTGCTCCCACTGGCCTCAAAGCAGGGGCATGTTATTTAATTCCAGGCTTGGAGGCAAGTTTTGGTTGTGTAAAAACCAAAAAGAGCCTCAATGTAGGTTGACAATCCACATGGGCTACCAAATGGCCAATCACAGCACTTATGGCACCCCAAGAACATTTTTCATGCTAGTGTTGCTCCCCAACTCCTTTTACTTCTGAATGTTGCTCACAGGTTCAAAAGGTTGGGGATCCCTGATGTAGAGAGTGATTTTCTGACACAATTTGCAAACAGTTTTAATTTTTTATTATTTCTGGTTTTTGAGTTATTTAACTTCTTATTCAGCAGCTCTCCAGTTTGCAGTATCAGCAATCTGGTTACTATGGTCCATATTACCAAAGCAACCATGCACTGATTGGAACTAGAGACTGGAATATGAATAGGAGAGGTCTGAATAATAAGATGAGTAATAAAAAGTAACAATAACAGTACATTTGTAGCCTTACAGAGCATTTGTTTTTTTTAAGATGGGGTCAGTGACCCCCATTTGAAAGCCTTTAACAGTCAGAAGGCAAATAATTAAAAAACGATACAAAAGAAAAAATGAAGGTCAATTGAAAAGTTGCTTCGAATAAGCCATTCTATAACATACTAAAAGTCAACTTAAAGGTGAACCACCCCTTTGATGTTTATTCTAATGACATTTTTAAAATCCAGAATGATTGGCTTATAGTGGACTCTATGGCAGACGACCTTCCCGTAATTCTGAGCATTCTCGATAACACGTTTCTGGATAAGGGAACCCATACTTGTACAAAACTGCTAGCATCTTTCATAAGTAAATTGCAAGAGGAATCTGAGCACGTTTACTCAATTTCCTTTTTAACTTTTCATCCCCTTTAAGGAAACCTGCACTGAAACATTACACTTTTTTAAATGGGAGGTTGATTGCAAAAACAACATGCAGTACGTTATTATAATGTATTTTTTACAAATTTTAAAGGTACAATACTATATTTCGATCTCTTCTACTACAGTAATGCTGTTTTACATATGCATTGGCCATTTTGGGGATTCTCATGACAGAAGTGATTGTTTTCTTTGTATCTAGTAATGCACTACGAAACTAAAAATGCTGCACAATAAAAGTTGAAAGTAAAGAAAAATAAAAGAATAAAAAGAAAAGCTTCTGAGAAGAGGGCCAAATGCCCCTAGCCTGTTTGTTGTGCCCCATTTACTTTTATCCATTTGTGTGTGGTTAAATTGTGTTATTATAATACAGGTATGGGACCTGTTATCTGAAAAGCTCAGGACCTGGGGTTTTCCAGATAAGGGATTTTTCCGTAATATGAATCTCCATACCTTAAGTCTGCTAAAAAAAAACATTTAAACATGAATTAAACCCAATAGGGTTGTTTTTCCTCCAATAAGGATTAATTTAATGTTGTTATGAATACGTGTGAGCTTCTATTTCATTATTACAGAGAAAAATAATTTCTAAAAATTTTAATTATTTGATGAAAATGGAGTCTATGGGTGATGACCTTCCTGTAATTTGGAGCTTTCTGGATAACTTGTTTCCAGTTAATGAAGCCCATACCTGTACTATTAATATGATCTGTGTACAGTCCTATGAAAAAGTTTGGGAATCCCTCTCAGCCTGCATAATAATTTACTCCACTTTCAACAAAAAAGATAACAGTGGTATGTCTTTCATTTCCCAGGAACATAACTGTGGAAAAATTTGGACACCCTTGTAACTTTGCTAATTTGAATGTCTGTAACTGCTCAATACTGATTACTGGCAACACCAAATTGATTGGATTAGCTCGTTAAGCTTTGAATTGCATAGGCAGGTGTGTCCAAAAATGAGAAAAGGCATTTAAGGTGACCAATTGCAAGTTGTGTTTCTGTTTGACTCTCCTCTGAAGAGTGACATCATGGGATCCTCAAAGCAACTCTCAAAAGATCTGAAAACAAAGATTGTTTAGTATCATGGTTTAGGGGAAGGCTACAAAAAGCTATCTCAGAGGTTTAAACTGTCAGTTTCAACTGTAAGGAAGGTAATCAGGAAATGGAAGGCCACAGGCACAGTTACTGTAAAGCCCAGGTCTGGCAGGCAATAAAAATACAGGAGCGGCATATGCAGAGGATTGTGAGAATGATTACAGACAACCCAAAGATCACCTCCAAAGACCTGCAAGAACATCTTGCTGCAGATGGTGTATCTGTTCATCATTATACAATTCAGCACAATTTGCACAAAGAACATCTGTATGGCAGGGGGATGAGAAAGAAGCACTTTATGCCACAAACAGAGTCACTTGTTGTATGCAAAAGCTCATTTAGACAAGCCACAGTCATTTTGGAACAAAGTGCTTTGGACTATGAGACAAAAACTGAGTTATTTGGTCTGAACAAAAATCACTTTGTATGGTGGAAGAAGAACACCACATTCCAAGAAAAACACCTGCTACCTACTGTCAAATTTGGTGGTGGTTCCATCATGCTGTGGGGCTGTGTGGCTAGTTCAGGGACTACTGGGGCCCTTGTTGTTAAAGTCAAGGGTCGGATGAATTCAACCCAATATCAGCAAATTCTTCGGGATAATGTTCAAGCATCAGTCACAAAGTTGAAGTTACTCAGGGGTTGGAGATTCCAACAAGACAATGACCCTAAATACACTTGGAAATCTACAAAGGCATTTATGCAGAGAGAGAAGTACAATATTCTGGAATAGTCCCCAATTTGGATATCATCAAAAATCTATGGGATGATTTGAAGCAGGCTGTCAATGCTTGGCAGCCATCACATTTAACTGAACTGGAGAGATTTTGGTACGGACGAATGGTCAAAAATACTGCCATCCAGAATCCAGTCACTCATCAAAGGTTATAGAGGCTAGAGGCTGTTACATTTGCAGAAGGAGACTCAACTAAGTACTGATGTAATATCTCCGTTGGGGTGCCCAAATTTATGCACCTGTCTTTTTTTTTTTTTATGATGCATATTGCATATTTTCTGTTAATCCAATAAACTTTGTCATTGCTGAAATACTACTGTTTCCATAAGGCATGTTATATATTAAAAAGAAGTTGCTACTTTGAAAGCTCAGCCAATGATAAACAAAACTCCAAGGAGCAGTTCGCAAACTTTTTCATATGACTGTAAATTGGTGCTATATAAATTATACAGAGCCATGTACTGTACTTTGCCCTTTCTTGAAATCTTGTAATAATATGTATGCATCGTACCTGTAAGAAACACTAAACTCAAAATGGATATAATATGAATATAAAGAATAGATGCTTTTGGGTGCCATGTAAATAAATTAACGAAATGATTGACATAACAAGTAAAAAAAAAACATTTGTAACTTGTCTCTCTTGTTAAAAGCAATGTTGTTTCAGGCAAAGTAGTAAGAGCCAGGGTTAGTAATCTAGCACGTTCATTGCAAGTACGTGCCATAGAACATTACATTTTGTTCCTTTACTGTCTCTAAACAGGGGCTAGTTTTATGACTTTATATGTTACAAATTTGTGCTTTCTAAATATAGATGAAATGTGCTGGTGACGTCTATCTTTATGCAGAATGGTGCAGTTTTTCCCTGGGAAAGGTGGCATCGGCAGTGTTTGAAATGTTTTGAAAAATAATGATTTAATTAAGCTACAGAGTGGATTGTTGTTGTCTACACAAGCCCTATTCATTTAGGCCATACTGATAAAGTGAGTATAGTGCCCCTTTAAAGGGGTTGTTCACCTTCCAAGCGCTTTTTTCAGTTCAGTTGATAAAAACGTCTTCTTTCGTTTGCTTTCCATTTTGTAGTTTTTACTTTTTTTCCCAAAATGTTCCTGTCTCTGGTGTTTGAATCTGGCAGCTCAGTAATTCAGGTGCAAAATCTAAACGGTTACAATTTGCTACATTGGTAGATACATTTCTCAGCAGTATCTGTGAAATATTAGCAACTATTGTATCAATTATAGCAGCTGCCTTTAATGAAACCCAGGTATTCTGCTCAGCAGGAGTGATGTGCGGTCCATCCGGAAACCCGGGACTGGCTCCTGTACAAAATCTTCGGGTCGTGGGCAGGTTCGGGTTGAGCTCTTCTCCTGCGACCTAGGATTGCCGGCTTCTGACCCCTAAATTTATAGACTCACCTCTACCCTTTCCTGACCTCACTGTGTGTGGGGGGGGCATGAGTCTATAAATAGAGGGGGAACAGCGGGCCGGGTGTGGGGTAGGAGGGGGTGGGTTAGGGTCGGGAGAGCATTCTGGATAACAAATTTCTGGATAAAGGATCCCATACTTACAAAACTGCTAGCATCTTTTAGAAGTAAATTGCAAGAGGAATCTGAGCTAGTTTACTCAATTTCTTTTTTAATTTTTCATCCCCTTTAAGGAAACCAGCACTGAAACATTACACTTGTTAAAGGGGGGATTGATTGCAAAAACGACATACATTATTATAATTTATTTTTTACAAATTTTAAAGGTACAGTACTAAATTACTCGACTCACACACCACTACTCAAAGATAAGAAATTTATCAACTAATATATCTATTTAGAACAGTTTGTTGGCGACCCCCCCCTTCTCCCAGAGCTGCTTTAGAAAAGATGGTGAAAAATTAAACTTCAATATTAGAAAAATATACGCACATAGTTAATGGTGTTTGGAAAAAGTCTTTATTTCTGTTGAACTATCCGAAACCAACTGCATTGAAAAAAAGTGTTGTAAGGTGAACAACCCCTTTAAAGCTCCAGTTTGATTTATGTATTTTTGAGGTACTAGGGGCAGATTTATCAAAGCGTGATTTTGAAATCACAGCAGAAAAATTTGCTCGCTTTCCTATATCCTATTAGACTCATACTTATAAAAGGAGTTCACCATTTGATAAATATGCGTTTAATAATCCCATAGGAATAAATAGAAAGTGTGTGAGTTTTATTGTGGTAAGTTCTAAATTCACGCTTTGATAAATCTGCCCCTAGGTTTAGTTTGTTTAAACAGGGAAAATTAAACCCATACAGTATTGGCTCCTGACCTGCCACATTGTAATCCGGGAATACAGTAACATCAATGGCACTTGTGTTTCCATATGATCAAATTAGATTTCTGGTGACAACAGTTCAGACCTTTTTGGCCTAATAGTTGTTTGGCCAAATTTGACAAAGATTGTTAACGAGTAGTGTAGGAGGAAAGTTAAACTCTGTCTTTCTATAAAGTACTAGTAAGGAGGATATTAAAGTTGGCCATAGACGCAAAGATACCATTGTAAAAAACGAAAATGTGTCCCAACATTTTTGTGCCATGGCATTCGGTCTTTCAGTAGATCGGACAGTTTAAGAGATTTATATCATCTTCCGATAATATCTCTGCATGATGATATAAATGGGTGACTGGCACTACTATTTCTCAGACATAACTTTCGTACAATATTAATCTGAATAGTTAATTGCTGGTCGGAAGTTTGGAACGGTCGTTTATTTGTCTAATATAGCCTAATAATCTGCACGCCTATATATGGCCATTTTAAGAAGGGCATTAAGGTGCCAGAGATAATCTAGAAGATGATAACCAAATTAGTTGTTTCCGTTATAAAGGTTTTCTTGCTCAGTTCTTTGTTTGCATTAAAGCAGAAGGAAAGGTTAAATTTAAGTAAGCCTTATCTGAAAGGTCCACCTAAATATACCCGTAAACCCTCAAAGTAATACTTCTCTGAGTCCTCTGTCAAAAGAAACACAACATTTCTTTCCTTCTATTGTGTACACATGGGCTTCTGTATCAGACTTCCTGTTTTCATCTTAAACCTCCTTGCCCCTGGCATGAGCATGCTCAATTTGCTCCTCTTCCCCCCCCCCCTTTCTCTGCTGTAATCTGAGCCCAGAGCTATAAGTGAGCAGTTAGAGACTCGGGCAGGAAGTGATGTCACACCAAGCTAATATGGCAGCTGCTTTCCTAAACAAACAGAGCTTCTAGAGCTGTTTACTCAGGTATGGTAAAACATTCTACAGAATAAATATATGTTCTAGCTTGCACTATTGCAGCTAATCTATTAGCAATAAAATGCCTCCGTAGCTTTTCTTTAAACAAAAACACCTAAAAGTTATATGTGAGATATAATCTGAACACTTTAAAAAGGATGCTTATTGAATTTGCAAGTTGCATTTTCAGTCAGCTAAAGCTACATATGAACAGAATCTGAATTGGATAAACTTCTACATACTGACTCTCTAGATTCAGGGTCGGACAGGGTCAGACTCGCTCCATGCCTGCCTGGCATTCTGCGCTCCCTGACCTCTTCCCTCCCCGACCAATAGAAGAATTGCAGGAACGAGCTCCTCTTTTTTGGGGCGACTAATCTCCCTGAGAGTTTCGTTTTCCAAAGTCACCCGAAGTTTCCGAAGTTCCCGAAGGAGACTTCGGAAAGCAAAGCGCTCCAAGTGCGATTTACATTCGGGGAGATTAGTCGTCCCAAAGAAATGGAGATTTGTCGCGGGACGACTAATCTCCCTGAATCTGAGCATGTGCCCTGACCCTTAGAGGTGGGAAGTGGATGGAGGAGGGTTGCGGCTGGCATGGGGGCCCTAGATTTTGTGGAGGGGGCAGTTGGGGGCCCAGGGCGGCTGTGTGCGGGCCCCTAAAGTGGCAGCCCTGGTGGACCCTCCCCAGTCCAACACTGTCTAGATCCCAGTAAAGAGCTTCACTAATGAAATCACACACTGAGCTGCTAAAGTAATTCTTACTAAATTCTATTGGGAGTTTTCTAATACTATACTATATTTCCAAAAGTATAATAACATACTATAGGGGTTATGTAATTAAAGGCACTAAGTTTGCCCAGGGGCAGTTACATATAGCAACCAATCAGCAGGTAGAATTTACTGGTCACATGTTTAAAAGCAAACATCTTATTGGTTGCTACTGGTTACTGCTCCTGGGCAAACTTAGTGCCTTTTATTACATGTGGTGGTATATTTCCTATATATTTAACACAAACGGAGAATTTGTGCTTAAGCTGTGTATAGCAAACTTGCTTAAAACAACAGGTTCAATTTGTCTGGACCTCAACTTTAACTGATGCTGTTACTGAATGTAAGCCGTGAATGATAATGGGGGCCCTTTCTTGCAAAAATGCAGTCTGCTGCCTAAATGAGGTCAATCTACTGCCAGTCAAAGGCAAGCTAATTAAAGGCCTGAACCATTCAATTTGCAATTGCGTTAGGGGTAAAATATATGCCTGTAACCTATAAAACTAAAGAATTTCACTGTCAGCAAGGACACATTCTCCTCTGCCTTCAATGCCATTTACTAGATATGTAGCTGAACACATAACTCCTTTCTAGTCACTGTAAAAAGAACAGGACAAAGTTATGTTTTGGGCAGGCCAAGTAATACTTTAATTGTTTTTTTAAGCTGCTCCATAGAAGCCTGAATTTGTATAAATATTAAGTATATGATTTGTCCCAAAAGTTAGATTCCGCAAATTATTTATTTATAAGTTTATGGCTATCAATCATGGGATTTTTAACCATAGTATAGTCCTATGCAACATATTACGTTGTGCCCGTGAACCCATATAATGTAGATATTATCATACTGTATCATACTGCAATTCAATGTAAATTTGTCACAGTTGCCTCTGCCTGGTGTAATTTCTGATGTTTAGTGTGTGTGTGTATGTGAGACATCTTTGCCCAATTCTTTAGCTGCAAGTTTGCCTCATCTATTTGCACTGGGCACTTGAGCTACCATAACCTTTTGACTAGGAGGTAGCACCAGGGTTCCCTCTGCATCAATAGGTAGTGTTTATTTGGGAATGGAATGAAGAAGGACTGAGAGATGTTGAGGAAGTGCAAAGAGTACCTTTATCAAAAGGCATTTAAAGGACCAGTAACATCAAATTATTTTTTTCAAAAATTCGTTAGTACATGACAAAAAAATAACACCAACACAAATTAAAATTTAAAATAGCAAAGCCTTTATTAAGAAATAACTTACAGATACTCCACTTCCTGTCCTCTTCAGAAACGGCGAAAAGGCATCCATCCTTCCTGCAGCGCTCGATTTGTCCTCCCTGACAGCGTGTGAAGTGAGGTGAAGAGAGTTGAAGCTGCGGATCAAGACCCTGCGGGACCGACACATGAAGACCTTTCTGCTGTGACACGACTGGGAACTTGTAGAGGAGACGCGCTACGAGATGTAACTCTTTATGCCCTTGAACTTGGTCTGCTTCGTGGGCTCGTCTATGTCACAGCGGAACGGGTAGGGATTCTCCTGCCACTCAGGCCCGTCCGGCCCCTGCACCAGACACAGCTTGTCCCCGTCACGCACGAACCCGTCGCCTCCCCGCCGCTCTTCACGAAGGCCGAGAAGCGGTTGAGGTTGCGGCTGACCGTGGCGGAGCCTTTGCCCGGGGCTTGTGAGGAGGCGATGGAGGCAGAGTAAGGGCCGGGCGGCAGGTCAGAGCGGGTGGATAAGCGGAATCTGCTGCTGCCGGAGCCTTCGTAGTCATGGTAACCGCCCGAGTAACTGCCACACGTCGGACCAGCTGTTTCCTCGGCCGCAGTGGAGCTACTGTCATCCCATTCGTCGAGTTACATCTCGTACCGACTCCTCCCCAGTCACACCGGGCTGCAGGTTCACCGCCGCTACAAAAACACTTCCACTGGCTCTACGCGCGTCTCCTCTACAAGTCTCCCAGTCGTGTCACAGCAGAAAGGTCTTCATGTGTCGGTCCCGCAGGGTCTTGATCCGCAGCTTCAACTCTCTTCACCTCACTTCACACGCTGTCAGGGAGGACAAATCGAGCGCTGCAGGAAGGATGGTCGCCTTTTCGCCGTTTCTGAAGAGGACAGGAAGTGGAGTATCTGTAAGTTATTTCTTAATAAAGGCTTTGCTATTTTAAATTTTAATTTGTGTTGGTGTTATTTTTTCGTTATGAACTAACGAATTTTTGAAAAAAAAAATTTGATGTTACTGGTCCTTTAATGCACAACTGACTGCCTGTCATCCCAGCCACACAGTGTACTCCATCTTTCTGTCTGAAGCACATTTAACTTTCATCTTTCATTTTATAGTGGTGGCAGTAGCATTTCAAACAAGTATAATATTGTTCATGTAGTAAAATCTATATCTGCAGCTTCATAGGTATTGGTTGGACACTAGACATGTCAGTCAGAAGAGAAGGGTTTCTTGCTTTCAAGAGCATTTTATTTAAGCTACAAACCACTCATTCACACCCTTCCTTTTTAAATACAATATCCCTATATAATAGAGGGTGTGTGTCTTTACTGCATATAATTCAAAACCTGTTTTAGTGTTATAAAATAAAGCAACAGATGGAAAATTGACAATATATATATATTCTATCTTTAAGAAGTTAAAACACATTCTGAGAGACTATTCCTTCAGTATTCAGCATGATTCAAAGGTGCATCATAAAGCCTTGTCACAGATTTCTGCTATATCTCTGGGAAAGAGCAGTGAATAAAATTATGGGGAATAGAAATGAGCAAAACTCTTCTGGTAATTTCTTTCCCTCCTGGGATTTGTTCACTGAGTTTTGGTGTATTTTAATTGGCGAGTCCCCTGAGGAGTTAATGTTGGCTCATGTATGTAAATTTTACTAGCAACAAGTGTCAGGTTTTTTTTTAAAAAAATAACCTTACTCCACATAATTTTTTCTACATAATTTTCTGAAGCAATCTTGAGGCTTTGGATGCACCAAATCCATGTATTTTTGGCATTCTTTTGAATACTGAATCTTTGGCCAAATTCCAAAATCAAATTAGAACCCTAGTTTGTTTTTTTTCAATTTGTGATTTTAAAAAAAAAAAGTCATCTGAATAAAAACGGTGGCATTAAATTGTGGCATTAAAGAACATTACCCAATATAAAAGCTTATAAAAATTATTTTTTTTATATATTGAAATAAAGGGCTTAACTGATTCTAGGTCAGGAATTGGGGCAAAGAAGATGAGTCTTAGGGGAGGGGAATTCCGCTACTTGTAGTTGCAACTTGGAAATCTATGATGCCAGTAGGTTGCACGAGTAGCAACTGCTGATACACAATGATACATGAGTGTAGGCCCATTTGGCAGCTTATCTGCCTTTGTATAGTGCATTTTAGTCAGCCTTCCCGACCAATACCTGGTTGGAAACTTGCCAGATATCAGTTTGGCCGAGTGAGGGCTGCATCTGAGCATTGATGTAGTCCACTCCCAATTTCAACTCCCAATGGATCCCCATAAGACCTAGTTATGGTCCGACTGTTGGCCTGGGACCATCCGATTGGCCAACTGTGTGTAGTGACAACTTTAGGAAGCTGGTTTCTTTAAATCTGCCATATGTTTTAGGAGGGAACATATATATCAAGTTCCCTAATGGTCTTTATCATCCTTTATCCTTGCAAATGAACTGTTGCATATGCTATTGGTTCACAGTCTTGGTGATATCTGCTCACTTGCTTCTTTCATTTTCTGAAAGGTGCGCTGCTCTTGAAAGTTTACCCCCCTTTCTTTTAAGTGTTTTGGTCTGTGGTTGAGATTGGTTTTTATCAAATAATGCTGCTGTTTGTAGGAGGCCAGAAACCACAGCAAAATGGCCACAAACATATCTCTGCAGTGTGGTGGGTGCAGTGATTTCCAACACCTTCAATATCTACTGAAATTCAGGACAATTGTAAACTGTTAAAAGCGTAGGTCACCTTAAAATTTAATTTTAGTCTGATGTACACATATATACTAATGCTATGGCCAATGGTCTCTTATAAAGAATAAACCCAAAGTTTATTCTGATAACATAGCAAAATAAACACACAAACTGTCAAATGGCTGTTGCAGAATAAGATGGGTGGACTGCTTAATTTCTGTATTTCTTTTTTTGACTGTACTTCTCTTTTAATGCTTACTTAAAGGTATGTACTCTATATTTTTAACTTTTTTTTTATTTTAAAGCCTCAGCCACTTTTGAAGATTTTCAGATCCGCCCCCATTCATTGTTTGTCCATTCTTATCGAGCGCCGGCATTCTGCGACCATTGCGGAGAGATGCTTTGGGGTTTGGTGAGACAGGGCCTCAAGTGTGAGGGTAAGTATAACAATAAGTCTGCATTGCATGACATCTGAGCCTTGGGAAATAAGAGCTATTTAGCTGCACATCCCAATTAGGAAAGCACTTCTGTCCATCGGCAGTGATATGACAGATATATGTTATAGTATTGTTATAACAATGGCAATACTTTGAAGTAATGTTAAAATCAACTCACTGTAATAGTTGTTAAATCTGGACAATAGAGGTTGCAGTAAAATACAAGTTAATCAATTATATTGGTAACTAATACAAAGGGGGGAATTCACAAAAGTGGAGATAGCCCATTTTTGGAGTAAAAGTAGTGGTAAACTGGAGTAAAATACTTTCTCTATATTCATAAACACAAATCTGCCTAAATTACGACTCAAAAGGCACTTTTAATTTTTTTGTGAAAGAAAGACAGTTTATACAAATTTTTATGAATGTGTCTTTCAAAAGACATAAAAATGGTGCAAAAATTTTATTTTAAACTACATTTTCTCCCAACATTTTAAAAATGGAGTAAAGCTCAGTATAAATCTTACTCTTCCTAATTTGTCAGATCAGTTCTAAAATAACTTGCTCTACTTTGGTTCACCCAATCTTCAATTCACAGCTCTTGTAGGTGCCCCATTGTGGAATAATTAGCATATTCATAGGGATTAGCATTTTATAGTCGGGGCACAAATTTCTGTCTAACCCTATAGGTTTAAAAGCCTCATTAACAAAAGAAGTAAAACCTGGATTAAACAAAAAAAGTGTATTTTATATAATTGTAACTCATTATTTTACTAGTTTTAGTTTAATGAAAGAGGCAATATTAGTAACTTGAGTGAATATATTATATAAATCTAAAGGAAAAGTGAAGCCTCCCAGCCAATCTAAAATAATAAAACATATTTCTGATACAAATATTATGCAAAATAGCATTTTTTCTATTTAGACCCTTATATCTTGTTACAGAAGTGGAATTACATAAACATATACAGTAGGTAGATTTAGAAAGCCCAGGAAAAATGATGTACAATGTTCCTAGGTAAAATAACCCCTTCCCCCGGAATTCCAATTTGATGTCTGACTGACAGGTTTAGTAAGAGCTAAAGACAAATTCAGCAATAAATGTTGTTAAAATATTGTACAAAAGACAAAATCTGAAAACTGTATGTTTAAAAGACAAATTCACAAAAGTGAAATAGAGGTTCGTGAATTTGGTGGGAAATATGACATTTTTATCTCCACTTTTATTTTGTCTCAATATTACCACTTTTTTGTGAATTCCCCCCAAAGACTAGCAACTTGTATCTCATAATATATGAGTGTCTTCCTCAGCTGTAACACTATCAAATACCTCATTTTATGCGAGTATATCCTTCAGCTGAGATATATCATAGAAGTGATAGATGTATTGTATCTCCTTATTACTTGCTGTTTCATATTTTGCTCCTCACTCTCTGAACTCATACACTTTCAATACAAGTGTTTTTCAACATAGTCCTTCTTTTCCCCACTCTGATTAGCCCCTAGTTCTTTCAAATCTGAATGCCAGTGTCAAGTGTCATCATGCTTCTACCATATCTTCTTGGCACGTACACCAGCACAAAGGAGAACATGACTTCAGTGACATATGCTGCATTGCATTATTAGCAATATATGGGTCATACCATATTAATAATTATGCATTTTAATCCAATCACCTATATATATTGATAATGTAGGTAGTCTACCTCATAATGGTATCTTTAATTAGTAACCCGGCAAAACACTGGATCAAAATGGAAGAGAACTGCTTTAAAACCCCAATCCTATTAGATGGTACATTTTTTATAAAGTTACAAAAAGCTTTGCCATTTTGGATGCTCTTCTCAGTATCAAAGCTGCACAATATGTTGGCGCTCATAATAATAATCTTAAAGTACCAACAGTCTACAGCTTAAGTGGCTAGCAGGAGCAATGGATACTTGCACCAACTTGATGATACATTGGAGCAAGAGAAAGCTGCAATCAAATTGTCTCTTTGTATCCTGAGGCTGGATCTTTTTGATAAATTGAATTGCTCTACAATGGCCAAACCTTCAACCTGATGGCTTACCTGTTCAGATCCAGATTCTTTCACATCAGCTGGTGTATTTCAGTGTCATGTTTATAGCGTATGCATTCCTGTATTTTGATAATGGTCGATTTAAGTAAAAGCAGAACTAATCCAGACAACCTCAAGGCTGGTTAATTCAGGACATCTTTCCAAGATCGGCTGAAATGTTTATTCGCAAAATATTTCTGCGCACCAAAGTCACTTGCTTCAGAGCAGTCCAGTGCACAACTGTCAGTCACAGCGCATAAAACAGGCTGATTTATGAACAAACATGCTAAGTTGCACATATCAACCATTTCCTTTAGAACAGTGTACTTAAAGTTAAAAAAATGTAAGCAAAGAACTGGTTGGTTGCTCACGGCAACTGCACTTGTTCAATTTACCACCTAATGTATGACTGTATATCAGCCCTATTGTACTTAAAGTGGACCTGTCACCCAGATATAAAAAACTGTATAATTAAAGTCCTTTTCAAATTAAACATGAAATCCAAATTAATTTTTTATTAAAGCATTCATAGCTGTTGTAAACTCGTTTAAAAATCTCAGCTGTCAATCAAATATTGGATGCCCCTCCTCTATGCCTTAGGCATAGAGGCAGGGCAAGCAACTACTTTCACTTTCCATTCAGCACTTACTAGATGTGACTGCTCTCCCCACATTCCCCCAGTTCTCTTAACCATTTAATTGTGTAGCCAGGGCATGGGGATGGACATCAGGTCCCCCATTCTGGTGCACAAACAAGATTCTGAGATGATGCAAGGCTTGTCTTAATAACAGTTTCCACAAAATGGCTCCTGCCTGCTAGTTATAATTATGAGTTCCCAGATTGATGGAAACAAGATTCAAATAATTTATACAGTGTAATTAAAGTTGCTTGGCTAACATGATAAAATAGGATTTGGAAATTTTGTTTGGGTGACAGGTCCCCTTTAAGGATTCATAATTGATAACTTCCAAACCCCTCTGTAGCCATATACATAATTTCTGTCACTCTGCTATAGATGTGACTTTATTTCCTATAAAATGGGCCGTATTCCATTTCAACATGAACTCAATGAATAGGACTTGTGCTGAGCATACTTTTTTGCCTATTGCTATAATTAAAGTCACCCAGCTGTATAATAAAAGTCCTTTTCAAATTAAACATGAAATCCAAATTCTATTTTGTATGAAAGCATTCTTAGTTGTAAACTAATTTAAAAATCTCAGCTGACAAATATTGCCTGCCCATCCTCTATGCTTTAGGCATAGAGGTGGGGCAGACAATTACTTTCACTTTCCATTCAGCACTTACTAGATGTCACTGCTCTCCCCACATTCCCCCTCTCTCTTCACTATTTAATTGTGTAGCCAGTGCAAGGGGTGCACAAAAAAAGATTTTGAGATGATTCAAAGCTTGCCTTAAAAACAGTGTCCGCAAAATGGTGCCTGCCTGCTTGCTATAATTATGAATTTCCAGGCTGAAAGAAATAAGAATCAAATAATTTATATAGCGTAATTAAAGTTTATTTTGCTTGACTAATGTGATAAAATAGGACTTGGAATTATTTTTAGGATGACAGGTCCCCTTTAAGAACTAACTATGGTTTGTAGTATTTCTGACATTAAAGAAGACAATGAAACCAGTTTCACTTACTTCCTGATTCTAACGTGTGGCAGACATATCTGTTAAACGAATTACCAGTCCACCGAGAAGCCTTCTGATAATGAACTGGTCAGGAACTGGTTAGGAACTTATCTATTTGTTGCCCAATATTTGCATGATAACAGTTATTGCTTCCAAACCACCCTCAGATATTTATGTGATTCTATTTCTCCTTCCAGGATGTGGTCTTAACTACCATAAGAGGTGCGCCTTCAAGATACCCAACAACTGTAGCGGTGTCCGGAAGCGCAGATTGTCCAACGTCTCGCTGACTGGATTGTCCAGCATTCGCACTTTGTCCGTTGAATCTTTCCCCAGCACTCCTGATGAGCCATTACTGGTATGAAGGGATGGGATAATACAGCAATACCCCCCCATAAATAAAGTGCCACATGTTTATATTTAGTGGGCACATAAATCACCTGATCAAGTTGAGGTAAACATTGTGCATTGATGTAGTATGCCCTGGTCAGGTCACATATTTCCCTTCTGAAACATACTTAACACATTGGATGCTTTGGTTGGCCATCTGCTTTATATAGACTGTTGAAAGAGTTTATGGCTGTATATGCAGATGCCTTTACATCTCCCTTCCTTCTCTGTGCTATCCAGGTATTTTTTCACGCAAGTCCATTTTAACACTTGGCTCTCTTCTCTCTCCCAACCTGCCTCCCCTTCCTTTCTCAGTCTCCTCTCAGTCCCAGCTATGAGGTATGTGATGTCTTTTCATCTTATTTTCCAACCCCAGCTGTTCATCCTTCCATGTGTCTGACTACTGCTGCTGCTGCTGCAAGGGATTCAGCCATTAGCTGGTTAGTGCATTTGTAGAAGGGAGCAGAGGTCAGAGTAGCATGGTGCCTGTACGGGGTGGGGGTTAGGACCTATATGTTCACATTAGTGCTTGTGCTAAGACTGCTGAAATAGCATGTTTTTATGTTTTTAGTACACATGCTATGGCATACTGAAGTGGAAGCCTGCCATGTGGGTAGAGTCTGATGAGCTATGTTTGTGTGTGTGTTAATGCACATTATGTTAGTATTTTGTGTGAGCAAAGTTATAATGCATGTCCTGTTTATCTGTACACTAACACTGGTAAAAACCTCAAATATATGTCAGTGTTAATCAGGAAAAGTGGTTTCATATGTTTAGGGCTCCTTAGTTAAAAGAGGCTTTCAGTGGGATCCAAATTGGATGTCCAGAGTTTTCGTTTTCTGCATGTACATGGAGATTAGCAGGGTTTTTTTAATATGTGCACATAGATTAGCAGAGTTTTCTGCATGTACACTGAGATTGGCAGGGTATTCTGTATGTGCATTGAGATTAGCAGGGTATTCTGCACGTGCACCAAGATTAGCAGGGCATTCTGCGTGTTCACAGAGATTAGCGGGTAATCTGCATGTGCACAGAGATTAGAGGGTAATCTGCATGTGCACAGAGATTAGCAGGGTATTTTTCACATGCACATCTATTGGTAGTGTATTCTGCATGTGCACAAGGATTAGCAAAGTATTCTGCATGTGCACTGAGATTAGCAGGGTATTCTGTGTGTTTAAAGAGATTGGCAAAGTATTCTGCATGTGCACAGAGATTAGCAAGGTATTCTGCATGTGCACAGAGATTAGCAGGGTATTCTGTGTGTTTAAAGAGATTGGCAAAGTATTCTGCATGTGCACAGAGATTAGCAAGGTATTCTGTGTGTTTAAAGAGATTGGCAAAGTATTCTGCATGCGCACAGAGATTAGCAAGGTATTCTGCATGTGCACTGAGATTAGCAGGGTATTCTGCATGTGTACAGTGATTGCCTAAATTAGGACACGATTTTGCAGCAAATTAACATTAATATAGAAATGTACGTGTGGGCATAGTGGACAAAATCAGTAGAAGATTGTGTCAGTATGAGTGATTAGCACGAATAGGGTTGAATATTCAATGAAATGCTTATGCATGTGCATTCGATTATTGCTATAGATATGTTGTATAAGTAACAATGGAATTAATGTAAAAACGATCATATATTTTGATCAGTTTGGTAGACACAACACACTGTTATATTCTAATTTTCTGTGCGTGCGAAGAGGTTCTGTAGTTTGCTCTGCATAGACAGTGCTTCCGCTACAGAGAGATTGCATGATTCCTCCAGGATTCAGTGTGTTTGTTGGTGTGTGCAGTCAGGGGCATGGAAATCTGGGTGGAAAATACAGGGTTCCAGGCCATAGGGATGTTTGGTTTGGCTTGTGTCTAGTTGCAGCTTTTGGCTGAGCACCATACTGCACACTGTCACCTCACGCATCTCCACACCGCATCCTTTCTGTTTCCTGAATTCACAAAACTCCCTAATCCTTAGCTGCCAGACAGATGTGCACAGTTCTGCACCCCTTACCCCTCCTGTCCTTTTTGCATTGCACTCGTTTTCTTAACCCCTTGTTCATGCAGTTGGGATAATAACTTAAAACAGATCTAAAGTGTAAGGCTTAGATCATCAAATAAATCCACGAATAATTGGACAGTTTACCCACTAAAAACATGCTCCACTGTTTGTAGCTGCCCAGTGCCGATGAATAAACTCGCTATGCACCTCCTCAGCACTGAATGGGTTATGGCACCTTTTCACTGAGCTTCCCATCAGCTGCAGTTTCCATCATGTAATCTGGTTTTAGCAATCATTTCCTGGAGCCATTCCAGCCAGAGCTCAGCTTGGAACAAAAATCCCTTGGAAATGGCCCACAGCTCGACTTAGTATCAAGTTTTAAGGCTCCAGGGTCTTCTCTTTCAGTCCAGCAGAGCCACCATGTGCGTGACTGTGGGGAAGTGCAGTATTTTTTATTAGGGTTAGCACTCTGGGCAGTGTTAAAGCAGCAATGTTTTATACACATGTGGTCTCAAACATGAATCAGTGCTGTATCAATGCCGTGGAAATAAAAATACCCAACAATCTTTACCTACTGTTTTTCACTTTCCTATTAACACTCAATTGGAAAATGTAACGGTAAAGCCAATAATAATAGAAACAATTGTGTAGCCTCCAGTATATAGCATCTGTCTATTTACTCTCAGAAGTATATTTTGCCCCATTGCTACAGATATTCCAGCTCCATGTCCCAGCAGGTAGGTTTCAGCATCTAATTTTGCAAAGGCATGAACAGTACATCTCAACAAAAACTGATTTTGAAAAGGGATGCACCAAATCCACTATTTTAGGATTCAGCCCTAATCCTATGTGAAAGATTCATCTGAATCCCGAATTGAATCGGAACCCTAATTTGCATATGCGAATGAGGGGGAGGGGCAAACCGCATGTATTGCACGTGGTTAAAACATTTTTGACTTCCTTGTTTGGATTTAGCAGAATCTTGCTGAAAAAGGGCAAATCTCGAACCGAATCCTGGATACATTGCATCCCTAATTTGGAATATGTTGACGAATGCCTAGGAGTGTGTGAGTTGTTGCAAATGAGCAAGAGTGGTTTTTATTATTAGCCTCTTTTAGGGTAAGGGCACACCTGGCGAATTCGGGGAGATTTAGTCGCCTGTCGACTAATCGCCTCTTCTGTGGGGCGACTAATCTCCCCGAACGGCTTCCCCCTGTCTTTCGCCGGCTATAATGAAAAGTCACCTGCGGCATGGCACACGCGGTGCTTCGTATTCCGAAGCCGTTCAGATAGATTAGTCGCCCCAAAGAAGAGGCAATTATTTACCAGGCGACTAAATCTCCCCGAATTGCCAAGTGTGCCCTTACCATTCATATATCACTGACATGTTC
Organism: Xenopus petersii; assembly: GCA_038501925.1. Lineage (NCBI taxonomy): Eukaryota > Metazoa > Chordata > Amphibia > Anura > Pipidae > Xenopus > Xenopus petersii. The sequence continues at coordinate 32,398,729 of CM076686.1, forward strand.
TGCAGCGATTTAGGGAGATTATACATCATTCGTTTCAGTCTTTGCCCCAGTGAAACTTATGCTCTTAAGGGTAGTGGTATACTATAGATTCATCATCTGCATTTTGTTAAAAGCGAGTTTCGTCGACAAGTCGCTCGATTTGACTTGCTCATAGAGAAAAATGTCAATTGGCAGCTATTACACACACAGTGCTATTAGAAAACTCCTGAAGTCCCAAAACGCACAGAAACCCTTTTTGGAGCGATTTTTTAGAAATAGCATGTCTATTCAGAAGTAGTGAAAATCTGCGCTAGCAAAACACACAAGGAGATTAGTAGCCGCTATATAGTATGCAAATTCCTGCGTGTGCGGCATGTCGTAAGTGCGTAAGTATGGACGTTAATTTCTATGGAGGCAATTTCGCATTCTTTGTTCCAGCGACCCTGCGCTCACTCATCATTCGCATACGAAGATACAATACTCGTGCGACAATAGGCTGCCGAAAATGCCTTTTTTAAAGCATTTCTTTGACATAGATAGGCTCATTGGTCTTGTTGAAGAACGCCCAGCCCGTGTGGATGGAGAAAGCACTGTGGTGCACTATGGGATGCAAATCGATCAGAAGCTGAAATTGCCTGAAATCTTTGCTTGCAAAAAGACGATTGTGTTGTGGCCGAAACTCGCTTTTTAAAAATCGCGGGTGACATCTCCCCGTGTGTTACTACCCTTAGGTCACTATGGCGCGCACATACACTAAGGCAAATTTAGGGGTAGTTCACCTTCAAGTTAACTTTGAATGTGTTAATTCTAAGCACTTTTTTAATTGGGCTTCACTATTTATTTTGTATAGTTTTTTTAAATTATTTGCCTTCTTCTTCTGACTCTTTTCAGCTTTCATACGGGGGGCCACTGACCACATCTAAAAACCAAATGCTCTGTAAGGCTAGAAATGTATAGTTATTGCTAATTTTATTCCTCGTCTTTTTATTCAGGCCTCTCCTATTCATTTTCCAGTTTTTTTTAATTAAAATCAGTGAATGGTTGCTAGAGTGATTCGGATCTTAGCAACCAGATTGCAGAGAATGCAAACTGGAGAGCTTTTGAATAAAAGGCTAAATAACTCAAAAACCACAAATATTATAAAATGAATACCAATTGCAAATTGTCTCACAATATCTTTCTCTATATTATACTAAAAGTTAATTTAAAGGTGAACAACCCCTTTAACAGGTTCCGGTTAACCTGCCTGTATGTTTTTGGAGGCTCTGGGTGGTTTTGAGTTTGCTTCTGTGCTGGTTCAAATACTCCATTGAATGTACCACTACGTTTGATAGTAAAGCTAAATTTATACTTGTGTCATGGTTGTCACCTCCAAGAAAACCTGTTGCATGAACTATTCACACCTTCGTGGAAGGCATTACATGTCCAAATATCAGCTCTTGTTGGAATTAAGCCTTAAAAAAAGAAAAAGAGAAAAAGTAACCTTAATTATAAACTATTTTAAAGGAGAAGGAAAGGCTAAAACTAAGCAAGCTTTATCAGAAAGGTATAAATACACCAGTAAACCCTCAAAGTAATGTTGCTCTGAGTCCTCTGTCAATAGAAACACAACATTTATTTTCTTCTATTGTGTACACATGGGCTTCTGTATCAGACTTCCTGTTTTTAGCATAAACCTCCAGGGCTAGGGCTTGAGCATGCTCAGTTTCCTCCTTTCTCCTTTCCTCCCTGCTGTAATCTGAGCCCAGAGCTATGAGTAAGCTGAGAGACACTCGGGCAGGAAGTGATATTACACCAAGCTAATATGGCAGCTGCTATCCTAAACAAACAGAGAGAACTTCTAGAGCTGTTTACTCCAGTATGGTAAAGCATTCTGCAGAATAAATGTAGTGTTATAGCTTGCTTTATTGTGGCTAATCTATTGGCAATAAACTGCTTTGGTAGCTTTCCTTCTCCTTTAAGTCACTATATTGATATACAAGTTATATTATGGCATTGCAGTTTGTGAATGGACATGACTTGCAGTTCCATTACCTGACCTTTCTTTGTTTAAATCCACAGCAAAAATCTCCATCTGAATCCTTTGTTGGTCGACATAGTAGATCCGGCTCTCAGTTACACATTGGCCGCCCGATTAAACTGGATAAGTTCTTCCTGACAAAGGTGAAGGTGCCTCACACATTTGTTATCCACTCATACACACGGCCGACTGTTTGCCAGCACTGCAAGAAACTGCTTAAAGGCCTCTTTCGCCAGGGTCTGCAGTGCAAGGACTGCAAATTCAACTGCCACAAGCGCTGCGCACCGAGAGTGCCTCACAACTGTCTGGGGGAGGACGCAATTAATGGAGGTAAATTGGGCTTGTTATTTTTCACCTTACTCTGTGCTATGCAAATGTGTTGTTTCATGCTGAGCTGCTTGCCCTTAATATTTCCTGTCTGCTTTAATTTTGTTTTTAAGACCTTACTGATGTAATGATGGAGGAGGGACGCGATGACTATGAAAATAGAGCCGACATGGACATGGATGAGTCCCCCACAACAGACTCCGAGGGTTCCATATCAGGCTGCCGTAGTGAAAATGGAGAAATGCAGGAAGCAGACCAGGATCAGGATGCATCAGACCGGACAATCAGGTAACGTCGTGATTTTTATGATGTCGTTTTTATTTCTAAATTACAGTGTTTACACAGCAAATAATTCACTCTACAATATAAAATTTAATTACTGAACCAGCAGGTGTATTTTTTAGTTGCAATATTGCTGTGTAGGCAGCCATCTCAGATCATTTTGCCTGGTCATGTGCTTTCAGAAAGAGCCAGCACTTTAGGATGGAACTGCTTTCTGGCAGGCTGTCGTTTCTCCTACTCAATGTAACTGAATGTATAACTGTGGGACCTGGATTTTACTATTGAATGCTGTTCTTGGATCTAGCAGGGAGCTGTTATCTTGTGTTAGGGAGCTTCTATCTGGTTACCTTCCCATTGTTCTATTGTTAGGCTGCTGGGGGGAGGGGTGTTAACTTGCAGTACAACCAACTTGCAGTACAGCAGTAAAGAGTGACTGAAGTTTATCAGAGCACAAAGTCACATGACTGGGGGCAGCTGGGAAACTGACAATATGTCTAGCTCCATGTCAGGTTTCAAAATTAAATATAATTGTTTTTTTGAGAAACAGATTTCAGTGCAGAATTCTGCTGGAGCAGCACTATTAACTGATGCGTTTTGAAATTATTTTTTTTTCCCATGACAGTATCCCTTTAAGGCAGCAAGTAGTTTCAGCTGGAGATGATATTGGCAAATGGTTAAACCACAATATTTTAAGAAACTGTGCCATTGCGGTCCTTAAATTACTGTAGATGTATGAGGGACTCAACCTAAAGGCTTGTTTGGGTGAGATTTTGAGAGAAATCCTATACAGTACTGTAAAATGAAAGCCCAGCTCAAAGATCAAATGTGGTGAGATTAGGGATGGAAATGTATTTGCTTTCCTAGAGACTCTTGTAACAAAATCTGAATGGCTGATACATCAATAGTTTATAATATCTATAACCTTGTTGTCCTTGGACCTCCAATGAAGGTTTGAAATTCAAATTCGGTCCTAACATCATTTAAAGATTATAACAAGCTCAGTCGTTTATACATGTATAACTGAAAGTAATATAGTAGTAGTCCTTGACCAGAACATCTGCATATGGACTTCCTGACAAATTCATTGACTTATGTTGAAGATTTGTAATAAAATATTTACTGTGGCATCTTTAAAGACTAATGTTAGCAATTAGGAATGCACCGAATCCACTTTTTTGGATTCGGCCGAACCCCCGAATCCTTCACAAAGGATTCGGCCGAATACCGAACCGAATCCGAACCCTAATTTGCATATGCAAATTAGGGGAGGGAAGGGGAAAACATTTTTACTTCCTTGTTTTCTGACAAAAAGTCACGCAATTTCCCTCCCTGCCCCTAATTTGCATATGCAAATTAGGATTCGGATTTGGTTCGGCCGGGCAGAAGGATTCGGCCGAATCCGAATCCTGCTGAAAAAGGCCGAATCCTGGCCGAATCTCGAACCGAATCCTGGATTCGGTGCATCCCTATTAGCAATGCATGATCAGCCTTGTTTCTTATTTTACAGTTTATTTACTTTCTTTCAGCCCTTCAGCCAGTAACAACATTCCACTGATGAGAGTAGTCCAGTCTGTCAAACACACAAAGAGGAAAAGCAGCAGTGTAATGAAAGAAGGCTGGATGGTACATTACACCAGCAAAGATCCCATGGTAAACAAGAGGACAGGGTGCCATTTTATCACTCATTCCATTCTGCACATGAGGACTGAGGTTTACATGCTGACCAGGGGTGCCAAATAGAATGGAAGAATTCTTCTCCTGTCTCCTTATATGGCCAGGCACTACCTTGGCACCAGCAACTGCTTGGGTGGTTTACCCTTTCTTCGACTTGCTTTATTTAATAAACTGATCTTTTATTCCTCTGCTTACATTCAGTAGAAATTCTGGCACAGGATATTCTGCCCAGGGAGTTTTTCTTACCTGCATATTTTTGTTTATTCATACCTACAAATCCTGCCATGTAGCAAAATTCTTCATAAACCCCGTTGCAATAGTAGCATTTTGTGACCAATTTGTCCTGTACCCTTATTTTTTGCAGCAAAACATAATTGTCATGCGTCTTAATTGATCCGTATAACTGCCTTTTATAGACTAGATACATTGAGTGCTGCTTCTCCATTCAGTAGGCCAGTTATCTGATCTCATATTAAAGTGGACCTGTCACCCAGACACAAAAATCGGTATAATAAAAGTCCTTTTCAAATTAAACATGAAATACAATTTCTATTTTTTATTAAAGCATTCATAGCTTTTGTAAGCTCATTTAAAAATTTTAGATGTCAATCAAATATTGTCTGCCCCTCCTCTATGCCATGGGCATAGAGGCCGGGCAGACAATTACTTTCACTTTCCATTCAGCACTTCCTAGATGTGACTGCTCTCCACACATTCCCCCGTTCTCTTCACCATTTAATTGTGTTGCCAGGACATGGGGATGGGCATCAGGTCCCCCATTCTGGTGCACAAACAAGATTCTGAGATGATGCAAGTCTTTCCTTAAAAACAGTGTCCACAAAATGGCTGCTGCCTGCTTGCTATCATTTTGAATTCCCAGACTGAAGGAAACAAGATTCAAATAATTTATACAGTGTAATTAAAGTTAATTTTGCTTGACTAATGTGATAAAATATGATTTTGAAATGGTTCCCCTTTAAAACGATTTCAGGACACACTGTAAGATTCAGGGAGATTTAGTTGCCCGGCGACTAATCGCCTCTTCTTTGGGGTGACTAATCTCCCAGAACTGCTCCCCTGTGTCTTCCGCCTGCTACAATGAAAAGACGCTTGCGGCATGGCGCTTGCGGCATGGCACTCGCGGCGCTTCGTTTTCTGAAGTTGCCTCAAGAGGTGACTTCGGTAAACAAAGTGCCGCGAGTGCCCTGCTGCAGGTGTCTTTTCATTGTAGCAGGCGGAAGACACAAGATAGCAGCTTGGGGAGATTAGTCGCCCACCAAAGAAGTGGCGATTAGTCGTCGGGCGACTAAATGTCCCCGAATCTTCAGGTGTGACATTACGCCTATGCAAGTAGCGCTTCATAAGTAAAAAAAGCTAGAATAAATCAGCATCTATGCCATCTACATGACTCGCTTTTAACCTTTATTATGTTAACTTTTACGTAGTGTTAAAGAAGGTCCTGTTTTTAGCATTTTTTCAGTTGGTCAACTGCATTATTTTCATACATTACTTTTTTTCCATTGCTTATATCTCTGTTGTTTAGGCCCTCTCCTCTTCATCTTCCAGTCTGTTATTGAAACCACTGTTGGTTGCTAAGGTGAATTTGACCCTAGCAACCATATCACTGCTGAAATTGCAAACTGGCGAGATGCTAAAGAAAATAGCTGAAAATCCCCAAAAGATAGTCAGATAGCAAATTTTATCAGAATATCACTAGTGACCTCATGCTAAATGTTCATTTCAAGGTTGAGCTATCCCTCTGATGCCATCAGAGCATCTGCAAAAGTCAGGCAAAATATAAACTGCTTAATTCCACAGAAAATGTGCATAGCGCGAATAATGTATGTGTGTGAAGGCCACATAGCTCTCTCTGCATGCTGGCTAAATCGGATAAAGACCTGACAGTTTATGCCAAGCTTTACTTGTCATTTTCTAGATCTCTGTAGGTTAAACTACATGAAAAAGTGCACAGTGGTCTTTTAAAGATAAAAAAAAAACTCTATATGCTGGTCATTGAAAGTTAACAAAGTTATCAAGTATTTCATGCATTCATCAAACTGTGTAGGTCCTGCTTTTGGCATTGTTCTTTTCTATGCTGTGACCTTGTGTAACTGCTAATTGTCACCTCTTGCTTTCTTACAATCACAGAGAAAAAGGCATTACTGGAGACTGGACAGCAAGTGCATCACTCTGTTTCAAAATGATACTGGAAGCAAATACTACAAGGTAATTATTGCAGCAAGTGCGCGATAATGGCAAATGTTTTGTTATGCTGTTAATTAGACGAGGCTATTAGAGCAATCACAGACTGTGTTTGGAAAAGCTAGATCAAAATAGAGAGTAATAAAAATAAGTATGACTTACTTGGATCATGCAAGGATGATTATACTTCTAGCCTTACTGAATACTTGTGCAGCAAGTGAATAACAGCTTCTTGCATGTAAGTGTTTTTTTTTTGTAGTTCTGATATCATCACATTCCTGAAATTGAACTCAGGAAACCCAGAAGGAAAGGACCAGTATTCATGTGTAGTGCAGATAAAAAGCAAGCTCTAATGCAAGACGTTTTTTGGTCTTCAAAACATTTTTTAAAGAAACTTTAATCTCATATCTCTAATATGACTGAAAACAAAACATTTTATATATATATATATATATATATATATATATATATATATATATATATATATATATATATATATATATATATATATATATATATATATATATATATATATATATATATATATATATATATATATATATTTATACATGCATTTTCAATGTCCTTTACAGCTTCATCTTATATTAATTTATTTTTCCTCAGCTAATATTTGTCTTTTACTGTCATTGTTAAAAGACAATGAAAGCCCTTTATACCACTTTGGTCCTCTGCAGTGGCCTATATTTATATAGTGACTTATATTTTTATGTAACTGAGACCACTTTTCAGTAATGAAGACAGCCATTATAGGTACACTAAGCATGCCGGGGTATCGGAGAGTAACAGAGTTACAAGAAGTTACTTAAAAAGAACCAGGACCTCTAATGTGAGATTTCACATGAAAGGATAATTGTGCAGCAGGTTTGACTTCCTCAACCTGCTCTTTGGTGAGTACCCACTCGGAGCATGCACAGAATGCACAGTTGAAGCCAGCCTGATCCTGGATTTAACTCTGCATGCTCTTGGCCACCAACCCCCACTGTGATACTCTGCCATTTATGGGGGAGCAATGTGTTGGTGCCCTGGTTCATGTCAGGGTTGGAGGCCACTGCAGTGGACTGAAATGGTATAAGAGTTCATTATTATTAAACCATCAGCTCCTGCCAGCATTCTCTTAAGTGTATCAGATGAATGTTAATTGACCCTTTTTTGTCTTTTGAGCCACACTTGAGATTGTATATAAAAAAATCCCTGCCATAAAGCAAGACAGGATTTACATAGTTAATTACATCGTTAAGTTGGGTTAAAAAAATACTTAAGTCCATCAAGTTCAACCCCTCCAAATGAAATCCAGTGTCCATACACACACTCACACCAAATCCTCTATAAACTCACATAAACTATATATTCTAATATCTATATCCATTGTAGATTTTAGTATTGCAATACCCTTGGATATTATGTCTGTCCAAGAAATCATCCAAGCCATTCTTAAAAGCTTTAACAGAATCAGCCATCGCTCCGCAGTGCATTCCTCAACCTCACTCTCCTCACTCTGAAGAACCACCTACGTTGCTTCAAATGAAAGTTCTTTTCCTCTAGTCTAAAGCGGTGGCCTCTGGTGCAGTGATCCACTTTATGGGTAAAAAGGTTCCCTGCTATTTGTCTATAATGATGTCCTCTAATGTACTTTTAAAGTACTGTATTCTATATAAAAATGGTTTGCACTTCACCCTTCAAATTTTCTATAAATGTTTAAACATTTTTTTTTTTACTTTATGCACTAACTTTGTTTTTCAGGCATGTAAATGCTTTCTATCATGACTACAGTATCCTAGATATATAGCTAAAATGCATCTTGGCACATGTTATGTTTTACACTTTTGTTTGGCACAAATTAAATCTCCATTTTGCATTCTTTTAAGGAAATCCCTCTGTCGGAAATATTATCTCTGGAACCTGCCAAAGATTTATCCCTTCTTTGCCCTGGAGCCAACCCCCACTGTTTTGAAATAACAACTGCCAACCTGGTGTACTATGTGGGGGAGAACTTGCCTCAGCCAGTGGCTCCTGAAATGGGGAATATCATGCTAACTAGTGGGGCAGGATTGGATGTTGCAAGAATGTGGGAGATTGCAATACAGCATGCTTTGATGCCAGTCAATCCAAAAGGAGCCAATGATGGCAGCAGCCAGCATCGTAAGTTGTTGTGTTGTCACCGTTACATGTATTTGCCCTTGCTTTAAGAAACATCATATTCATATTTGCTTTTTCTGTCTTTCTTTGTTGAATCTAGCATTATGGTATTATTTCAATGCACCAATGGGACAAAATAAAAGTGCTCTGTTGTCAAACTATACCCCATTGTTCAACATGAGTTAACTTGTCCTGAATATATTTTACTAATGTTTTAATGAAAGTTTTAATTATGGTTTTTGATTGGTTGAGAAAATGTGGCAAACAATTGAAATTATTTTCAGTCTTTATCTTCCTGGTTCTTAGTTCCTGGAGAAGGTAGTTAATGATAAATCATACCAAAGCATATTACTGCCTGAAGAATTTCCAGATGGGAGGCAGGAGCAAAATGCTTGGAATTCATCTTCCATTTACAATGCATATTCCATTGACATTGCCTAGGCCTTGTCTGTGCACATGTCTTGAGAATGCAATGGCAGGTTCCAGGCAATTACCATTAAAGTTATAGGAGGTTAAATTACTTTGCTAGTAGAAGGCCAGGAGTTAACCTATGAGCAATCGCCATATAGAACATCTGTAAGACAAAACAGACACAACAAAGGAGGAATGTAGGAACTTTTTGATGCAGAGCTTATTATCTCTATGCTACGAGGGAAGGGGCGAGATTAAGTGGTAACATAAAACAATGATTTCTATTTATTTATAAATAAAAATCCTCCTTGACTGAAATTTTCTCCTTGAAAAATAAAGGTGTATATAATTGGATGCTGTACCAATACTTTTTTGGGCTAACTGACAAACACTAGCCAACAAAACCAGGCTTGACATGATTACTCTTCCTAAGAATCCCACTGACTCAAGGCTTTTTTTTATCATTCCAGGAGACATCTCAATCAGCATCTCTGTCTCCAACTGCCAGGTGCAGGAGAATGTGGTAAGCATGATACAGCGACTGTGTGGTTTTCTATCAATATGCAACAATTGCACTGTGTCAAGATCCCACATTAGGCAATAGACTAATAGTGTGGCCAAGGGTGAATATTTTTTTTACCATAGCATTCCTGAGTTATTAAATGGATACCTAACTTTATTAAAGATCATCTCTTTTTTTTCTATTCATATTCTGTGCTCCCATGCCTATTGCTTTGATCACCTTTTTTGCTCTTCTTAGTTTGCTATTCTCTTTAGCTTTTACTTTCTCATTTTCTTTCTCAGTCTTCTCTTCCAGTTTTCCCTGTAGCATCAACTCTCTATGTTGCCCTTTTCTCTTGTGCTTTTCCATTCTCTCGTCTGCTTTCTGTTTTTTATGCACTCCCCTTACTTTTTCAGATCAGCCTATTATTTTGGTTTCTTGGTGCTCTTCCATAAACCCCTTTTCCCGCTGTCCTCTTTTCTGGGACACACTCCAAGCCTGCCCTCCAAGTTACTGGGGCAAGATGAGGCAGCACTTGGTATCTTCAAGATGGTTTTCCCTTAAATATGTACAGTACACATCAACTTTGTCAGCAGGCTACAGGTACTATGTGTTTAACCTTTCTCTACTTTAAACCTTCCTCAGTTGTTATATAAAACAAGCACACAGTACCTGCAGCCTGATGGAAAGGACCCTTAAAGGTAACATTTTGTTTGATCTTAAATTAACAGCAGATTGTAGCTTATATGTTTTGTACATTTACTTTCTTACAGGATATTAGCTCCGTGTACCAGATCTTTCCAGACGAGGTTCTTGGATCAGGCCAGTTTGGCATTGTGTATGGAGGTATGTCAGATGCAAAAGTAAGGCCTAGTAATGCTGTATTTCCAAATCACAGCTTAAAATGAGTAGGATTGTTTTCTCTGTGTATATAAATATATTATTAAACAGCCAGGCAAAGGCTTTAATCCCTATAAATAAAAAAAATAACCTAATAAATATGCGTACTTTGTTCATTTTTGTGAACGTAAACCAAATTTTTTTAAGGTAAGCACCGGAAGACAGGAAGAGATGTGGCTATAAAAATTATCGACAAATTGCGGTTTCCAACTAAGCAAGAAAGTCAGCTACGCAACGAGGTTGCCATTTTACAGGTATCCATCTGTGTTCCCTCAGTTATTGCCTGTGCAGTATTCAAATCCGCAGGAAATGTAATTTTGCCTTCTGACATTATTCACTGTTCTTCTTTTTCTAGAACCTGCATCATCAAGGTGTGGTGAATCTGGAGTGTATGTTTGAGACACCAGAGAGGGTTTTTGTGGTGATGGAAAAGTTGCATGGGGATATGCTGGAGATGATCTTGTCAAGCGAAAAAGGACGGTTACCTGACCGTATTACTAAATTCCTAGTCACCCAGGTAAAGGAAATTTAACATAGACAAAACAAGATAAGTTAACATTTGCCTAATAAACGTGAAGGCCATTGGATCTATCTTTTATTGGATTCTCTTTATATTCAAGAAAATCACTGATGTTATCATAGAGGTAGAATAATCATCTTTAAAACTTCAGCTTCCTTGCATAATCTGAACAGGAGATTTCCTATTTGCTATTCTAGATACTCCTTCAAGCCCAAATTGAACATCATTTACGGTGTGATTTGGAGTAAAATGTATTTGCTGTCCTAGATATTCCTAGATAATCTGTGGCTGAATGATTAATACACTAGTATTTTTCCATATATTCTGTAACCTTGGTAAGAGCTAAGGGAAAACCATACTAAACGTTTAAGTGGTCTTGAACTGAAAAAGTCGAACAATAACTGCCATTGATTACTAATGGCATGCCTAATTTTATTGACGTTGGTTCCTTAATCCCCCACAAATGATGCATTGCACTGTCCTTTTGCTAACTAATTAGCTGTTTTATTTTTTCAGATCTTAGTGGCCCTGCGACATCTTCATTTTAAGAACATTGTCCACTGTGACTTGAAGCCAGAGAATGTCCTGCTTGCCTCAGCTGATCCATTCCCGCAGGTGAATATAACTCAGTAGAACTTAGCTGTAGGATGAACCAGTTTATATTTTTGGGAAGCCTGCTCTTTTATAATGACCACACTGCCAGTAACAGTATATAAGGAATATTGGTTTGTCGAGGTTTATACACAAGATAGAGACTGCAGTATACTTGTTTGGGATGAAATGTGTCTGGGACTGCTTTGGTTAGCACTCATTGGTGAGCCATGACATATCCATATACAGGTACATCTGAATAGCAAATTGAGGCTGTTTATGAGAGGAGCAGTCTAGTTCTTATGTTAATATAAAAATTATTTGCTGTAACTTATATGTCATCATTTCCTTCAGGTGAAGCTTTGTGATTTTGGCTTTGCTCGCATTATTGGAGAGAAGTCCTTTAGGCGTTCTGTTGTAGGCACGCCAGCCTATCTAGCTCCTGAGGTGCTGAGAAACCGTGGCTACAACCGCTCACTGGATATGTGGTCTGTGGGGGTCATTATTTATGTCAGCCTGAGTGGAACTTTCCCTTTTAACGAGGATGAAGACATTCATGACCAGATCCAGAATGCTGCCTTCATGTACCCTCCGAACCCATGGAAAGAGACCTCTCCTGATGGTGAGATTAATTAAATGCATAAATATTTAGTTGAGATGGGAAGCAGTTACAATGAGAATCTGTTACAGTGAAGACATTCTGGAGCCTTAATAAAATTAGGGTAATAGAAAAAAAAGCTCATATTCCAACTCGCTACCAAAACATTATTTGCACAAAGTATAAACATCATAGTGTTTATAAGGTACTGTATGAGTATATCCTACAGAGGTCGAAGGTTCTGCAGGAAAGAAATAATAATTGTAACCCTCCTGTTTGTGGGGAAATGCTGCATTTATGTTGTCAGGGCAACATGCGTGTATGAGTGCACTGAGGTTAACTGACAGATATTATCTCTGAATATGTACTGTATTAGAGATTTGTTATTCATAACTTGACAGCTAACTACTGTATAGATTACTGTCAGGTCTCAGAAGAATATCTCCATCAAAATGGGTTTATGATTATCAGTTTGTTGTTTCATGAGAATCTCACAAATGCTTATTAAACAAAAACTTTCTTTTTATTTCAGCCATTGATCTGATCAACAACCTCCTGCAGGTTAAAATGAGAAAACGTTATAGTGTTGACAAGACTCTTAACCACCCTTGGTTACAGGTAAGCAGCATGGAGGACACTTTGATGTCTACTCTGTGGTTTAGCTATGGGACTCCCAGCCAGAACACAATCTTTCTGTACCATGACTGTCTTGGACGTCAGTAAATGTGAAAAAGCAATTGCACAGCCCATTAGTTACATTTAATCACATACAATAAAAAGCCTAATGAGTATTTATAGGCACATTAATTTCATACCAACAAAATAAAAACACGAATACCCTAAAAAGGGCAGATCCTGGAATAATAAGGATTCAAAAAAATCATCAGCTATCTTGTTTTTAGGGTCTAGTGATGAGCGAAACAATTTGCCACAGTTAGATTTCGTGGAACTTTTGAAAGCTGAACAATAGGAAAAAAAAATTTCAAACAGAGGTGGTATCACAAAAAAATCCTTTATATAGAATCAATATGGCAATCACAGCAATATTTTATCAAAAGCATCAACATACATAATATTATTAAACATATATACATACCACCCAATTGTGTATACAAGGCAAAAAAAGACAACAAGGAGCAGGTACACCTGCCAAAAAATCAGAATAGCCCCAATGTTTTGGCACAACTGCCTTTGTCAAGGGGATTCTGATGTGCCAGGAGATTACCAGAATTATAAATACCCTATTCAGTTTTGAGCCCAATCTTATTGTTTGCGCGCTCCCTGAATTTCCGGGTTTGTGATGTCACATACGCCAACGTCACATGGTGATGCGGCTCCCTATGCACATTCTGTCTTAGAGCACGGAAGTAAACGCTTATAGATGTGCCAAATCCTAGCAACCATAAACACCATGGGGAACAAGCTATATCCTAGCAACCACAACGTTTCATTCCATAACCACTACGTAACAGGACAATACATGCAAGTTGTATATATTAATCAACTTTTAGTAATACTCAAAGTGCTATACACAGTGCCATAAAGTGACAGTGCAAATAGCAAATAAATATATATATATATATATATATATATATATATATATATATATATATATATATATATATATATATATATATCATTCATTCAGATATATACATACAAGACATGTAACGTTAAGGTGGCCATACACTATAAGATCTGCTCGTGGCAAATAAGTGGATCATGTAGTGTATGGCCACCTTAAAGCTGCACATGTATTGTTATTTCTACTTTTTATTACTCAGTTTTCTGTTCAGGCCCTTTCCTATTCATATTCCAGTCTCTTATTCAAATCAATTCATGGTTGCTAGGGTAAGTTGGACCCTAGCATCCAGATTGCTGAAATTGCGAACTGGAGAGCTGCTGAATAAAAGGCTAAATAACTCAAAAACCACATATAATACAAAAAAACACAATTGCAAATTGTCTCAGAATTTACTTTTTACATCATGCTAAAATTGAACAACCACTTTAAGGGTGGTGGAGGGGAATGGTACCTTTCTCCATGATGGACACAAACAGAATAATGGCACATGGGACTACATGCTTTTTGTAAACACACATTTTTGATTGAGAGAATGTTAGGTTGTATTAGGTTACATTAGTGGAAAAATGTTCTCTTTCAAACCAATCAATCCTTAGTGCTGATAATGCATGATCCGATGTCTGGTGTCATAAATTTGCAGCAGGGGTTTATTTGCACCTTATGACTTTGTCCAATTGACTTTATAGGATTACCAGACCTGGCTGGACCTGCGTGAACTGGAGTGCAAGATCGGGGAACGTTATATCACCCACGAGAGTGATGATCCCCGCTGGCAGCTGTATTCCACGGAGCGCTGCCTTCAGTACCCCCCTCACCTTTTACCCCCACCTTCCTACGAACCAGAAGATGCAGAGATGAGGGCTTTGGAAGAGAGAGTCAGTATTCTCTAGTATTCTACTCAATGCCACAGCCCATCTCTAGCTGTTTTTTTTTAACAAGAAATAATGTTGGGTCAAAAATGATGAGAAGCAGGGTTCAGTTGCTGATCAGTATTCATCAGTCTCCAAATTAACCCAAGTATTGCAAGTCTCTCGGATTTATCTGGCATTGGGTTGCTTTGGAAAGATGTCTAGCCTACCCAACCTAGTCACCCCTTTGATGCTTAGGCATCTGTTGGAGCAGTGTAGAACGGGCCTCCCTTCCAAACTGAGGACATTTGGATACTTGCAGACTTGTGATTGCTGATAACCTACAGTGTAAGTTTTGTACCTTACTTAAGGCCCGCAATGCATTGTGGCTATGAGTCAGCCAGCATAGAGCTCAGTAGATGTACATTCGATGCAGCATAGAAGGTGGTGCGGAATACTTCTGTGTGTATGATAAAACATTCAGTAAGTGCACACAGTTCCCCAACACAATTCTTTCCTTGACCTAATAATCAAGAGATTTTAGGTTTTCTCATTGTTAAAGGGAGCCACGTGGCAGATGATGAAGCACCAAATTAGTAATTCTATTCACTCCACAATGTGTTGCAGGCATCAGATTAGAGATTAATCTCGTCTGTAACAAATGTTTTAATGTCGTTTGTTTTTTGACTCTGGAGGAAACTGTGTGTTTTGGTTTTTATTTAATTTTTAGCTTGTAGGACAGCCTGCAGGTCCTCCTCTGCTACGCAAGACACTCTTTGGGGGGTCGGCAGGTAACAGGATTGCCCTGAGAATAGTGTTTCCCCAGGTAGGGGCAGGACTGAGCAGAGAAGTACAATTATGGACATCAGCGCTCTGTATAAATAGGTGCAAGGAATGATCTATATGTCTTGTACTGTCTACATGGCCACTTTGTGGATAGCAGTAATGACAGATTGACCAAGGACCAAGAATTCTCTGTTATATGGGGCATTACTGAGGTTTTCCTGCCCTCTCCTCACTTAGTTCCTGGTTGGTTTTGTTCTCATTTTTATTTTGTTTCATTGTATTAAAAGTTACTAAATATGTTTTTGCTAAAGGTCAAATACAATGTATTTAGCAATTTAACTCAGTATGTTCCATATTATCCTCCTCTGGCAGATTTTAGATTATATTCTTACATTTCTATCCTGAATAAAACCAAAATACTGTGTTATTACAAGCTGTTTGGGAGGCCTTTTACAGAGGAAATTATGGGGAAAGCACATGCGGTTGGAGAATATATTACACAAACAAAAGGGAACATGTATTTATAAAACTATCAATGTGGGATTGCTCCCCCCAAGGGTCTTTTTGTCATTAGCTAAGAGGTCTGACAAAATGGTTGATCTCCAAGCAGAGCTCAGCCACAAAACATTATGAAAACCACTGTTCTAAGGCTTGTGAAATACTCTCTCCATTTTGACCAATGTATTTTGTTTTTCTTTGGTCAAAGTTCAGCAGCCCTACTCTTCTTCAGGTGAGTTTGATATACGCAATATTATCTGTGCGTCTATGGCCACCTTAAGACATCTACTACATTTCCCAACAATAAGAGCTGAGATGCAAAAAGATGGCGATGTTGAACAGCTGTATTTTTTTTTTATATAAGTAATGGGCAATCTGCAGTTTCTAAACTATAACCCTCTGCATCCTGGTCAGCTGTTGGGTATATGGAGGCCCATAGCCTAACTAACTACTTCATGAAGTGTCATTATTATTATTGTTTCTCCAAAATATACCATTATTGGTCCATCTTCTCATGTCAGGTCTTTGTTAGTGTATTGCAGTCTTCTGGTGCAAGGTTACTGCAGAAACTAGCAGGGAAGACACACATCTTTCCAGCCTTATTATGATCCACTTCTGCCTCCAGCCACTGGTTTTTATAGACTAGCACCTACTTACCCTTTGTTGATATCAGAGATGGGCATGTTTGCTGGGGCTCTATAAATGCTGAAGGCCCAGGGGGCAAGATCAGGTGTAGGATAGGGTTGGGTGCAGGACAACTTTTTGTCAACCCTCACGTCACATAATATGTTTTTGGACACTCTGGCTCAGTTTACAACAATGAGCAAATTTGCAGTTTGGTATTAGCCCATACCAGCCAGTCAGTAATTAGCTGTGTTCAAGGAGCTGCAGGAAGTTTCATGAAAGCAACGTCATTGGCTGAATTGTGTTACTGCTTTGGTCCAGATTTGATGACTAATGTGAGTGAGCCCCACTAAGACTTGCACCCATCCTTTTTCTGTGCTGCTCCTCATTTTATTCCAACACTTCTCTCTTAAAGGAGAAACAAAACCCTTATTAAAAAAAAAACCAAAAAACCCTACCCCACATAGACCCTCCTTCCCCCCAGCCTAGCTGCTACCCAGGGCAAATGCCCCTAACTTTTTACTTACCCCTCGCTGCAGATTCTGGGATCAGAGTTCATGGCAGCCATCTTCGGGGTCTTTGGTAATCTGACAACGAGACCAGCGTGGCGGCGCATGCTCAGTTGTAGCAATATCCCAGTTTGTGACAACTGCGCATGTCCTGAAATTGCATAAGCGCCACAAGATGGCTGCTGTGAACTCAGATTCCTGAATCTGCACCGAGGGGTAAGTAAAAGGTTAGGGCCATTTGCTAGGGGTAGCAGCTAGGCTGGGGGACGAGGAGGGATGGGGCTGTATGTGGATTATGGCAGTAGGGTTTTTTTTTTTTTGACAAGGAGTTTGTTTCTCCTTTAAATATGCCTCCTATACTGCAAGGAATTCTGGAAATGGGATTCATGAATTTAAAAATATTACCCAGATACAAGTCATCACAATAGGCAAGGATAAATTATTATTGCTACATTTTTTTGATGCCCATTCATACAAATAGGTTATTTGCTAATGCAGTACTCAAGGAGCACAGGTTCACCCCCATGTCATATTGACATATTCACAAACAAGCCCCTTGCAAACACGGACAACTTCAATTTGTAACACAGACAACTTTACAACAATCAGGGCTGCAGAAGAAATACCAGGAGGGAGACCCCAGCAGCTAAAACTTCAGTAGAAGCCCACAGTTTCAGCCCCAATAAGGAAGCAAAGATCCAGCCATAGTTCTTCATAAAGTCAACTAGAGCTTCAATCAAGGCATTGATTAATATGTGTCTTCACTTCATATATAGTCTATGTCTGTAGCCGGATCAGTGGAGCCTCCATCATGGATCCACCCAATCCTTTTTTATCTATTAGCCACAGTCAAACGTAAACTTGGGGAGCAACGCAATCATGGAAACAGTTCCTGGGGATGCCAAATAAGGGCTTTGATTGGCTTTTTTATAGCCCCTTTATGGACTGGTAGCCTAAAGGAGGCTCTATTTGACAGTACTAAAACTTGCCTTCAAGCCAGGAATTTAAAAAGAAGCACATGGTTTGGTGCCACTAGGAGCAACAGCCAAGGGGTTGGTGAGCAACTTGTTTGGGATCACTGTACTAAAGTATTGGCCATGGTACATTCCTCTCATCCTTGCCAACCACTAAAGCTCTCCTCCAGCCAACAGTGTGGATAGATTTCATAGAATCTGGCCAATAGATTATGACACGTCAAATCACTGGCCAGTCACCAGAGCTGGACTTCACTGTTATATGACTTGATAATTTATAGCAAATGTAATGAATCTAACCACTTCTATATAGGGCAAATCATTTCCCTCTCTCTCTGCCACTCTGCTAATTAATCCTATTAAGGATTTTCCTAGCCTGCAGGATCTATTTAATTATGTTACTTGATGCTCTATTCTAAAAGTAACTCAAATCTCCTAAAAGTAACTCAAATCTCCATCACTTGGCGTTTGGGAGGGTGAATATAGCTGAGAGGTAACAAAAGGACATGGATAAATATAATGCAATTTTAAAAGAGAATATTTTTAGGGATATAGTTTCCCTTTATTGAAACCACATTTCAGTTGCAAAGTAGTACCCGTGCAAACTCACCGAAGCTTGTCGGGAGTAAAAATCAAATGTCTTCAGTTGGAACACTCACTTCCAAGTTCCAAGCTTTTTCGGGAAGTAACATCAGCGCTATCATTATTTATCATGAGCTTAAGAAGCTGAATTTCCATGGGCAAGCATCTGCTCCCAAGTCTAATATTACACTATCTCTAGGCTATGCAGTGATATTCTTGAACATTTCATGCTTTATATTTTGTTGCAACAGTTTGGCAAAGGTTCTTTCCTATTTCACCTCAATAATTCCTCCATGCACAAAGAAAGCGCTATATGTTGTGGGTTGTTGAGACAGGAGTGGAAAAACAGAGCCCTGACCTCAACCCAACTGACACCTTTAGGTTGAATTGAAACATAGACTATGAGCCAGGCCTGATCCCTACCATCAGAGTCCAACCTCACTAATGCTGTTGTGACTGAATGGAAGGAAATTCCACCAACAATGTTACAAAATTCTGTGAAAACCCTTCCCAAAAAAGTAGAGGCCGTTACAGCAACAAAGGGAGGATGAACTTATTAAACGGATGGTTTACCTTTTGATTAACTTTTGGTATGTTATCGAATGGCTAATTCTACGAAACTTTTCAATTGGTCTTCATTATTTTATTTTTAACAGTTTTTAAATTATTTGCAGCCTTCTGGCTTTTTCCAACTTTCAAATGGAGGTCACTGACCCCATCAAAAAAGAAAAATGCTCTGTAAGGCTACAAATCTGATATTGTTTATTACGCATCTTTCTATGCATGCCCTCTAATGTTCATATTCTAATCTCTTATTCAAATCAATGCATGGTTGCTAGGGTAATTTATATCAGATTGCTGATATTGCTCTGCTGAATTAAAAGCTAAATAACTCAAAAAAAAGAAAAAAAAAAAACAAATAAAATATGAAAACCAGTTGCTCATTGTCTCAGACTATCACTCTCTACATCATACTAAAAGTTACAGTGAAACAACCCCTTTAAGGGTAGAGGAACACAATACTGTTAGGGGAAGATTAGCCGCGCAGTGACAAATCCCCTCTTCTTCGGGTGACTGATTTCCCAGCAATGCCTTTCTGCCGGCTGGGATGGCACTTGGATCGCTTTGTTTTCCTAAGTCGCCCGAAGTTTCCTCGTGTGGCAACTTCCGGACAACTTCGGAATTAAATATTCCAGATGTTTAAAATTGGTTTCCTTTTTCTCTGTAATAATAAAACAGTACCTTGTACTCCAAACTAATATATAATTGATCCTTATTGGCAGCAGAACCAGCCTATTTGGGTTTATTTAATGTTTCCATGATTTTCTAGTAGACTTATGGTATGAAGTTCCAAATTACAGAAAGATCCCTTATCCAGACAACCTCAGGCCCTGAGCATTTTGGATAACAGGTCCCATACCTGTATACAGTGGCTTTGTACTTTAGACACTGAAAAATTGCATTTTTATTTAGCTTGGAGAAAGAATAACATTAGAAAAAAACATTTTTTAACTATATTATATAAAACTTACTTTCCAACCTCCTTTTCTCCAAGCACATTATTATGGTCGCGCAATTAGGTTAAAATGTGCCAGCACCTATTGATTGTCTGCTGGTAAATATAACAAAAAAACACAATGCCTAATGCTATATTTATTCTCCTATTCACAGGGAACAGGTAGTAGGGCTGCTAGCATATGTTTATGCTTAATAAAGCAAGCAGGGAAATGATGTCAAGCAGAAAGAAAGCTGTGCCTACTTACAAAAAGCGTAAGTAATGTATTTTGATGGTTTCCCTTTAAGCGGATATACTGTGCATATGCAGATGTCAATGGCCACTGTATAATTCTGACAAACTAATCAGCCGCCTCCAAGTGCACACAATATATGTCAAAGCAGAGGTCAGGTTAAAGCACTGCTTATACGTAGAATGCCCTGGAATATGAACAGTGTTAAAGAATGATACACTCTATAACAGTCCAACTTCTGTGGTACCGAGGGCTGGAGTTTTCTGGCCTACATGGTGGAGATCCGATAATGGAAGCCAGTGTTAGCCACTCCCTGTTTTTAAACCACACCCATTTTAAACCACACCCATGTTATCACAAGACCATTTCCACATTAATTGTGGTAGCACACCAAAATACCAAATGGTTGGTGCTCCCTGCAGGGATATCACTCATGTGAAAAAAGGTAAGTCATATTAAGACATACCCATAAATCCTTATGCCTCATCCTCCCCTGTAGCTAACACAGCACCCCCCCAACACATGATTAAACACCTTAGGGCAGGCAAAGTATAGCAAACACAGAGACCATAGGAAAGGCACAGTATGGAATACACAGGGAGCGTAGGACAGGCAAGAGTATGGCACACACAAGGTAGATAGGGCAGGCAGAGTAGGGCACACACAGGGAGCATGGGGCCGACAGAGTATGGCACACATGGAACATTGAGAAGGTAGAAGAGAGCAGGAGACAGGGAAACCTATCAGGACCACTCTAAGATGTATTACATACAGTAATACAGTGCTGGTGCCTCTTCAGCATTTTGTATGAGTTGTGAACAATGTGGGCAGTTTCAGTCTGGGTCTCAGGTATGAATTATAGTATGAATTTGAAGTGCCAGTAGTGATACCTTTTAAAGCTTACATATGGTAAGCAGACACAACAGGCAGACGTTCATGTGGGGGGCCACACAAGGGGCTTGTGGGTTGCCAGTTGGACAGTATTGCTCTACAACAGTGGGTTTTACACTCACTGGGGCTCATTTATAAATGCTGGGCAAATTTGCACCTGGGCAGTAATCCCTAGCAACCAATCACTGATATGCTTTTTTCAACTAACTACAAAAGATGAGCACTAACAGCACTGAATGGTTGCCATGGGTTACTGCCCAGGTGCAAATTTGCCCACTGTTTATAAATGACCCCCCTTGTGTTCAAGTCCTCTTTTGAGGTCCCGGCCTATAGTCAGGTACCCTAAGTTATACATATTTTCTGCCATTTTATTCAATTTGAATTAAACAATATGATATGACAGAATATCAATAAAATGCTTATCTTTCACTGAACGCAACACAAAGGATATTTTTACTGCAGGCCCATTAGTTTTGATAATGTGTAATATACTGTGCTGGTAAATAACTTAAAAGTGAGGATCATTTGCACCTGGGAAGTAACCAGTGACAACCAATCAAATGATTGCTTTCAATGTTTAACTTGCTGCTGGCTGAAAAAAGCTGTGGGGGAGCAGGGTTGCCTAGGGCACCCGGTTGGCTTAGCCAGGCCCTGAGTCTAGGTATTCAGGAAATCAGGGCTGAAACTAGGGGTATGTAGTCAAGATAGGCATGTACCTTGGGTTCAACAGAAGGTTGGCACTAGAAATGTTCCTCAGCTACTTACCTACCCTAGCTCTAGCTGCTAAGAAACCAGCAATGCAATGTCCTCTCTGCTCCATATCAACCCCTGGTTTGCATCACCCCCCCACTTGCCAACCCTGCCTCAATCTTCAATGGCAGGGGGTGTGCCTTGGGAGCTCCTCGCATTTGGCTGGAAACACATTATTCAGAAAGCTCCAAATTATGGAAAGGCCATCTCCCACAGTCTCCATTTTAATCAAGCAATACAAATTTTCTTAAATTCTTTCCCTTTTCTCTGTAATAATAAAACACTATCTCGTACTTGATCCTGACTAAGATATAATTAATCCTTTTTGGTAGCAAGACCAGTCAATTGGGTTTATTTAATGTTTACATGATTTTTTTTTTAGTAGACTAAAGTGTTCATCACAAAATCTTCCCTAATTTATCTGGGCTTTGATGTAAATCTAGAAGAGCAATTAGGCCTTCTCCCCAAGTCACACCCAAATAAAGGTGGCAGAGTGAATGAAAAGCTGAAGTATGGCAATCTTTCTATTCTTCTGATCATCATGCAAAGAATATAGATCAGTGATCCTCAAACAGTGGACTAGTAACAAGTTGCTCACCAATCACTTGGATGTTGCTCTCAGTGGCCTCAAAACAGATGATTATTTTTTAATTCCAGGCTCGGAGGTAAGTTTTAGTTGCATAAAAACTAGGTGTACTGCCAAACAGAACCTCCTGTAGGCTGCCAGTCCACATCAATAGCCAATCACAGGTGTTATTTGGCATCCCCGGGAACTTTTGCCATGCTTGTGTTTCTCTCCACCTCTTTTCACATCTGAAAGTTACTATACTATACCTTTATGTTCATGACTTGTCAAACTCCAGGAAGGACCCCCTCCCAAAAACTTCATATAAACTGCATGTATTTTTTGTCTTGTTTAGTCATTTTAGCTTGCTGCCATAGAAAAAAAAATTCTTTCTTGGATATATTTTATATGCATCTGAGCTTTCCAAATAATTCCAAATAATAAGAGAGATCAAGTAACATATTCTAAACACTGGTAGAATGCTTGATTTCCTTTGTCAGGTTCATATATTCTTCCTAAAAAGGGATAATGGTTTAACCAACTTCTCTCTGCTCTCTCAACACTCTAGCATTACCCAGCAAGAAAAAGCAAGGCACGTATTTGTTTTAAGAATCCTTAATATATATTTCCCCTTTAAGGCTGAATAATAACAGCGTTAATAACTCCTCTAACAGAAGCCCTGAATTGAGGTCACTGCAAATAGTAGCCCGAGGATATATTTGCTATATCACTAGTGCTATAGTTACTATTTCGCAATGCTAGGAGTGTCCATTCATGGTACAGCACGTTAAAGTAAAGTTTGCAAAGTATCTTTATTATTATGTAGACAGTTACCAAAAAAGTGATTTGTATTGACATCCATCTATAATATTCACAGTTATACTATTCTCATGTGTGCTGTACAATCATTTCCTTTTGACTTCATACATTCATGGTTATAACAGTACTATATTAAATCACATATGGCAGACAGGTATGGGATCCGTTTATCTGGAAACCTGTTATCCAGAAAGATCTGAGTTATGGGAAGGACATCTCCCATAGACTCCACTTTAATAATCAAATCATTTTGATTTTTAAAAATGATTTCATTTTTCTTGTAATAAATAAAACAGTTCATTGTACTTGATCCCAGCTAAGATATAATTAAGAATTTGCAGTTGTGGTTGGGATTTTTTATGATTTTTGTGTTCTTTAGCTTTTTGTTCAGCAGCTCTTCAGTTTGCAATTTCAGCAGTTATTCAGTTTACCATAGCAACAGGGCAGTTGTTTGAATGAGAGAATGGAAGATATATAGGAGAGGGCTGGAATCGTGATAGAGAAGTAAAGAAAAGTTACAATACAATAAAATTGTAGCTACACATAACAATATTTTTTCAGCTGCTGGGGCAACCTCCATCTGACAGCTGGAAAGAGGCAGAATAAAAACTAATAAAAAATAACTTAAAAACGATATCTGGACGACCACTCGAAAAAGTCGGATTATTTGAGCTTCAAATTCGAATTGGAATTGTAGTACTATTTTTTCGAGACTTACACCCACTCTGACTTTTTCCACTCTTTTCAAGCTGCTTTTTTGACAAATTAGTTCAATTTGTGGATGGGAGTTAAGTTGACTTCAAGTTTTAGTAAATACCCCCCTATGTGTCAGTAAAACCGATTACATTTGCAGTGGTGTCGTTAGTTCCATCCTTTGTGCCACCTTATTTTACCTGGGTAGCATTTCTGTTCTAAGCACATACTGTTGGTTGGACCTGTAATACTTCTTATCCCATGTACCTCTCTGTCTCTTAAAGAAGAAGGAAAGCTACCGAGTCTCTCCCTGCTCATAGCTCTGGGCTCAGATTACAACAGGAAGGTGAGAAGGGAGGGGCAGAGGAGCAAACTGAGCATGCTCAAGCCCTAGCCCTGGAGGTTTAAGCTGAAAGACCGACACCTGATACAGAAGCCCATGTGTACACAATAGAAGATCAGAAATGTTTTGTTTTTTGACAGAGGACTCATATCAGCATTACTTTGAAGGATTATTGGTGTTTTTATATAGACCTGCTGCAGCATCAATGTCCAGTTGCTTTTCAATTAAAATTTCACATTTTGCAGGTCCAGTGAACAGGGCCGGAACTAGAGGTAGACAGAAGAGGCAGCTGCCTGGTGTGCAATGATAGGGGGCGCTGGGCAGCTACCTAAAAAATTGTCTTCTGCCTACCCCTAGTCCGCACCCCTTAGTCTTACTCCTTTTCCTTCCCTCTGTCACCCATCCCTCCGTTGCTCATTCCTCTCCCTCCTGCCACTCTCCTCTCCGTCGCTGTCCCCTTCCTTCTCCTCCATCATGTCCCCTCCCTCCTCTCTGTCTCTCACCCCTCCCTCCCCTCTGTCTCCTCTCTCTCTTGCGTTGGTCAGGCGTGAGCGCCTTTGGGAGGAGCCCTCCGCTACTCAGATGCCGCCAGGACTTAATATGAGAAGACCAAGGAGAGAGTTCTAAGCTGGCTAGGGAACTGAATGTATGCGGAAAGGATGTGGGAGCAGTCAGCAAGATGTGAAGCAGGCAGGGTAAGACCAGATGAGCAATGTAGTACCAAATCGTAAGGCTGAGAGTAGTCACGGTCACAGGCCAAGGTCAAACCAAAGAACAGCGCGGTACAAAATCAGAAACCAAAGTAGAACAGCGCGGTACAAAATCAGAAACCAAAGTAATCAATACAGACAGAGGTCTGTACAGGTGGCAGGATGGCAAAGTCAGGAACAGGCAAGAGTCAGGAACATGTATTAGACAGTGAAGTGCACCCAGGTACCAAAGAAATAGACCTTTATTTTGGGCAATGGGAATGGGTCATTAGCGCCTTTAAATATTTGAATTTCGCGCCACCCGCATTGACGTTAAGTGGTGAAATCTGAGCAAACCTGGAAGCGGCGCACAGGATCGGCAATGAGTGGCAGCAGGTGGCGGGTGTCCCCGCTGTAAGCGCGGCAGGCATCCCCACCGCCCCACTAGACCACCAGGTACTCTTACACATAGTATGGCAAACACAGTCAGAGTAGGGCAGGCAAAGTATGGCACACAAAGGCAGAGTAGGACAGGTAGGGTATGGCACACAAAGGCAGTGTAAGGCAGGCAAAGTATGGCACACACAGGCAGGGTAGGGCAGGCAAAGTATGGCACAAACGGGCAGGGTAGGGCAGGTAGGGTATGGCTCACACAGCCAGGGTAGGGGACACACAGGCAGAGTAGGGTAGGCAAAGTATGGCATACACAGGCAGGGTAGGGCAGGTAGGGTATGGTGCACACACAGGCAGGGTAGGGCACACACAGGCAGAGTAGGGCAGGCAAAGTATGGCACAGACAGGCAGGGTACAGCAGTTAGGGTATGGCACACACAGGTAGAGTAGGGCAGGCTGAATATGGCACACACAGGTATAGCAGGTTAGGAGACTGGGAAACATTTGAGGACTACACAAGTAACTGATCAGGACCACTGTAAGATGAACAGTACAGTACTCTCTGAGGTGTGAGAGAGGCGGGAGCCAGCACTGCTACTTTTTAAAGCTTAAAGGAACAGTTCAGTGTAAAAATAAAAAATTACTAAATAAATAGGTTGTGCAAAATAAAAAAAAATGTCAATATAGTTAGTTAGCAAAAAATGTAATGTATAAAGGCTGGAGTGACTGGATGTCTAACATAACAACCAGAACACAACTTCCTGCTTTTCATCTCTCGAACTCTGAGTTAGTCAGCAACTTTAAGGGGGGCCACATGGGACATAACTGTTCAGTGAGTTTGCAATTGATCCTCAGCATTCAGCTCAGATTCAAAACAAACAGTTATGACTCATATGGTCCCCTCTCAAATTACTGATTGGTTACTGCCAGGTAGTAAGTAGTGTTCTGTTATGTTATGTTAGACATCCAGTCACTCCAGCCTTTATACATTACATTTTTACCTAACTAACTATATTAGAAACATTTTGTATTTTGCACAGTCTATCTATTTACCCAATTGCTTTGAACTCTGTAAGTACTCACAGCAGCCAGACTTTAATACAGTAGCCACACAAGGTAGACCACAAGCCGCAGTTGGACAGCACTAGCAAAGGTTAAAAATATCCTTACATTTTAATGCAAAGAATATACTTGCTTTTTTGTTGTTACTGATCCTTTAATTCTCTTATCTTTGTGTTACGTCATCATTTACATGCTTTTCATTTTTATCCTAATATACAGTTATCTGGAGATTGCTAATGGCAGCTAATAACATTCCAGCTTATTCCATAAGCAAAAAAAATGAGTCTGAAAAATAATTTTGTGGCCGAAGCAAAAGTGCAGCGATGGGGTTAATGAATAATGCATCCTTGTTTGCAGAGCATATACTGAGCTGAACTTTAGATATCAGTTTATTTTTCATTTCTTTCATATTCTGTACAATTTTGCATCAATGGAAGAAGGGTAAAGGTAATGCTAGACTGCAGCGAAAGAAGCAGAACAGGGAGTAGACGCATAGAAGGCCTTTTAACGTGTAGCTGGACATGTGCCTTGCAGAGCTACAGAGGAAACAGATATGAGGAACACCTCTCTGCATTACTATGGAACAAAAGGAAACCCTAGCTTGTGGCTGCTTAGCAACTCCATAGAGAGAAGAGGCATGTTAAACACTGCCAGGGTGAAAGAGAAGGGAGCCCCTGGGGATCTCTGGAGATGCCCTGTAATGCAGCCACATGAAACAGTAACAATATGGAGAGGAATCATTTAATTATGCAGAGGCACAAGTGCCAGGGCACTGACGAGCTTTCCTTAGGGCTCGTGTTACAGCACTTGCACTTCTAAGTCATATGTAGTGTACAGGGCCAGATGGGGGATAAGCATGTGCCACCCAGCCTGTCCCTAATGCCTATGTGCCACCTCCAGCCTGTCCCTCATGCCTTTGTATGACCCCAGCCTGCCGCTCATGACAATGCATTCCTCCCAACTGTCACATTTCCTGTGGGACAGTCCTGATTTTGACAGCCCGCAGTTCTAGTTTCTCACTAAAAAGTCCTGCATTTCCCTTTGATCTTCTGCACTGATGCCAGGGCAGGTTTTCTTGTTGGCTGTCCCTAGGCTGTGCCCCCTATTTAATGCGGTCCTTGCGCCCCTGGGTCATGCAATCCTAGTGCCTGCACTGTCACCTACTCTGAGCACACGCAGGAGCACTGGGGAGCTGCGCGTCCCCAGTGCTCCCCAGAAAGAGCATGCTGCCCCTCAGATTTTGCCACTCTAGACCTGGGCCTATGTGGTCTCACAACAAATCCGGGCACTGACTGATGCCAGAAAAAGATATAAAGTTTCTGAAATGTAGTTAAATTAAGAGGCTAGAATACTCAACACCTGCACATAGATACAATTGTAACTAGTAAGATAATCATGTCTCTTTCAGCTCAAATGAACAGTAACACAAAAAATGAAAGCTTTTTAAAGTAATGAAAATATCATGTAGTGTTGTCCTGCACTGGTAAAACTGACGTGTTTGTTTCAGAAACACTACTATAGTTCATATAAACAAGCTGCTGTGTAGCAATGGTGGAAATTGAAAAAAGGCTGTATGGCACAGGTTAAATAGTGGATAACAGATAACACCATTGTGTTCTACTTTGAATGGCTGCCCCCATTGCTACACAGCATCTTATTTATATAAACAATAGTAGTGTTTCTGAAGAAAACACTACATTATACTTTTACTACTTTAAAATACTTTTATTGTTTGATGTTACTGTTCCTTTAAAGGGCAATTCACCTTCATGTGTTCACATTTTCCAACAACTGACAAATTTTGTAAAATGGGTGTGATATTTAGGGGTGTGGTCATAAAATGGGCACGTCAAAAATGTTCCCTGTGCTGCACTCGGCAGAACTTTTTTTTCCCATTTTTAAATTATTTGGAGGTATGCTAATGTGCCATCCCCATGCCTGTGTACCACCCCTAACCTACTCCCTATGCAGGGCCCCATCAGTGGGGAGGAGAAGTGGTACTGTTGTCTCTGACCTGCAGAAATCTTCAGCAAAGGGGGGCTTAGCCAGGTCGCTAAGTTTACACAATTTACTTCTGCAAAAACTGCCCTGACTTGCCTAGAAACTTACTGAACTTCCATATCAAACTAAGCATGACAGGAGCAAATTACTGAATTATGAGCATATTAATCATTTTAACCATTTATTTTAACTATTATTATAGTATTATCCTATATATTTACATTGGGATCTGTTTATGGAATTATATGGAGTGTCTGATACATGAACTTTTCAGCAGTGGAATGACTAGTTATAGGGCCCACTAGACTTTCGCAATTTACGCGACTTATGCAAAAACATTACTTTCAAAGACACGACCCCCCCAGCCAATAATCTATTATTCTGGCTACAATCTCATTGTACCTTTTCCCCATATCTTTCTATTCCCACTCTCTCCTATTCATCTTCCAGTCTCCCATTCAAACCACCACCTGGTTGCTAAATTGCACCCTAGCAACCAGATAGCTGCTAAAATTCCAAATTGCTGAACAAAAAGCTAAATCATTCAAAAACCAGGCATGGGCCAATGTGAACCATTAACAATCTCTGTAAAATGCTGGTTTAATGTGCTCAGATATCACAATAACAGTGTTATATGCAGGAGCTGCCATAGTGCAAGCACTAATAAAATATTAGAGAGGAGGCTGTAAGTAGGGTTGGCTGATGTCACGGGATTCCCAGTAACTTCCCAGAACAATTTCCTTGTTCCATATGTCTCTCAGGAAACCGAAGCCTCTGCCGTAGGGAGTTAAATATAAAATGCTGACCGCAGAAGGGTTTTATGGCCGAGTCTGACATTTATGAAGCTGTAAATGCTTTGACGCATAATGACACGCACCAAGGGCAATAACCTAACATATGTCAGACAGCAGGAAATAGAAGAGGAGTCTGGCACATGGACAGTTAAAAAGAATATCATAATTATCCTGGGAATGAGAAATATGTGATAAATTCTCTGACATGGCCAATCATTAGCTAACTGCTCAGCCTCCAGATAACCAGTGTGGTGTGCCATCTTGTGGCTGCTGTGTGTAGTGCAGCAAATGCAGCAGAAAAGCAGCACCAGTAGATTTACTATCCAGAATGCTTGGCAGGTTATGGGCTTCCCTGTAATTTCAAGCACCATGCCTCGAATCCATATGCCAACCATTCAATAAAAGACAATGCCTTTCTAATTACATGAACATAGATTTATACTGGGATTCATAGATAATTCCATAATTACAAAGCCTAAGCTTATAAAGGGAAGATCAGGCAAGAATGCTGATTTTAAAGGTATCTAAACCCAAAAATGAACTGAATTTTTTTAGATTGCTCCTCTAAAGACTTTTTTTTGTTTAATTAAAAAAGGCTGCATTACTGCACGGTGCTAATTTGTTAGGACTACACCCAAGGGCAGCATAGCAAGAGTTTGACTTTTGAGTGGTTTCTATTCATTTCTATGGGGTTTTTAGTTCAACATTTGATGAATGCACTTATTCACCTATAAATCCCATAGGAATGAATAGAATAGAGAATATTCTCCTTAGTATCTAATGGTACTCGGATGCCCATGCGCACAGCCCAAAGAAACAACAAGATGGTGGTGTGACACACAATAGAATAGTACCCTGCGCTGGTGCTTTTCTTTAGTGATTTTAATCATTGTAGGGTGCCTAATAAAGTCATCAATTGAGTCATTGAGTGGTTTCCAAGATATTCCAAGATATTAACTCAATTCTTTACAGCTTTCAAATGGGGGGTCACTGACCCCATCTAAAAACCAAATGCTCTGTAAGGCTACAAATGTATTGTTCTTGCTACTTTTTATTACTCATCTTTCTATTAAGACCTCTCCTATTCATATTCCAGTCTCTTATTCAAATCAGTGCATGGTTGCTAGAGTAGTTTGGACCCTAGCAACCAGATTGCTGAAATTGCAAGCTAAAGAGCGGCTGAATAAAAAGCTAAATAACTCAAAAACCACAAATAATTAAAAAAGTAAAACAATTGAAAATAGTGTCAGACTATCACTCTCTACCTTATACCAAAATTTAACTCTGTGGTGAACAACCTATTAACTTTTAGTATGTTATAGAATTTCTAATTCTAAGCAGCTTTTCAACTGGCCTTCGTTTTTTTCTTTTGTATAGTTTTTTTTTTTAATAATTTGCCTTCTGACTCTTTCCAGCTTTCAAATGGAGGTCACTGACCCCATCTAAAAAACAAATGTTCTGTAAAGCTGCAAATTTATTGTTGTTGATACTTTTTTTTATTCATCATTCTATTCAGGCCTCTCCTATTCATATTCCAGTCTCTTATTCAAATCAATGCATGGTTGCTAGGGGAACCTGACCGTAGCCACCACATTGCTGAAATTGCAAACGGGAGAGCTTCTGAATAAAAAGCTAAATAACTCAAATAACACAAATAATAGACAATGAAAACTGTTTGCAAATTGTCTCAGAATATCACTCTCTTCATCATGCTTAAAGGAAAACTATACCCCCCAAACAATGTAGGTCTCTAATAAAAGATACTGAGTAAAACAGCTCATGTGTAAAACCCTGCTTCATGTAAATGAACCATTATCATAATAATATACTTTTTTAGTAGTATGTGCCATTGGGTAATCATAAATAGAAAATTGCCATTTTAAAAAATAAGGGCCGCCCCCTGAGATCGTAAGATTCACTGTGTACATATATAAACCACATGTAAGGTCACATGAGCCAATTAACAGACAGAGTTCTGCCTTTTGCTTCCTCACTTCTTCCTGTTACAGTTAGTGTTGTAGTATTTCTGGTCAGGTGATCTCTGAGGCAGCACAGATAGTCACAAAATGGTGGTTCAAGGCAAGAAATGTAAAAGGCCAATATTTATGTAAATATATATTCCAGTTTGGTAAGATTCTTTAATATGTCATTCAATTTGATATAAACGATCTGTTGCTAAAGTATTCATTTTAGGGATATAGTTTCCCTTTAAAGTTTAATTTATAGGTGAAAATATATAGGTTAACCCTATATTATAGGTTAACCCTAGGGTTACTGATGACTCCCCTGCAGAGAGAGCTGGTGAGCCACATGCCTGGTGTCAGCAGTCCAAAGCAGCTAATATTTCAGAAATCACTGTAAATAGAAAATAAATGTAAATAGTAAATGTGCTCTATGTAAGCTTACATCAATTCACGTGGCTTTAGATCCCTCTTAAAAAGAACATAAGTTTATTGCTGAGTATCAGAACCTGCACCTGTACCTGCAAACTGACAGCAGGTGAAAATCTATCTGTACCTATCTGTGCCTATCTATCTGTACCCTGCTTTTTCCAGACTGTTTACATCGATCATCATCATCATCCTCTTTTTCTAATGCTCACAATTAAAGCAAGCCTTAAGAGCTTATATAAAGGACCTGTGACACACTGCCTATGAATGGAAGCTCTGCAACAAACATGCCAACACTTTATCGTGCCTAATTCCAGATGTTTTTATATTTACAATGCAACAAAAAAAAAGTCAATTTTCCTTTCAGATTCCAATTTAGACTTGAATTAATCCCGTGCAGTTTGCATAAATTCTGTACTTTTGTTTCTGCGTCGCTGCTTGATTTACCTTTGTTTCTGCAATAGTGTTTATCTGACACTCGCTAAATAGATCTCTAAAGGACGTATCGCACGTAAACAAAATCACGTGGGTGCCTTTCCCAATGAGAGCTGTAATGAGTGTAATGAAAGGGACTGTAACAGCGCTAACAGTCTCGTAGGGTAATGCTGACATGCTTCATGTAAGGTTTTGAAACTAAGACCGAATAAACATTTTTTTAGTTGCTATCAAATAAATATAATGTTTCCATAGCCAAATTATTGTGCATGGTTTGGGAATGCCTAATAATATGTAGATTCTCATTTTCTAAGGGCCATAACTGCAACGATTGAGCTCATTATGGGGCACATTTACTAAGCTTGAGTGAAGGATTCGAATGAAAAAAAATTCGAATTTCGAAGTATTTTTTTGGGTACTTCGACCATCGAATAGGCTGCTACGACCTTCGACTTCGATTCAAACGATTTGAACTAAAAATCGTTAGACTATTCTACCATTCGATAGTCAAAATACTGTCTCTTTAAAAAATACTTTGACTACCTACTTCGGCAGTTTAAACCTACCGAGGTACAATGTTAGCCTATGGGGACCTTCCCCAGCACTTTTGTTAAATTTTTTTGCAAATTGTTAAAATCGTTTGAATCGTTAGATTCAAACGATTTTATCGTTCGATCGAACGATTTTTACTTTGATCGATCGATCTAAGGATTTGCGCTAAATCCTTCGAATTCGGTATTCGAATTCAAAGGATTTAACTTCGAGGGTCGAATTTGAGGGTTTATAAACACTCAAATTCGACCCTTGATAAATGTGCCTCCCCGCGTATTGATTTGAATAAGAGACTGGAATAAGAATAGGAGAGGACCTCACTAGAAAGATGAGAAATACAAATTAACAATAATAATACATTTGTAGCCTTACAGAGTGTTTGCTTTTTAGATAGGGTCAGCGACGCCCATTTCAGAGCTGGAAAGAGTAGGAGAAAAAGGCAAATAATTATAAAACTATGCAATATAAATAATGAAAACCAATGGAAAAGTTGATTAGAATTGGCCATTCTATTACATACTAAAAGTCTACTTAAAGGTGAACCACCCCTTTAAGGTGAATATAATGCTAGTGTAGAGATGACATCATGGAGAGACAGGCAAGCATGCTGTCTGAAACTGTCAGGAAGGGGGGGGTTTGTTGAAAAGGGGGTGGAGTTGGGGCAGATTGCAGGGATTTGGGTAATGGGACACCATCATTTCTGAGGGTAATATTATGACAATGAAATGGCAGTGACTATAAGGACTTTGTTATTGAACTACAGGTAGGGGCGTAACTACAGAGGAAGCAGACTCTGCAACTGCAGGGGGCCCAGGAGGTATAGGCAGGGCTGTATTCATATTAAGGCCTGTGCCTAGGTTTTTGGGGGAGGCCCTCAGGGTGCCTATTTTTTACTCTTTTGTTTGTTTTGTTTTTTTTAACTACCTCACCCTCTGCCACAGATTTCCATAGGAAATACGGTGACGGAGCTTAGGGGGTGAGGGGTAGGGGGCAGAGGAAACACGCGAAAATGATGTCATGTGCACGGGGCGCTGAAGTCACTTCCGCTGAATACGCCGTGTGAAGTCACGCGCACGTCACACTGATGTCACTCGCACAACATAAGGGCCTAGGGCGACATTGGACCTAAATACAGTCCTGGGTATAGTGGCCCCATGAGGCCCTACTTAATGAGCAATTTCAATAAATATATTGGTAAAACAGGACAACCTCTGGATATTTTGGGGGCCTGAAAAATAATTTGCTGTGGGGCCCTGTAATATGTAGTTATGCCACGGACTACAGGTATAAATAGGATCAGTCATCTGGAAACCTGTTATTCAGAACAGTGGTATAACTACCAGGGGTGCAAAGGGGGCTATTGCACCCAGGCCCACACCCCTTTGGGGCCCACAGAAGCTGTGATAACGTTTATCGATGGGCAGGGCAAGATTTTACAGCAGGGGGAGGGCCCGACAGGGGGGCCCGGGTGCCCATCCTGTACCAGAGTAGTTACGCCACTGATCCAGAAAGCTACAAATTTCAGGAAGGTCATCTCCCACAGAGTCTTTTTTAAGCAAATAATTCAAATGTTTTAAGATGATTTCCTTTTTCTCTGTAATAATAAAACAGTAGCTTGTACCTGATCCAAACTAAGATATAATGAATCCTCATTGGAAGCAAAACCAGCCTATTGTGTTTATTTAATGTTTACATGATTTTTTTAGCAGGTATGTTGATCCAAATTATGGAAAGAGTCCTTATCTTGAAACCCCCAGGTATCAAGCATTCAGGATAAAAGGTTCCATACCTGTAGTACCCCGATTGCACAGGCCTCATGGTCCATCCCCAATTCCATCCATTGTGTAAAAGTCCACGAATTCCGCTGCTGAAAGGCACAACTGTACATTATGTTTGGTCCCCTCACTTTGCTCCATTGCACTGAACAAAATCACATTCTAGCATTAAATATACTCTCTGTCCAATACATAGGGAAATACGCTAGGCACAATTCTATGTTTCACTATACGGGTACTGACAGCCACATGTCTCTCTGAATGGCCACACCCCATTCATATCGGACATTACACCCTCGCTCACAGACAGTGTCCTGAGCTGCTTTGTTAAAGGAAATCTGTCAGTCTTAGTCTTAGAGTGTTGACTGTGTAGGGTAGCAGGATAAAATCTGATATCATAATTAGCATTGACAACAAAAGAAGTCAAGGAAAGCTCTTTAATGGGAATAATATTTCTATTATGTATGTATGCAACGGAAAGAATGAATATGTCTCTAGGGTATCTCTGTGCTTTATTGGCTTAAAATGCCTCAATTGTTGTGCTCATGTCTAAAAGCCTAGAGCTGATGGCAAACAAGTGTTCTGGGGCGAAAGTAATACAGGTATAGGATCTGTTATTTGAAAACCCTTATCCACAAAGCCCCAAATTATGCAAATTCCATCTCCCAGTTTATCCAAATAATTCAACCAGCCTTTTGGGTTTATTTAATGTTTGCATGATTTTCTAGTAAACTTAATGTATGAAGATCTATATTAAGGAAAGATCTGTTATACAGAAAACCCCAGGTCCCAAGCATTCTGGATAACAAATCCCATACCTGTATATACTTATTTTATGCAGATAGTGACCTAGGGTGTGGTTAAAGGTACATTTGACCCTGCTACTGTTCCTATTTTCTCTAATACTCCAGATTAGCCTAAATGTTCTCCTTTGGTTCTATATACATTTCTGTAGGCCTATATAAACCTCAACATCTCTCAATGTATTTATGAGTATATCTGTACATTACTTGTATTTAGATGCTAGATTTCTTTTTTTTTGTGTGGAAAAAAGCCAGATTTGGGGAATAATGAATAATGAGTAATAATAATGATATCTACTATTGATATTGTGCTTGTTTGTGTTCTTTATTTTCCCAGTAAGTGTAAGTGCTTACCTGTGATTGGATTCCAAAGGAGGTAGTGTGTCTCATATGAAGATAAACTGTCAACAAAGTCTAGATGTCAAGCTCTTGGGGCCATGTATTTACTCTGGACTGGTTTTGTGCCATTTATTTCTTGTCAACACATACAGATATGGCTTTTTCCCTTGAGTAAGTTGCTCATCTTTGGTAGTGTCTTGTTGCTCGTGCACCTGAGCTTCATCTCCAAGGACCAAAAACCTGTTTCTGTACCTAATAACTGCAGCAGCCTCAGCTGGCAATAGCAACACTTAAATCCAGGTCAGTAACAACCTCAGTGCTCAGTTGCTGAGACTCCAAGGATTCAGTGCCACCTGGGTGCAGTAAAGGGAGAAAAAAGAACATCACCCATACCTGGAATTTTCAATACATGCTGTGGGATTTAGAGTCAAATTGGAAGAGTTGCCAGATCTGGCCTAGGGCATAAGAGACATAGGATGTCTCCCGTAAAGTTGTCTCATGTATTCCTCTGTAATGTATCATTAGCATAAACATGGTTAAAGAGTAAGAGAAGTTCAATGGGGTAGCAGCATTCTCATATACTAATGGTTAGTGTAATGTCAACGCCAATTAGGACAAGGGATTCTGAAATCAATCAAATGATAAACCAAATGTCAGTATTTGGCTTGCATGTCCCTCTTTGAATTGTCTTATATCTTCAAGGCTACATCACACTTATGGTATGTACTTATGATACTTATGTATCACAAATTGTTTTAGGAGACATTAATGTTGGAAATGATGGCTTACATATGCATACACCCTCCTACATGCCTGATGCTCCTTTTGTGTTTTACCCTTGTTTTGGCTGCTTGTTATTTAACCATCCAAAATCCTTTTCAAAGGCTAGGAAACCTGCTACAGAAGAAATGACCCCATAAAAATGGATGGAAAAGTGACAGAAGGAAGACCAGGAGAAGAATTTGAAGGCTGCAGAACAGCACTCAGGTTGAGGCAAAGAAGGAATACAACCCTGAAAGATAGCTGGTCTCAGGTTTCAACAGCAAAATCCAAGTGAAACAAGTTGTGGGATCCTGTACTCCATGAAGTGGAGTGCTGGCTGTAGCTTGGAGTGCCGTAAAGGGGGCTGCCATTCACATGCTGGAGTGATCCCCAGCTGGAATGTGGACCTGCTTTGAGGGCACTGGGAGCAATATCCAAGGGGTTGGTGAGCAACATGTTGCTCATGAGCCATTAGTTGGGGATCACTGTTTTAAGGACTATTATTTCAAACTCCCCAAGTCATGTATGTGACCCTGAGATATAATGCTCTTGAAGGAGTTTGGCGATATCCAATTTTTGTTGATACCTACGTGAGTATAGAAGAAAGGTAGGGTGAGTAACTTAGTTTCCTGGGCAGTGTTGTATATTTGTGTGTATATTTTCTCTTTTTCTAAGTAGAAGTAGAGTGCAAAGTTTTCATACAACTGTTACCTTTTGCCTCTAGCATCCAAGTGCACCCAAGCACCAGCCAAGCCAGCACCGGTAATACCAGGGGCAAAGCTATACAATGTGTGGCCAAAAAGGTTGCACTGAGGAGCAGAAGTATTAAGGGATCCTGAAGTTGCGTGTGATTATTTTCTGGTGGAATGAGGAAACAAATTATTGGACAGGGCCATTATATTCCCATTATATTTTGACCCATGCAGTTACATCCAACTTGAAAGATGTGATCTGTCCACCCAACACCAATCTACAAAATCTCCCATGGAGTTTAGCCCTTGCACACTATTTGCAAACTATTCAGTTTGCATTAAAGACCCTGGAATTAATGGGTGAGTAAAGGCAGGTGAAAACCATCATAATATTGGCACAAAAGACAACAGTAGTATAGTGCAAATATATTGTGGCAAGTATATCAATGCGATCTTCCTCCATTTCTGTATCTAGCATTAATTAGTATTAGTGAAAGAGGCCCAGGTTGTGTTAAACAACATAGGGCTCATTTACATCTTTACATTTTGCTGTGAGCAAAATGCAATTTCAAGTGCAATCATCATGTTTTTTATTCAACAATGCAGCCTTTTTTTCGCCAAAATGCCAGTCTCATTGCGGTCACTAGGGGGAAGAGTTGCAATTTTGAGGATGTACAAGTCCACCTGGCATCATTTCTGGTGTTTGGCATGTGAGTGATGACTGTGTCTGATTCTGTAGGTGCTGAGCCTATTAACACTGGGCACAAAGGAAACAGGACGAGGCAGTAGCGCCAGGGTTCCACTGCGTAAACACGCACAACAGCACTCAATAGAAATGGAATGCAGGTAAGACTTAACAGCTGCAACGGGGGCTGCCAGCAATGTTTTATTGTAATCCTTTATGGGTCCCTGACACCAATTATTTTTTAAACTTGTAAAAGGGGCCCCTGATCATCAATGGTATTTTTAACTTGTAAGGGGGGGCCTGGCCACCAATATTGAAAAAAAAAAAAAAATAATAGGGCCCCTGAACACCAATGTTTTTTTTTAACTTGTATGGGGTGGCCACTGACCACCAATCATTTTTAGCTACCCTAACAAACCTAGCCACCAATGGGTTATTTTAACTTGTAGGGGGGCCCTGCCCACCAGTAAAGTTTTCTTTAGCTTTTATGGGGGCCCCTGACCACCAATTGTTTGGGTTTTTTAACTTGTAGGGGGACCCTGGCCACCAATGGGTTTTTAGTGTACATGATTTAGGGTACATGATTTTGGTGGTGGTGGTGGTGGTGGGGCCCCAGAAAATGTTGTCATATGGGGCCCCGTGAATTCTGATAGCGGTCCTACCTATACCTGTACCTCTGATGAAAGGGGGTTTAACGTACAAATCAGTGCAGGAACACAAATGCTCTTGAGGATGTAAATGAGCCCTCATGTTCTCAATGAGCTATCAGAGGATACTTGTGGGTTGCCCAGAATTATGCTGGCAAGGTGACCTAAGGACTTCTATCAATTTATTAGTGCAAATAAGTGATGAGTAAATCTGAGTGAAAATTTGAGAAAAATGTGCTGGTGAAATCACAGATTTTGCAGCAAGACTGTACTGGGTGAAAAAGTCCCCAAATGCAGGTGTTAATTTGTGTCAAGTTTTGTAACTTTGGTGCAATGCAGTACTGTTGTGAATAGAACTTAATGAATTTCCATGTGTATGGTGCAACAATTAAAAGTAACACAAGCTTCTTCTGTGGCTTTATGGACTTGTCTGGGTACTCTGTGGGATGTTTGGGGCAATCCTAAGCCATTATATAAAAATGTGCTGAAACTAAACATGCAGGCACCTTCCAGGAGGTGGCACCATTCACAAGGCAATTTTTCAATTCTTCTTAAATTGCCCTGCTGTGGCCCTTTAATACATAACAGAAAAATTAATAAAAACAATGCAGCAAGTATTGAAAAAAACGTGAATATTGGTTTGTCATTAGAGGGTCAGATATTCAAAATACTAATTTTCCATTGCTTATAAATAATAATAACAATTTTAAAAAAAAGTAATAATTACATCCCGGTTTTTTTGAAAGTCATGGATTTGGATGCCTTACACTAGAGTCCTGCGTGGGTCCATTTTTAGGGACCCAAAACCGACCCCTACCCGCAACCTTCAATCTGCAACCTGGACCCACAACCCACATTCTTACCCGCTTGGACCCACTACCTGACCCAACCGCAAGTACCTTATCCGCAACCCGCGACCCACTGACCATCAAGAATCAGGAAGTGGTTTCATTGGAAACCGGAAATGACATCATCGGAAGTAGACGTGATCAGGAAAAAAAGGAGTAAAACGGGAAGTGCTTTCATTGTAAACCAGAAGTAACATCATCGGAAGTAGAAAGTAGACGTGGTCAGAAAAAAAGGAGTGAATATCAATATTGAGAAGATCCGCGGCCCGACCCGCAACCTACAAACCCGCAGAACTGCCGACCCGCAGGTATACCCGCACCTGGAACTTAAACGCAACCTGCAGGTTTTTGCAGGTAACCTGCGGGTTCCCGACCCGCTGCAGGACTCTACCTTACACTGTGCATTACTATCAGTCTTGCTATTGGACAGGGCTGCTCTTAATGATGGATGGCAACATATATATTAGTTATAACCTGCAGCACTAATACTCTTATTGAATAGCCTCTCTCAGTATCCACTAAGAGCTGGAGGCTGGGAGTAGCTGGTTAGTCCTCATATAGAGTATTTCCCTGGGGTTGGAGCTGCAATTTACTTATTGTATATACTACAATATATGGGTCTGCAAGGAGTTTAGAAAATAATTAATTATCAATTCATTTATATGAATATGTTTAAATGAATTGGTAACAATCCATGCATCATCTTGGTTTAATTTGTATGCAAAGTAGATATACAGGTACAGTAGGTAAAAACTACAAACTTATTACCCCAAGTGATATAAAAAGATATTTCATTCTGCTGTAAAATATGAAGGGCGTGTAGCATGTCCCATAAAGACCCACAACTCTCCAAGGGCCTCTGACATGCTGGGAGCCCTACTGAGTGAGGCAGAATTGCCCACCTACAGCCCTCAGTAGTGGGATCTCTGTGATACTATAGATAAATTCTAATGGAGCCTGGGGATGCAGAGATTTTAGCAAATCTCTTCATTATTTCTAGGGCGGATGCTAGAAAAATGTGACCAGGATGCTTATGAAAAATGGGTTGTTATTGGCTGAACTCGTTCCCATGCTACAATAGTTGAATATATTCTGTATTACGCAAATGTGCTGATAGGTCACTGCCTGCCTTGCATTGATTAAAAAGTAAAGACAGAACAAATAGACCCCAGATACATGGATCCAATAGTTGTTTAAAACATTCAAGTGACCTGGAAAAGCAGAGTTAAATACCAGCTAAATACACATTATTCTAAGGGATTAAAATAGGATCTGACTACCCCCCCCTCCCTTAGGGGATGACATTTTGGATAAGTAGCAAGAAGGAGGAGGGGTGTTTGGCCACAGGAAATAGAAACAATTGTACAGAGAAGAGATGTGGTAATTAGGGAATTGTTGATTAAGCTCATTCCTGCCTGAGGTCAATGCACACCTGCATGGAGCTCCAGGGTATGATCAGCTCAGAGAGCAAAGCATGGAGAACATTGTTCTAAAGCTCAGCCGGGGCTTCCTGTGTCCCTGCTCTTTGACTAGCCGAGAATGTGAGCTCATAGCCAGTTAAGGAATTCTTCACCTTCCAACACTTTTTTTCAGTTCAGTTGGTTTCAGATACTTCACCAGAAATGAAACTTTTTTTGATCCACCTTCTATTTGTCGAATACTTTAGACTTTATTACGTCTTTCTGATTCTGTAAACTGTTCTAAATTGCTACATGTATTGACACATTTCTTATATTTGTTCCTGCTGAGCAAAATCCCTGAGTTTCATTAAAGGCAGCTGGAAGAATTGATACAATAGTTGCTAATATACCACAGTGGCTGCTGATAAGTGTATCAAAACTTGATCACTGAGCTGCCAGAGACAGGAATATTAAACTTCAATTTGAGAAAAACGGTAAAAAATAAAAAATGCAAAGCAATTGAAAGAAAGTCTTTATTTCTGCTGAACAATCTGAAAACAATTAATCTAAGTTAGTTTTAGTTTTAGTGTTTGGAAAGTGAACAACCCCTTTAACACATGGGATTGCATTCTGAGTTTCTCTCTCTGGGTTTCATATAGATATACTTAGAGTTTAAGCTCTGCAGGGCAGGGACCTCCTTCCCTTCATTGTGCATATGTATTTTTATTTACTGCTGTGGTTCTCTCTTGTTTGTGCTATTACTGTATTGTAAACATCCATGGTGCTGCGTACACAGTAGTGCTGTACAAACAAAAGTATACAGGCATACTTAAGAGTTTAACATTGCTCGATAACTACTGTAAAGTTTCTTGGGTTCCACAATTCCACTAAACATCAGTGCAGATATTCAGGTTTATAAGAAATCCAAAAGCACTGCTATTAAAACCCAGTGTAGGAGTGCAACATTCCCCGATCAGGTGACCGATATCCCAAATTATATGCTTTAGAAGCTTGGAAATTGAGGAGAGCACTCAAATAGCATATCATATGCTGTAAAAATTATTTTATAGCTGACTACCAATACAAGACATTTTCGGGCCTTATGTGCCCTTGATCAAGTGTGATAAAGGGCACATAAGGCCCGAAACATGTTGTGTATTGGTAATCAGTACAGATCCAGTTCTGGTCACCATTTTCTTGGCATTGTATTATAGAATTTTGAAAAAAGACCTGCTAGAGAGGGAACTTTCAGGGTGCAAAGCATTACTTAAGATACAAAATTTGACTTGCAGAATATGCAGATACAGAAACATAAAAGTCAGGGTAAATCCACTTAAAAATGGTTATTCCTCCCTTTTAACAGTGCACATCATTGACTGGAATTACTGTGAATTTGCTATAAGTATAAATGAAGTGCAGTGAGAAGTCATTGAAGTCATTGAATTTCTGCAGGAATTCTAGTTTAAGTAATGTTTTTAGCAAACGACAAAAGTGTTTAATGAACTTTCCATTTACAGTACATACAAAGGTTTGAAAACATTCCTAACAGGAGAGTATCATAACATTAGCAGCTGCTTAAAGGTTACTAACATGTCTAAAAAAAACGAAACTGCAAAATATGTTAACACGTCGGCAGTGAAGAATAAGTGCTGCAAAGCCGTTACCTCAAACTTGGGCGTTTTACTGTTGTGCTCTACAACACGATCAACCCTGTGCCATAGCTTTATTTGTACAGTGGAGTCAGAATTATATTTACTATAGACAGCAATCACACAGCCTTTGGATAACTCCCAGGATGCTCAGCTGACTGATTAACTGGTTTCGCATCTGTGAGATGGGGAAATATTGTGCCATCAGCTCGTGCTCATAAATGGCTGAAAATATTTAGAAGGACCCTTGATTATAGATTTCTCACTTTAAATAGAACCAGTGTTTTCCTCTAGGTACAATAGGAATAAAGGGTGATTAATAACAGACATTTCCATAAATTATATATGATTTGAGAGCATGGAAAACTCAATAGTTCTAATGCTGATCCTTCAAGTTGATATTTCAGTACTAGTCAAGCATGGCCATAGGAGGACAAGGTCTTTAAATGTCAAATTTCTGCTCACACTCCGGATATTTATTTTTACTGCAATTTCTTTCCCAATAGACTGTAAGGCAATTGTATAATTGATTTGTATTTATTTTGTCAGTCTTTAGTTGGTTGGTTAGTCCA
Organism: Xenopus petersii; assembly: GCA_038501925.1. Classification (NCBI taxonomy): domain Eukaryota; kingdom Metazoa; phylum Chordata; class Amphibia; order Anura; family Pipidae; genus Xenopus; species Xenopus petersii. The sequence continues at coordinate 32,441,595 of CM076686.1, forward strand.
AGTCTACAGAGCTGCAGAATAAGGTGAAGCTTTATAAACAGGAATAACTTTATACCCTTGCACATGGAAAAACAACTTAGTATCATCATAGCTTGGCAGGTGGGGTTAAGGCCACTTGCATTGAGAACTGGAAAGAATACCTATTTGCTTTCCTAGATACACCCGAAAGCTCAAATTGAAGGTTAGGGGTGAAATTTTAATCCTAAATTAGGGTGAAATTTAGGATGAATATGTATTTGCTGTCTTAGTTATTCGTGGAACTATGGCTGAATGAGTGATTCACTGATATTTTCCATTATCTGTATTAACTTAATGAGCCAAATGAGTCTGAGTAAAGATTGGTTCTTTCCTGGCCAAAGTACCTCCAAAGGGGATTGAACAGTAAAAGTTTGACAACCACTGAGGCCTTCTTCATTCTAAGCAAATATCTCATACCTTACTTCTAAAAAATTCAGAAGGACACACCTGTCACAACACAGTAAGGAAGGGGCAAGCCCAAAGATTTTAAGGCCCCAGGTGAGGGAAAGGGGGGGGGGGCTGTGAAATCTGAACTAAGAGCAAAGCAAAAGCCTAAACAAAAAAAAGGAAAAATAAACCCTCCCTTCTACTACCTTGGGCTTCTGCAAAAGCCTTTTGTTTAACATGATTAAATCCTCTTTGTTTCATTACACACATCCAGGCAAAACAAACACTTAGGGAGAGATAAGCAACAGGCCCTCTCAATAGGAACTTCTTACCTGGCTTGTGTAGGATTGATGGTATCAGATGAACAGGTGCGAAGGTACAGGGGAAAAAGTGTGAATTGCTGGTGTTGCTGATAAGACTGAGTGATGGGCTCATACATTATCATGATGGGGAAGTATTTACCTAAACAAAAGACAAGGCATTGACTAATGGAATCCAAACTAGGCACTACACATACAAACTGCTCTGTAGGAGTGTCTAAACTAATTGCCTTATTTTCAGTGCTTTCTCGTCAGTGTTTCCTGCTACATAAAGTGTGAAAGGGAGGGAGTGTTACATTACTGCTTCCTATACAAGTATCACTGGGGACCTATCATGTGCTGAGTGTGTGTAAATATTTTTTATATCAATGTTCATATGGAATTACATTTATTTTAATATAAACTATGTGAAGCAGGGGTGGTAATAGTTGTGCCACTGTGGCATCCATTTAAGGTACACTGGGAATCAGGGTACGTGAATTATCAGACCTATAGAACTGCCTTACTCAGACGAGATGAACAAATTAATCCCCTTTCCACATAAATATACAGGTGGGAACCTATAATATCAGGGCCCTTTCTGAATCTTCAAAGATGGGTGCATATATTTAGGAAGTTACAGTATATGTAGATATATATATATATATATATATATATATATATATATATATATATATGTATGTATATATATATATATATATATATAATTTTTTTTTTTAACATTTTGACTCAAACCTGATGAAAGTTCATGTTTAAGATTAAACACTTAATATATATACACATGCAATTATAAAAATGATTGACAATTAGGGAAAAAACCCTAAAAACATTGTAGCCCTGCACATTAACCAAATAAGTAAGTCATAGGCAGAGTGCCTCCTCAGGCTAGGTACTACTTGCCAAGTGTTTTGCCCACCGGACCCCCTAGATTTAGGAATTTATAGAACCTGATGTTTATGTGGAAGTTAACTTTCTCTTTACTTAAATGTAATGTCAATTAGCAGATGTGTTAAACTTAACAACAAAGCCGTTACAGTACAGAGCATTTTCACACTATCACACAATCTATATGCTGCTGAAATGCAGACACATATGTGGGACATCAGACTATATATATAACGATAATGCAGATGATACCCGCACTCCTTCACAATATATAGTTTTCCGGGTGCTTGGCCAAAGTAATATGTAGATAATTGCAAGAAGACCAGCACTCCGTTTCCAAAAATCAATATTTTATTGTAGTGTCACAGTATCTCCAACGTTTCGGCCCACTTTGGGCCCCAAAGTGGGCTGAAACGTTGGAGATACTGTGACACTACAATAAAATATTGATTTTTGGAAACGGAGTGTTGGTCCTCTTTGCAATTATATATATATATATATATATATATGTATATATATATATACATGTGTGTGTGTATATATATATATATATATATATATATATATGCGCATTGTATTGTTATGCAACAAAGGAAAACAAGAAAGGCTTATGAGTCATATCACATAGATGGTTCTGATGAATGCAAGTTTGTGATGTCTGTATAAGCAGTGGTATAGACTTGTTTTACTGCCTGCAACTAAGCATTCTACCACCCTAAAATATATTATATTACACGACTGTCTGTAAGGTCTTCTGGCCATGTAAGAAGCAGGTAACCTTATATGGGCTTTTGTGATTTGGATGCTATGACCTGTTTGCAATGTACAAAGTCTGGGAACAGAAACAGTATCACAAAATTAAAGTGATAATTATTAGGCATAATACAATAATTGCCAATTTTTTATATAGGAGTATGTCCACAGGTTTGGGGAACAGGTTTACATGTGTAATACACACTGCTAGTGATTGCGAATCGCTAGTAGTATCGGTTTGTCGAAAATTTGCAAAACAGTAAAAATTCTCTGAAATGCAATGAAGTCTATAGATGACATTTTTTGACGTGGGACAATTTTTTTCAACCATTGGTAAAAAGTTTTGCTCATCACTGCAATTCCCATGACCTATAAGACCTGCAGGAAGATCAGCAGCATAACCCCACTCACCATTCTGATTCTCCAAAGTGCACACTGCTACAGGGGCAGCTCAGCAGTGAGTGCAGCACTGATTTAGAGAAGCACATACAAAAGAAAGAGCACTTCATCCAAAACCTAGAATGCATAGTATGTGAGCACAGTGCCACACTGTGAGATTGCCATTGCATTGGTGTCTGCTGGAACATAACACAGACTGAGGAACCATAGTAAAATTATAAGAGCAGCTATAGAACAGAGGCCCTCAATTATTACTCATGAGACACATTCAAATTTAAAAAAAGTTGGAGAGCAATATAAGCATGGCCAAAGTATAGTTCCAGGTTGTGCCAAATACTGGCTCTGATTGGCTATTTAATAGTCCCTATATGGATTTGGTAGGTTACAGGATATTCTGTTTGGCAGTAAACCTAGTTTTTATACAACCAAAAATTGCCTCCAAGCCTGGAATTCAAAAATAAGCACATGCTTTGAGGCCACTGAGAGCAACATCCAAGGGGTCTCTGAGCAACATGTTGCTCACGAGCCACTGGTTGGGGATCACTGTTCTAAAATATCACCTTTATTATAACTCAGTGAATACAGCAGGAGAAGTATCCTGTTTCACCTGTTTCTTATTCTTTCTTTGCATACTGTGGGTGTAGCAAAGGTGCCAATTATGTAAAGCAGTGCTGTCCTATTTTTACCACAAACTGTACATTCACTATATGAAAGGAAGGCAGGATGATATTAAACCTAAGATGCAAAACAAAGAGGTGAGTAGAATCCATTTAGGGCTTGATCCATAAAAATACCAAGTATATCTATATCAATCAGGCTTTTGGCCAAATCAAGCTGCTCAATGCGATCAGGATTTTTAGTCATTATCATAGCTGGTGGGGTAACAATGCAATGCTTGTGCTGATGGCCCTTTAAGTACAGTTGAGGTATGCACATGTTAATTTCTCTTGTACATAGGAACAACATATATTTAAGTTAAGGTATAACAGTAATTTGAAACACTGTGCAGTTTGCATGTTGTTTATCAGAATAAAACGTCTCAGATTAATCTCCATCCAACATTTACAGAATGAAAGCTAAATGATAATGAGCCAATTCATGGAAAACAGATTCTGCATAAATTACAGTTTAAAAGAACACGACCCTCTCTCATTAGCTTGTGTAGAGTGTCACGGTACACATTTCTACATCCACTTTTGCTAACTGACTGGCTTATTATAAATTCCATGCTATTATATTTAAGGGGGCTTTCCTCCACTTTATTGGCCCTTCAGTCCTGATCTAGGTCACTGCCCGGTGTTCGGCCTCCCAATGTGCTTCTGGGAAATGTGCACCAAAGGGGAGAACTCAAGTGCCAGTGAAGGAGCCACAGGAGAATTTGTATCCATAACCAAAAAGCTACTTCTGGCACCTCTGAAAATGCTTTCATTTCAAATGTTATTTTTCTCTCACTCTCCCTGACTCTTTACATTGCTATTATGATAATGGGGAACCAAGAGTCCATTAAAAGCAAACCATATGTTCGCTGGCTTGCTGTGAAATAAAAAGACGTATATTGTCCCCGTTGCCTAGGCAACACTTTCATTCGTTTTGTCAGGGTTGGGCCCGATCATTTAAATTGCAAGTAAACAAGCAGCCTAGCGTTGCCACATGGGTAATATTTACAGCGTTTCTGTTGCTAAACAATGACAAAATGAAGGATTTTTTTTTTCCTTTTTACTTCACGTTAACAAAACGCAGCGTGTGGATTTGTTTTGGGCTTGTGGATCAAATAATTGTTTCTAGGTTGCAGATACATTTTACCCTGGTGTGTTGGGTATTCTTTACAAAGGATTGGTATTAGCTAGTGGGTATTGTGCTGACATGGCAGAGAATCAGTCTTTTATTAATTAATAAGATCACTAATAAGAACACTGCATACTCCACCTATTTAATTTAACCACTTTTGGAAGAAGCACCGCTTTCTTTACAAATATCAGGCCCAGATTAGAAATCTCAAGGTTCTGGTAAATGCCATAGGGGCTGCTGTAAGATGCCATAGACCAGGTCTGTACTGGGAGTCAAAATAGGCCCTGCATTTCAAGTTCAAAGAGGCCCAAACAGCCCCTGATCAGCCCACTACATAGTGACTGTCTATGGCAACTTACAGCAGCCCCTCTGGCATTTGCCAGAACCCACCGATTGCCAGTCCGGGCCTGCCATAGACCCTCACTATTTATTGGGTCTGTGGGGGGCTGTTTGGGCCTCTGTGTACTTGAAATGCCAGGGCCTAATTTGAAGCTCAGTTGGGACCTAACAAAAAACCTTCTCCCCTAGGCTGCTTCATGAAAATCTAAAATGCTCTGTTCAGTATTTGGGCCTATAGCAAAGGATGTTGTGTTTCACACAGCCTTTTACTTTCAACAAGGCTGAAGCAAATAGTTTTTATGCTACATTAAATCACTGTCACTGAAAGTTTTCCCTTGGGTTCTGCCATACTGTAACACTGCCACACAGTGTGACACTGTGCTCACACACAAACAGAGGGCACATATATATGCTATGCTAGACTACATCAGCCAATCAGCAGAGCTGTGCCATTTACTTCACACTACTTCCTGTAACAGATGGAAACTGCGTTACATCCTGTCACATGATCGTTGAGTGACACACACACGCGCAGAGCATCCCAAAATGGTGGATGAAAAAAAAGATGTATAAGGGCAATATTTAGTGATATGTAAACACAAGTTTCTTTGATAGGTCATTTATTAGGATACTCTGTGAAATAAAAAGACATACATTGTCCTTGTTACCTAGGCAACACATTTTGTCAGCAATTTGCTGACAGAAGGGGTAAAGACAGAGACTCTAGTTATATCATACTGAGGATATTTTGCATCAAATGGAAAAATGAAAGAATGGCAACAATATTGTTTATGCACGAAGGAAAAAAAAAAAACTCTCTCAAAATTCATACATTTTTGCCACCATAGCTTCCTGTTAACATCTGTACTCCATCTTACATTTAATAAAGGTCTAGCTCACACCCGGCTACATATTGTATATACCCATGCCTTATACTGGATACAGGCAAATGAGGGGTTTGGATGGGCCTAATCACATGCCATTGCCACAGATTTGCCACTGTCTAACTTGTAATAGATGGAAATGAAGGCCGTGCACTAGTACTAAAATTTTATAGCCATCATTTGGATGGAAAGATACTTGGAAGTGGGTAATTGAATGTTTCACAGCAGAATTATACTGATAAACCCTGATCCTTTTTAGAAACACTATATAAATACTTTTTGATTTGCTGGTGGAATCCAGAAATGAGGTTGGCAGGGATGTGCAAAGCTGTGCCGTAATGTGACATTCCCATGCATTATACAGAGCAACTCATATTCTTTTCCATTTTCATTCATTTTCAACCTCTTTTGTGGATCTTACTAATTGTAAAATGCTTCTTTTTATACCTTGATCACACTCTTGACTGTGAAAAATCACGTAGTAAATATACTTTTTTTGGTTTGTGAAAATGTAATTAATGTTGCAGTTTTTCAGGCATTCGATAAAGTTTTGTCTTGTTCAGCTCTCTTTTTATACAGCATTCTCTATGTCACTTACTGTTTTTGAGATGTCACAAAACAACAGTGCTTAGAATAAACCTAAGCCTTTTATGTACACACTTGACAATCATTTGGCAATTCCTAGCCCTACATTTTCTTTTCCCTGCCTTTATCTGACTGCTAAGGTTTATGGTATTTTGACTGGCACTGCCTTCCAAGAGTCCAGTGCAGAACAACAGTGATCCTAACTCCCTTGTCCGCTGTCACTGCTGCTAATAATACTCAATGATGGACTTCCATGCAAAAATGCTCACTTCAGCATTTTTAAACCTTTGATCACACCTCCAGGTGAAATGTTAGAAAATCCCTTTGTATCCATAAGCCTGATGCCCCAGGTGTTTGCATATATTTAATACAAATGTATTTAATTGGTACAAATAAGAGGAAAAATTGTTCCTTAATTTGGCTGCTTGCACAGTGAAGCAGATCAGTAATGTACATGGTATTAGAATGATATTGTGTTCACATACAGTAAATAAAGATTTGTTTATGACACAAATAGATGTTTGCAGACTAGCAAAATAACTTCTTGCATTTTTTAATTCCTGCTATGTAGGATTCTAACCTCCCAAGAATAGGTGAGCTTTCTGTGGAGTAAAACTTCCCCCGGCTTGATGAAAAATCTTGGTTTTCACCGCTAAGGTCTGTGATCTTTTTATCATATACCCCCCAATGTTACATTATGTCTGTTTATTAAAAAACTTTATGTTAATATTGTGTGCCTTTAAATGTCATTGGGATCTAATGGGAAAGATTTCAAATGAAAGCAGTAATAAATAAAACACCGTGCTTCTCATATAGGAGGAGATAATTAATTAGAAAACAAGCTAGCTTTACAGTTACATACAGAAGCAGCATGGGGCCGACCATTTCATTGCAGAATCATGTCACTCTGGTACTAAAATAACAAGCTGCTGCATGGCAGGGAGAGCAGATGAACGCCATGTGTCGGAATGTGCAGGGTAGACCTTTGGGTCATCATGGTGGGGAAAAGGTAGAACAGCAAGAGATTGTAGCAATTACAGGCTAAAATTAAACCATGTTATCAAATAAGCATTTAATTAGGTTTGTTAACATTGTGTTTGTGCTACACTGTATTTCCGGAGTAGGAGAAATATTTTCATGATTAGTATGTGCTGTCTCCGTCATCTGACTCCCTAATGACATATTGTACACACTGTAGGTAAAGCTGCCCACACATAGAATTATTTTCATACAAATTACTTACACATGACCGATATAGCTAAGCTTAGAAGAATGCCCTTCACTAGAAGTAAAGCAGGTTGGTATGATTTACAGTTGGAACTATAAAACAATTCTTTACAAAGCTAATAAGTTGGAGTGGGGTAATTTTCTTACTGCACTGTTGTAGGCTAAAGTTTCGAAAGCAGTAGCCATGTTTTTCCTCCACAATGCAGAATTTTTCCCCATGATTTCAGCATAATTTTGGTTCCTAAGGGGTAATGAACCCAATGTAAGTGCAGCAGGCGATATGATCAAATTGATGCTGAAAGATCCAACTGATATCATTTCAGGCATTCTGCGTGAGAATGATGTGTGCAGCTGATTCTTTTGTCACATCTACATTGCTCTTAATGAGGCAGGCCACTGTGAGAACCCTGTGGCTACCACCTGGTTTAGAGATGGCAATAACTCCAGAGTCCCCACAGTGCCCTGCTACCACCTGAGGCTGCCCCGAGGTTCTCATCTTCCTTAAAAGGGTTGTTCACCTCTGACTTAACTTTTATTATGATGTAGAGGGTGAAATTCTGAGGCATTTTGCAATTGGTTTTCATTCTTTCTTATTTGTGGTTTTTGAGTTATTTATACAGCAGCTACTCAGGTTTGTTTTCACAAGAGTTTGTTTTCACAAAGTCAGGATAGCATTCATTTTTAAATTGGTATTGACACATTTCTCTAATAACCTTGCATGCGTCAGTATCACTTTAAAATATATTTTTTTTAAGTTTAAAATGTCTTGTGCATAGTTACACGAAACCTTATTATTGTTTCACATTGTAGAACTATGCATACATTCAAAAAGAAAGCAGTAGGGTCAAAAATATTTGCATGGCATCATGCAAAGCCAAGTGTTGTCATCCTCTAATGAGAAGTCAAGAAATAAATACCTCCCTGCCATCAAGTGGATGGCCTATATATTGTTCATGGTCCCTGGAGGTATGTATAAGAAGAGGTCTATTGAAAGAATGGCAATGGACTTTTCCTGTATTATATCAGCACAAAGCCTATACCTAAATATGATGCATTTGGATCTTCTAAATGGATGCCTGAGTCTGTCAGATGCAATTAATGGATGAGGCTATAATCTGACCAGATCTATTTCCATTCTGTAGACATTCCCTTTCAGCCCAGTGAAGGTATGGATGCCACATACAGGAAACCAAAGCACCTTGAACACATGTTAAAAGAGGCCTGCGTGCAAAGCCTTATATTTTAGTTGTTACCCATGAGATTTAATAAGTAATTTGATTGTAAACTCAACTAGGTAAGGCCTGATGCATGTAAAATCTATGTGTGCAGGCACTACATAAATAATAATAATAATAATAATCTACTGTATGTATGTAAATCTTCTATGGCAGTACAAACAAAGGACACATGGGGGCAGCAGCGTTACAGAACAATCCCTGTTGGTTACATTAACCCATGCCATGCTTAGGCATAAAGCAGTAACACAGGAAGCATCTCATTTCCTTACACCCAAAACCCACATCCTCCCTAAAAGCAATTGGTTTTTACTGCAGGTTAAAATAAAATCTCAACGTGCACATAAGAAATGATTAAAATGGTTACGTTGCTCAACCAAGGCTGGGGGTTAGGATGGGGCCCTTGTCTTGTGCTGTCATTTATTTTTAATAGTTAGCACTAATACATGGTTTTTCTATTGGTGTCCAGCCTGTTACTACTATATAAGTATTTATTTCACTAACGTGTACAGTATATGCTTCCCATAATATAAATAAAGGGTCAACTGAAACCCACATGCTGCATTCCCATTTGTAGTGGGGATAAATAAAATGAAATATATGGCGCTAACTAATGAAATTCCTACTAATTGCGAATCCCCTTTTGGCTGGAGTGATGATGAAACAAAAACCCACTAAAGGATGAATCCTATATAAAACCTGCGTAAAAAGGCACATAAAGGCTCCTATAAAGCCGACCAGTCTTGATTTTTATTTCCCCAAAACACAAGGACCTCTATAAATATAAAGAGAAATTACTGTCCTTGTTGTCAGCAGTAACATTATAAAATTATAAAATTAAAGGTAAGACCCCTCTGTCTCAGGAGCCACCAAATAACCTGGAATTGTAATTTTTCCTTCTGCACTGCAGTAGGACTATATTTATCTTATAAGTCCACTAGAGTGAAATTCCGCCACTCTCCATTCATTTCTATAGCATTTTAAAGGCATATTTATCAAAGGGTGAACTTTCACCCATTGATAAATATTCTTTTAAAAATCCCATAGAAATTAATGGAGAGTGGACCCTAGTGGAGTATGATGATCTCTAAATTCACTCTTTGATTAATATACCCCTCGGTCTCAGCTGTGCCTCTCCAGTGGGAGTTTTATTTGACTGATTTTCCATTTTATGTGGCAAAGGAAGCAAATTACTTATTACAGAGGAGGCCTCCTGTAATGGTCAGTATTTGTAGGTAATCTATAGGGGTCATTTTCTAATTCCAGGGGAGCAAGTGCAAAAGTACTAAGTACCCCAGAAATTGTTGCTGTCTGCTCTGATCACTAGATCAAACTTTTAGCTCTAGTTCTGTCCTTACTACCCACCTCCTGAAACTCCGTAACTTGCGCATTTTAATAATTCCTACTTGCTGACCCTGCCCACCTTGAATAGAGTGTTGGTGCTTTGAACAATGGCCAAGCTGCAGGTCTCTGAGCTCAGAAACGTATCGGAGCACCTGGGGCAATACTGGTAAGGCATCATAGAGTGTGCAAAAAAAAATGGCAGATTGTGGACTTTTTTTTTGCACTTTGCATATTGTATAGTGCGTCGTAAATTTACACTTATATATAATATTTTCTTCAAAACAATACCGGCCTTCCTGTATTTTAAGTCTTTTTCCCTATTAATAGCATTGGCTTTAGGGATCATTTTTACCCGCCCTGGTCAGTAAAATATCGACCCTATATATGTCCAATGCAAAAACTATTGTATAGAGCTGCCAAAAACAAGGTAATGTAACAATAATAATTATCAGTTCTCAATTACCCCCTCATTGAAAGTGATAAAAGTGAAAGAAAATCAGAAGACTGCAATACGTGGGGTAGTGGGTTAGTACCCTATTGAACATGTCTTCTAATTTAATGGTGAGATTAAATCAGACTGTTGTAACTGGGGTACTACCATTTCACTACAGCATTCAAGCAATCCTATTCAGAAGGGTCACTGCTTATGGACTCCAGTGATCCTTTCTACCTTAAGTCTGCTGCAAGTCTTTTCTGTCACTGAAACTGAATTTGCATCAATAATATCAGACCAAATCTCACTGTCTAGTTTGAAAAACCACCTTCTATTTGTCTATGGCCCTACATCCATAAGAGAAGCCATGGGGTTCTGTTATTATCTACTATACAGTTTATAGCCTGCAGTTGCTCTCCTCCATTCTGAGTGGTGCATATTACTACAGGCTAAGGGGCCAGTAAGGTCCCAAAAGTTGCTTTCCTGATGTTAAATAACAGCAGATGGAAAGCATATTCTCATCAAGTACATCCAGTAACAATGACCATTTAGCAGATTTTTGGGGCACACAATATAAACATACAGTAAAACTCTTGCTGTCGGTAGCAGTTACGCTAAGAGCTTCCTCAATTACAGGGATCTGCTACTCCAAAGGTCACCCCATAATCTCTTTGGGCTTTCAGACTCAGCAAAGTTATATTTAGCACCTTTAAAAGAAGTAAAATACCCACGTTAGTAGTGGTGCTTCCTGCCCACTTTCAGTTGGCACTGACATTTTACATTTCAACCACCACCATTTGGATTTATTGGAGTAGCTTATAAGTAGGATTGCACCAATGTTATCGTTACATAGTAAATTAAGTTGATAAAAAAAAAACAAGTGCCTGCCAACCTTTTTTTCCAAGTGAACCGTGCTTGACTGCTAGTTGATCCAGCTGATGTAGAACTCACATGCATTGAAAGCATCCATGTTTCACCATAACACAGAAACTATTGAGCTGGCTATAGAAAGCTGTGCATCCATATGTTCATTTTGTGAGTTGTTGTATACTGAACGACGCTCCATTTCCTTAATATACAGTATATAAAAATGTCCTTAAAAAGAAAAGATGAAGGCCAATTGAAAAGTAGCTTAGAATTAGCCATTCTACAACATACTAAAATTTATTTGAAAGGTAACCACTCCTTTAATGCCACAGTTAAATGGGAATTAATTTTAGCTGTCATTTTGGTGGCATCTAATCAGTACTGATTGGAGAGTAACACCTTTCTTACTCACATATACACAGATTGTGTAGGTCCTATAGTGTACTCACAGATACATAAAGATGGGGTTGGTCCTATAGTGGACTCACAGATACAAACAGATTGTGTGGGTCCTATAGTGAACTCACAGATACATACAGATTGGGTAGGTCCTATAGTGGACTCACAGATACATACAAATTGTGTAGGTCCTATAGTGGACTCACAGATACATACAGATGGGCTAGGTCCTGTAGTGGACTCACAGATACATACAGATTGTGTAGGTATTGTAGTGGACTCACATATATATAGTGAGATTGGGTAGATCCTATACTGGACTCCCAGAGAAACTAATGCACACACAAGGGTCAGTTTTATTTGGATGCCCATTATCCTTTTATCTTTTTGAAATGGGGGAGGAATATGAAACACCTGGAAGGAACCCACACAGACACAAGTAATACATACAGACTGGGTGCCTGTAGTGTTCTGGGTGGGATTAGAACCCAGGTCCCCAAAGATGCACTGCAGAAATACTATCCACTGCACATTTCCTTTGTTTATTTATAAAATGACAAATTGTTGAAGCCAGAAAATTATTCAAAACAATAAAGTTGATCCGATAGATCACTTTTGCTGGTACATCAAATCCTTTCTTTTTCTTCTATATATGTTTTTTATAATTCCCTTATAAGATCTTACATCTGAGTTGTTCTGAAATTGTTAAGAAAACAACACTGCTTTAATTTAACCCTTTAAGTGGTGTCTCGAAAAAAGGTTTTCAGGCCAGGATTGTACACAAATGTCCTCACCCTAATTGTGCTTTACGCTTGGGCATCATTTCAAGCCCTATTAGAGCAGTATCTGTCCCACTTGAAGTCATTTAGTCTCTGCACTATATATATATATATATATATATATATATATATATATATATATATATATATATATATATATATATATAGGTAATAGAGGATCCGCACTCTCATTTTCATTTTCAAAGTGATAGTTTTTATTTTCACATCACAATCCGACGTTTCGGTCCCACCTGGGGACCTTTCTCAACCTTCACTTTGAAAATGAAAATGAGAGTGCGGATCCTCTATTACCTATACTTTAAACACTGATCGAGCACCTCGCATTCGCCACTGTCAGAGGTGCGGGCACTCCAGAAAAGTTTATATATATATATATATATATATATATATATATGTTTCTCAAGCTATTTTGAATGAAAAAAGAGCCTTGTTTGTATGTAAATAAAAACAAAGCAAAAGATATTATAATGTGTCACGGAAATGCTGGGAAGTACGTGCTGGGGGTAGAATTACAGCGCAATCTGGTGTGCAGTTTGTAAATAGTGACACTTCACATGGCCAATACACATACACCTTTGTATGGATAATCCCATTCATTAGGCAGCAATCTGCTGTTTAACAGGTTGGTTTGTGTGCTGCATTGTCTGCGACGTTCACTGTCGTGTAGTTGAAACCAAATGCAAGCCTCTTAATTGATGGGTAGGGTGCGCTAAGGTGAAGATTTAATTGGGAAATGGGAAGAAAAGCTCTCAGTTTTAGTCCTTTAAATGACTAAAAAAACTAAGTTGCAGGGAAACAGAGACTAATTGGTTTGAAGATTTGTGCACAACGTCTCGTGAGACCTCATACCCAAGCATATCATTTTGACTGAATTCTATACACAGAGACTTTGCATTGAGGTGTATGGCACTGGAAATCCAATGGCAGGTTGGCACTAGAATGATAATCTCATAGTTTTGTTCCTGCAGCAGTGACCCTTGAGTAAAGAAACTGAGTGCAAAGTTTTCTTATTTGGCTAAATCATTTTTTTTCTTGAAATGTGCCTTCTTGGAATTCGACCCCTCCCAAAAATATTGGAGCCAGTGAATTTTTAATGCAAATAAAACAATATATTATGCTGTCTGAATTTGGTGACGTTATTGTTTAACACCGTTGCTCTCTATAAGTGATGGCTGCTCATTAATTTGGCAAGAATTCCAACCCTTCCACCAACAAAGGGGTTAATAGGAAGTGTGTAAGGTCTGGCATGCAGAAAGGTAAGGTGCAGTGCCCTTTTCTATAGAGATGCAATGTTCAGTGGAACCTCCCTCCACAGGCACTTGGGTAATGTTGTGGCTGGACATGCAGGTGTTTCTTCATCCGCTCTTCCCAGGCTGTCATCCTGCAGGAGGTCACAATGGGAGAAAAAGCCTCTCCGGAGTAATGAATGAAGAGGAACTCCATTTTGTGACCAATTTTTCATCTTTTATTTTATCTTTCCTGATCCTCAGAGCAGAACTAAGACCCTAGGGGCATACACAAAGCTGAGGAACAAATACAGAGTAGTAGAGTATTTTGTCTGTCGTAGTTCTGGCCCTTTCAACCGTACAGAATGGAGCACGCACCTTTTATGTCTCCTCCTAAAGCACAATGAACAACCATTGCTAAATATCTCAAGTAATATCCTATATAAATATATCTATATGTGATTAACTTGTATATTGACTCCTCATATGATAAAGACCAGCTCTGCCATTTTCATTTTATTATTGTCATCATTAAGTGCAAAGGGGGGAACATAGCACTTTACAGCATTATACAATGGAAGAGTCATTTAAATATATAAAGGGGTGATACAGAATGAAACAGTAAGAGCAGAGTACCCCAAACTACGGGATTGACCCACCTTAGGGGCCTCAAAGTAGTCACCAGGGCGACCAAACTTGAACAGAAATCAGGATAAGATGCGAGGGGTGAATTGTGATTTCTGATTTGACAATTAACAAAAATATGTAATTTGGAATGACACTCAGGTTATACAATTGATTTCTTTGTAGCTTAATTCTATTCAGTCTTTTGTGTTGGAGAGAACCTTACTGCATGTTCCTGACCTTCCCCAAAAGCCTAGCAAAATGAAGCTTAATATAATATAATAATATTTATTTAAAAATATAATGATTTCTGGAAATTATGTTGAGAGTTATATGTAAGGTGCCAGGAAACACCAAGTGCTCGATTACCTATCAAATTTCATTGAATCATTTATTCAGCACCGTGTGGAAATATGCTGGCGCTATATAAATAAATGCTAATACTAATAATAATAATTGATATTAGGGTTTATTTACCAACACCTGTGCAATGTTCAAAGTGTAATCTCGGACACAATTCTACCTACATTGCAGCATTTTTCCCTCAATTCCTGCATGCATAGATTTGAACCTGCCCTAATTGCATCCGTTGTATTAAAGAAGTAGTTTACCTTTCAGTTAACTTGTAATATGTTATAGAATGGTCTAGTCTTCAAAACTTTTTAATTAGTCTTCATTTTCTATTTGTTATAATTTTTGCATAATTTGCCTTCTTCATCTTAATCGTTCCAGCTTTCAAATGGGGGTCATTTACTCCCGGCAGCCAAGAAGCAATCCCGCTCCTATTCATCTCCCAGTGTCTCGTCCACAATCCTGTATGGTTGCTAGGGAAATTTGGACCCTAGCAACCTAGCTGAAATGCCAAACTGGAGAGCTGCTGAACAAAAAGGAATCATTCAAATAATAAAAAACGGAGACTAGCTGCAAAATGGTCTCAGAATATCAATTTCTATATCTTTTTAAAATCGAATTGTAATGTAAACAACCCCTTTAAAACATCTAATCAATTTTGCTGGAATTTTGACACAAATCGGAACGCATGTCGTAGGATGGTGTAATTTTTTAAGTGACCCTTTTTGTACAAGTCTGGTGTGTCTTTTGATGCCTCCCACAGTGGGAACCCTGGAATCTGAGGTGGTGGTAGCTCAAGGGTTCACTTGCTCCAGTAGGGGCACTTGTGCACAATTTATGAGGACAGACTGTATGGGAGCATTGGTGCAAATACACACAAGTGTGGCCCGAAGAGGTGGTGATCCCTTGGTAATATGTGCTTCTCCAGGGAAGGGTGTTTTGACTGCAGTGGATCTCCCTGAATGTCCCATGGTAGTCAAAATGCCTAGAAGTGTGCTAGACGAGGGCTGAAATATACAGAAATCAGCCCCTACTTGGGGATTAGTCTCCTGTCCTGCCTGCACCTGGAACCATTGTGTCTACCTGGGTACAGGCACCAGTGTTAGATGGGGGGGGGTCCTGCACACACACCCCTCGGGTCCCTGACCCTCTCTCTGTCGTCTCCAAAGGCCCTCAGCACCAGTCGCAAACTGCCTCTGCCAGCCTTCCACCTTCCCACCACAGCATACCTGCTTTTCTTCTATCAATTGTGGTGGGAGGAGTTCAGGGAGAACATCGTTTTGGGCATGTGGGGAAGTGGGTTCATGAGGGCCAGGGCCCACCGGGTTTTTTCCCGGTGTCCAGCCAGGCACAAATAAATGCAAGAGTTAGCAATAGGATTGCAACCTGTCCAGTTTTGAAGGGCTGTTTAGGTCAAAACTGGCTGCCCGGTTTTCCAAATTAGGAAAACCTGACAGGATTTCCTGGGATTGATGTGGCGATCTACCGGTCGCGGATATCCACATCATAGCCCTGACCCCACCACGGCATGGTCCCTCCCAGACTACATCACTGCCCCCCGCTGCATCATGGCCCCACTTCCCCCCGGAGATTGACGGGGGGGGGAGTGTTAACCCTAGTTTGCACTCTTGCACTGAAATCAGCTGAGTGTTTTGGGTGCAGGCAGGAGAAGAGGCTAATGGCCGTGTAGAGGCTGATTTTCAGCCTGCGCATTTCAGTAGAATGATTTCGCCATCTGGAACTAGCCTTAATACTACAGGGTATTTTCTTTTTAGGTTTTATTTATTCCTTTCTGCCACCCTCCTGAAATTCCATTGTTCTGCATGAAGATTGAGTCTGTGCATATAGCATATTGCAGTGCCCTCCTTCTCTATTCCCAGTACAGGTATAGGACCCTTTATCCATAAAGCTCCAAATTACGGGAAGGCCAGCTCCCATTGACTACATTTGAAACAAATGATTCATTACTTTTAAAAATGATTTCCTTTTTCTCTGTTATAATGAAACAATCCCTTGTACTTGATCCCAACTAAAATATGAATAATCTTTATAGGAGGCAAATAAAATTGGGTTTATTTAATGTTTAGCAGACTTAAAGTAATGTTGATCCATATTATGTGAAGATCTCTTATCAGGAAAACCCCAGGTCCAGAGCATTCTGGATAACAGGTCCCATATCTGAGCAATCATTTACATTAGCCGAGCCTATTTATTTTTACTAAATAATCATCATTCGTTACCTTGTTTTTCATTAATCTTAGCTGATGTGCAATGTAGGCGGTGGAATTTTGACGTGCCTTGCCAAAGAAAAGTTTACAGAGTATTTGAATCATACAGTGCAAAGGAATACACGTGAAATCAGTTGTATCCAACAGTGATCACTCAAGATATGGTCTCCTCTGGAATGACTTTCCTATGTATGACAGGTGTAAGGAGACAGCAAGTAAACAGATGGCCAGGCTAACAGACAGAAGGACACTTTCATACCTGGTCTCTTGCTGTCAGTTGGGCTGGTGATTGTATTGGGATGTGCAGGCGTTAGGACGGGCATGCATGTAATAGTGCCAGATTCAGCACACAGATGCATGTAGCCAGCTGTGAAGTTCTGTCCTTTCCTACTGCTCCCACACCAAACACTTCACACAGTCTGTCGCTCAGCAGATGTTCAGTGCTGGATGAAAAGCTTCTCGTCTGGGATTTGTATCACTCCGCAGGTAGAGGAATGGCAGCAGCTGCAAGATATCACAAATAATCATACAATAAAAACAACAACATATCTGTCTAGTGGGAGATCATATTTTCTTCTTACTTTGAAATACCTCTGCAGTTTTTTTTAATCATTGGCTGCTAAACATAAATGGAAATAATGGTCTGCGGCTGTTTAGCCAAAGTGCACACAGGGCATTTCTGGATCGGGCTGCTAGACTAACATGTTATCAGTGCTGAAAGATAACTTCACTCCTTACACAGCATTTGGTAATACAGTGACAAAGCTAAACTTCCCTCACTGTGTCTTTGGTGCAGGCAGGGGCAACTCTAGTATACTTAAATGGCTTGAATAAGGGGGATAGATGGAATGCGGGTCCCAGTGGGAACCAAAACGTTATGTTGGCGATACATGCTTCACTCATTATATCCTTTTGTTTTCAAGAATATACCAGTGTTGTGGGTTCTTCTCTGGAAAGTATATGCAAGCCTTAACCGTGCAACTTGGTGATGTTGGGAAGCGGCGTGCCACCCATTTCACACATATATATATATATACTGTATATGGTGCTTAGTGATGTCATTGGTTATAATCAGAGCTTAGTGATGTCACATGAAAAAATTAAACTTGTGTATTATAACAAATAAAGTATCCCCCTGGATATAAGAGGTCACCTCGGAGTTCCATCGGCCTTCGGCATTGAATTTTTATATGGTCATGGACTCCTCTGTAACTTATAGGGGCCAATTCACTAAATTCGAGTGAAGGATTCGAAGTAAAAAAACTTCGAATTTCGAAGTTTTTTTTGGGCTACTTCGACCATCGAATGGGCTACTTTGACTACGACTACGACTTCGAATCGAAGGATTCGAACTAAAAATCGTTTGACTATTCGACCATTCGATAGTCGAAGTACTGTCTCTTTAAAAAAAACCTCGACCCCCTAGTTCGGCAGATAAAAGCTACTGAAGTCAATGTTAGCCTATGGGGAAGGTCCCCATAGGCTTGCCTAAGTTTTTTTGATCGAAGGATATTCCTTCGATCGTTGGATTAAAATCCTTTGAATCGTTCGATTCGAAGGATTTAATCGTTCGATTCGAAGGATTTAATCATTCGATCGAAGGAATAATCCTTTGATCGTTTGATCGAATTTTCTGCGCTAAATCCTTCGACTTCGATATTCGAAGTCGAAGGATTTCAATTCCTAGTCGAATATCGAGGGTTAATTAACCCTCGATATTCGACCCTAAGTAAATCTGCCCCATAATGTCCTTATATTTTACAAGCGGGGGTACTTTATTCACTATATGTAGACAGAAATGGGACCTGTTTTCCAGAATGCTTGGGACCTGGGTTTTTTTTTTTCGGATAAGGGGTCTTCCTGTAATTTGAATCTTAATTTCTAGTAGAAAATCATTTAAACATTAAATAACCCCAATGTTTTGCTTCCAGTGAGGATTAATAATACCTTAGTTGGGCTCAAGTAAAAATGACTGTTTTATTACAGAGAAAAAGGAAATCATTTTTTTTAAATATAAAATTATTTGGTTATAATAGAGTCTATGATAGATGGCCTTTCTATAATCAATAGATTTCTGGATAATGGGTTTCCAGAAAATGGATCCCATACCAGTATATGATATAAAAAAAAAGATTCCACTTTGATCACATTTTTCTTCAATGACAGAAAGGTGTACCATTATGAAGAAAAACCTCTGGGATGTGATATCGCTTCGTCCTATGCAGTGGAATATTAAACTGTGAGATGGCATGCTTAGCCCACTTGCTACTTACTATACTGAGGTCCAACAGAGTAGCAATTATGAAATAGTTATTGAAACAATACATCTGGCCCTTACAATTAGTTCTATTACATAATTATAGTACATAGTAGTTGAAGATGAAAATAAAAGCATGCTCCATCAAGTTCCACCGGACACCTTTGCCTCCAATCTTCCTTTTCATTTACATTTGCACCAAAGACATATAGGGGCAAATTCACTAAGCGCCGAAGCGCCTAACGCTAGCTGCAATTCGCTAGCGTTGGTCATTTTCATTACTTCGCAAATTCACTAATGAACGCTGGCGTAAATTCGCTAGTGTTACTTCGCACCCTTACGCCTGGCGAATTTTCGCAACGGATGTAACTACGCAAATTCACTAAAGCGCGCATTGTACTTAACCCTAACTTTTACGCTAGACTTCCTTCGCCACCTCAGACCAGGCGAAGCGCAATAGAGTAGATAGGGATTGCTTCAAAAAAAGTTCAAATTTTTTCTAAGTCCCAAAAAACACTGGCGTTTTTTCTATGTTATGGGTGATAGGCAGAAAAAGATCAAAATTTTTTTTGGGGCTCCCCTCCTTCCCCCCTACATTTCCTGACTCATGGCAACTTAACTATACAGTGGGCACATGTGTAGGGCAAAACAAATTTTTTATTTGATGTTTTGAAGGTTTCCCAGGCATTTGTAGTGATTGTACGCATTCCTCCATTTAAATTTGAATTTGGCGCCGTATGCAAATTAACCATCGCTAGCGTAACTTCACTTAGCGAATCAACGCTAGCACAACTTCGCAACCTTACACTACCCCTGAGCGCAACTACGAATCTTAGTGAATTTGCCCCATAGAGATATTTTGCTTTGTGACCCTTGCACCAAATAATATGTCGGCATTTGTAGGATAAATCCTATACACTGAACTGAGAAAGAAGTTGTGTAGCTGTACCGGTCCCATATTGTGGAATAGTGACAGATGTAGATAGTAGAAGTAGTCAGATACCTTTTATCGGTATACCATATGGTTCAAGAGTAACAAGCTTTAGAACCTCATTATACCATGCATAGTAATGAGCTTAGTCTGGACTGAATAGAACTTGGATTGCACCCCAGTACAATCCACTCTGATGCCAGAATTGGGAAGCCTGGTCAATGTGTAAATGTGAGTATATTTGTGATAAAAGCTACAGTGCAGAATGACAATGGTGGAGACCATCTGGAGCCCAAGGAAGCACCCAGGCTTTGCATCAACCAACACATTTTTTTATGAAAATCCAGTCTGTTGTGCAATAAATTGAAGTTATCCCCACCCTGAATATTCATTTTAGAACACAGAGGAGCTAATTGGAGCTACACACACACACACACACACACACACACACACACAGCAAAATAAACTCACATTTTAAAGTAAAACTATGTTGAATCCTATAGCAAGCATCTAAAGGTTTGCACATGTATATATCCAATCTCTGCCAATATATTGCACATTTCATGTTTACATATTTATTGTGTATTTTTAAGTGCCTTTTTGTGATATGTACTAGCTGGAGCCACGTCGTCTCGTCTCACTGTATATTCGTATACTGCTGAGATGACAATAAAGTTTACTTTGACTTTGACCAAAGGTCTGGGAATTTAATTGAATCAAGCATCCAGTAAAGGGGGTTATTTACTTAACTCCGAATGCAGAAATCACAAAAATTGTTTTTTTTTTAATAAAATCGGACTTTTAAAAAAAACTGATTTTTCGGAATTTATTAAACCAAGAGATGCTTTGTGCTTCTCGAAATGACACTTTTGCCTGGTCCTCACCCTGGCACTGTGATTACACATAAATAATATTAGCAGTGTATAAAAACTGCTAACATCACAAAATGGTAAAAAAAAAAAAAATGAATATATGAATTAATGCAAATTGCAAAAGTGCTCAGAAGAGCTCTATGAGCAATTTTCCTATAGGTTACACATAGGGTACAAGTTCGGTGCTCCACTGTGTGAAAGATCTGAGAAAATGCCATGTATCAATAATTCGGTATTATAGATCCAATACATGTATTACCCTTTATGGTTCTATTAACTATATCTGCAATCTATATTCACTATGTCATGGAGGACTTACTGATGACGTTTATTTATAGGCGCACATCAAACATTTTCAACAGGTCTAATAACCAATAGCAACCAAATGTTGGCTTTCAAATTCTGCAGCTTTTATTACATTATATTGCCACCAATGTGGCAAAGCTCATCTTCCTTTATATATATGTAGCCATTTCAACCTAATGTATTGTATGTTGTATATTTGTATATTTATAGCAATACCCAGTGGGTAGTAATGCAAGTGTTACCCCAAATCTATGAATTACAGAAAGGCAATCTCCCATGGAGGCAATTTTAAGCAATTAATTCTCAATTTTAAAAATGATTTCTTTTTTTCTCTCTGCAATAATAAAACAGTATCTTGTACATGTATGGGACCTGTTATCCAGAATGCTCGGGACCTGAGGTTTTCCAGAGAATGAATCTTTCCATAATTTGGATCTTCATACTTTAAGTCTACTAGAAAATCATGTAAACATTAAATAAACCCAATAGGTTGGCTTTGCTTCCAGTAAGGATTCATTATACTGTATCTTAGTTTGGATGATGTACAAGCTACTGTTTTATTATTACAGAGATAAAGAAAATTATTTTGGGAGACCTGTAATTGATGGTAACTAAGCTGCATGAATCCATTTTAGGGACCAAAAATCCTATTGGGTTTATTTAATGTTTAAATGTTTTTTTAGACTAAATCCAAACTATGGAAAGATCTCTTATCTTGGTATCCCCAGGACCTAGGCATTTTGGATAACAGATCCTATAGCAAGTGTCCATCCCAAACCAGGGTCAGACTGGGCCTGTGGGACAATGAGAGATAATCTGGTGGGCCCCCGGTGACCCAGACCCAATCCCCACCTACCCCCTACTGTTGTTCCCTGCTGCCCTCTCTCCCCTGATCGGGGGGCAAAAGTAAGTAAGGAGCGGGGGTCCCAGAGAAGGTGTGGAGGCCGCTGCTGGGGCAGCAGCTCCGGTGGGCCTCGCGCATCCCAATCTGACCCTGTCCCAGATCTGCAAAATCAGTTTGGATGAAATTTCTACACTATGGGGCAGATTTATCAAGGGTCGAATTTTGATGTAATGGGAACTCCCATAACTTAGAAATTCCAATAAAAAAAAGACCAAACAAAATTTATTTTAAAAAAAAACAAAGTTAGGCTGTTTTCATTTGAATTCGAATCGTACGAACCAAAGTAACAGTGCATTTGATCGAATTTTCCAAAAAAAAAAAAAAAAAAAACCTTTGATTTTTCAAAGTCTACCAATTGACTCAGAATAGGTTTTAGGGGGTCAAAGTGAATGGTCGAAGTTGGATTTTTAAAGAGACAGTACACAATATATTTCGATATTCGAATTTTCGAAGTACACAAAAAATAGCTTGAAATTAGAATTTTTTTTAATTAGAATTTTCACTTTGACTGTTGATAAATCTGCCCCTATGTATGTGCAGGCATGCCCCTGACAAATTGTTGAAGAGGGTCCAGTCCTGTATGGTCTTCATTATTGGAATTATTACATCATTTGAGAAGCAATGTAGAAACGGACATGGTGCCTAAGAACAACTCTATTCAAGGCCCCCTCGGAACATTTCACAGGCTCCACCATTGATGCTCTTCAGGCTAAAAGGAGATATGGGGCATGTATGACACGTTAGTATCTATAAATGCTTTGCTATGTAGCAATAGGATTGTTTTTCTCTGCAGCATTTCGTGAAGTTTTCACAAATTCCCAAATAATATTTGGTCTCAAAATATAGAGAGCTGTGAATGTCAGTCATTGGTCAAACCTCAATTTGTTTATATTGTTAGGTCTACTTTTGGAAGTGCATCTAGTCCTGTTTCTACTAGTCTGCTTGTCTTGTAAACAATAGAAAAAAAATATACATTTTATTAATTATAAAAAAAACAAATCAAAACTGTAATCGTTTTTCAATGCTTTACTTACCTGAAATGTACACTTTCATGTTTTGATTCCGTGGTTGCTCAGGCGCCGTTACAGATTCATATGTGAAAAGCCTTGTGCAAGAATCACACCTAAGCAGATGGAAAGTACAATTTCCAATATTTAGTAAAATTAAAATGCATGAATATTCATCTTTTGTGCTTTTATTCTGACAAGATTTACCTGTGTTATTAGCCGTATACAGGCTGCCTAGATTGTTGTATATTTTCTTTATTATATTTCTTTACATCACAGTTCAGCTCTAGGTGCATGTGGCAGAGGTTTAAACAGCAACACCTACAGCACTACCCATTGTATCATCACTGAACGTCATTTAGGAGAAGAATTGATTTTTAAACTGATAACAACATAAATGTTAAATATCCTTTGCAGTAACTTCTCTGTTGGAAGTTAAGCTTAAATGAAATATTGAAAGCTTCTGGAGTTGTTTGTATATATAAATAGATTTAAATGTACATATACAGGTATGGGATCTGTTATCTGGAAATCCGTTATCCAGAAAGCTCTGAATTGCCGAAAGACCGCCTCCTATAGACTCATTTATAATCAAATAATCCAAATTTTTAAAAATGATTTTCTTTTTCTCCGTAATAATAAAACAATACCTTGTACTTGATCCCAACTAAAGCTGGCCATAGACGTAAAGATCTGATCGTACGAATCGAGGATTCGTACGATTTTCGCACCGTGTGTGGAGAGTCCCGTCATTTTTCGTCCGGTGGACGATCGGACAGGTTAAAAGATTTCTGTCGGCTGACGATAATATCTCTGCGTGTATTGCCGATCGTTCGATTTTCAGTGGGAGACTGTCACCAGCTTTTGTCGGACATAAACTTTCGTACAATTGCTGTCAGGGGCAGAACATCGGCTGATCTGTTCTTTTACTACTTTATTTGATCAGAATGGTTAGTGGCAGGTCGGGAGATTGGGAAGTCCGATCGTACGATGATTCGTACAATCAGATCTTTGCGTCTATGGCCAGCTTAAGATATAATTAATCCTTATTGGAAACAGAACTGGCCCTATTAGGTTTATTTAATGTTAACATGATTTTATAATAGACTTAAGGTATGAAGATCCAAATTATGAATACCCCAGGTCCCGAGCATTCGGGATAACAGGTCCCTTGCCATCTGTAATAATAAATGCTCTTGATAAGAATTTCTAATAAAAAAAAGAGAGAAACAGACAAGGAACTGAAACACAAGCTGATCCCCCAGTGACAGACAGCTATCACAATAGAGATAAATGATAACAGATTTAACAGTCTGAAAAGTAGCCCCCTCTTGACTGTGATTGACCTCTGACCTGACTCCTGCAAGCTTGACTAACACAGGGTAATTGTTGCAGGTGCAGAGAAGGAACCTACTTTGGGAAGCCTGCTTACAAAAGCAAGCAGAGGAGGGAGATTGACCTCTGGTGACAATTCAAGGACTTTGCCTTTAAACAACAGCCATTAGAATAGAGGGGAAAGAGAATGGGCACACAGGAGAGGAAGTTAGGTGAACTATAATGGCAAAACTTAGGAAATAGGTTTCAAAAGAGAGGTAAGACTGGATAAACATGGGTAAGCCTGGGAAGAGCAAAAGCTTCTCTTCATATGTCATTATGCCTAAATCAGTTTAAGGCAATCTCTTGCTGGGAGGCAAGTATTTTATCAAAATGTTCATTGTCTAGAAATTTGTCTTTTCAAAATCAGTGCAGTGTGCCATATTGAGTGCTTCCCCAGGTTAAATGGCGATATTGAGTGCTTTGTTGGGGTAAGTGCCCATATTGGGCGCTTTTCTAGGATTACTGGATGTATTGAGTGCTTTTCAAGGTTTATTGGTCTATTGGTGTTTTCAAATAATTAGTGGCAATACTGAGTGCTGCCCTAGGTTTCTTGGCCATACTGAGTACTTCCCTATGTTTAGTGCCCATACTGAGTGTTTCCCTAAGTTTAGTGCCCATACTAAGCAGTCCTCTAAGTTTAGTGCTCATACTAAGTACTTCCTTAAGTTTAGTGGCCATACTGAGTGTTTCCATAAATTTAGTGACCATAGTGACTATTTCCCAAAGTTTAGTGCTTACACTGAATGTTTCACTAAATACAGTACTCATAATGAGTGCTTCTCTGAGTTTAGTGCCTATACTGAGTGTTTCTCTAAGTTTAGTTCCCATACTGAGTGCTAGTCCAAGCTTAGTGCCCATACTGAGTGCTAGTCCAAGTGTAGTGCTCATAATGAGTGCTTCCTTAAGTTTAGTGCCCATACTGTGTGATTGTCTGAGTTTAGTGTCCATACTGAGTGCTAGTCTCAGTTTAGTGTCCATAATGAGTGTTCCCTTTACTTTAGTGCCCATACTGAGTGTTTCCCTAAGTTCAATGCCCATACTTAGTGCTTCTCTAAGTTTAGTGCCCATATTGAGTGTTTCTCTAAGTTTAGTGCCCATACTGAGTGCTTCCCTAAGGGTAATGCCCATACTAAGTGCTTCTCTAAGTTTAGTGCCCATATTGAGTGCTTCTCTAAGTTTAGTGCCCATACTGAGTGTTTCCCTAAGGGTAATGCCCATACTGAGTGCTTCTCTAAGTTTAGTGCCCATATTGAGTGCGTCTCTAAGTTTAGTGCCCATACTGAGTGTTTCCCTAAGGGTAATGCCCACACTGAGTGCTTCTCTAAGTTTACTGCCCATACTGAGTGTTTCCCTAAGTATAATGCCCATACTGAGTGCTTCTCTAAGTTTAGTGTCCATACCAAGTGCTAGTCTAAGTTTAGTGTCCATAATGAGTGTTTCCTTTAGTTTAGTGCCCATACTGAGTGTTTCAGTAAGTTTAATGCCCATACTTAGTTTTTCCCTAAGTGTAATACCCATACTGAGTGCTTCTCTGAATTTAGTGCCCATACTGAGTGCTTCTCTAAGTTTAGTGCCCATACTGAGTGCTTCTCTAAGTTTAGTACCCATACTGAGTGTTTCTCTAAGTTTAGTGCCCATACTAAGTGCTTCCCTAAGTTTAGTACCCATACTGAGTGTTTCCCTAAGTTTAATGCCCATACTGAGTGCTTCTCTAAGTTTAGTTTCCATACTGAGTGCTAGTCCAAGTGTAGTGTTCATAATGAGTGTTTCCATAAGTTTAGTACCCATACTGAGTGCTTCTCTAAGTTTAGTACCCATACTGAGTGCTTCTCTAGGTTTAGTGCCCATACTGAGTGCTTCTCTAAGTTTAGTGCCCATACTGAGTGCTACTCTAAGTTAGTTCCCATACTTAGTGCTAGTCTAAGTTTAGTGCCCATACTGAGTGCTAGTCCAAGTGTAGTGCTCATAATGAGTGTTTCCTTAAGTTTAGTACCCATACTGAGTGCTTCTCTAAGTTTAGTGCCCATACTGAGTGCTACTCTAAGTTTAGTGCCCATACTAAGTGCTACTCTAAGTTTAGTGCCCATGCTAAGTGCTTCTCTGAGTTTAGTGCCCATACTAAGTGCTTCTCTAAGTTTAGTGCCCAAACTGAGTTCTTCTCTAAGTTTAGTGCCGATACTAAGTGCTTCTCTGAGTTTAGTGCCCAAACTGAGTGCTTCTCTAAATTTAGTGCCCAAACTGAGTGCTTCTCTGAATTTAGTGCCCATACTGAGTGTTTCCCTAAGTGTAATGCCCATACTGAGTGCTTCTCTAAGTTCAGTGCCCATATTGAGAAGAAGCACATCAACCACTTGAATTCCTGTTAAATGATTAAAAATTAATTAGCTCAGTTATTCACTATAGAATCTGTACAAACCATTGCAGTGTTTCTTTAGGTCCTAGTCCTGATCTATGGAACTGCCCCCCAGGTGGGCCTGGAGCAGTGAATGGGGGTTCAACCTAGGATTAGATTTGGGTAGAAAACCTTTGCTGTCCTAAATATTCATGAAGCTAAACCAATGGAATGCAATACATAACCTTAGTGGGCACTGGTTAATGCCTTGGGCTGCAAGGGGGGCTTGAGCTGAAGAAGCCACTGTTGTAAACTGACAGCTAATCAACCCTGCACCACGTGTATTTTGTACCAATGTGTACAATGTGGTAACAGTGTGTATTAGCTGGTGCAAACAACACTCCGACTGATGTCTTCCTCCATTGTTTACAGTAGGCAAGATTTTGTGGTGCTAACTCCTTAATGTATTTGGACGACTTAATGATCCATTTGTTCTAATGGGAATCGACAGGGCACTTATGCAAAGACATCTGTCTGTTAACCCAATTATTTAAAGGGCCTACCTACTCTTATGAATATTGGGTCTCTCATACTAGAGAAAAGTTGCCAGCACTATTAAAGCTTGTGCTAAACGTGTTACAGGGATGGCTTAAGGTAAAGGTTTATTTGAAAAACGTTGATTTAGTGAAAGGCTTAAGTGAATAAATATTTTCTTTGAAATGTCACCACTCACACACCCTCTCCCATAACCACTCATGAGAATTACACTGTGTAAACCCAGAGTCAGTGATGGGTTTCGCGAATACAATGGCCCTAATATGCAACCATCCCAAATGTTTGGCCACAGAATATGAAAGGGGCACAACAAAAATGTCAGTGTTATCAGGTTGGCTGGTCTGGGACAGGGACGCTCTTCTGTTTGGAAAGTCAAAATGACTGTCAGGTTCCTCCTGAAGGTCAGAGGTCACGCCCTATAGTTATTATTTAGTCATAAAATGCTTTGATGAGTAACCTGATCACAGCTCGGTGTATACAAAGACTAAGGATAATTGTCTGTGGAAAATGGTGAGATTAGGTTACTCTTAATAGACTGCCAGGCTTCCATATAGCAAGATAAATGCTGAGTCTGTGGTGAAAGGGGTGATGGGAAACCCCATCTGTTTGGTTCCTGTTGGCTCGGCGTAATTATATAAACACAATAAATAGACTAGATTGTATTTCAAGATCAGCCGCCATTTTAAAAACCTCTGTCGCAGTGGTTTTTCTGTGTGAAACAAAGTTAACCCACTGGTATCTGCACTTCTGTGTCGTTAGACTGAGCAAGTGACACAAGGGATGGCAAATAGTCAGGGCTCAGTGGCAGAAATTCTAGTGCAGGCATGTGATTAAAATCCCGGAGCTTTGGTTTAGTGTAGTGTTGTGATTCCAACACAGTCACACATTTCTGCTATTTGGCTCACTTTGCCTCTTGTATTTGTCTGTAATGTATATGCTTGATATATACAGCCTCCTATTGTACAGCACTGGGGAATATGTTGGTGCTTTATAGGTACATGCACTGGCATTTTCTGCACAAGCAAACTGACATTTGACTGCAGATTTACCGCAGTCAACAAAAAGTCCCAAGTACCATTGCCCTTAAAGCAGGGATCCCCAACCTTTTGAACCTGTGAGCAACATTCAGAAGTAAAAGGAGTTGGGGAGCAACACTAGCATGAAAAATGTTCCCTAATCAATAGACAGCCCAGTTAACGTAGAACTTTATAATAAGCTATAATATAATAAGTGTTATGAAATCTGAGTTGTGGATCAAATGAGGTTTGTGGAGTTGCACTAAAGATATAAGGGGTGCCAAATAAGGGCTGTGATTGGCCATTTAGTAGCCCCATGTGGATTGTCAACCTACATTGAGGCTCTGTTTGGCAGTGCACCTGGTTTTTATACAACCAAAACTTGCCTCCAAGCCTGGAATTCAAAAATAAGCCTCTGCTTTGAGGCCACTCGGAGCAACATCCAAGGGGTTGGAGAGCAACATGTTGCTCACGAGCTACTGGTTGGGGATCACTGCCTTAAAGGAACAGTTCAGCGTAAAAATAAAAACTGAGTTAGTCAGACTTTAAGGGGGGACGACATGGGACATAACTGTTCAGTGAGTTTGCAAGCTAAAGATAAAAGGTAGTTGCCCCTGGGAGGCCACCTCCCAAACCCCAACACTGCCCCTGTTTTCATCATGTGAAAAATCAAGGGGATGGCGGGGAGCACTGAGCATGTGTAGTTTTAGCTGATGTGAGCCTAGTTTGGAGTGGCAGGCAGCACTGAGCATGTGCAGTTGAACTGGACCTGGTTTGGGTTGGCAGGCAGCACTGAGCATGTGCATTTGAAGCTGATCTTGGCCTAGCTTGGAGTGGCAGGCAGCACCGAGCATGTGCAGTTGAACTGAATCAGGTTTTGTTTGGCGCGGAGCACTGAGCATGTGCATTTGAAGCTGATCTGGGCCTAGTTGGGAATGGGAGGCAGCATTGAGCCTAGGTTTGGCACATGGCCAATATTTAATCGGCCTAGCTGGTAAAAATGTTGCTTGATGCTAATGTTATTTATAGGAAAACCCATAAAAATATAGGAAGGCCAGTATTTTTTTCCAGAACAGGTAGCAACCCTAATTGAGCCTGTGCAGTTGAAGTTGTTCTTAACCTGGTTTCAGATGTGCATATTTCTTGTGTGGAATCCCTTGTGTGACTAGATTAAGCGGCCCAAGATGGCATCTGCCAAACCTGCTGTACTACTCTGCTTTTCTCAAAATGTAATGGAAACAGGGCACTGTTAGGGGAAGCATACTCTAAAATTATTAGTGTTAGTATTTTATATAAAATCAGCTGTAGCATAAAGTCAAATACCCTAGGGACTGGGTGCTGATAAGGTGAAAACACCCATCAAATGTAACCTCACCTGAAATAGACCTCAAGAGTGGCTGATCTTTAGTGCAACTCCACAAACCTCATTTGATCCACAACTCAGATTTCATAACACTTATTATATTATAGCTTATTATAAAGTTCTACGTTAACTGGGCTGTCTATTGATTAGGGAAGTTTTTCAACACATTTCTTTTTAATCTCATGCTAAAGGTGGCCATAGACACACTGATAATATGGTAAAAAGTAGGGACAGGGCAGATCTCCTTGGAACCTTGACTGAGAATGAAACTGGATGAAAAAATTCTATTTGCTGTGCAATGTCTGGTATGTGATGGACATGAAATGACCTTTTGGCTACAGCACCTTAATTTCATTCATTTTAAACCCCGTCGCTCAACTCATTCTTGTTCGATAATGTTTTTGGCATTCTAAGAACTCTCAAAACCTAATATTTAAGGTTGGGCAGAGATTTTGTACTGTGAAAATTTACTCTCAGCTCTTGCATATTCCTTGTAATGCACTGGGAGATTTTAATACATTATTTTGCTCCGTCTGTTTTTCTTTCATTTGAAACACAAATAGGGATCTTTGGCACTTTATGCCTCTTGAAATGCATTAACTTTTATTCCCTGTGTCTTTGATGTATGCCGTTTGCATGAAAATGTTTCCAGTGTATCAAAGTGATCTCATCAATAAAACTTCATCTGAATTGCTAAGGCAATATGGGCTCTTTGCAACCCATTATGCCACTTGACATGCAGCAAGACTCTTCTATGACTTTGGACATTGGATTACTGGATTTCCAGAGAGCTGGTACAAACACTAATCATGATAGTATCCTTCTCTGCCCATCGTTCTTCACTAGTATCATGCTATGGCCCACTAAGCCTCATTCCCTAGTGAAATTTTTACCAATGTATCACCCAAGCTTATGCTGAGCACCAAAAAGGAACAAAGAATAACTTTTCATGGTCCAAAATTCTTTGTTGCCCAGCCTTCATTGTTTCTTAATACCTCTATAAAGAGATCTTGAAATTAAATGATCTAAAAGGTTTCATCTACATATATTTACTCCTCTCCCTTTGGTCAATTCATTCTTGTTATAGAGATTTTTTTCCGCAGATCATGGTTCTTTGTATGATGCAGTAATGCATTTTCTGCCCAAGCTGTTACACAAGTTGGGTTCCCGGCTGCCTATAAGGAAAAGCAATGTTGGTTCAAACAGTATCTTCCAATCAACAGAATCCACTCAGAGTTCAGATTCCAGTCATAAATACAGAAAATATGATTTAGCATTCCATAATTCTGTAATCTGTCCGACATGTCGCCTGTATGCTGGACTCTGTTCCTAAAGAGTGGCCCAAAGGAACATTTTTGCACAAAAAAAAACCAACCAGGTAATTGTACATACGGCCTACTAAATACCTTAACATCAACTGCATGTCTCTGGATCAGGTTTCTGTTTACTTCCACATACATAGGAGATTAGCTTGACATATCCTTCACAATGTTTGTACTGTAATGACGTGGTCGGTTATGAAACACAAAAGTTTTTTTTTTTTACATCTCACCATTCGTTTGATATACTCCAGTGCAACTGAGTGCAGGGTTACTGACCCAGCTACACATGCCTCTAATGGGGTTATTTATTAAATACCAAAAACCAGAAAAACTGGTGTTTTTTCCTATAAAATCAGAATTTTTAGTGAAAAAAACTATTTTTTTTTCTGGATTTTTATACCAAGGATGGAAAAAGTCTGAATCCAAAAATTCTGGCATCTCAGACCTGCCGAGGTTGCATAAGTTAATAGGAGAAGTCCGGAAGATATTTTGATCTGCGCTGGGTTTCTTGCAGTAATCCAAAGATTTTGTGGTTTTCTGGCAAAAATCCAAAAAAGTTTTTGTGTGGGAAAATCCAAAAGATTTGTACGATCTGAAATTTTTTCAAGATTTTTTCGTGTTTTTTTCCCGCAATGGAAATTTTCGGGAAAATGTTTTTATAAATAAGGGGAAAAAACCTGTGTGGATTTGGTCGGAGAAGTTTTCAGAAAATAATGAGATCAATTTGGACTTTGATAAATGGGCCTCCCCATGTCTGATGTTATCAGCTGGCAGCTCAAGTGGGCACATTTACTAAAGAAAGTTAAAAGAATCTGCACAATTTACATGTTTTTATACACAGGGGGATATCAGGCAATTATTCTAACCAATTGTAATGAAAAACACTACTACATAGTGCAGAAAGTCCATAATGTACATTTCGATACCTGATTTGTAGTTTCTCGCTCAAAGAGGAGGTTCTATTCATCTGAACTCTATTTTGGAGGCTGGTTGTTTGTTCATGAGCTAATGGGAAGCTCGGCCATTGAAACATTGTACATGTAGTGCGCTACTTCCGCCATTTAATCACGTTTTAAATTGGAATTGGTATGCTTGCCTCATATATTGTCGATTTCACAATGGCCAGAATGTGGAAGTACGATAAAATGTGGTAAATGTGGAATTATTTTCATTTTACACTCAATTCAAAATTTCTCCCCAGAATTCCAGGGTGTGTATAGATGGACTTGCCAATAGCACCTATAGTCTATAGGTGCAACACCTAATGGAAGCAACACCCATCTTGCACATACAGCTAAAATCTGACTGGCCTTTCTAGTGAGATCCCAAGATCAGGTAAGCTCCCAATGCCGATTTTTCTTTCTTTTACAACTGGTAAGTATCAGTACAATTTGTAAAAAAAATGTATGCATTTAACAATTTATTTTCAATGGTGAAACAAATTATTTAGTGCAGAATATAATTGCTTCCCCGTATATGATTTGCATCACAGATAAACAATTCATATGGGTGTAAGTGGCAGCAGAGCTGAGCACTAGCACCCACTGAAAAAGCAAAGTGTTTGACTGCTTGAAAGTGTTGAACATATTCAGACGAGTTTATACAGGAAAATGCCACTGTGAGGAAAAAATCGACAAATCTTTTCAATCCTTTTTATGTATATCCCACTGGGATCGCTGTCCAGGGCCCCCCTCCGGCCTCTCCACCCGCCCCCTACTATGAGGCGTCTCTCGGTTCAGTCCGACACTATTCCCCAAACCTTAATAAATATTGCCTTGGCTAACACTCATTAGTGGAGCTCATTTATAAACACTGGAAAATTGCTCCAATCAGATGTTTGCTTTCATTGTTCAACCTACGGTTGGCTTAAAAAAAGACACTGGTTGGGTGCCATAGTTTACTGCCCATGGGAAAATTTGCCCATTGTTTATAAATTAGCCCCACAGATTGAAAAAAACATGGAGGGGGATTTTTGCAGAAGCAGATATAAAACCCTGTGTGTCCTTACCCTTAGTAGACATAAGTTGGTCAAGCTACTTAATTACTCTATAGCCATGTCCGGTTAGAGATACAATTTAGTAAACATAATGTTATTGTTATTTTTAAAAAGTTTCCAACGTAATCTAAGTACTTTAAGAATGTACCACAAGGTACTACAGTTTGAGTATTATTATTACTAGCTGATGGGTTGATGATGATTCTCATGTTGTCACATGAGTTCCCCAACTGTCGCTCAACCAGTGCAGGACAAATCTATAAATTCCTACGATTACTGTAGTCCTAGCTTTTAAGTTATATTTGGGCACGCCCATGGGTATAATTTTCATTGTAATATTTTAGTTGCTTTAATTTCAGTTTTAGCACTTAGGGAATAGCATTCTTATAAATGAATCCAATAAATTGCACAATACAGCCATAAAGTGGTGTAGGCAGGGCAAAGCCCCTGCATGTTACTTTGGTGCAAAAAATGTAAGGTTTCAGGACATGCCCCTTCATGTCATCCCTGATATGTTACCTATTTGCAACTTTTTTACACATATTTTGTCCTCGCCTCACATTCTGACATCTGACATCCATGTCAGGAGGATTAGACAATTTAACTACAAACCAGGTAAATGTTTTTCGAGCTTTCCAGTTTACTGCAAAATTGTAGATTCAGACTTTTTTTATTGGCATGGATGTAGTGATACGATCCTTTTTGTTATGTTTGAGGAACCAATGCATGGGCTTTATAATTGAGCTCCCCTAGCTGATGATGACTATCCTTTAGTCTTCCATGCCAACAACATGTTCATCATAAAACATCAACATCAAAACATAGAGCAATCTTTGCAACTTCACCTTCTGATAAAGGTACTCCAACAATCAGTACAATGCTCAATAAATCTACTAACCGTGTAAGCCAAAGCTAGTATACAGTAGTTAGTTACCTACTTACATAGTTCATTTGGGTTGAAAAAAGACCAAAGTCCATGAAGTTCCATCCTCCTTAATGACCCCCAGTGCACATATATACACATACCTATAGTAACCTATCTATATACTCACATATTTAAATGACATATTTCAATACCTCAACTAAAATGACATGTAGATCCTCAATAGCCCTGGATATTGTGCTTGTTCAAGAAATCATCCAAACATTAATAGTATATGTCATCATAACATCAACCGGCAGGGCATTTCGTAATTATGCAGCTGGACATCCTCATCCATTTTATACAGGTATAGGATCCCTTATCTGGAAACCCGATATCCAGAAAGCTCCGAATTACGGAATGGCTGTCTCCCATAGACTCCATTTTATCCAAATAATCCACATTTTTAAAAATGATTTCCTTTTTCTCTGTAATAATAAAACAGTAGCTTATACTTGATCCCAACTAAGATATAATTAATCCTTATTGGAAGCAAACCCAGCCTATTGGGTTTATTTCATGTTTAAATGAATTTCTAGTAGACTTAAGGCATGAAGACCCAAATTACAGAAAGATCCGTTATCCGGAAAACACGAGGTCCCAAGCATTCTGGATAACAGGTCCCATACCTGTACATACTCCTAATACTAATAATATTTAACAGCAACAGGCCCATAGTAAGGTGCAGTTAAGGGATACTCACAGGTCCTGCAATACATAATTATACACAAAAATGCTATTTCCCACAAATCAAACTTTTTAGTGCTAGAAATTGCGCATTACTATAATTACTCTAAACGGAGAAAATGTTGATATTTATTAAGTGTAAAATGTACAAAAACTCTGATGAAAAACTTTGCCATTTAAAAGTTGGAGAGGTCAGGTCAATGGGAGCTGTCATTTTCCAATTGTAAAATATTTCTTTGCTTCAAGGTTTTTTTTTTAGCTTATCAGGGTTCTTTCATTTGCAATCACAACAAAATTCTTACGAGAATGGGGATTTTTCGGATTTGTGTTCAGATTCATTGCACGTTTTTATTCATTCACACTTTTTATATTCGGATCTTTTAATAAATAGCTAGAAATTCGCGTTTTTTTATAATGTGAGTTTATTCATGGTTGAAAAAACCATTAAAACCACACAAATTTGAATTTTGATAAATAACCCCCCCTGAAGGAGTATGAGGAAACACAATGTCTAAAAAATCCCCTCAAAGCAGACTAGTTTGGAAATCCAAACCCTGTATCTGAATTAATGATAACTTGCCATAAAACTTCGACTGAGTTTTATGACTTTTCATTGTTCCACAATTCAGTAGCCACAATAACTTAATGGACTGGAAGCTCCACTACAATTGATATCCTAGCTACACGTCTCTGCTCACTACAGCTTCCTCCGGGGAATCATTGGCCATTTTATTGGGTAGTTGTTTAATATTTAATGGTATAATTAAGGGCGGTGGCACACGGGGAGATCAGTCGGCAATCGATAAATCTCAACTGCAGGCGACTAATCTCCCGAAATGCTTTCCCACGGGCAACAATACGAATCGCCATCAGTATGGCATACGTGTCGCTTCGGTTTTCTGAAGTTTCCTCGTGAGGCAGCTTCGGGCGACTTCGGAAATCTGAAGCGATTGTTAAGGTATGGAGATCCAAATTAGGAAAGATCCATTATCCAGAAAACACTGTGTCCTGAGCATTCTGGATAACAGGTGCCATATCTGTACCCAATTGTAAAATATAAGATTGTTCCCCAAAGCATTCCATGACCATGGGGGTCCAGGAGTCTTGTTATAGGTAATGGAACTCTAAGGGCAGGGGCACACGGGCAGATTCGGGGACATTTAGTTGCCTGGCGACTAATAGCCTCTTCTTCGGGGTGACAATCTCCCCAAACTGCCTTCCCCCTGCCTTCTGCCTGCTATAATGAGAAAATGCCAGCGAAATGGCACTCGAGTCGCTTCGATTTCTGAAGTCACCTGAAGTTGCCTCACGAGGAAACTTCGGGCGACTACGGAAAACCAAGTGCCGCGAGTGCATTGCCACAGGCGATTTTTCATTTGACAGATGGAAGGCAGTTCGGGAGATTGTCGCCCCGAAGAAGAGGCTATTAGTTGCCAGGCGACTAAATCTCCCCGAATCTGCCGATGTCCCCCTGCCCTAAGTAAATTTGTAATATTGTATATATTAAAGGATGGGGTTCATTATTATACTCATTTCAGTGAATCAAGTGGCACATGCGGCATGGCTAAGCTTCATACATAATGATAGATTTTATAGACTATTCATTTATTGTTATGATTTATTGTCATGCATTTTCATGGCTTTATTATATCCACATATTTATCTAAAACCAACATGAAGTTTAGATGGACAACATTATAAAATAAAGCATAAAGCCTTCAATGTCCATATGATGCTGGGTATAACTATATGTTTTGCTATATTTAGGATTGTAAATATAGGATTTTTAATCATCAATTTGACTGCAATGTCTCATATCTTTAAAACAGAAGGTCAGAAAGACACATTTGACAATTTCCACTCCACCAGCTCCTGCAAAATAGAAAATCCACAGTATTCAAATGTCCTAGAGGCCTCATATTCAGCAGGGACAAAATAATAATAATAAAAAAAAAAAGCAATGATGTTTATTCTACCCCCAGACTCCAGCAGGAAAAAGGAGCATTGTCTGCCTGTGTGTTTCAGTAGGAAACTGTGTGCATAGCACTTTAGAAGAGTCTTACATTCACAGGGCTCGGGTATAGATGAGGTTTGAGTGCCATTCTGTCTCTCTGCCCTTGACAGGTATTTGAAGAGAAAAAGAGGGCAGCAACAGGGGGCATGAAAACCTATAGAGAGGGGAAGTGCTGTCAGCCGGAGGGGATTTTATCTGCTTTATGGTCTTTTTTTTCCCCTTCTTTCCTTTTGACACCTCTGGTTGAGGCCTTAGTTGCTTTGAGATGCATTAACTGCTCTACTGCCGAAGCTATCCTTATCTCCTCCGATTAAAGGGGTTTCTCGCCTCTTCGATTTATGAACAATTAAAGGTTACTGTGATCTAGTTAATGTGTTTTGCTCTTGGCTCAGGAATCGCACAAAATGCACAGATATAGAATTAGAGAACCGCCTACAGTATATGCGTATTATTTCCCATGTTTAATTCATTCCCAAGAGCCGCATTGACATACCGTTCCCATTTGTATTTCCAGTAATGATTCCGCCTTAATACTTGATGCGCTCACAGGTCAATGACAAGGGAACAATTTAATAGAAAAGTCTTAGTAAAAGTGGATAAATTGCACATGTGGGTTTTGTGCTGTTTTTTTCTTTTTTTCTTTTTCTTGGTAAGCATTCCATAGAAATGACTGCATTTTTGTCATTTTTGAAGCATTCCTTTGTATTTATATTTTGTTCCCCCCCCAACTCCCACAAAAGACAAATAAAACTAAAGAAACGGGAGGAAAAAGAGAAATGGAATGAAAAGAAGACTAGCCTTTATGAATTGCTAACTAGGGATACTATTTTTGGGGGTTGAACTGGGAGAATGCAAAGATAAAAAGCCACTTTAAGTCTGAATTACCCCTCCACTCCAATCAGTTTTGCTGGATGCTTTTAATGACGACCCGTCCTGCTTCTCTCATCCCTCCCCCCCCCCCACCGAAGCCCTATCTGTACAATGAGTGCGCTATTCAGGGCTGACAGCAGCACAATCAGGGCTCCATTCACTGCCGGCCTGTGTTAACCCCTCTGAAAGGAACTCTAATGCAGGCGGCAGAAATGGCAATTAAGTAAAAAAAAAATAATAATATTAGAAGCAGACAAAAGCTTTGCTCTTTAAGCATTACAGGTGTTGAGACAGAGCAGAAAGGGAAAGAGAGAGACTGTGAGAGAGAAAGGGAGATATAGTGACAGACAGACAGAGACAGACCTATCACTACTTTGGTACTCAGTAGAATAATAAGGGACAATTGGTTCTGCTGAACCCTCCTCCTTTATTGCTTAACTATGGAGAGTTAAAGCTTCAATTAATTAGGTACTGGAAAGCAATGAAGGCATGGTTTTATCTGCATTCCTCCTGCCCATAAACCGGGCTATTTCCTCCCTCTGTAAAGTTCCTCTGTTCATTTGCTGCAATTACCAATTTAACTAAACATGTTGGCTTTTTGTCTTACTCCTATCTATCTATTAATCACACATTTAACATGAGCTAAATCATTTAATAGTTGCTGGGCAATTGATTATAAACCAGGTCCAAGTACACTTGCCATTGACCAGGCATCGAGTCCATTTTACACACACTGTGCTTTGTGCCATTGACATTGCAACAAAATGAGAGCGTGCAAGTGAATGTCCGTGAATGTCCATTTCACACACATATCATCA
The DNA here is from genome assembly GCA_038501925.1 of Xenopus petersii. Lineage (NCBI taxonomy): Eukaryota > Metazoa > Chordata > Amphibia > Anura > Pipidae > Xenopus > Xenopus petersii. The sequence goes on from CM076686.1 coordinate 32,480,236, forward strand.
TTAATGCAACTTATGAAATGCAATGCTATAATGCAACAGTTTATAGCATGGCATCGCCTAGCTGCAAGCATACAGGTTGCAGAGGACTTGAAGCAGGTACTGTATGTTGTTGCTGGTGTTGTGTTAAGAAATGCTGCTTTGTAAAAACAAAAACAAAAGAACCTGGTGGATTGCACACATTTTTGCATCTTTAAGCAGTTAATTAAGAACATGAAGCAGATTGAATACCCCACAGGCAGAATGGGTACTGCACCAACAGTGGCAATAAAGGTTCAGATGTGTCTATAGAGAGTGGAGGAGGCGATTGCAGGTAGGAAAAGTTGTTGCTGAACAGGTGCAGGTAGTGGTTAGGTGGGGGCTGTGTGACAAAACCAATACAAGTCTCTAAGAGGGTATATGCCCACATAAATATAACTTTGATCATCAAAAGTCTTCCTGGTATGAATTTGAACGTTTCTTGCTCTGGTGATGACTAACCGTTGATACACCAGGTGGTAAAACCTTTTCTCTTAAACCTCAAACCAGTCCAGTCCATGTATCCTTGAGGAGGCTACCAGTTTTTTTCTTCAGGGCTGGAATCTTGCGTGTCCAAGCATCACTCCTCTTTGCTATTCTCTTATCTGTGCAGTTCATTCAATAAAATCTTCTTCTGATATCATGGCATGATACTCTTGTCCTAAAATGTCTACAGCAGATTTTCCTTTTTTTTTATCTGTGTGCCACATTCAAATGTCAAAAGAGTTGGGGAGCAACACAAGGAGGAAAACAATCCCTAGTGGGTGACAATTAAGGACTGATTGCCTATGTTTTAGCTTCAATGTGGACTGGCAGCTCTGTTTGGTAGTACAGCTGGTTTTTATTTAACTAAAACTTGTCCCCAAGTCAAGAATTCAAAAATAAACACCTGCTTTGAGGCCACTGGGAGCAACATCCAAGGGGTTAGGGAGCATCTTGTTGCCCACAAACCACTGGTTGGGGATCACTGGTCTTGAGGGAGAAGACTAAAAAAATCAATCATGAATCCCTAGGTTATAGCAATCATTTAAGTATGATTCATATGTAAGAACAGTAATAGATATACAAAGGTTCCTTCCTTTACATGACTGCATTCCCAAGGATTTTTTGCAGAGAGTTGAGTTGATAACGTATGCTAATATTTTGCTTTCTTTTGTATATTCTACAAAGGGATGTTTGAAAGGATAATAAAGTATTCTAGGAACAGAACAGGAAGGTTCATTGGTGCCTATCACTGCCATCAGATAAAAGAAAAGGGCAGAAATTCTTTTTAAAAAAACCCCATTTCACTTGACACTTCTAGATGGAGAGAATTTGCTACTAGCCATTAAGTAATCAGCTTGTCAGAGGATTAGGGGCCAGATCTATTAAGGTTTGGAGTGGTTTATTTGGTGGTAATAATGCAGAATTACCCTGCTGAAGAAAACAGAAAGCTGGGTCATTTGCCTAATCCTGTTCATCTGTGGAATAGGAACCTGTGTGAAAGGTGGAAACCTTCCATTGTATTTGAACACTATGGTTAAGATGGTTCAGGTTAATGACTTATGATCAGGAGGATGTTTCTGTTGGAGAAGCATTCTCCAGAATATCTGTGCATGGGACCTTCTGTTTTGTCAATATGTTAATAAAAATAAAGAGATAGATTTATCTTAGGATCTCCAAAAAGTATCCCTTGATCGAGCAGCAAATCTTTAGCTGATATCCAGTAGATCACAGCAATCTACTACTGTTTATAAACATTTTCACCCATCAGCTAATAGCTGGAGGAATGGGCAGGGTCAGACTGGGCAGGCGGAACACTGGGAAAAAAACAGATGGGCCCAGACCTGCTCCCCCGCATGTTTGAAATGACTTGTGCACCCTGACCTCCCCCCCGCCCCAAATTATAGGAGAAGTGCAGGTACGGTGTGAATTGTTGCAGCTAGAGTGATTTGGCCCATGTAGTTAGTGGAGAGGGGGTCGAGAGGTTGTTCCTTTTATCCATTTTACAGCTATCTTAAAGGGGCCATATTACTGAAACAATATAATAAGCCTCCTCTAAAAAAACAGCATCAATGTACAAAAAAATGGGCCCAAAATGGTGCAGTTTAATGCTCCTTATGGCACTTGCATTTGCACCAAAAGATCTGATGTACAAGTGGGATGTCCCCAGTATTTAGGTGCCATTTACTAATACATATGTCTTAAATATTTTGGGATTAGCCTCACTTGGAGGAAGAGCTGAACTTGTCCAGAATGTTTTTTTATTACACATATTTAACTAGTGCTAAGCTAGATCAGGCTAAGCTTCTCCAAAGAGAAATAGTTATAGTCTAAAAGATTGGGAGAAAACCTGATGGAACATGGAAGAGAATTCAAGATTAGGGGTGCAGCTCTAATGTAAGGAGTAACGAGTGAGGTGTTGAGAAGTAATGTAATGAGTAGTTTGGAGATAGGTTTAGAGATATAAGTATGGCAGAGAAAGAGTGGTCGGTGATGTGAATGAGCCAGACAACTGTACTTTTTATGGACTGGAGTGGTGACAGTCACTAGAGGGATAGGTCCATCAATAGAAAGTTGTAGTAGTCAATAGGTGACATGATGAGAGAGTTCATTGAAATCTTAGTGGCATCTTTAGTGATGAACTATCATACTTTAGAAATATTCTGTAGGTGAAAGTGACGCAATTTAATTAAGGATTAGACATGAGGACTGATGGAGATGGCAGCATCAAACAAAACCCTAAGACATTTGACCTAAAAAGAGAAAGTGATAGTGGAAATCATAGGGATAACCAAGTATAAATAAGAGGTAATCTGGATTTAAATGATGAGAAATGTGAGCACCATCAGCCTAGAGGTAGTGGTTGCAATTGTTTGAACTGATCAGCTGGCCAAGGGAAATAATATATAAAGAGAATACAGGTATGGGATCTGTTATCCTGAAACCATTATCCAGAAAGCTCCGGATTACAGAAAGGCCATCTCCCATAGACTCCATTCTATCCAAATAATTAACCCTCGATATTCAACTGTCGAAGTAAAATCCTTCGACTTCGAATATCAAAGTCGAAAAGGATTTACCGTATTTAGTAGGATCGAACGATCGAAGGAAAAATCGTTCGATCGAACGATTAAATCCTTCGAATCGAACGATTCGAAAGATTTTAATCCATCGATCGAACGATTTTCCTTCTATCCCAAATTGGTAGGAAAGCCTATGGGGACCTTCCCCATAGGCTAACACTGATGCTCGTTAGGTTTTAGGTGGCGAAGTAGGTGGTCAAAGTTTTTTTAAAGAGGCAGTACTTTGACTATCGAATGGTCGAATCGTTTAATAATTTTTAGTTCGAATCGTTCGATTCGAAGTCGAAGGTCGAAGTAGCATATTCGATGGTCGAAGTAGCCAAAAAAATACTTTGAAATTCAAAGTATTTTCTATTCTATTCCTTCACTCGAGCTAAGTAAATGGGCCCCATAGTGTGCTCTCCGGTTACTATCTATATCTACTTGGAAATTTCTAGCACTCCGGCACGGGGATTGCAGCCTGTTGAGAAGCACTTACACACGGATTCATACACCAAGGACAACCTAATATTGATTTGATACCTATAAATGTGAAGTCATAGCCCATGATAATATATAATATCAGCTATACAAATTTAGAAAACAAATTAGATAAAGAACAAGTATACAGGAAACCCACTCATACGGATCAATATCTGTTGTTTGATTCCCACCATCCACTGGAACACAAACTGGGTGTCATTCGAACCCTGCACCACCGGGCGGAATGTGTGGCAACTGATACAGAGTCCAAAGACAAAGAGCAAAAACATCTCAGAGGAGCTTTGAAAGCGTGTGGCTACCCAGACTGGGCCTTTGTCAAAACAGCAGCAACCAAGCCCAACAGGAACACCAATGGAAATAACCGCCCGGAGACACATAGTAGGCGAAACATAGTCATCCCATATGTAGCTGGAGTGTCAGAGAAAATCAGGAGGATTTTCAACAAACACCATGTCCCTGTGTTTTTCAAACCTAGCAACACACTGAGACAAAAACTGGTACACCCAAAGGATCAAACACCAAAAGAAAAACAAAGCAATGTGGTATACGGAGTCCAGTGTAGCGAGGATTGCACAGATCTATACATCGGGGAGACAAAACAACTGCTCTCCAAGCGAATGGCTCAGCACAGGAGGGAGAACTCTACAGGGCAAAACTCAGCTGTCTTTCTACACTTAAAAGACAAGGGACACTCCTTTGAAGACAGCAAGGTCCAAATCTTGGATAAAGAAGACCGCTGGTTTGAACGAGGCGTGAAAGAGGCGATTCATGTCAAGGTGGAGAGACCATCTCTGAACAGAGGTGGGGGCCTTCGACACCACCTGTCTGCTACATACAATGCTGTTCTAACATCTGTACCCCGGCGGATTCAGAACACTTCACACATCCATTCATGCAACTCTCACAAGTAACACCTGTATCTAGGAGTTGCATGACACATTGGATAATCCTATCACAACTACACAGAATCAACACCTCTGTGAGTTTCTTCAGATGTCACCTCTTTGAAGAGTTACAATGTGCCATTGTAAATGGATTAGTGGAAGAGTTTATATACAGAGAACTTCCCACACCAGTCAGTTGAACTGAAGAAGCTGCTCGGATGAGTAGTGAAACGTCTTCATTGATTACTCAGCAAGTCCAGTTGTTTTTAGATTGACCTATACTAGATATACTATGACCTGGATGAATGAAAATCTTCATAGTCATAGATAAAGAACGTTACTTGTAACCCGCAAGCTTGCATACATCTAATGGCAAATGATAATGCCATTAACCTTTCATTGGTATATGTCAGCTGGAGTAAAGCCACTATGATTTATAAATAACTCCTTGCTATTGACATTCACATGGACTGACCAATCTGAGCAACACTGAGGATGATGCTGGTACTGCCTTGATGGTGGGTTGATGTTGCTGCCTATCAGAGCTTCTATTAACAGTGGCATAACTGCGCTCTCATACCAGCATCTACTGTATTTAAAAAGGCCTTGGACCTTGTGCTTAAAGCCTTATGGGGGGGGGGACATTAATCTTTCTCTATCTTGGTTTCTGATGCTAAAGATCAGGGGTCCCCAAACTTTTTTTTTACCTGTGAGCCACATTCAGATGTAAAAAGAGTTGGGGAGCAACACAAGTATAAAAAATTTCATAGAGTGCCAAATAAGGGCTGTGATAGGGTTGCCCCTATGTGGACTGGCAGCTTATAGGAGGCAATGTTTGTCAGTACACATGGTTTTTGTGCAACTAAAACTTGCCTGGAATTCAAAAATAATCACCTGCTTTGAGGCCACTGGCAGCAACATCCAAGGGGTCGTGAGCAACTGGTCAGGAATCACTGCTATAGACCCTAGTCTGCATGTGATAGGGACCTTACATTTTAAGATTCACTGGTTAAGGGATCTCTGTAAAGTGCAATGGAATATATCATCTATACCAACAGCATATATACATATATATATATATATATATATATATATATATATATATATATATATATATATATTCAAATACAAGAGTCCTCTGCACTCAACCCATTATCAATATATTTAAGACAGAGACATTTTGTGCATACTGCTACTGAAAAATGCCTTACCCTTTAAACAAAACAGGGATTGTTTGTCCATATATTGCAATATATTTAAGCTGGCCAACTACGTCAAAGTCATCCCATATCTGGCCAGTCCTATGCTCAATTTTATCTGATTCATTAAGAATTCTATTGCTTCATTATACATTTTACAAAGGGACTAGGTTTTACCTGCAACTTACTTGCTGCTTTCAAAGTAAACCCCCATACTTGGCTGCCCTTTTATTGGTATAGATATATCATCTATACTAACAGCATATATATATATATATATATATATATATATATATATATATATATATATATATATGTATGTATATATGCTGTTCTTTTGGATTTACATATCTATCTATCTATCTATCTATCTATCTATTTATAAATATATATATATATATATATATATATATATATATATATATATATATATATATATATATATATATATATAATCCAAGAATACAAACCGCACTCCTAGGTCGTGAAATGGTGAAAAAAAGTGAAAAGTTTATTTCAACGTTTCGACCCACTAACTCGGGCTGTCTTCAGGAAGTTCCTGAAGACGGCCCGAGTTAGTGGGTCGAAACGTTGAAATAAACTTTTCACTTTTTTTCACCATTTCAAGACCTAGGAGTGTGGTTTGTATTCTTGGATTGTTATGCTATGTAAATCCAAAAGAATGAAGGTGCACACTGGGAACTTTTAAAGAATATTAAAATCTCATATTGATTATTATTCAATACAAAGCATGTCACTGTTTTGGTCTGTTCCTAAGACCTTTCTCAAGATTTTTTATTGTCTTGAGAAAGGTCTTAGGAACAGACCAAAACGTTGACCTTCTTTTCAGATGCATTGAATAAATGAAATGAGATTTTAATATTACTTCCCAGTGTGCACCTTCCTTCTTTTTGATTTTGATGTGAAGCATTAGTAGGTAGCACCTGGGTCACATCTTTTTTGAATTGGTGTGCTAAACTACTTGGACTGTGGATTTTTATATATAAATCAAATCCACAGCTGTAAGCAGCACACACACGAATTTTAAAAAATATTTGTTTCTTTATTTATCAAAAGATTAAAAACATAGTCGTAAGGATATATATATATATATATATATATATATATATATATATGTCAGTTGACAATATAAACATGGACTCCTTTTGCCCCTGAAGTGGCTGAGTGAGTGGCAGGAACGCTCTAGGGGTAGGAGGTGAATTGAAGCATCTGAGAAAGATAACAGACCCATTCATGGCTGTGAACTTTCCCCACAAGCAGCAAGCCTATTGAACCAATGAAACTGCTCTAAATAGATTTAGCCCAAAGCAGTCTCCCAATCACCAATTAGACAAATATTAATATCAATTAAGCTGTTATACAGCATAGGTTTCATATAATTACCTTAATGGCCTGACACTTTTTTTTTTGTCCTCTCTTTTTTTTCAGCAGCAATTTCTTAAACAAACTTTGTCTTTTGTGAAGAGGGCCTAAGAAAAGTTCCAGCAGGGAGCTGGGCTTTTGTGATGGTTTCTAAAGAGACAGGGGGAATGTTCTATTTAATGACAAACACCTACTTTAAAGCATTTCTTGTTCCTGTGCCTGTTCCCACCACACTGGGTTTGCAGGCTCAAAGCCTATTAAGCGTCAAAGACACACACAAAAAAAAAACGAGAAAAAAAAATACAAATAAAATAAACGAGGGTGTTGAGACACATGTGGTGATCTATAGACACAATAAGATACCCAGACTGGCTTTGCCAGCTCACTGAGAAAGCAGCATTTCAATTAAGTCTCTAAGAGGGCATATCCGTTCTTCCCAAAAGGACAAAGACTTGGATAGAGGGAGTGAGTGATAGAGGTGAAAAACATCTAACTTGCAAAACAAGACAAATCTGGCTCATTGAGTTGCTTTTGGGCCGAGGACTAATTAAAAGGCAAATTCTCCAACTTATCCTGTCTTCTATAGGAGTGTTTGCACAATGCACATTGCCTGCTTTTCATGCCCCTCTCTTAGTCCCTCTTTAACAAACACAGGTTAGTAATGGACCCAGATAAGGTTCAAGCTGAGCGCCCATGTCTCACGGCTCTGGGGTACATGTAAGCACCGAAGCTGTTTGGACAACATCAGATGATATTTCGATAAACTTTATTTTATTCATATTAGCTGGGTATATCAGCTGAAATGCAACTGGTTTGTTATCAATTATTTAATAGATAGAAATGAGCTGTCAAGCACAATGTCGTTATGGTTATATCCAATGTATGACCATGCAACTGTTGTTCCACTACAACATAGATGCACAGTCACACATCTACTTGTTATAATAACTCATCCAATCTGGACCAGGTCCAGATGAACTCAGTAAAGCTTCTCAGTCTACCTGCCATTATTCTGTTTTCATAACAGTATTTGTGTATAGGAAAAGACAAGCCACATAGCAATATAATGGACACCTCATTTCAACAGCTAGATTCCATGGGGTCGATTCACTAAAGGACGACGTGGCTAAGGCTAGCGAAATTCGGCATTGTTACCATCCGCTAACTAACAGGCTCAGGCGTCAATTTACTAGCGAAATAAACTGTCACTAGCGTTCGTACACACTCTATCGCCAGGCGACTTTCGCTCTGGCGAAAGGTCATTAAGCTGCAAATTCAGTAAAGTGCCAATTTTACTGAACGTTACCTCTTTCGCTAGAGTTGACTTTGCCACCTCAGACCAAGCAAAGTGCTAAAAAGAAGCTACATCTTCTTCAATCTTCTGTCACTTACATCATATCCTGTGTCCAGAAAATGCATTAAAGTTCCAAAAACACTGGTGACTTTTCCTTTTTTTTGGTAACTGGTTTTCTCCAGACATTTCCTAACATATGGAACATTCATTTTACAGTGGGCTCATGTGTAGGGCATTATATTAACTCTCTTGTCTTTATTAAGGTTCCCTGGACATTTGTAATAAAAAGTGTTAAGTTCAAGCATTTGCACCAACATTTATAATAAAGACCTTCATACAGCTTTAAATTACCTGCCCTATGCAAATTACCCTAAGCGCAAGATCACTAGCGATTTTTTCCTAGGCACAAACGAACACTAGCGCATATTCACTATGAAATACTCGCACAGCTGAAGTAATGTTAGCAAATAGTCGCCAGTATTCGGCGCCCAGGATGAAACTCTGCATATTAGTGAATTGGCATAGTGTGCCTGGCGAATTGGTGCGAGCTGTGTGAAGCTGATGCTGCCAAAAATTTGCAATTAGTGAATCTACCCCCATGAGGTATATTTATCAAAAAAGGAAGTTAGAATTTATCAAAGTCCGCTAGAGTGAAATACGGCCTCTCTCCATTCATTTCTATAGAATTTTGAAAGGCGTATTTATCAAAGGATGAACTTTCACTTTCACCCTTAAATATGCTTTTAAAAATCCCATAGAAATAAATGGAGAGAGGCGGTATTTCACTTTAGCGGACTGTGATGAACTCTAACTTCACTCTTTGATAAATATACCCCCATAGGTTTCATATATCCCATAAACATGCACATGGACCAGTTCTTGATTCTTGAATAGTGATGGGCGAATAAATTCGCCTGGCACGAATTCGATGCGAATTTCCGCGTTTTGCCACTGGTCAACAAATTCGTGAATCTCCCGTGAAAATTCACTGGTGAAAATTCTAAAAACTTTCGAGTTGTGTGATTTTTTTTGTGAAAACGTTCGAATTTCATGATTTTTTCCTGAACTTTACGACTTCAAGATTTTTTAAAATTTTTTCACAGTTTCATGAATTTTGTGAGAATTATGTGAATTTTTTGGCGAAGCGGAACGGGAGAAATTCACCCATCACTATTCTTGAACATTCATTTCCCACTTTCTACATACACGATGAACGAAATTGTCCACCATGTTTTGAGAGTTTGCAGCATTTGTACTTCACCATCCCACCAGTTTTGGAAACAATAAAGCTTCAATAATTTGGGGGAATAGAAATTCAGTCAATGGAAAATGTTACTGAAATTCCATTATTTCAATTGCCACATCAACAACTCGCTGAAGCTTTATAAATTGGTGTTTCCTATATTAATGGTGCAGTAAGTCCTAGTACAGATGCAACAAAATTACAATTTCCCGCTATTTAAATAGATCTTTATGTCATGTTCTTTCATTAAAATGAAGGCAGCAACATACTGTGCCATAGGTAGGGTTGCCATGTGTCTGGTTTTGATCCTGACAGCCCAGTTTTTGGAAGAGCTGCCCGGGTCAAAACTGCCTGCCTGGTTTTCCAAATTAGGACTGGACAGGATTCTCCTTGATCACCACATGCTCCTTAATGTCATATTATCATATCATACACGCTCCTCTTCAGAAACGGCGACAGGGCGATGATCCATCATGCGGCGTTCGACTTCTCCTCCCTGGCTATCTCCCATAGAAGTATATTCATCTCCAGCTGGAATTCCATGTAAAGGTTTTGTGTTAGGCAGTCAAAATGTTACAGGATAATACATTTTATAAGAAACATAACAAAATGCTGATAGCTCTTCTACTTTGCAGTGCTGGGTCCTGAGTTCAATTGCCGCCAGGGCACTATCTTAAAGGAATTTGTATGTTGTCCTTGCGTCTGAGTAGGTCTTCTCTGGGTACCCTGGTTTCATTTCACTCACCAAAAACATACAGGCAGAGTTAATGGTGTCTGATAAAATTGTCCTTACTGTGTATGAATGTGATCGGGACCTTAAGGTGGTCATAGACGCACAAATAATATCGTACAAAACAATTTTCAAATGATATTCAGTGCGTGTATGGTGGGAAAAGAGCCGACCGATATCGGCAGAAGACTTGGATATCAGTTGGCTCGTCGATCAGGCTGGACGGAAAATTTTGATTGGGTGCCTTTGCAGGGCCGGATTTACATAGCGGGCGCCCCTAGGCCCACTGCCGTTTGCCCCCCCCTGTCCCCTACCTTTTATTCATGCAAATTTTCATGGAGATTGTATCTCCTGCACATCCCCAGTGTTTTTGAACCAATGTGGGTGTGGTTGGCCAGCATGCCGCCCCCCTAAAATCCTGCCACCCTAGGCCCGGGCCTAGGTGGCCTTCCCACAAATCCGGGCCTGTGCCTTTGAAGGAACCCAAACATCGGCCATTGTTAGTGCTGAATCATCAGATACAGGTAGAATTCTATTGTTTCTACCTGTATATATGACGATTCAGCTCTACACATGTGTATTGAATCAAACCATCTTTCTTGGAAAGACCTTTTCCAAAAAAGATTGTAATTGTTACGTTAATGGCCACCTTTAGATTGTAAGTTCCACTGGGGCCTTCACAAGGTAATCACACAGTAGAGTCAATTTTATCAGGATGTTAATGTTGTATAACCTCTATAAATGTGTTGTTGCCATATAAATAACTTATAATGATAATACAAGTGGAGTGAAGGTGATACCTTTATTGGCCAACTAAGATAATAATCACAGCAAGGGTTCAAACCATTTCAGATCCTTTCTACAGAAACGGTCTTTTCTCTGCTTCTTCGCAGTTAAATGTGTCCTTAATCCATCTATAGCGTCACCCTGCTTGTCTGGTCTTTCCACCCCTGTGAAATTAGCAAAAACAAATTAGTAAATGCAAACAATGTATCGTCCGGTCCCCTACTGCTGTTCTTGTGTTTTCACCTTTTACAGTTGTTAAATCCAAATGTCTCCACGTATTTCTGTCTCCATCCTGCTGTCCTGTTTGTCTATTGCTGTTCATATGGTAATTATAACTCAAGTCTCACTACTGGCTATTAACTGCCCCCCTCCCACCGTGATCAATATGTATTGACACATACACACCCATATATATATCTATATATCTACTTCAGCACTCTCAGGTATTAAAATTTTTTTTTATTAATAAAATGGCACAGGACTAACGTTTCGGCCTACCCCAAGGCCTTTCTCAAAGTACCAGGATCAACTATGAACATGCCTTTAAGCTACAAACTGGCGGAAAACCAACAGCTGCAGCGTTGTCACATGATCAGCGTCATTTGCAAACCCCAATTAAGTATTTTTACTAAATATACATACATTCCATAGGTGTAAAATACACTCCCTATTAATCATCATTCATAATCCCGACACAGGTAAAAAACAAATAACACTGTGACCCAGTAGGACAGTACTGTAACCTTATCTGCCATAATTGTTGGCTAAAACAGATACCGTTGCTAGATGTATCTAGTTCTACCTATGGGGTATATTCATCAAAGAGTGAAATTAATAGTGAAGTTCCGCCACTAGAGTGAAATTCCGCCACTTTCCATTCATTTCTATGGGATTTTTAAAGGCGTATTTATCAAAGGGTAAACTTTCACTTTCACCCATTGATAAATATGCCTTTCAAAATCCCATAGAAATGAATTGTGAGCTGCGGCATTTCACTCTAGTGGCGGAACTTCACTCTTTGATAAATTTACCCCTATATCTCTCATGTGCCCTTACCTTACATTGTTACATAAAAGTAACAAATTCTGGCTAGGGGTACAAAGTGTGAATCAAAATCGAAGCACCGTGAGTGCATTAGCGCAGGCAATTCTTCATTCAAGCAGGCGGAAGGCAGACGGAAGGTAGTTTGGGGAGATTGTCGCCCCGCAGAAGAGGTGATTAGTCTGCCCATCTGCCCCAATTTCAGGGCTTTCAGGGCTATTGTCACAGCCCCAGGTGGACTGCCAGCCTCAGGAGGCTCTTTTTGGAAGTAAACTGTGTTTTGATGCCCTCAAATTTGCCAAATCAGGAATTAAAAAATGAGCACCTGCTGTAAAGCCACTAGGAGCAACATCAAAGGATGTGGGGAGCAACAAGATACTCAGGAGATACTAGTTGAGGACCACTGGGATAGACCAAGGGTGCATTAGGTGGCAAGCCTTCAGCATGTCCTCTACTCTCAATGATCCTTCCAGTAGGCTGCACCATAGTGCACCATAGTGCTGCCTTTGCCAGTCCAGTGTCGGACTGGCCCACCAGGATACCAGGAAAACTCCCAGTGGACCCAGGTGGCAGTGGGCCCTTCTACTCACAGCATTTGCCCCATTTCTATATAAGAATAAAGAGAAGAAACTGATGTAGAGACTGATGATAATATTTGAGGAAAAATTATTAAAATAATAAAGAAAGTGAATGACATAAAAAGGTTTTTTATGGTGGGCCCCAGGCATCCCAGTCCAACACTGTGCCAGTCCATCCAACCTTCAGCACTGGCTTATTTAAGGACTTTTATCCTTGTGAGAATGACACTTTTAGGGCAGAGACACACGCTCAGATTCCCAGCGATTAATCTCCCCGAAGTCACCCGAAGTTGCCTCAAGAGGAATTCCATTGCGGTGAATTCATCTACCAGCGTGGAGAAAAGTGCTACCGACAGCGATCATTATAACAAAGTCCCCATGTTCTATCCGTTCGGTAAGTGCAATTGCCCGCAGTGCATAGCACAAGTTCCGGCGTTACTGCCCTATTAAGTTTTATTTTGCAGATAACTGATCTTCAGCGTTTGAATATCCACAAGCGGCTCAAGTTTCCGCAATAAGCTGTATAACCGATTAACATCTTGTGAGTAGATCTATTTATTGTGGAGCACACTCCGGAAAGAACATACTGCACTATATACTTTTTATTTTCACATCTAGGTGCTGAGATTTACACATATTACTCCAAAGCGCACTGAATCATTATATATTTAAAGTAATGTTTCCTACTTCAATTCAGGCAGCTTTCGCTCATATTGAAAATGCTCATTTATAAATATCCAAATGTTGATGCAAGAAAACTGCTGAGTAGTATTATTTTGTTGAAAGTAAGGCCTCTCTCCTCCAACCAATATTTTATGGATGAAGTTGATAGTAGGCAACTAGGCAAAACTAAATAAACGTATAAAATTTGAAAATAAATAGGCAAGTTTATTCAAAAACTTCATGGAAGGGGCAAGGAGACACTGTGTACCCACATTGGGATCCCTGGGCTCCTTTTTAATCTGGGATAGACCCACATATATCTAAAAGTTTATGGGGGTACTAATAGTTTGTTGGGACCCCCAACCCTGTGTAGAGGGAAGGGTAAAGCAAAACCTTAGTCATATTTATATAAGGAACCCTGTGTTTATATTAAGATGGGTTCCCTCTGAAAGGCTTGAATTATTTTCAACAGTATCAAATTAGGGCACTGCAATGGTTATAAAAGCTAATAAGGACACAATAAGGTGGAAGACATTGAGGAGGTCATTTACTAAAACTCAAATTTTTCTGTTTGGGCTTTTTGGGGCAAAAACTCAAATTATTTTTGGAAAAAAACTAAATTTGTTTGAGATTTATTATACCCCGATGCTGCAAAAAGCCAGAATCTTAAAACCTGCATCCCAAACCTGTCGAGGTCTTGCTTAAGTCAATGGCAGATGTCCCTATCCAAATTTGAAGATATTGTGGTTTGTGCTGGGTTTAGCACGATAATCTGAAAAATACCGGGTTTTCTGGTGACAACCCAAAAAAATCAAGAGATTCGGGTGAAAAATCTGAAAAATATTGTAGGATTTGGTTTTCACTCGATTTTATCAAGTTATTCCCTGATCCAATTTATTCAAGTTATTTTAATGATAAATAAGGCAAAATTGTGGATGGGAGTTGTTTGGTTGAGCTTTGTTAAATAAAAAAAATTGATAAATTTGAATTTTAGTTAATAACCCCCTTGGGGAAAGACCTGTATGCTCAGGCAGTACGAAAAGAGCTCCCTATGGGTGTTGGCACCTCTAGGCACTTAGGAGGTTATTTACTAAACCTCAATTTTTTCTGGTCAAGGTTTTTTGGGCAAAAGCTTGAATTTTTAGAGGAAAAAAACCTTTATTTTTAGCATGAACCTGCTAAAAATTCTGAATCCAAAAATCTGAAAAATTCGAGGTTTTCAGGCGATAACCAGATAAAATCGATCGATTTGGGCGTCAAATCCGGAAAATGTATACGATTTGCGGTTTCGCTCGATTTTATCGATTATTTTCCCCACATCAAGGCGAATGGGACTTGCAACTCATTTATGAAATGGATACAAATGTTGCAGCACCTGCAATTAAGCTGATATGCAGGAAAATAATCTTTCAATGTGGGTAAAAACAACACGGCAAATGGAGGAAAGGTTTGCAAATTTGAAATAAATCACAAAAAGGCAATCAAACTTGATTTTTGTAATTTCTTTAAAGTTTCCAATGACCCCAAGCCACACAATTGGGGCGATGCACCTGGGCCACCAATGTGAATTGGAGAGTGATCTTTATTTTGCAAATATGGGCAAATTATCTCAACAGTTTCTGCTACAAACTCAAATCAAACCCGCTCGGCTTTTTTACACTTATTTATTATCTTATTTATTATTACATTTTTCCAAAAATTATATTTTTGGGAAAAAATCTGATTTTCAGGATTTTTTCGGATTTATCACCCGAAAACTGTGATTTCTTATGCTTTTTTGCCCGAAAACTTTGTGGTATTGCGCGAAACCCAGCACACATCAAAAAAATCATTGGGTCTTCTCCCTTGACTTATATGCAACCTCGACAGGTCTGAGATGCCGGATTTTCTGATTCTGACTTTTCCAAACACTCTAATACAAAACTTTGACATGTAAAAGCAGACGAGGTCCCATAGAAGTCACTGGGAGCTGCACTGATCCTATTAAATATTTTCAAACTTTTAGGGGCAGATTCACTAAGGGTCGAATTTCGAAGTTAAAAATACTTCGAAATTCGACCCTCGAATTGAAATCCTTCGACTTCGAATATCGAAGTCGAAGGATTTAGCGCTAAACGTTCGATCGAACGATCGAAGGATTTTTCGTTCGATCGAATGATTAAATCCTTCGAATCGAACGATTCGAAGGATTTTAATCCAACGATCGAAGGAAAATCCTTCGATCAAAAAAAGCTTAGCAAGCCTATGGGGACCTTCCCCATAGGCTAACATTGACTTCGGTAGGTTTTATCTGCCGAAGTAGGGGGTCGAAGTTTTTTTTAAAGGGAAAGTACTTCGACTATCGAATGGTCGAATAGTCGAACGATTTTTAGTTCGAATCGTTCGATTCGAAGTCGAAGGTCATAGTCGAAGGTCGAAGTAGCCCATTCGATGGTCGAAGTAGCCCAAAAAAACTTCGAAATTCGAAGTTTTTTTTATTCTAACCCTTCACCCGAATTTAGTGAATCGGCCCCTTAGAGTTTTCCAGATTTTTTTTGTTAGCAATTGTCCAAAAAACTAAAATTTTTAGAGGTTTTTTTTTATATTATTTTGCGCATTGTTCAGATTTTTTTTTGTTTGTGTTTTTTATATTCATGTTTTTCCTCCCACTAAAGGCATCGGTCAATGAGCTTTTTAATCTTAAACCAATGAGGGTGTTCTTTTGTTTTTGTTTTTTTTCCCTGTGTGATTTATTCCTGGCAAAATAAAATGTATGGAGAAATTCTAGTGCAGATTTGCCGACATTTTTGCTACTCGCTTAAATGGGAATTTTGCCACAAATCTGAATTGGGAAACGATACTTTCATCCCTGTATGACCCTTTAATCCAGAAAAAATATTTGAGTAAATTACACGGCATTCGTGATTTTAGATACTTTATTCCTCGTTTCGCAAACCTTTTTTGTTAGTCAACGGCCGTTTTGCTCACCAGTTTTTCTCACACTAAAGGCGTTGGTCAATGAGTTTTTTTAATCTAATACATTGTTTTTCTTTTGTTTTTATTCACTGTGTGATTTTTTTTCCTGGCAAAATAAAATTTTATGGAGAAATTCTAGTGCAGATTTTTGCTACTCGCTTAAATGGGAATTTTGCCAAAAATCTGTATTTGGGGAAAAAAATACTTTCATCCCTGTATGATCCTTTAATCCAGAAAAAATATTTGTCTTTACAAAAAAATGAACAAAAAAACTGACATTCCTCCTGTGTTTACAGAGCAAATCCTGGCATTTCCAACCACCACATACAATATAATGGCACCACGGAAGCTGAAACTCATTATGGGGCGGCACCGTTACAGTAATTCTGGGAGAATGAGACCCTGCTTGCAATGATTTTATTCCTTTCGTGACTTGTCCCATGACCAAGAAGAAGTTTTCTAGAAAGTGTGTCCGTGCTGAGTGCTGAGAGTCAATGATTTGGCAAAATCTCCTTAAGTTTTTAATCCATTAAGAGCCATTCAAAGCAAAACAAACAAACAAAGCTTTAACTAGTTCATTGACAACAGCCTGAACAAACAAGCAGCAGGGGGAGGAAATCCTAGTCATTTTAGGATCAATAGACTCCCTGCATGTGTGCTCTTAGGTGACGAAAGGTAGAAGAGAGCTGCTGTGGGTTGGCAGGGGGGTTGCTGGAAAGAATGCACGGGGTGGGTGGAGGATGCCTTGCAGAAACATGGGCTCTATTCAAACAACATTGTTCTCAAGTCACAGAATTTAAGTGTCATGCAGAGTCTATTACTTCGCATCAGTGGCTCAGGGCCGGATACTTTGGCCACTAGGTGGGCTCTGAATCCATGGAAAACCTAAGGCAAAACACTAAAACACAGCACCGAAGAATTGTGCTTCCTCACTCTTCCTCGTCATGTTTCTTCTCAGTTATGTTTATTTCTGTCTAAATTACATTTACAGCTAAGGCATCTGTTATCCAGAAAGCTCCGAATGACTTTAAGGTCAACTCAACTACCGTGGACTCCGTTTTAATCAAATGATTCAATTTTATAAGAATGATTTGGATTTTCCAGTAATAATAGAACAGAACCTTGTACTTGATCCCAACTAAGGGTCGAAGTGAAAATTCCAATTAAAAAATTAGAATTTTCGAGTTTATTTTAGTGTAATCCCACTAGGGAATAGTTAAAAGTTTTTAAAAAAAAATTGAATTTCTAAATTTATCATGTACTGGCCCTTTAAGAATACAAATTCGACTATTGGCCACCTTAAACATGCCAAATTGCTGTTTTAGCCTATGCAGGGACGTCCTGGAATCAAGTTGTTTGGAGATGACCTGAAAATCATGTTTTTGGTTAAAAAAATCTAATCGAATTTTATCCGAATTCTATTCGAATTTGATTCGAGTTTGCAGGTCGATCCCATTCACCTGAATTTGAAAAATTCGATTTTTTTTTAAAAGATTTGGATTGGTGGTTTTTTTTTTCTTCGAATTTCAAGTTCATGGGAGTTCATGGGAGTTGTTACAAACTCCCATGAACTCGAAATTCGAACCCTTGATAAATCTGCCCTTTAATGTTGAAATCATTTTTTAGTTGACAATATATATGATATTGTATATTTAGCCAGGAGCTGTGGCATAGCTTCAGTGGTTGTAGCACCCCATACCCCCCCTTTAAACTAGTGGTGTTCCTATGCTTTTAAAATTGGGCGTTTGTTTTGGGAATAGCTCTCCTTTAAAAGCCTGATTGCTGGCTGGGGAGGATTTAGCCCTCAGTGAAAAAACAGCGTTCAATGGACATTGATTACAGGTAATGCTAAAATGCACATAAAATATAAAATAAGTTAGGGACCGCCATTCGGGGTTTACCTTGACGTGGTATGGTGGCTTATCAATTTTATGATCATAACTTTGTAACAAAATAACCCCTGTTTTGGGTACATATGCAATAGCATTTATTATACTTATATATATATATACTTTAAAGCCTTTAGAGTGCTCCCACAACCCCCCTGTTTTGATATTATATATATATATATATATATATATATATGCAAATTATGGAAAGATCCCTTTTCCAGAAAACCCCAGGTTCAGTATTCTGGATAACACGTCCCATACCTGTACATGCCAATTTTTATTGTATAATATTTATAAGACATGCTGTTATGTACAATAGCAGCATATATCTGCCCTATTCACACTGCCTAAATTAAAAATAATAATAATAATAATAATAATAAAAAAAAAAAACTGCCATTATTCATAATGGTAATATAATAAATATAATACATAACAATAACAAATAATAATGATTATTATTATTAATTAATACACAATAATGATGATGATGACGACAATGGCGGCGATGATGATGACGATTATATTAAAACACAAATAATAATACATATAATAATACAACTACAGGTATGGGACCTATTATCCGGAATACTTGGGACCTGGGGCTTTCTGGATAACTGATCTTTCTGTAATTTGGCTCAGTACCTTAAGTCTACTAGAAAATAATGTAAACATTAAATAAACCCAATAGGCTATTTTTTTTTTCTCCAATAAGGATGAATTATATCTTAGTTGGGATCAAGTACAATGTACTGTTTTATTACTACAGAGAAATTATTTTTTTAAAATTTGGATTATTTGGATTAAATGGAGTCTATTGGAGATTACCTTTCCGTAATACAGAGCTTTCTGGATAACGGGTTTCCAGATAATGTATCCCATACCTGTACCATTACTTTGATTCCAATATTATTCACATAAATTCATAATGACTCCCCAGAAGGCTAAAGGTTTTAGGGTAGAGATGGTATTATCCCTGGGTCCTGAGCTATATATGGGCCCCTGATCTATGAAATGTTGCTGACTGTAGCATGTACAGTTTTAAATGTTAACATGTGTAGTAATTGTCTGCTAGTAAGTTAGTTGTCAACACACTAACCTTCTCATTCTAAGCCTCTAACAGCAGTGCCTTTTCTTAACATCATTACTGGACAGTGATATTCCTTGAGAGAGAAGCAGTTGGCACTTTGTATATATTTAGGCTCTTTGGTCACTATTGTCACAGCAGAAGCAGGACTGTAGCATGCTAAATGGGCATAGGAAAAATAAACGTTATTGTGGTTGTGATAAGGGCATTTTTATATGTATAAATATAGGTATGGGACCTGTTATACAGAATGCTCAGGACCTGTGGTTTTCCGGATTATGGATCTTTCCATTATTTGGATCCTTGTTCCTCAAGTCTACTAAAAATCATTTAATTAAATGAATTAATCCAGTAGGATTGTTTTGCCTCCAATAAGGGTTCATTATATCTTAAACTCCCCATAGATGCGACGATTCTTCTTGCCGAACGACAGATTTAGGGAAGTCCGACCAATCCTTCGAAATTATCGCGCGGTTAGTGGGATTCGAACGATCGTACATCTTCCGATTTTTCGTCCGACATCTGTCAGGAAATTGATCGGCCAGGTCAAAAAATCTGTCGGTCCCAGTGCAATATATCTATGTTTGCAGGGCCAAGCAGGCAGCTCCCCTTTGTTTTCCTGGCAAATTGGTCTTTTTAGTTGATGGTCAATTCTTACGATCGTTCCGAGAAGATCTTGGTCTCGCAATGAGGATCTGATCTTTTAAAAATCTCAACATTTATGGCCAGCTTTAGTGGGGGTCAAGTCCAATGTACTGTTTTATTATTATAGAGAAAAAGGAAATCATTTTTAAAAATTAGAATTATTGGATTATAATGGAGTCTATGAGAGATGGCCTTTCCTTAATTCAGAGCTTTCTGGATGAAGGGTTTCCAGATTTCCTGATCCTATACCTGTACAAGCTACTGTTTAAATATTACAGAGAAAAAGGAAATTATTTGAAAAATGTTGATTATTTATTGAAAACGGAGTCTTTGGAAGATGGCCTTCCTGTAATTTGGAGCTTTCTAGATAATGGGTTTCCAGATAACAAATCCCTTACCTGGGATTGAGCAAATGATAAATAGCGACGAACAAGTCTTTGGCGACAAATTCACAAAAGTGCTGAAAAATTCGCGAAACAGCAAAAAAATTACGAAATGCAAAAAAATTTTTTTTCTACGAGAGACAATTTTTTACGCACACAACATTTTTACTAAAAGTACATTAAAGTCAACGACCATTTTTTTTTGCCTTTGTGACTTTTGCATTAAAGTGAATGGGCTTTTTTTCTCAAGTTCTTACTCAAAATGCATTATAGTCAAGGGCGTTTTTTGTCAAAAAAAATAAATAAAAAGATGCCAAAATGCTCAATCCATGTCTGGCGAAACAATTTGCTCATCACTAATGATAAATCTAATAACAAATTAAGTTCTGGCTTTGCAAAAAATAAAAGGGATGCATGCAATGGCTGCAACAAGAGAACCAAGGAAAAATCTGGATCGATGACCTTTTTAGTGCTGCCCTCAATCATTCTCAGATGTTACGCCCGTCCCTCACTCCACTAATATCTTACCATGTGTCCCTTGTCTACTACAATTAAAGATCTAATTCTTCCCATCACTGAGACCTGTGTAGGTCCAATTGCCCTGATGTATAATGACTACTTTACCACCTTTATTTATAGGCTATGAGAAAGTAATGTTACCAGATGTGAAAGTTATGAGGTCAGAGCTATATGGGAGAAGAGGGTCATCTAGGGAAATACTAGTAAGATATTTATATAATACTCCACGTATTAGATTAGGAAATACTGAAACATACACAGATACATAGAGCACTGTAGAATATGTTGATCCTCTATTATTAAAGGATAATAATAGTAATAAAATGTTGAACTAAACTTGCAGGGAGCTCAAAGAGTTGCGTCTCTGTGTGCTAAGCACAAATGCATTGGGACAAAGTACAAAAAATGATGGTGCTTTGCAGATTTTTGTTTTGACTGTGCACCTTACGTCTTTTAAGTAAATGTGTGCTAATGCATAATGCAAAGTATAGTTAAAAAAGATGCCTTTGCACAGTCATAGTTCCAGACATTAAAATATTGTCATTTTTAGGCTGATGCCTAGAAAAAGTCTAGGTTATGGGTAGGTTGGCTCCGATGCTCTCAGTCTGCGTATTTATTTTAGGCTGAAAGAAGCAGATTTGCTCTGTGCCCCATCTCCGCTCATTTAAATTAGATCTACTTGTGTGCAGGCACATGCACCGGAAGTTGGACCAAATATGTGAAAGCAGACATGTTCAGGCCAACCTCCTCTCTGTTGCGTGTGCCTGTATGTAAGTGGTTCAAATGAATGGAGCTGGGCATAGGGGCAGATTTACTGGAGGGTGAAAATTCACCAGCGACCGCTTCGTACCCATCGCTACACTTTGCCAGGCGAAAATCCGCTCAGGCAGCACTAATTCACTTAAATGCGGAGTTTCGTTGTGGGCGACGAACGCTGGCGACTTTTCACTAGCAATTGAAAGCGCAGATGTGCTAGCGTTTATTTCTGGATAGTGCAAAGGTTAATTCACATACGGTGGGAAATTTAATGTTGAATGGACGTATATTTTGCAGCAAACACATTACATTACACATGTCCAGGGAACCTTAATAAAGAAAATAGAGTTGTTATAATGCCCTACACATGAGCCCACTGTATAGTTTATGTTCCATATGTTTATTTGGGGGAACCCAGTTACCCAAAAACATTTTAAGGACTTTTACAGGCTATCACTCTGAAAAAAGGAAAAGATGCCAGCGTTGCCACTAAAAATATAATGGAAGTAACAGAAGATTGAGGAAGTCCTATGCCTGGTGTGAGCTGGCGAAGGCAAGACTGCGAAAGGAAAGAGGTAACGTTCAGTAAAATCCGCATTTCATTGAATTTGCGGAGTATCATCCATTCTCAATAGAGCATCTATCTCTTTTGCTTGCGAAGTAACGCCTGTGCCCTTTAGTAAATTGGTGATAACAATAGCAAATTGACGCTAGTAAATTAATGCTATCGTTAGCCACTTCACCCTTGAGTAAATCTGCCCCATGGAGTGGATTAACTTTTCTCAGCCTGAAAAAAATATACAGGTTGTGAGCAGCGTAGCCAACGCTCCATCTGCTCATAACCTTATTTCTATTGACTACTGTATGGTGGGCCACAAGCATCCAGTCACTTGATATAACTGACTTCCAGAAAGGGAGATATAACTGGCTTCACCCCTCCAGAGTCTTGAGTCTTGAACTTGGTAAAGGCTGAGAATGCCACGAAGCTTTCATTGTGATGAGCAAACAAATGGGTTTGTGTGTACAGTCAAGGAGGCAAGATTGATTCTGCAATGGCTTTTAGAACATTGCAATTAATGCTTTTAATTTTAGACTGGTTATGAAGCTCAACAAACAGTAATTACTGTTACAGAATGAATAAACATATGTCCGAGAAGATTAAAGACTAATAGGTTTGTTTTAGCTATTAATGTATCCTTTAGGTTGAGGCAGGGGCCGCTCTGCTTATAGTTTATCCATTGCTGCCAGCAGCCTGAAAAAGCCATTTCAATGTTTTGTGCTTTGAACCAGTCAAATAAAATGCTATTGTTATTGCCAGTCACTGGTATATCATTAGGAGCAAATAATACATACACTAGAAAGACCAACAAAAAAGCCATAAAGTTTTGCCACCTTTCCAAGAACAAACAGCACAGATATCATGGGTTGTCCCTTTTTTAATCCATTACACTGATTCATTATGAAGCTTTCCATGATATGTTTGGTTTAAAAGAGAACTATTTTTGTGGCAATATAGGGAACCTGGTTGTGTGCGGATTTATTGCTATAACCTGGCTGTAACTTAAGTTGACCATACATTAAAAGATCCACTCATATGGTTACCAAATAAGCGGATCTTTATTCAATATGCCCTCCTTGATGTGGGTGATATTGGGATGATCCAAACGATGAGGAAACAGGTCGTCGGAGCAAGGGCCACATCAATGAGCTAAAGTAGCCATCACCCCAACAAGATTTTTTTAAACTTTTTTGGCCCATTCGAGTGATAAGCCGTAGACTAGACTGAAGGAGCCAAATCAGCACTGAAATCAGTCCGTGCACATCTACCTTTAATGAAAGTGCAAAGGTTGCAACCATCACCTGAGAGATGAGAAAGCCAACAAGGTCACTATCCAAGAGCCTTATCCATATCATTCTACTGCCTAAGGAAGAACTGTGTGCCCCCAGCAGCTCATTGTCACTGCTATGCCAAGGGTAGCCATGCTGATTGCTGAACAGTTAGTTGCTTGTTCCTGAACCCTAGATCCAAATTCTCTGGTTCAAAACCTGTAGACCCAAAATGAACACGTGAGGCTGTCCAAAGAATCAAGGTTTCCCTCCTATCACCGGTGAGAATTGGCTACTTCTGGGATGGATGTTGATGTCTGACAAATCTTTTCATGGTAGAAGTTTCCCTGGCAAATAATTTGATCCACAGAATCAAATAATGAAGGGGTTGGAGGTTGTAGGTTTTATGGGGAGCAAATTTTCCAGCTTGAGCCACAGCTTGTTAAAGCTGTTTCAATTGGGCTCTGCACAGTTGATAGAGTAGCAACCTCCAAATGGGGGCCAGTATAAGAAATAACTAGTGTTGGTGAGGCAGTGTGATCAGTTGGAATGCAAGTCATGGAATGACAGGTCCTACTTTCGCAGCAGGACTCATGGACTTTTAGTTGTATCAATATTTATTGCCTACAACATTTTATAGTTAAAAGGACTTTAAATCTCATCCTTCACCTCATACATCCAAAAATATATATACATAGTAAAATACTCTCATAGCCGATAAAAAGTTATATTTGAATTACCTGCAGGGGAGTGACATGTCTATGCAAGGCTATTTGTAAACCCAGCCGCCTCTCTTATCTGCATTCTGCTGCCACAGTCTGCTTTAGGTCATGATGCAACATGAGACAATGTCCTCCAAGGTATTGTAGTTTATCTAGAAAAAAAGTGAGAGGGTTGGATTCATTGTTGTTCAGAGCTTTTGCAGCAATGCCATTTCCCAAGGATTTTAGATCAGAGAGCTTTCTTTATGGTTAAAACTCACTTTTTAATTATTTGGGTGACAAAGTTTAGGGCAGAGACATGCGTGAAGATTCGGCCCGATTTTGGTCGCTCGGCAACAAATCGCTTCTTCTTCAAACGACTAATCTCCCCGAAATGCCTTAGCGCGGGCTAGAATCTGAATAGCCAGCGACATGGCACTCAGATTGCTTCGATGTCCGAAGTCGCCCACAATTGTCTCACAAGTAAACTTCGGTCTGGCAACTTCGGAAAACAAAGTGTTTCAAATGCCATCCCGCCAGCGAATTAGATTCTAGCCTGCAGAAAGCCGCCTGAAGAAGAGCCAATTTGTCACCGGGCAACTAAATCTCCCCGAATCTTTGCGTGTCTCTGCCCTTAGCGTTTTCATTTACAGTTAGAATTGATCCTTTGCATAAAATAGCACAACAGATCCTTGTCTAGTCTAATGGGACAAGATACACCTTATGGTGAGAACAGCGTCTGTCAAATGCCCATTTGGGTCACAATGGCATAGGTGTGCTTTTATTTATTCACCACCGTCAAAAACATTTGCTTTCATTTTGTAAAGGGTTTGTGCATCTAGGACCAAATAATGGGCAAATATAATGCAAGAAAATAAGGCCTTCCATTTAAAAAGAACACAGTTCCATATATATATATATATATATATATATATATATATATATATATATATATATATATATATATAAAATACTCAGCATGTCAATTTACATGAACCTGTTTTATCTTTTGATGTTGAAAGGTCCTTTAAACAATTCAATGGGCTTGTCGTTAGAGAAAGTGTAGAGATATGCAGCGTATATACCAGGCACCTCATTGCTTCTAATCATAACAAATCACAATACATATTGGTAACAGTGAAACACTCTTCAAAAGTCCTCCCCGAGAAGACGATCTGAAGTATTACATGTTACTCATTCTGATGACTGGAGTCATAAGCTGGCACTTTTTGCCTTGAGTGTCAGTTTGAATAACATCAAGTCAGTGACTGGCGTAGAAATCTAAGATGGCAGCAGGGGAGGGAGGTATTTCACATACTGTAATTCAAGAACGGAACAATTTTGAAGCAAAGGGAAAACACAATACGTGACTTGACAGTTTATTTATCACTTATTTGGTTTTTCTCATATTTTGGAACCCTAGTGATGGGGTTCTTTTCTCTCACAATAGCAGAACTATCATACTTTCTGACTGAAATGTAACTTTATAACTGAGAATTTGGGCCATGATGATCCAGTATTGTATTTGAGACCTGTCTGGGAGATTTTGAGTCTTTATTGAGTCTTGATCCCCAACCAGTAATTCATGAGCAGTTCTTTTTAAAGGAACCTTTGTATATTGTTTTGTATATCTACTCCTGTTCTTACATAAGGAATCATACTACAATGATTGTCATGATTTAGGGATTGCCCACTGAAGTGGATGCATCATTGATTTTTTTTAATAAATGCCATGAAGCCTTCTCCCTCTAGTAAAGTCATCCCCAACCAGTGGCTCATAAGCAACATGTTGTTCCCCAACCCCTTGGATGTTGCTCTCAGTGGCCTCTAAGCAGGTGCTTATTTTTAAATTTCTGACTTGGGGGCAAGTTTTGGTTTCATAAAAACCAGGTGTACTGCCAATGTAGTCTTACTCTAGGCTGCCAGTCCACATAGGGGCTACCAATGGCCAATCACAGCCCTTATTTTGCACTACTCAGGAACATTTTTTATACTTGTGTTGCTCCACAACTCTTTTTACATCTGAATGTGGCTAACGGTTAAAAAAAGTCAAGGACCCCAACTTTAGAGTGATGATTAATTATTGGTGAGACTGAAATGAGGCTCACCAATTCAAATGAAGCAAACACAATTAGTAATTGTATAAAAACTAGATATATTTTATAAGGGGGGCCTATAGCAATTGCTTAATGCTCTGATTTGGGCCTGGTACAACTGGATATTTAAATCTGCTTGATTGATATCTGGCATAATTTGGATAGGTCAACCAAGAGGCTGATCAGCTGCCAACTCATTCTTGAAGGGCCAAGTTTGGAGCTTTTATTGGCTCATATATGGCTAGCTTTAATCTGGTCATACATTGGTTGCTGACATGCCAACTCCAGGCTTAATAGACAACCTATTGACCCATGTAATGGGCTAAAACAATATCTACCTAGGATTGGCCAGATATCTGCTGGGTAGATTTAAAAATTCCATTTGGTGAGGATTGCATTGGGCCTCCTAAAGGGTCTGCATAAGCCCCTATTGTGATTGCAACATTGACCAAATATCCTCATCGACAACCTCACTAAATCAGATGATTTTTCTGCTCAAAGCCAGCTTAAAGGAGAACTAAACCCTAAAAACGAATTTGGCAAAAAAATGCCACATTTTATATACTGAACTTATTGCACTAGCCTAAAGGTTCAACTTGTCAATAGCAGCAATGATCCAGGACTTCAAACTTGTCACAGGGGGTCACCATCTTGGAAAGTCTGTGACACTCATATGCTCAGTGGACTCTAAGCAGTTGTTGAGAAGCTAAGCTTAGGGGTCGTCACAAATTATCCAGCAGAAAATGAGGTTGGTCTGTAATATAAGCTGATGCTAAAGGGCTGATTATTAAATTCTGATGCTGGTTTCTGTGCTGCCATATAGTAATTATCTGTATTAATTACTAATCAGCCTTATATTGTGACATTTGTATTCTATGTGTACTGTATATTGTGAGTGGGTCCCTAAGCTCAGTAAGTGACAGCAGCACAGAGCATGTGCAGTGAATCAGCAGAAAAGAAGATGGGGAGCTACTGGTGCATCTTTGGAGACACAGATCTTTACTGCTAAAGGGCTGTGGTTGCCTTGGGCTGGTACAGAAGCCCAAAACATAATGTTCAACATTTCTACCTACTTCTTTAGTTAAACTTTAGTTTTCCTTTAAGGCTGGTGTCTGTCTCAGACTTTTATGGAGTCCCTCCTACCACTTTTGTAAAACTATTTCATGCTGTTATGTAACGTTATCCTTCCTAATGGCCTTCCTTAATCTTCCACCTGATTAGTTATGGCTGATGATGTTAGCTGTTAGCTATAGCAGGGGAATTAGATGTTATGTGAAAATGTCCTCAGCCATTTCTCTAAACCATAACCAGTGGTGTTGCAAGGGATAAATTACATCTCGTCAAATATCTACCGTCTATAATAGCCCACTGCCATATTTAACTCTAGACTGAGGAACTGACAGCAGCCACATGTGTTCCAAATAGAAAAAATGGCTGAATAGAATTTTTTTGTCAGGTTTTGGGCAATATATTGGTCAAGTTATAACAGCACAGCTGGAACACACGGCCTGTTACATTCCAAGCTGTCTTTCTGTCCACCCCCCCTGCCTGTTGTGGAAGATTGTGTATCCTAAATGTTGAAAGAGTTTTGTACACAAACTAGACTTATGTGGAACCTCACACAGGCTGCTTTATTTAACCTTTCATTTTTCAACCTTTCAGCAATCTTGAGCCATAGCTTTTTCCTAGCAGCAGATTTATTTAAAAACACAACCATAAAAAAAAAAAAGAAAAGAAAATCTACAAGAGTAAAATGGTTGAAATGTATGGGAAAAATACATAAATGTATAAATGAACCTGAATACTCCCCCCCAGGCACATTCTCTCTCTATTTTAAGCAAGGGAAAGTTCTAGTAAGGGATGGGGGTGGTGGGGTATTATCTAGCAAAGAGAATGTCTTTCCCTGTTTGTCTGAGAACTTTGTGTAGGATTGATAGACAGTAATAATAATGTTTTAATTTGCTGTCTTTAAAAAAAAATACATCACTTGTGTTGCTTTCTTGTACAGTAAAGACGATTCCACGCTGAGCACATTTCCCATGGTGATTAAAATGAAGAGACATTTTAAAAAAATGGAATGGCTGAAGATGTTGACCACTAGGATGTGCCAGCTGATGGGTGTTACTTATTGGCTCCATTTACCCATCCCTTATAAAATCCAGCCTCCTTATCCATCAATAAAAAGCTTAGTGATAAGTGAAGTTGTGACACTTTCAAAAACATTTTTCAAAATGTCACCAAATTCATTGGATTCTAAAGGGAAAGTAAAATTACATTGCAGTTACGTTACCATATGTTTTAAGCTCTGTAATAGAATGTAGAGAAAGGCCCAAAACATAAATGGGGCAAATTCACTAAGCCGCGAAGGGCCGAACGCTAGCGTTAATTCGCTAGCGTTTGGCATTTTCGCTACTGCGCAAATTCACTAACGAACGCTGGCGTAGTTTCGCTAGTGTTACTTTGCAACCTTACGCCAGGCGAATTTTCGCTAGCGATGAAAGTATGCAAATTCACTAACTTGCGCAGTGTACTGAACGCTACCTTTTACGCTAGACTTCCTTCGCCACCTCAGACCTGGCGAAGCGCAATAGAGTAGATAGGGATTGTTTCCAAAAAAGTCAAAATTTTTTCTAAGTCCCAAAAAACTCTGGCGTGTTTTCTACATTATGGGTGATAGGCCGAAAAAGATTGAAAAAATTTTTGGGGCTCCCCTCCTTCCCCCCTACATCTCCCGACTCATGGCAACTTACCTAGACAGTGGGCACATGTGTAGGGCAAAATAACATTTTTATTTGCAGATTTGAAGGTTTTCTAGGCATTTGTAGTGCTGATACGTGTTCCTCCATTGAAATTTGAATTTCGCGCCATATGCAAATTAGCCTTCGCTAGCGTAACTTCGCTTTATATAGCGAATCAACGCTAGTGCAACTTCGCAACCTTACGATATCCCTGTGTGCAACTTTCCTTTTTTTTAATTATTTGCCTTTTTTTCTGACTCTTTCCAGCTTTCAAATGGGGGTCGCTGTTTCCATCTAAAAACAAATTTTCTTTTAATTACTCATCTTTCTATTCGGATTCTCTCCTATTCATATTCCAGTCTCTTATTCAGATCAATGCATGGTTGCTAGGGTAAATTGAACCCTAACAGCTAGATTACTGAATTTACTTATTATAACACTTAGAGGCCAATTCATTAACTTTGAGTGAAGGAATAGAATAAAAAAAACTTCGAATTTCAAAGTGTTTTTTTGGCTACTTTGACCATCGAATGGGCTACTTCGACCTTCGACTATGACTTCGACTTCGAATCGAAGGATTCGAACTAAAAATCGTTCTACTATTCGACCATTCGATAGTCGAAGTACTGTCTTTTTAAGAAAAAACTTCGACCCCCTAGTTCGCCACCTAAAACCTACCGAACTCAATGTTAGCCTATGGGGAAGGTCCCCATAGGCTTTCCTAAGTTTTTTTGATCGAAGGATATTCCTTCGATCGGTGGATTAAAATCCTTCGAATCGTTCGGTTCGAAGGATTTAATCGTTCGATCGAACGATTATTCCTTCGATCATTCGATCGAAGTATTTGCGCAAAATCCTTAGACTTCTATATTCGAAGTCGAAGGATTTTCATTCCCCAGTCGAATATCGAGGGTTAATTAACCCTCGATATTCGACCCTTGATGAATTTGCCCCTTATTATTATATTACAATCATTAGCAAATTGAGGTTTAGAAAAAGGTTTTCTGAAAAAGGGATCTTTCCATAATTTGCATATCTATATTTTGAATTATATATATATTATTTTAATTTATATTCTATTATTTATTTCTGAATTTACAAACTGGAGAGCTGATGAATAAAAATAACTCAAAATTTTTTTTCAACTTTAGTGAAAATTTGTGATGCGCGAAAATTTTTACATGAGCGACAATTTATATACATGTAACTATTTTGTCCAAATGCATTTAAGTCAATCAGCCTATGATTGAGTGTCCTTGGGAGACACGAAACATATAAGGCTTTTAGTTTTTATACATAATGTAAAATAAAGACTTTTGTGTTATTTAAAATTGAGCTCCTGGATTCTACTGATTTAATGACTTTTGGTGTTTTCGGAGTGGTGCCTGCCTGTAATTCAAGTTTTCGAAACTCACTGGGCGGCGAATAATTTTTATGCGCGGGACAATTTTTTTTTGTCACAGCAAATTTTTCAGCTGCTTCACGTAAACATTCGTTGGCGTTGAAATGCGAATATTTGCCACAAATTCATCACGACTAGTCAGCCTTATATTGTTTATATTATAGATATATACAGTAAGGTCTCTATGCTCAGTAAGTGACAGCAGCACAGAGCATGTGTAGTAAATCAGAAAAAAAAAAAGCTACTGGGGCATCTTCGTGTCTGCTAAAGGGCTGTGGTTGCCTTGGGCTATTTGAAAAACCGCAAAACATAATGTTCAGCATTTCTATCAACTTCTTTGTCAAGCTGTAGTTCTCCTTTAAAATGCATCACAGATCATTTTCCCTCCCAAATCCAAAGCCCTTTAATGTAACCTTCATTGGCTTTCATAATTTCTAATGAATATATAATTAAGATGGATCTATTGTAATCTTCCAGTCATTGGATTTATCAGATGCACCTTCAGCTCATCACATACAACTATCAGCAGAAAGTATTTCTTTTTCTTACCATTGTTCATGCAAAGTGAATAACATCAACTGCTTTGTAAAAAAAAATATTAACATCACCTTTGGGTCAATACCGGTCATTTAAAAGAGTCTTCCATATAAGTTTCACCGTATTTTCTATTCCTTTTTGTCTACATTCTTTTGTCTCAGTGTCCTCTTTCCAGTGTCTTTTGACCTTTACAACAATCTGTTATTTTATCCTTCATTGTCTGGTTTTGACTGATAGAGACTTTTTTTGTTCATGATTATTACATAAAACCTTTGTGCCCTGAGAAGAAATGGTGGAAGAGCCCAACAAAGTGTCGAAAACCTTGTACTACAAAATGAGTCTTCTTATATATCCTAGTGGTCTTTATAATAGATCCCTGATTGTTACTGATTGAGTCTCTGCATCAGTTCCGCCTAATACAGGTATGAGAACTATTATCTGGGATGCTCGAGACCTAGGGGGTTTTAAGATAAGGGTTTTTTCTATAATTTGAATCTCCATACCTTAAGGCTACTAAAATCATTTAAACATGGAATAAACCCAATTGTATTGTTTTGCCACCAATATGAATCCATGCAGCTTAGTTACCATCAAGTACAAGCTACTGTTTTATTATCACATTATTTTGAAAAATTTGAATTATTTGCTTAAAATTGAATCTATGGGAAGAGACCTTCAGGTAATTTGAAGGTTTCTGGATATTGTATTTCTGGATAAGTGATATCATGTAATCCCTTTGTTCAATTATTAAGGTTCATGGTATATTTTTCTATATTTTCTATTCTATTTCCTCTCTTCTTTCTTTGCCTTTGTCTTAAGAGTCCCATCTATGGAGCCAAATTGAGGAGTAAGTTGCCTTATTTTTAGTGATGGGCGAATTTATTCTCCAGGTGCCAATTTGCGGCGAATTCCCGCAATTCACCGCCAGCAAATAAATTCGTGAAACTGGAGCAAAAATTCGTCGGCGTCCATTTTTTTGGATGCCGGTGCATTTTCTCCGGCAAATGTGTGCCGTTTCGCGAATTTCACTGGAAATTCACGAATTATTCGGCAAAGCGAAACGCCACAGATTCGCCCATCACTACTTATTTTGGTTAACCTCTCTGAAATCTGCCTGAAATAATTATGTAGCTTAGAAATCATAAATCTTGACTACAAAAGGACCCTTAACCCTGAGATATAACATATTTTTCGAGAGATACAATGTCTAGCTACATCCACAACTCTTTACTAAATCCTGCAAATACTGATCCAGAACACTTTACAGTTAAATGTTTCAGAGGGGATTCTCAAGCAGTATCTCTCCCTTGTTTCAGATCAAATAACCTTACTGGCCTTTAGGCTACATGCAGAGAAATCAGAGTATTCGTCCATTCTGAAAGGGATTTCTTCAAAGAAGTTCAATAGCCAGAAAGTGTACAAATTAATAAAAAAATGGGAAATAAGTGGGAAAAGAAAAATGATGAGCCAATGAATGTCACACTCAGTTCCAAAGGATAACATGTCACACAATACCAATAAAAGCCATACTAAAAGCCACCTAGAAAGGATTTTATTGCAAAAAAAGTGAACAAGGCTGTAGAAGTGACTATACTTGAGAATGTATTATAATTTTATAAATGGGAATCAATTCTAGGCATTTTGTGGCTCATGGTCAGAGCTACAAAACATTTGTGCTACAAAATGCCCAGAATCCAATGTCCCAAGACATAACATTTGATTTTTCAGATATACTGTGTCCATTTATTAACAATATCACAATCCTTAAAGTTTCAAGCAGCTACAATATTTAAGGGAAAAAAACAAATTCTTTGCTTTTACAAAGGGCAAGAATACAAAGTCATCTCTTACTTTGCCAGTCACTCATATCTGATTCATTCCAACGGTTCCAAAATTCTATCATTAGAATCTGCTCTTCAGCCCAGATCAAGAGAACTCTCACGATTCCATAGATGGAGAACTCTGGGAAGAGTAAGAATTCTAAAGAACTCATTTTGAACTTTTCTAAAAACAAATAAAAAATAAATCCAAATCTTTTTACCTGCTGTTAGTAGTTTTGTATTTAAGTAGTAAGAAGGCAAAACGGTACTCAAGTCATGAGAATGCAACAATAATAACATTTTTATTCAAACTTAGGCAGAAACTTTTTGAAGCTTTGGGTTTACTATAGGGGTATCCATTGACCAGTTTCTTAACTTGATATGGGGCCCCCATAGCACAAAATCATTTAAGGGACTTCCTTGGGAATAAAAATATATGGAAACTTTTTATGTTAGCTACTCACTGGGTTGGCCCAGCTTCAAGATCAGCTTCCCTTGTAGATACCTCCAAGTCCATGCCTCTAACTTCATGTAAATTAACCAGGCATAAATCCATGGTCGTGACAAAACAATTGTAATGTACTTTAGACACGGTTCTCCAATTGATTAATACCTACTCCCCCAGGTTCCTAAAACACTAGATTATATATTTCATGTAGTATTAGTAAGTGAGAGGGCAGAGCATGATCATAACTACTATCATAACATAATAACCAATTTGTAATTAGCTTTTTCAGCTACCTGGTGGTTAAACAATGGATGCAAGCATCTGATTGGTTCCCATGAACCAAGCATATTGGAGATGATCTTTGGGTTCTATGACCTCTGTTAAAGCAGTCAGCTGCAGCATCATGGTGCACCCCTTTGAGATTAATATTATTTTACAATATGGTGGTGTGGGGTACACTATTCCCACACTAGCTTGAGTTTGAGGAAGTAAGACATGTGGCAGGATACAAGGCAACAGTCTATTACCCACAAGCAAATGTGGATGTAGTGAGCATTGAGGTTTGTGTAACCTATATGATTGCAGTGCTTTGCCTTGTCTCTGCCCAGTGTTGTACTGCACTCGCTGGATATGGACAAATTTCTCTATTGTCCACAGGTTAACCCATTGTTTTAGCTGTCCCCTTCAGCAGAAAATGGGTTAAAGGTTAATGCTTGATAAGAAAGCAAAAGAGCTCTCAATTAGTTGAAGAAACCCCTTGACCCTCATTGACATGGTATGCCCTTTGACCTTTCCTCTTGAGAACCAAGGAGTCTTCCTCTCAAGCTTTTCAGGAGCTGCTTTCACAAGCTTTAGAGCATATGTTCAGCCAACTATCTGACAGCAATGTGTGCAGAGCCATTATCATTTGCTCACCCTTAGGTCTTAATTTTTGCATCATCTTCTTACTCTGTGCGCTTCAAAGCCATGACTGCCAGAAGGCCCTGCCAAAAAGGTGCAAGTGAACCTCTTGCTAATGAAAAATATAACACAGCATATGTTTTTATGAGACAAAGAGCAGCTATTACCAACATGTTTACAGTATAATTACTTTGCTAAGTATAGAATTAAATGGGGCAATTTACTAATATATACTAATGTCAAAAATATTGTATAATTGTAGCATCCCACTAGCTCGTCCTTTATTGTTGTATTCCTTATAATAAATAGAAAGGTTGAGGGTGTTAAATGCAATTTACCTTCCATAGTCAACTGTTTTGTATGTCAGTTTGTGCCTCTTTCCCATCAATATTTATTAAGGTATTTTAAAAGGTACAGACCACCAGTGCATGTATATTTTTATCAAGTGTAATTTATTCTATATTCTATTGGAACTCCACCTTGTAAAGGTGGCCATACACATGGAGATCCGCTTGTTTGGCGATGTCGCCAAACAATCGGATCTCTCCCCATGAGGTGGGCGATATCGGGCAAAAGTCCAACAGGATTTTTTACCCTGCCCGATCAACATCTGGCTGACTTTCGGCCAGATATCGATCAGGGAGGCCAGTTGAAGGGCCCACACACGGGCCAATAAGCTGCCGACTCTATCTGTCGGGGGGGCCTTAAGACTGGAAAAGTTGAGTGCATTGGAAGGTTGAGTAGTTGTATTTTCAGATGTTTGATTTCAAACAGTAAATACTCCCTGCTGTTTGGTGGCTATAGGTTATTAGAAATGTAATAACCGTTGTTGATGTCATTATATTACACCTTTAGACATAAGGTGGTCATACATGGCCAATAAACTCTGCGGACTCAATCAATTTCAGACTGGGTCCACAGCTTATTGGCCTGTGTATGGTTTACAAAGTAGTAGTAGTGTGGGAATCAAAAAAGAGTAATTGCTGTTTATATTTTAATTTTTTGTCCACATGGGGCAAATTCACTAAGATTCGTAGTTGCGCCAGGCGCAACTTCGTCGCACTTCGCCACACTTCGCCAGGCGTAGTTTCGCCAGCGCTCCGCAAATTCACTAAAATCCGAAGTTGCGCACAGGGGTAGCGTAAGGTTGCGAAGCTGCGCTAGCGTTGATTCGCTAAGCGAAGCAAAGTTACGCTAGCGATGGTTAATTTGCATACGGCGCCAAATTCAAATTTCAATGGAGGAATACGTACAATCACTACAAATGCCTGGGAAACCTTCAAAATATCAAATAAAAATTTTATTTTGCCCTACACATGTGCCCACTGTCTAGGTAAGTTGCCATGAGTCAGGAAATGTAGGGGGGAAGGAGGGGAGCCCCAAAAAAATTTTCAATCTTTTTCAGCCTATCACCCATAATGTGGAAAAAAACGCCAGTGTTTTTTGGGACTTAGAAAAAATTTTTACTTTTTTTGAAGCAATCCCTATCTACTCTATTGCGCTTGGCCTGGTCTGAGGTGGCGAAGGAAGTCTAGCGTAAAAGGTAGCGTTCAGTACACTGCGCGCGTTAATGAATTTGCGTAGTTACGTCCGTAGCAATAATTCGCAAGGCGTAAGGGTGCGAAGTAACACTAGCGAATCTACGCCAGCGTTCATTAGTGAATTTGCGCAGTAACGAAAATGCCAAACGCTAGCAAAGTAACGCTAGCATTCGGCGCTTCGGCGCTTAGTGAATTTGCATTGACTCCATTGGATATCAGTGAAGGAGTATCAGGGGGATTACCGTTTACTAGCTCTAGCACTAGCTATTGTGTGTTAGTTCAACGTTTCATGCTAATATGGTCTGTGTATGGCTTCAGCCAATGGGCCTGAACCTCCAATATCTGCAGGAAAATCAGACAGATATCAATGGGGCAGGTTTGAACTTAATCCTAATTGTGGTTCTAATCCAGACAGCCTACATAACCAGTAATTATTGGCCCCAGGGCCAAACAAACAGATCAGCCCAATATTGCCCATCTCAACGTGAGTATATTGGTTAAAAATCTGCTCGTTTGGCAACCTCGTAACCCATAGATATCTGCTATTGGATATGTGCACATGTGTAGGCCACTATCTGCCTAAAATGTAAAGAGGTTTATTCAATAAACATGGCAATGATCTGGACAACATCGACGTTTCAGGCCTTGTTTGGCCTTTTTTCAAGCTTGGATGGTGGTCATTAATTGTACTTGCATTGGGAAATCTTCATTGAATACAAGATAAAACGGAGCTGATTCCACCAAGTTCACAAGAGAATGAGGAGTTTAGCTTGCTGTCTAAACTGCGGAAGGTATAGGTATATACAGGTATAGAATCCATTATATGGAAACCTGTTATCCAGAAAGCTCCAAATTATGGGAAGGTCGTCTCCCATAAACTGCATTTTAGTAAATTAACAATTTATTTCTTTGTAATAACAAAACAGTACCTTGTACTTGATCCAAACTAAGATATATTTAATCAATATTGGAAGCAAAACCAGCCTATTGGGTTTGTTTAACGTTTAAATCATTTTTTTAATAGACTTAAGATATGGAAATCCAAATTTCAGAAAGATTGCTTATCCAGAAAACCCCAAGTCCTGAGCATTCAGGATAACATGTCCCATACCTGAACTCCAATATGTTGTTGTGATTGATAGAGCTATGCAAATCAACTGCAATTTTTAAAATCAATTTCAGAATTTAGTGAATTCAGATACTTTCTTTTCGTCTCTGCCCCAACCACTATAGGCAGGCAGGAAGGCAGCATTATTAAGTTGCATTTACTTCTTTATGGAGTCCCAAGCCCAAACATCCCAATGACCCATGTTTCTAAAAGCCTGCTATAGTTTCCCCGTTGCTCTACTCTAATAGCTGCCGTTG
The DNA here is from genome assembly GCA_038501925.1 of Xenopus petersii. NCBI lineage: Eukaryota > Metazoa > Chordata > Amphibia > Anura > Pipidae > Xenopus > Xenopus petersii. The sequence goes on from CM076686.1 coordinate 32,517,212, forward strand.
AGCCATTTCTCCTCATATAGTAACCCAAGATGCTTTTACATCCTAACATCTTTGTAACCTTACCTAAGCCTTCCCCATCCATTAAAAATGACTATGACTTTATTCTCTAGAGAAAAATTTAATACCCAAGCAACAAAAATGGGCGACGGATCCCCTTTCGTGGCTGTTTGAACAACAAGTGAGTTTGGGCTGATCCTATAATGTGTCCATTGATTTGTGTAAAAAATACCGGTGCCTCTTACTGAAACCAGAACACTAGACCCACCTTGCCTGGGTTAAATTTTTTGACCCCTGCTATATCCCAAGACCCTCTCACTGGCAAATTGAAGACCTGATCCTCCCACTTTCTCTCAGGCTGGGGTAAACAGTGTGGTTATGTAAGTAAACAGTTTGTTTTACTTAGGAAAAGAAAGAATATAAGTAATTGAGTGCTGCTGATGGACAAGCCGTGGTGGACGTCCACTTAAAAGAAAATCATCTACTTCATGGTGGAATAAATTCTGACAGTTTTTTAATCTGGAAATTTGTATATTTTCATGCAGTCAGTAAGCTCTGGATTTGAAATATTAGCTCCTTTTGCTCAGTTGGCAGATAATTTCTCCCTTTTAAGACACTGAATCTTACCTCAAAATTCTATAAGCATTTCCCATAAAGATAATCATTCGAAACACAAATGTATTCATAACTTGCAAAGTTTAGGAACACAACCATCACCCTGTTATTGCCGAGTAATAATCATTATTTCTTCTGACCACTGGAACTGAAAGGCTTTCTTACTTAGAAAAGATTTGCTATTTATGTTTGGGAATTATACTGAATAATGAATGAATTATTGTGAGTTTTGAGTGTTTTGCTAACCCAGTTTTGAACTATATCTTGGAAGCCTGACTTTATTTTGTATTAAAAGCAAGAATGAATTATAAAGAATTATACAATTATTGAATAGTGGCAGAGTATCTTCACCATCAGCCCATGTGACACTTTATCAAAGGTTTAGTTTCTAATAAATCAAAAACAAACTAATTGACTTTTTCCTTGACTTATTTGTTTGTTGATCAATTTGAGTTTATGATATAAACTTGAATTAATTGGAAACATGACTTTATTTTGTATTAAAAGCAAAAATTAATTATAAGAACAGTTTGAATAGTGGCAGAGTATCTTAACCATCAGCCCATGTGACACTTTATCAAAGGTCAAGATTAGTTTCTAATAAATTAATTACAAACAAATTGACTTTCTCCTTGACTTATTTGTTGATCAATTCAAGTTTATACTATAAACTTGAAGTAATTGGAAGTTTAACCTCAACAGTTTAAATCTACTGAGATGCCACTGAGTTTTTGAGGTCACCACCTGAACAGTCAGATGCCTGGAGACCACAAGGAGTGCCGGGATTCAAGAAAATTGCCATGAACCTTCAAGTGTGATTTCTTCACTCGACCCCAATCAAGTTTAAACCATTAGTCAGATTCAAGGAAATCCCTGATTTAGCTTCTTGGTCGGCACAAAATGATACAACATGATTACAAAAGTAGACACGACTGCACTCCCAACAATCCACACACTCCTGCAATGGTGGTGCAGAACCCCTCACATGGTAGGCATACATCATACATGGCAACACAAAATAAAAAAATTCAAGTGGAGGGCATAACCCATTTATTGGGATCATTTGCACACCAATATGTTAAGGATGGTAACCCTCCTTTTACCAGGCAACTACCCCCTCGTCAGGTAACCCTTTACCAGCAGACCTTCCCTTTGCCAGGTAACCCTTCCTTTGTCAGGAGACCCTTCCTTTGTTGAGTAACCTTCCCCTCATCAGGTAAGTCTCCCTTCTCCAGGGAACCCTTCCTTTGTCAGATAACACTCCCTTCTCCAGGTAATCCTCCCATTGCCAGGTAGCCTCTCGTTTCACCAGGTAGCCCTCCCATCTCCAGGTAACTCTCCCTTCATCATCCAGACTACCATCAGTCAGCAGATTGTCACAGACCATTGGGCCAATCAGTTTAGGTGCAATTGTTCCAAAGAAAGGTACAGATGATAATATAGTTTGGTTTGGAATTACATGAAAAATCTATAAGCTGCATTACATTACATGGGGCTGTGTGGTCCAAATTCTTCATGGGATAAATCCCAAATTATTATAATAATATTCATAAAAATGAAGATAGGAGATTACTTTTAAATACATTGTGATTGTAATGTGCAATGTGTATATTAGAAATCTAAACTGTTTGTCAGTGATTTTCTGGGAAGCTGTTAATAGCAGGGGCACAGAGCTTCCAAGCATGAGCTCATAGCACCGAGCGAGAAAGAGAGACTTCCCAAATCATTTGGAGAAAAGTAAACAGCGAGTGGAAATAGGTCTCCCAAGGGATCCCGAGGTAAGAGGCGAGATTTTCAGAGCTCAGCTCTACAATGTCAGATGGAATCAATATGTATACACAGGCAGGGCAATATTACAGCATCTCTTAAACAATTAATAAGCCATCAGGTCATTTCTCTTGGCTTTTATTTGAAAATGTTTCGGCATATCCGAAGCATGTCATTTTTCTAGTGAAAAGTTTCCCTAGTGTTTTTCCATTAAAAGGCAGACTAAACCCACCATAAACAGGCAAGGAGCCAGGGAAATAAAGCATATTAATTAATAGCAGTAAAATCAAGGGTTTGGTGTGTATGTGAATTACATGGCGTATACACGGCAAAGGCAAAGAGCGACGAAGCTGCACTGCCATTATTTCATGTACACACATGGGTTTTTTTCTGGTGTGGGTATGTTCTATATACTGCCTTGGAGAACAAAAATACTTTCATTTCTGATTTTCACTGTCATTTCATCTCAAAGTTTACTTCAAGCCTTGTATGGTGTGCAAATGGCAATTCACACTTGAAACTAACTTACTAAGAAATTGTACATGCAAAACAATAACTGATAGCAGACACCTAATTTCCAATTTTTAGTGGGTTCTTAGATATTAGCAGTTTGAGGCTGCTGATACCAGGCTTTGGGCTCAACAGCTCCCCTTGTAGTTAAGATTGTCAAAACTAACTTTCTATGCAATTCTTGTACAAGTATGGGACCTGTTGTCCAGATGCTCAGGACCTTGGGTTTTCTGGATAAGGGGTCTTTCTGTTATCATTTAAAGGGGACCTGTCACCTTAAGAAATAATTCCAAATCCTATTTTACGATGTTAGTCAAGCAAAATAAACTTCACTTGCACTTTAAAAATTATTTAAATCTTGTTTTTTTTTTGTCTTGGAATTCACAATCACAGCAAGTAGGCAGCAGCCATTTTGTAAACACTGTTTTTAAGGCAAGCTTTGCATCATGCCCAAATATTGTTTATGTACAAGAATGGGGCACCTGATGCCCATGCCCATGCACTGGCTACACAATTAGATGGTGAGGAGGGAGGGAGAATGTGGGGAGTGCAATGACATATTGGGGGCGGTGCATACAATAGACAGTATGATTGACAGCTGAGACTTTTAAACACGTTTATAACAGGTATGGATGTTTTAATAAAAAAAAGAATTTGGATTTCATGTTTAATTTAAAAAGGACTTTTATTATACAGATTTTTATGTGTGACAGGTCCCCTTTAAACATTAAATAAAGCCAACAGGATAGTTTCCCCGCCAATAAGGATAATTATATCTTAGTTGGGATCAAGTACAAGGTATAGTTTTGTTATTACAGAGAAAAAATAAATTTGTTTTAATTAAAATGTAGTCTATGGGAGACGATATTCCCGCAATTCAGAGCGCTCTGGATTATGGGTTTCCCTGTGTAATCAGTTAACCTTAGGGTTCCTGACTCTCTGACTTATTGAGGTTGCTGTTGAGCCAAAAGCCTTGTATTACCTGTCAAAAACTGATAATATCTGCTAAAAATATAACATGAATATAAATTGCAAGAATGCTCAGAGAAGCAAATCAATTAGTTTTTTGTTGTTGTTGTTTTAGATCTCCTTTAGATGTGTTAAAATATATTTGCAGCATGCCAGAAGGTGAACCATGGTGATCAAGAAATTAGACAGTACAGGTATGGGATCTGTTATCCAGAATGTTCGGGACCTGGGGTTTTCTGGATCATTTAGATCTTCATACCTTAAGTCTACAAGAAAATCATGTAAACGTTAAATAAATCCAATATTCTGGGTTTGCTTTCAATAATAATTAATTATATCTTATTTGGGGTCAAGTACAAGGTACTGTTTTATTATTACAGAGAAAAAGAAAACTTTTTTTTAAAAAATTTGGATGATTTGGACAAAATGGAGTCTATGGGAGACAACCTTTCTTTAATTCAAAGCTTCTGGATAACAAATCCCATACTTGTATATGGTCAACTGGGTAACTGGCTTACCCAAACCAAAAAAAAAAACATTTTAAATTCATGAGCTTGGAAAAAAAATCAATTGTAGATTGACTGCTATGGGTAACTGTTTAGCATCTATCTTAGCCTTAAACCAGAACCTATGACTGCCTCTAGTAAGACTTTATTTAACCATTGGTTAAAGAAAGATTCTCCTTAAAAAACAAATATAATTTCATATCTGAATCAACTAAATTGGCAGGAAGCTATTAAAATAAAAATAAATGAAGGTAAATTCAAGGAATCTTTCAAAAATACTTTATTTTGAAAAGTTTGATTCCAAAGATAAAGAGCAGACTGTCAAGTTATTTACTTGTTTTTTTTTTCTATTCCTGCACATCCACTGGGTATACCTATAATGTTACATATGCTAATGTTAATATTTCTTTTATTTTCTGATGTTTCTTTTTAATTTTCTTTTGTTATTCCTATAATTTAAGCACTTATCAAATGTAGTGTCATTTCAGCCACTGGTTATTGATACTGCATGTTATATCCATCACCTGAACTTTCATGTCTTATTGTTGTAAAACTTCCATAAAATGCTTGAACAATAAATAAAACCAGAACCACAGGAATGACAACGTTTCCTAATGTGGCCACATCTGATGGAGGAAGTTTCCATTACTGAACTAGCAAAAAACTACAAAGTTAGCTAGAAAATATGGATGAATTAAATGATTTGATGCCATTTGGTTGACAGGTCAACAGTTGGATCACAAAGGTCCTTGATGGCAGGGAGGGGACTCCATAATTCTGATCCCATCAGCCGGCCAATAAGATGCAAACTCAAGAGTGGCAAAGTCTACAGCTAATATTGGCCTTTTAGAATGTTGTCGCTGGGCCTTGCAGAGAGTGTGTTGATACTTTTGCTATAATGATTGGCTGCTTTAAAGAACAATATGGCCTTCCTATTGGTCTTCTGGCCTTATCCACAGGTTTTTTTGTTTTTTTTTAGAAGTCTGGGATTAGGATTCCATGTCCCCCAATAGTTCAATTGTGCCGAGCAACTACATTCCTTATTACTTGCCCAATCGAGTAGACGGATGGAGAAAAATATGCCCTGGCCACGTGCATTACCGAGATATAAACCCCTTTAATTAACAAGGTACAACCAAGCATTTGATATTGTTGAGAAAAAATGTCCAAAATACTTTAGAAATACTTGTTTTGAGTCAAAAACTGTATGGCACAACAAAAAGAAATATTTAAACTATATATAAGCTTTTGATTAGCATATTGCAACATCATCATTATGGCTTTAATATTCTAATTACATGCAGAACTGTGATGAAGGTTTATTTCCACGGAGCAGCTAAATATTCAGCGAGCAGTTCCCTTTGCATTGTATCGGTTACGGAATTCACTATTTCCATGCAAAGAGTTTCCTTTGCCTCCATTTCCGCAGCTCTACTGTACCGAGGGCTTTTCAGACAATGCTAATTACAGCAGCCGCATTTGTTTATTGGCATCATTGCCAAGCTCTGCTGGCGTCCCAAGCAAAACCCAGTACACATGTATATTTCTAACAACTAGTTTAGGTGACAATCATCACTGGCTGGGAAATGTTTGATTCTGTTCTGTCCTACCAGGATAATTAAAATAAGAGTGCTGAGGTGGAGGGGAAAAGCATTTTTCCCCCTTGTCTTTGAATGAAGCCTATCTCATTTTACTCAAAGGAAAAACACACGCTCAGGCATGTCTTGTGTTTATTTGGGCAGTGCGGGGTGTATGCATAATTATACGCTCGCAGAAAGGAAAATGATTTTTTTGTTGCAGTATTTTTCAGATGCAAGTGTATGAAAGCAAAAACAACACTATCACCTTAAATGTCTTTCATTTTTTTTTTCTTACCGGGTTGCTGTCAGCATTGCAATTAAGTGCATTCGGCAGTTCAGATTGATATTGCATGCCATAGTAAATATTTGTTTAACCAAGCTAAAACAAAGCAGATTATAGTTATTTAACAAATTAGGTTTCCTGATATGTTATCGTCTTAAATATTTTCTTTTAGAAAATTGGCAAATTTTTGCATCTACTGTCAACTGAAATGAGCTTCATTTACAGGTACTGAAATATATTAGGACTCATTTACTAGCCCTAGGAGCTAAACTGGGCCCATTTAATGCACAATACACACAGTATATCTGGCACAAGGAGCAGGACACTAAACATCAGCAGGGGCAATGTGGCAATGTGAATTGTGGGCTTTGACCACCCATTGTAAAGGATCCCTATTCTTCTTCCAACAACATGATTGTATTTATTCCATTTATAACTGTACAGATGTTTTGGTATCTAGCCATCATATGCCTGCAATAATGTTTCCTTGTGGTTATAGATTTCTTCCACCACACTTTCTTGTTCATAAAAACATTTCTGCAAGTCACTTTGTTTTCTGCTTTATAATTTAGCAAATTGGGCTTTTCCTTCAGACCATAATGAAATCATAATAAACCAGTGGTATTTTGGGCCTTATTTAGAAATGGCAGTAGCATTAAGGTCCACTTATTTGCAGCCAGTAGAGCCCCATGCGCTAAAGGGTTGCACTTAGCTCATCAAGAGCAACTATTGCACTCTGTGCCCTGTTCTTTATTAAAAATACAATGTACAGGGCTCCCTAGAGTAGCCAAACAGTGGCTCTGGAGACAACATGTTTTTCACCAACCCCTTGAATGTTGCTCCCATTGGCCTCAAAGCAGATGCCTATTTTTGAATTCCAGTCTTGGAGGCAAGTTTTAGTTGCATAAAATCTAAGGGTTCTAACAATCAGAACCTCCTCTAGGCTGCCAGTCCACATAGGGGCTACTAAATGGCCAATCACATCCCTTATTTTGCACCACACAGTAACATTTGTCATGCTTGTGTTGCTCCCTAACTCTTTTGACATCTGAATGTGGCTCACAGGTTAAAGAAGGTTGGGGACCCCTAGAGTTTTGCATCTCCGGACATTCTCCAGCTTGCATCTACTGAACAATGTGTAACCTAGGAGCAAAAATAGAGTAATTCCTCAATTCCAACAATTGAAATGGGGCAAAATGTAAAGTTTAAAGAACATGGCACTTGGCCTTATTTTTGTTAATTAGCCCATTTATGTTACATTATTATTAGAAATACGTTTACAGCATTTGGATTTGACTTTGCATAAATCCAAGGTTTTCATTAAAAATGTTCTGGTCTAGTTGAAGGCAAATTAGTTTTTTGTGACCTTTTTGCAGGACTCAGGACTGTTGCCTGTAAGATTTAATCACTGGAATCAACAGGGAAGTGTATTTAGATCTGCAATCCTCAACATTTTTTCAGCAATGCTGAGCTTACTTATTATAATTTATGCTCTGCCATCCATTTGAAACATGGTTTCAGGATGTTCCTCAGGTGAGAGCTGGGTGGGTGGTCATATATGGCCACAGTTGAATTATTTTGTTGGTTCCATTTAGCTTACATTATAAAGAATGAAGAATGATGGCACTATTGGTGTTATGTCATTCTAATTGTTGGAGACTTAACATGACATGGATGTCCAGACACATTATTCCTTCCATTGCACTACTCAGGCTGAATGATAGGCAGACATCAAAGTTATGGGACATTCATGATTCATCTTAGAATAATTAACTGCAGCTAAGCAAATAAAATGTCCAAGATCTATTAACTTTGGTTTTGCCCAACACAACTGCATTAATCTGGTTCATCTGAGAACCAGAAGATACATTGTGGCACCTGAAATGATAATCCCTAGGTTTCCATCTTTGCTCACTCAAGCGCCATGTCAACACTTAGGAAACGAATTACTATGTTCTAATTTTTTCCCTTCCCCAAATAAAACTTTTTAGTGCTAAAAATTGTGTATTTTACTTAATTACTCAAAACCACAAAAAAAATTGTTAAGGGGCACATTAACTAAGCTGGAGTGAAGGATTAGTAGGGAACCACCTAAAACCTACCGAGCACCAATGTTAGCCTATGGGGAAGGTCCCCAATTTGGGATCGAAGGAAAATCGCTCGATCGATGGATTAAAATCGAAGGATTTAATCGTTCGACCAAATGATTTTTCATTTGATCGTTCGAAAGAAGGAATTGCGCTAAATCCTTCTACTTCGATATTCGAAGTCGAAGGATTTAACTTCGAGGGTCGAATATTGAGGGTTAATTAACCCTCGATATTCGACCAATAGTAAATGTGCCCCCAAATGTAAAATTCATAAATAATATAAAAGTACTCCATCTAAAAGCTGGAGAGGCTATTTAGAAGTCGATGGGAGCTGTCCGTTGCAAATTTTAAAATCATTCTTCGCTTTGAGAGGTTTCTGGGTTTTTTTCTTTTCATCGCACGAAAAATCTTACGAAATGGAGGCTTTTGAGGTTTTTAGTAGGGATGTAGCGAACTGTTCGCCGGCGAACTAGTTCGCGCGAACTTCGACTGTTCGCGTCCGCCGCAAGTTCGCGAACGTCGCGCGACGTTCGCCAATAGGCGTTCGCGTCAAAAATCGTTCGATCATTCGACCATTCAATTCCTTCGACCGCTAAAATCGAAGGATTTTCGTTCGAATCGAACGATCGAAGCCATTGGATTGAATGAAATCATTCGATCGAATGGCTTCGATCGTTCGATTCGAACGAAAATCCTTCGATCGAACGATTAAAATCCTTCGATCATTCGAATCGAACGATTTTCGGATGTTCGAAGTTCGCGAACTGTTCGCATTTTTTGCCGGTGTTCGCGAACGGCGTTCGCGAACACATAGTCGGCGGTTCGCTACATCCCTAGTTTTTAGTAGACTTCTCAATCAAATTACTGGTTTTAATAGTTTCGGCTTTTTATATTAGGATCTTTTAACAGATAAGTAGACATTTGTGCTTTTTTTTTAAAATGTGAGGTTTAAAAAACTTCCGAAACGACACACGTTAAAATTTTGATAAATAGGCCTTTCACTGTCTAGTCCTTCAATCAGGAGTAATACGTGCTCACAGCTCAGGATCAGATGTCATCTTTCCCTACTGTCTGTGAGTTTTATTATGTCCTTTTACAGAGTCACAAACACTAGACGAGTAACATGACAAAAATGAAGCTGTTACTGTAATTAGAGTTCTTTCCTGGGCCAAAAAAAAAAAAACATCCAGAAAATACACTGTAAGAAAATAAGACAAAAGATGTATTGAGTAGTTCTGTTCTTTTTCTTCCGTTATTGCCATGTCCAGTGTTTGATTGTTTAATCCCAAAAGTAACACTCATTGCATTGTTATATTTAAGACAATTGTGGCATATGTTTACCATTATCTAAATACCATGTGTTGTTTCTCATATTTCTGTCCACACCAACAAAAACCTAATCTAGGAAGCTGCTTAACGATCATCCTGGGGACATGCGGAGCAGGATCACATTACCTTTCCTTTAGCTCCTCATACTGAACCTTTTCTCCTTTTGGTTAAATGCAAAGTTAGATTTGCAAAGCACAAGTGAGACTGAAATGTTGTGTAGCCACAGGCTAACAGTTGGTATTTCCAAACAAGACAAATCCAATTTAGATGCTTGTAATCCCATTTTGAGTATTTTGAAATATCCTATTTGGTGATTTGTAAAAATCTGTCTGTACTTCCCAGGTCACACAAGGACTTTAGACTCCTTAAGATTTACCTAAATAGAGGACACGCCATAAGTATGTAAATAAATCATGTTTATCCTATATAAGGGGAAAAGGCATTGAAGAATTATGAATTGTACCCTCGGTTCCCTATTGATACTTATTATGATAATTTATTATTATTATTATTAAGATTTATTATGGATTATGGATTATTTATTATGGTTTATTGATATTTAGATTCATTACTGATCCCTTTTTCTCAGAGAACCCAAATTATGATGCAGAATTAGGTTCATGAACAAAAAGAATTGTTTCTAACTAGGGATGAGCGAACTTTTTCGCCTGGCACAGTGTATTCTTTTTTTACTTGGGAAAAAAACGTGGTCTTTTGAGCAATTGGATCATAGCCTTTCCCAGCTCTATCTCTGAGCAGTTTGGGCACCATGTTGAAAAGAAATGGGATAATTGGTATTCTTTTAATATAAAGAACAGTTGTAGTTATAGTTTTGCCTTCCCAATGCATTTCAGCAAAATGTCACCATTTTGTGAAATTTTGAGTAAATCTAAGCACTGCAGTTTTGCAGCTCTTAGACAGACAACCCTCCTCTGTTTATCTAAGGAGCTAACTGAGTGCCATGCTTGGAGTCAATGGGAAGGCAAAACTATGGATTTGTTTCACAACTGTGAAAAAAAAAATCAAACCATCTTCACAACATCCACAGACAAATATCTGCCTGTTTTCATATAAAAAAGACTCAAGTCATGTAGCTACAATCTGCTGCCGAACACTGCAGAGAAAACCGTATTAGTCTCTTTTGAAGGAAGAGTAGTTGGAGAGACAGCTTGGATGCCTTTACTTCGAACTCTTACCCATCTGCTGTTTATTTAATATACAATAAAGGTCAGAGGTACACTTGTTCTGTAATCTATAGTCCAGGATATTCTAGTGGAAAATCAATTTCTACAGCCCATTTAACTACTCACTGTTCCAAGTCCATGTATGTAACACATTGCCTTGTGTATATGGCTGAATAAACAGTCTATCTTCATTAGGGAGTATTTGCTTTCCTTAATATGGTATACTTGTGTATATGTATACAGATGTCCATGTGTGCATTTGTATATGTGTATACAAATACATAAATTTATATATATATATATATATATATATATATATATATTACATATTTAAAAATATATACATATATCTATGTAAATGTATTTATATATTTAAAAACACAATCTCTCTCTCTCTCTATATATATATCTATACCGTGACTGTGTTTTTTTTAAAAGTTATGAACAAAGAAGTACAAATGGACAATATGGACAACAGGTGAAGTTTACTCACTGATGTTGGTGGAATTAAGGGAATTCTAGGTAAACTGATGTGTATAGTGCTAATGTAGGATTATGTTGCCGTAAATGAGACAGCAACCCATAGCAACCAATAAGATGTTTGCTTTCAAACAGGTGATCAGTAAATGCTATCTGCTGATAGGTTGCTATGGGTTACTGCTCCTGGGCAAACTTTTATTACATAACCCCATTTATCTTTTAACATCAAGTGTAATTATTTTTACCGCATTAATATATAAGTACATTACCTAATGTATTTAAATAAACATAAATAATCAATTTAGCATTCAATGGGTCTTTTGAAAGCTTATAATATATACTGTACATGTAACACATAACATATATGTAGTTACCATGACAGATATTTTACTACAAGGGTCTTCATTCTTAAAAGAAGACAGTTAGGCTCGCTGTATGAACTGACTTTGCTTGAAGAAGAGGCCATTGCCAGTAAGCCAATAGGAGTGATAGACAAGGGTAATAAAACTGGCAGATGCCATTTAGCTTTGCTGTAAGTCAGAGCGAAGTCATACAGTCTGAACTGTTCATGCACTTTTAAGGTTAGTTGAGCAACTGTATATGTAATAAACTTGTATACAATAAATAAAAACACTGAACTGAGGGGGAAATGGTGGCAATATGCAGGCCGATAAAAGCTGTCATCTTGGTCTATCCAGATCAAGTCGTCAGCTTGTTGACCTATGAATGGGGACAATCAACAGGTCTGTCAGACTGATATCTGGCCAATAAACATCCAGATATTAATCAGGTAGGTCTGAAGAAGTATTGCCTTGCAATGTTGATGAGGTCCTTGTCCAACAGCCTGTCTGAGGCCCCTGTGTATGATCCGTATATTTGCCCCAGGGCCATAGATCAGATCAGCCCAATTTATCCCTAGGCATGGTGGCCAAATTAAAGCTGCTCATTTGGAGACAATCTGGCAGTATATGGCCAGCTTTAGGAAAATCAAACTGAGGAATATATAAGGGTTCCCAACAGTCTTTTATGATATTTATCAAAAGATTCCTGAAAGTCAGAAAAATTTTCCCAACAGTCTGAAAAAGTGTTAAGAAATTGACACATTTATGAAAGCAGATGTGCGAAATTAGTATAAATGTGTTCCACTGCTTTGAGCAGTTGAACACTTCAGTTTTCAGTGGATGTTATTAGTATGGTATGATTAAGCCTAAAAAGGCAGTAATTCATATTTGCAACATGTGCACCATAATGACTGGAGGAGCTGCAGGTTTCTTGGAAAGCTGCTCATTAGATATTCAGAGGGGTTCATATCAAACTAGTCAGTGAGCCAAAAGTTAGGACTAAAAGAAAGGGTGGCAAAGAACAATCCTTTTTACAGGGTTGGATGGGGCTGGAGGGACACTGGGAAAAACCAGGTGGGCTCCACCGACCCAGACCTGTTCCCCATCGCCATAGGAGCTGCATCCTTACCCTCCCCTGGGCCCTGATTATTTTAAGATAAATCAAGGTATGCGCTGGGGGCGGAGTTGCAGCTGGGGGGGCTCAAGGGCGGGTAGGGTGAAGGGCCCGCGGGTGTGTTCAGGCCTCTGAGATGGCAGCCCAGGTGGGCCCCAGACCCCCAAGTGCGACATTGAGTTGTTAACAGATAGGATAGATGCTGTTTGAGCATGGAGGTAACATTTAATTTAAGATTTCATGGGGGTGGCCTTAGGTGCTCTGAAAATGAGTGACGAGACCTGCCGCAATTCATCTAGAGTGAAAGGCAAAATTAAATACCATGACGGATTGCTAGTGATGGGCGAATACATTTGCGAAACTGTGGAGAAAATTCACAGCCGAAAAATGCAATGTGCCAAAAAAATTTGGGCACGCTTCAAAATAGTCACGCGTATAGAAATTGTCACGCATCAAAGTTATTTGGACGCCCATTGACTTTAATGACTTTAAGGCGCTCATATAAAAATTGTCGCGGGTGTCGAAATTGACGCGAGTCAAAATCATGTTGACGCCTATTGACGTTTTGCGAATTTCACGGGAAATTCTAACATTTTTCAGCAAAGCAAAATGGGATAAATTCACCCCCTCACTATGGATTGCACTTTCTTTTACACATAATATAAGACCCCTAAAATGTCCTTTTTACTTATCTATGTTCCCACTTCTGCTTGGGGCCCAGGACAACTTTCATTCTGCTCATTCTGCCCTAGTCTAATGCATATAAGTATATTATTTGGTGATTCCAAATGGTGGAACCAAGAAAACAGAAACTGGGTAATATAATAGTAGTTAAGTAACCCATAGAAATAAATTGGCAATGAAGCATTTACTGGAACTTTTTATTGGTTACAATACATTGCTACATGGGCAAACTTTACCCCTATTGATATATTATCCATTACTATAATATTCCAAAAATGTGTTCCATCCTCAATAGTGATGGGCGAATTTATTCGCCAGGCGCGATTCGCAGAACCGCATCGAAAATTTGGCGAATGTGCCCCTGCATCCAAATAAAAGGACGCCGGCGTAAAAAAACACCGCAGTCGCAGTTTCATGGGAAATTTGTGCGAAATTCGCTGATTTTTTGGCGAGGCAAAACGGATCAAATTCGCCCATCACTAATCCTCAACAAGAATAGCTCTTAGCATTTGCTGTGTGCTCTAACTACAATGATATATCTGTCCAGTGGCCAAGAATTCCACTTAGTAGGGAAGGTAACTGGAAATAATTTTAGCCATGAGTTAAAAATTGATTTGTATTGTATTTCGAATGTGAGTTTTCTCAGGGAAATGTTATTTAACTTTTGCATTCCTGAGGAATTAGGTCGTGGGTTGGGTTTGGGACCCTGCATTGCTTTACATTTCTGGACACCGGAGTTAGACAGATTGGGTGTCTACTAAAAGAGACCTGAATTACCTTTGTCTGTGACTTAAATAGATAAAAATGTTTAATCAATATTTTAACACCAGATCCTGTTATTGATTGATTTCATGACATAATCTAATAAACAGGGGATGCTAATATCCTTTATGAAATACAGTATATCCTGACACATTACTTATGACACAACGTTGCTAACAGTATGCCTGTGATTAATGGAACTGGCTGACAGGTTTTTCAGTTAAAGGAGCATAGGACATGCCTTTGGTAGTGTTCATTAAATGATATGCTCTATGTTAACTGGCACATACATAGTCAATGGGTTGATAAAATACACTGATAGGAAACATAATTATATGAGAATGTAGTGAACCTCAGTACACTGCTTGCTGTTATGTCCAATGATTTCAGTTGTATAGCAATAGTATTATGTACATCGTCCCAGCTGTATACCATGGTATTTGTATGACTAAAGCTAGCCATACACTGCCAGATCACCAAACAACCGATATGGGATTGACTAGGTCAACTTGGATCTCTAGCCATCAGATAAGAACCACATCAATAGACCGGTGCAGTCCTTAATGGATGAGAAAATCAAACCAACTTGAACGAAATCTGCTGGATTTCAACCAGATATTGGTCTGCAGGGCCATAGACAAACCTTAAAATGGCCATAGATGCTGAGATTTTTAAAAGATCAGATCCTGATCGTGAGACCACGATCTTCTCGGAACGATCGTACGAATTTACCATCAACTAAAAAGACAAATTCGCCAGGAAAACAAAGGGGAGCTGCCTGCTTGGCCCTGCAAACATAGATAGATTGCACTGGGACCGACAAAGATTTTTTGACCTGGCCGATCAATTTCCTGACAGATGTCGGCCGAAAAGATGTACCATCGTTTGAATCCCACTAACCGCACGATAATTTCGAAGGATTGGTCGGGCTTCCCTAAAATCGGTCGTTTGGCAAGAAGAATCGTCGCGTCTATGGGGAGCTTTAGACACCACCAAAAAACTTACGACTCAGTCTGGAAGAATCAAGTTGGCAGTTTTTATGGCTCTATGTTTGGCAACCTTTACAGACTTACTGTAATTTTCAGAGTGATGCAAAATACCTTCTACAGATTCAGCTTCTACTTGAGTATAAATAGAAATATGCTGAGAAGTACAAAAAAAGCTACATCGCTTCACACTTCCCTATCTGCATAATCCCTATTTAACATTTGAATATGCAGAATGTGCTTTTCCACACATTTTCTCTTATAATGGGTGTTACGTTTTTTGCAAAAACCAAGGCTGGTTGAAAGATGATTACCTCCTCATGGGTCAATATTTCCAGCCACCGGCTGCAGACCATGGGTTTATTCTTCCCAACTGTGTAGTTTCCTTTGAGGCAATAACCGTCACTTCCTCCTAGACACAATGGCTTTTACAAACAGTCATTAGGGACAAAAAAAGACAAAGGGTGCTTTGCTAGGGCTTAAGTCCCAAAAAAGAGTTCCTCCACCCACACCTCCCATTATCCTGTGTTTTGTTGATTGAGAGGATTACTATTGCTTTTTCTTATAAAACATTAATTGATATATTCCTGTTTCAGGTCACTCCCCCCTCTCTCTTTTTAAAGCTAACAAGCCTTATACATACTTGGTAAAAAGGGATGTAACAGATTGTATAAGGTGGAACCATAAATTTAACTAGTGCCACCTGTACATAGAAGAACAATATTAAGGGCAGAGACATACGGTCAGATTCTGGGAGATTAGTCGCCCGGCGACAAATCTCCTCTTTGCCTCCCGGAGAAACTTCGGGCGACTTCGGAAAATGAACCGTTTCCGAGTGCCATCCCACCAGAGATTTACATTCTAGGCTAGGGGAAGGCAGTTCAGGGAGATTAATCGCCCCGAAGAGATTTGGCGACTAATCTCCCCGAATCTGACCGTGTGTCTCTGCCCTAACAAGAGCCCATAGAACATATTAGAGATAAACGCTCATTAGACTAATTTGTTTAGAATTAAGGTATGAATATCCAAATTACAGAAAGATCCGTTATCAGGATTACCCCTGGTCCCGAGCATTCTCGATAACAGGTCCCATACCTGTACAAGGTTCTGTTTTATTATTACAGAGAAGATGGAAATTATTTTTTGAAAGCTTGAATTATTTTATTGAAATTGACCCAACATTTGGAGCTTTCTGTATAATGGGTTTCTGGATAACAGATCCCATAACCAGTATGATTGAATTAGGAAACATATATAAGGTGCAGAATGATCTATACCATTTGTCAAAAAATAAAGTCAATGTAGCCCCTATATATATATATATATATATATATATATATATATATACATACAAATTGACATCACATCCTATATAAAGGCTATGCCTTAACACATCTCACATGTGAAACAAATCGAATCAAATCTAGTCCAATCAGAATCCTAGAAACATGCAAATCGGGTTACACCCATATTGTATACATCATAATCTAGCAATATAGCTTATTTCACATCATAGCGCATATTCCAATAGTCATATTACAGCATATATCATTCTTAAGCATGCATCGATGTATATACAATATTGTAACCACTTGTGGTACTAACTAGTTACATTCAGTTACAATGTGTGTTAAAGGCAACATAGTCCCAAATCTCACCCAAAAGTAGCATTATTATATAAAGGCATATAAATCATATTCTCTATTGAGGCCCTTGGGATGCAGCGTTTGTAAAGTGTGAATCCAGAACTTCTCCCTTTTCTGGAGTTGTAAGAGTCTGTTGCCCCCCCGACGTGGGGGGGCAACAGACTCTATTACCTGAAATCTCAAGGTTGCTGCTGAGTGTCGTTCATTGTGAAAATGTAGGGGAACCGGCAATTTAAGTACCTCCTTTCTTATTGTGGATTTATGCTGACAGATCCTATCACGGATCGGCTGTATGGTTTCCCCTACATAGGCCAGGCCGCAAGGGCATTTCAGTAAATAGACCACGTATTCAGAATCACATGTGAAATGTCCCTGTATCGAAAATCTTTTTCCTGAATAAGGATGCGTAAATGTGTCACTACGAATGACACTTGAACATTGGTTACATCTACCACAGGGATAC
This sequence comes from Xenopus petersii, assembly GCA_038501925.1. Taxonomy (NCBI): domain Eukaryota; kingdom Metazoa; phylum Chordata; class Amphibia; order Anura; family Pipidae; genus Xenopus; species Xenopus petersii. Next base: position 32,534,518 of record CM076686.1, read on the forward strand.
ATGCCATTACGTAGTGGTGCTAATAACCTCTGTGTATTCTGCTTAGTAGTGCCCAGATCTGCTTTCACTAACCTATCCCTTAAGTTGCGGGGACGTTTATATGACAAAAGTGGTGGTTCTAAAAATTCCTGTATATCTGGATAGGCTCGCTTCAATAGGGGCCAATGTTTATGTATCACACGATGTATCTTACGTACACAGGGATGATATGTGTGTGTAAACGGTATACGTTTCTTTTTCTGCGTATCCTGTGACCTTTCCTGAATCACACTATCACGATCTAAACTTTGTATTTGTGTCATTTCTTCCTGCAACATATCATTGGGATACCCTCTCTGCTCGAATTTGGATGTCATTTCTGTCAATCGTATGGGTAATCGTTCACTTTCACTCACTATCCTTTTCACACGCAGAAGTTGTGACCTGGGGAGAGAGGAAATATTAGCTCGTGGGTGTGCACTCTCAAATCTCAATAAATTATTGCGATCCGTAGGTTTCACAAATAAATCAGTAAATAACCTCTCTCCTTGCCGGTACACTTTGGTATCCAGGAATGTCACACATTCCTCACTATGAGTTAGTGTAAATTTAATAGAAGTGACACAACTATCTAGATAGTCTTTAAATGACAGGAGGGATTCAACGTTTCTAGGATTCTGATTGGACTAGATTTGATTCGATTTGTTTCACATGTGAGATGTGTTAAGGCATAGCCTTTATATAGGATGTGATGTCAATTTGATGTATACTGCTTGATAAAGAAGCGTGAGCTTCGAAACGTTGCAGAGTAAAGCAATACTTTTTTATTCATGATATTGGTCTGGACTTTTTTGTTTTGATATATTGTTTGTCCAGAATATGGACTAAGTCCACGACAGGGACACCGCTCCACTCCAGTTTGTACGAATATATATACATACATACACCCTATATATATATATAGGGTATATTCCAAATTCCTTATTAGAACAAACTACAAAAATGCATTCATTCATTTTTTGCTAGATTGAAGCATGCGCAGAATAATCAGTTTGGGAAAGTCAGTCCGTTTTGTTTATACGAATATTACTTTGTCCATGTCAAGCGTTTGTTTTCCAAAAGACCTAGTTTTAGAATAATTTCAGTGTTTGGCAAGAATCATTTTCTCCCAGCATAGAACGCGTAACATTTCAGATCAATTAAATCAATATACAACAAACCATACTGTCGGAAAATACGATATGGTGCCATTGTTGGCTAGAATTTCCTACGTAATGAAAAACAATTATATCTGCAGTCGCCATGGAGATGTTTAAAAGAAGTAACCTCTAAATTACCGAAGCCTAATGTTTTACATGCAAACGTCATATATTTCAGCATGACGAGCGTCATATCATATTGATGTCTTGATACTGTAGGTTGACATATCTTGCTTGCTTTCGTTTTGCATTCAACGTTGTATTTGGCCAATATTTAATCATTTAGAGATTTTTTTATATGTAATAAAAAAAGTGTTACTATTCCATATTAACTGCATTAAAGTAAGATAATTAGTATGGTGTCACCAGCAAAGTACATGTATGGGATCTGTTATCCAGAATACTTGGGACCTGGGGTTTTCCAAATAATGGGTCTATCCATAAATTGGATCTCTCTACGTACGTTTGCTTAAATGTCATTTAAATGTTAATTAAACCCAATAGGATCGTTGTGCCTCCAATAAGGATTCATTATAGTTCTATTAATTGGGGTCAAGTACAAGGTACTGTTGTATTTTAAATAGTTTTTAAAAATTGGAATCATTCGATGAAAATGGCATCCATAGAAGGTGGCCTTCCTGTAATTCAGAGCTCTCTAAATGTTAGGTTTGTGTATAATGGATTCCTATACCTGTATAAGTATAATTGTCTGAGAATTTGATTGAATATATTAGTGTGTGTGGCTGGTGGGGAAATGCACCTAAAATACAGCCACAAATCCCAGCAATTTATTTAGGTAACATGATTACCCTTCCTCCATTCCATCTTGGAAAGAGTATCACGGCCTGTGCTTTCCTATCGCCCCTCTACTGAATCTGAGAAAACATGGATTTAAACAGAAGGGCTGCTTGAGTTAAACAAAGACGGAGACAGCTGTGCGGGCCTGATCATTTTCCAAAGCACATGGTTTGCCATTAAATTTTCATGGGGCTTTTAAGTCAAGATTTTGCTTATCAGAAAGGAAAGAACCCGGAGTAAAATATTGATATTGATTCGGCAATTTTAGCCGTAACTGATCCTTTAAGTAATTTATTTTCCTTGGCTCTTTGGTGATACTTTAAATTTCTGCTTATGTTTGTTTTACTTAGAGATTTCATTAGATATTCCTTTCACTGATGGGCGGAGAGGAAATGTTTTAATTGCTTATTCATCTTTGAGACGGGGAAAAAAGGGTGTCGGTTAAATGATTAAGGTGAGTGCAGGGACAACTGAAAGCAACCAAAGCATTTTCCCTGAACATCATTGTGGAAAGATTTAATGACTTTATTAAACTCAGTTTGGGCTGCTGTTTGCTTATACATTTGAGTTTTTGGAGAGTATATATCACTGAGATATCTTCTTTTGTTTGCTAATAAACACTGAAATAATAGTAATAAATAAATAAATGTCTATCTCCATATACACCTTACCCAATTGTACCTTCTGGAAATGTTGTCTACCAGATTAAATTGAAACTAAAAGTGCCAATATTGTCAAAATAAGACAAATCTGGGCTGCTATCGCCATCTCTACTCACCTAACCTTTCTTATACAGGTATAGGATCCCTTATACGGAAACCCGATATCCAGAAAGCTCCGAATTATAGAATGACTGTCTCCCATAGACTCCATTTTATCCAAATAATCCAAATTTTTAAAAATGATTTCCTTTTTCTCTGTAATAATAAAACAGTAACTTGTACTTGATCCCAACTAAGATATAATTAATCCTTATTGGAAGCAAAACCAGCCTATTGGGTTTATTTAATGTTTAAATTAATTTCTAGTAGACTTAAGGCATGAAGACCCAAATTATGGAAAGATCCGTTATCCGGAAAACCCCAGGTCCTGAGCATTCTGGATACCTGTATAGGATTTAATATTTAATAATTTAATATTTTTTATGTAAAATACTAAGGATTTCCCCCAACGAGAACCGAGAACTGGTGAAGGACAACTCACAGGGAGGAGAAGGACATTCTTTCCCTTTAAAAAGCATCTATAATAAACAGTGTTAAGGTTTCATCTATTCAAAAGGGAAATGACTGAAATATAAAAGGTCCAGTGAACAGCAATTAAGTTCATAAAAGGTATAAGAGGTATAAAAGGTTATAATGAGCGTCTGTTCTATTTTGGAATGTTTGCACTAGAGATGAGTTAATTAAGGGGGTTCTCAACACTATGGAGCAGATTTATCAAGGGTCGAATTTCGAATAAATAAAAAAAACGAAATTCGTATAAAAAAAAGACCAACCGAAATTTATCAAAAAATCAAAGGTTTCGATTTTTCAAAGTCCACCAATTGACTCCAAATAGGTTCTAGGAGGTCCCCCATAGGCTAATACAATCGGCAAGTTTTAGATTGTGAATGGTCAAATTTTTAAAGAGACAGTACATGATATCGAATCAAATTTGGACAATTCCCTAGTCAAGGTACACAAAAAATAGCTAAAAATTCGAATTTTTTTCAGTCGAATTTTTACTTAGACCCTTGATAAATCTGCCCCTAAGTATAAATACATACATATTCAGCTATGTGCAGTTTGGGTTATAGGATATCTGCATGGGACCTCGCCCACCAGATGAACCACTACAAGGATAAAAATGTCACAATATGTATAAATTATATTATCTGTGAATATTTTTTGTATGTTTGTACTATGGTGCACATTTACTATTGGTTGAATATCGAGGGTTAATTAACCCTCGATATTCGACCGTTAAAGTAAAATCCTTCAATTTCGAATATCGAAGACAAAGGATTTACCGCAATTTGTTCGTTCAAACGATCGTAGGAAATATCGTTCAATGAAACAATTAAATCCTTTGAATCTAACGATTCGAAGGATTTTAATCCATCGATCGAATGATTTTTCTTCGATCAAAAAAAGCTAGGAAAGCCTATGGGGACCTTCGAATAGTTGAAAGATTTTTAGTTCGAATCGCTCGATTCGTAGTCAAAGTCGTAGTCGAAGGTCAAAGTAGCCAATTCGTTGGTCGAAGTCAGGCCCGGACTGGCAATCTGTAGGTTCTGGCAAATGCCAGAGGGGCTGCTGTAAGGTTCCATAGACAGCCACTAATTAGTGGGCTGGTGAAGGTATATTTGGGCCTCTGTGTACTTGGAATGCCAGGGCCTATTTTGACTCCCAGTCCAGGCCTGGTCGAAGTAGCCAAAAAAATACTTCGAAATTCAAAGTATTTTTCACTCTAATCCTTCACTCGAGCTAAGTAAATGTGCCCCTAAATGTCGAGTGGTACAGGGAGTTGTAACGCAGCAAGAGCTGGTCTTTATCAATGTACTAATAAAAATCTAGTCAAATGGGAAAATGTACCTAAAAATCCATCATTTCAATGGCATTTCAACAAGCATCACAATATTATATATATTATATATAGTATAAATAGTAAATTATTATAAATAATATAAACTGCAAGTAAAATGTCATTGAAATCTCTCATTTTGCCCAAAGTAGTTCTTCAGTTGTTTTTGAAAATAATGGGATTTTGGCAGAACTGAGCTGGCAAGCATATTTCAGTGATATTTTGGGTATTTTGGATGAAGAGGAAGTCTAAAAGGCATATTTATAAAAATCTAAATTTGTGTAATGTTAGAAGTTTTTTATACTTCAAATTTTATAACGTTCAAATGTTTGCTTATTTCTTAAACAAAGCAAATATAAACATGTGTTTGAATGAATTCGTTTATTCAAAAATGATACCTTGAATTTTTACTCAATGGGTGGAAAAATTAAAAAAAAAACTGGCATTGAAAAAATGCTTTAAATGGTTCCCATTGACTTGAGTTTCAAAAATGTTTCAATCTTCATAAATTTTGTACAAAGTTTTTTAAAGCATAGTTCTAATTCAGGAGTTTTCGGGCAAAAAAAATGAACATTTATAAATCACCCCCTAAGTATGGACAGGACAATGCGAAAAAAAGCTGTTGAGGTTTAATAAACAGACAAATGGGGTTATTTATCAAAGTCCGATTTTAACTCAACATTTTCTGCTACAAACTCCGATCAAATCCGCTTGGGTTTTTTTACGCTTATTTATTATTAGATTTTCCTGAAATATTTGCTTTTCAGGAAAAAAATCTGATTTTCACGATTTTTTCAGACTTTTTTTACCCGAAAACTCTGATTTCTTATGCTTTTTTGCCTGAAAACTTCATTGAAACCCAGCGCACATGAAAAAATCATTGGGATTTCTCCCATTGACTTATATGCAACCTCGACAGGTCTGAGATGCTGGATTTTCTAATTTGGACTTTTCCATTCTCTGGGTTTAATAAATTCTGAACATTTTTTAAAAGTTCGATTTTATATATATATAAAAAAAAAAATCACAACTTTTTCAGGATTTTCGCATTCGGAGTTTAGTAAATAACCCCCTTAACTTTAGCGTCTTATAAATAGGCCCTTGGACCCTTGTCATCTGTTTTTTTCTTTAACAAAATAAGAACTTTGGCCCTTCCATCCCATGAAAGACTGGTAGCAATGTGTAGGCTTTTATTTCCCTGCAGGAGGCTTCAGCAGAGACAGAGTTAACAAGCCAATGACAAAGCTCTGGAACTGGCGTCTTCCTAAGCCCTCCAGCTGTAGCAGGAATGAAGCCATTCATGCAAATTAAATGCATTTTAAACAATAAGCTGATTGCTCCTTATGGATTTTTCTCTTCCTTAAGTATTGATCGGCCGGTAATAGATTGCGCCGGGAAAGAAGTATACACATTAAAGATAAACCACACACTGTGAGATGCTCTTATGTAGCAGAACTGGCACCGATCGCTCCGGTGAGGGACAAGCTGAGGGCACCTTTTGATCTCGGCAATGAAGTGCAACAAGGAAAAATATAATTAGAATGTGTTCTAATGATACCACTATATACTGTGACCCAGGAACAAAATGCCAAGCACTTAATATAGCTGATGTCTTTGTAGGCAAAATATCTGGCATGGCATTAGGTAGTTTGTTAGTGGCACGCGGGGAGCATTCTTAGAAGCACAGCACACAGCTATGTCATGTCAACTATTTCCCTGCCTGCAGAGGAGCTGATCCTATTTAACCATGAACCGCTCAACTTGTAATGAAAATAATACCCCTCTGCTGTCACATTTATCTGGTGCCTCCTTCTAAGAAAAAAAAAAATGAAATGTAAAGTTTGGCACCATCCATGCCGGTGATGGCAGATTGTTCTGTCAATAAAATTAATTGCTAAAACTGCAGCATGGTTCTGTATGCTATCCAATTCCATTGTCCTCATCAATATTTAAGCAGTTGTGAGACAGCTAAGGTCACAAGGCCTGACCCAGATGAGTTCATAACTAGAAATACAGGCCCCCATTAGAACATGCCACAGCTATTGTGTTTTACTCTATTACAACAGTTGTTTGGATGTGCGGGTGTAAATAACAACAGTTATATTTAGGGAGCATGAGGCGTCGGCTATTTCCGGGGACGAGGGAAGAACATTTCAAACGGGGAACAAAACAAATTTTTTTTTCATATTTCGGAAACAAATCTTGAGATACAGGTATGGGATCCCTTATCCGAAAACCCATTATCCAGATTGCTTCGAATTACAGTATGTCTGTCTTCCATAGACTCCATTTTATCCAAATAATCCAAACTTTTAAAAATGAATTCCTTTTCTCTGTAATAATAAAACATTACCTTGTACTTGATCCCAACTAAGATATAATTAATCCTTATTGGAAGTAAAACCAGACTATTGGGTTTATTTAATGTTTACATGATTTTCTAGTTAACTTAAGGTATGAAGATCCTAATTACAGAAAGATCCATTATCTAGAAAACCCCAGGTCCCGAGCATTCTGGATAACTGGTCCTATACCTGTTTATAAAATGTTATCTGCAGTTTTTTAGAAGAAAGGACCTTGGTTTTGTGTTGCAGTACTACTGTGATAAAGCAGGATATTATTTGGAGATACTGTACAGTTATGGGATCTGTTATTCAGAATGCTCTGGACCTGGGGTTTTCTGGATAAGGAATATTTCTGTAATTTGGATCTCCAAACCTTGAGTCTGCAAAAAAATATCATTTAAACATTAAATAAACCTAATAGGATCGTTTTGCCTCCGATAAGGATTAATTATATAGTAGTTATTATCAAGGACAAGGTACAGAGAATAAGGAAATCATTTTTAAAAAATGTGAAGCGATGATTAAAATTATGGAGTTTTCTGGATAACAGGTTTCCAGATAATGGATCCAATACCTGTACTATAAATACCCCATTGCATCTAAATCTTTATAAAAAAAAATTAAAACAAAACACAATATTTGAAATATGTTAGGGTCTGCAAAGGTGTGAACATTTTAAAACAAATACTGGGTTTTCATCTTTTTATAAGATGGGCAGAGCTATACTACAATGGACAGCTCAAGGGCAAATTAAGGAGAGATCAGGGAGCAGAAAAGATAAGATTTGGGGCAGATCGGGGGATTACGGGGGCCAGGGGCTCAGTTTAGAAGTACAGGTATGTGACCTGTTATCAAGAATTCTTGGGACCTGAAGTTTTCCTCATCAGAGATCATTCCATAATTTGAATCTACATACCTTAAGTCTACTAAAAAATCAATTAAAAATTGTTTTGCTTCCAATATTTACACACATTTACTTAGAGTTGAATATCGAGAGTTAAATCCTTCAACTTCGAATATCGAAGTCGAAGGATTTACCGCTATTGGTTCGATCGAATGATCGAAGGAATAATCGTTCCATCAAACGATTAAATCCTTCGAATCAAATGATTGGAAGGATTTTAATCCATCGATCGAACGATTTTCCTTTGATCACAAATGTGTTAGAAAGCCTATGGGGACCTTCCCCATAGGCTAACATTGAGGTTCGGTAGGTTTTAGGTGGCGAAGTAGGGGGGTCGAAGTTTTTTTTAAAGAGACAGTACTTCGAATATCGAATGGTCGAATAGTCGAACGAGTTTTACTTTGAATCGTTCGATTCGAAGTCAAAGTCGTAGTCGAAGTAGCCAAAAAAAAAAAACATTAGAAATTCGAAGTATTTTTTATTCTATTCCTTCACTCGAGCTAAGTAAATGTGCCCCTATATCTTAGCTGGGATCAAGTACAATGTACTGTTTTATTATTACAGAGAAAAAAAAGGAAATTAATTTAAAAAGAAAAAAAATTATTTGCTTAAAATGGGATACAGGTTTCCTGGATAAGGGAATTCTGGATAATGGATTCCATACTTGTTCTAAGTTTCATGTGAATATAAGTCCGGATCAAAATAGTTGTATAATATAACAGTAAGAGTATTGGTGTGTCCTTCAAGATGTATAAAGATTGTGGACATCCCTGATGTATGCAGAGAAAGGTTAATAATATCATATAACATTTGTGCTTTTATTTATGGTGTTACCAGTGCAAATGCTTCTGCCCTACTCTAAATCCTAAAACAACTTTTGATTAAATTCTTAAGAAAAGGACCATTGTGTACATGAGTATTTGCTGCACACAGTTTGATAAAACATTATGCTAGCTGTTCTTAAATAATATTCTTTTACCCCATGGTCTTGTCAAGTGAGTTATACTTGAACGTTGTTAGCTTGGGCAAAACTGCAGTTTTAACAGTCAAAGCCGAATGATAAAAAGAGCCAGGAAAACTCTTCTCCAGATTATTGCTATTATGTTACAAGTATTACAACAGCTTTAAATGGCTGTTTAAAATTGATTGCAGTGTTAATGGAAGAACGCAGGCTGGTTTCAGTGTTTAACAGATTGTTGAAATATCGTGTTTGGCTGTTTCAGATTTTGTGAGCTTTGGAGGCACGTGAGAAGGGGGGGTGTAATGTCTGAATGTTTAAGTTACAGTGTACCTTTAAGGGGGGCAGTAAGTCTCTGAATGACCCGTGTCTTGTGTTACTCAGCATATTCTCAATTGTTGTGCACCGCTGATTTTAAGACTTGCACAAAAAAAACTACATTTGGAGTAGACCTCGGTATTAGCCTGGTTTCACAGTAATACTTTATTAAATTAGATTATTTCCCACCAGGGCTATCTTTAGGTGGGTTCTAGCAGGTAGACTACCTCAGACCTTGGGTCACATACAGCATCAGTGGAAAGCTCAATATTGTTTACTGATTTTGATTTAGCATTGCTATAGTAGCAACAACAGCCTCTAATAGAAGGGGGGATAGTTTTTTGGTAAGGCTGTGGGATAGCAGGTATAGTAGGGAGAGATGGTGCCTATAGTAACAGTGGGATAATAGTCTCTGGGAAGGGACTGTGACTGTGGGATAGCAGGTATAGTAGGGAGAGATGGTGCCTATAGTAACAGTGGATAATAGTCTCTGGGAAGGGAATGTGACTGTGGGATAGCAGGTATAGTAGGGAGAGATGGCGCCTATAGTAACAGTGGGATAATAGTCTCTGGGAAGGGACTGTGACTGTGGGATAGCAGGTATAGTAGGGAGAGATGGTGCCTATAGTAACAGTGGGATAATAGTCTCTGGGAAGGGACTGTGACTGTGGGATAGCAGGTATAGTAGGGAGAGATGGTGCCTATAGTAACAGTGGGATAATAGTCTCTGGGAAGGGAGTGTGGCTGTGGGATAGCAGGTATAGTAGGGAGAGATGGTGCCTATAGTAACAGTGGGATAATAGTCTCTGGGAAGGGAGTGTGACTGTGGGATAGCAGGTATAGTAGGGAGAGATGGTGCCTATAGTAACAGTGGTAATAGTCTCTGGGAAGGGAATGTGACTGTGGGATAACAGGTATAGTAGGGAGAGATGGTGCCTATAGTAACAGTGGGATAATAGTCTCTGGGAAGGGACTGTGACTGTGGGATAGCAGGTATAGTAGGGAGAGATGGTGCCTATAGTAACAGTGGGATAATAGTCTCTGGGAAGGGACTGTGACTGTGGGATAGCAGGTATAGTAGGGAGAGATGGTGCCTATAGTAACAGTGGATAATAGTCTCTGGGAAGGGACTGTGACTGTGGGATAGCAGGTATAGTAGGGAGAGATGGTGCCTATAGTAACAGTGGGATAATAGTCTCTGGGAAGGGAGTGTGACTGTGGGATAGCAGGTATAGTAGGGAGAGATGGTGCCTATAGTAACAGTGGATAATAGTCTCTGGGAAGGGAATGTGACTGTGGGATAACAGGTATAGTAGGGAGAGATGGTGCCTATAGTAACAGTGGGATAATAGTCTCTGGGAAGGGACTTTGACTGTTGGATAGCAGGTATAGTAGAGAGAGATGGTGCCTATAGTAACAATGAGATAATAGTCTCTGGGAAGGGAGTGTGGCTGTGGGATAGCAGGTATAGTAGGGAGAGATGGTGCCTATAGTAACAGTGGGATAATAGTCTCTGGGAAGGGAGTGTGGCTGTGGGATAGCAGGTATAGTAGGGAGAGATGGTGCCTATAGTAACAGTAGGATAATAGTCTCTGGGAAGGGAGTGTGACTGTGGGATAGCAGGTATAGTAGGGAGAGATGGTGCCTATAGTAACAGTGGGATAATAGTCTCTGGGAAGGGAGTGTGGCTGTGGGATAGCAGGTATAGTAGGGAGAGATGGTGCCTATAGTAACAGTGGGATAATAGTCTCTGGGAAGGGAGTGTGACTGTGGGATAGCAGGTATAGTAGGGAGAGATGTTTCTATAGTAACAGTGGATAATAGTCTCTGGGAAGGGACTGTGACTGTGGGATAGCAGGTATAGTAGGGAGAGATGGTGCCTATAGTAACAGTGGGATAATAGTCTCTGGGAAGGGAGTGTGACTGTGGGATAGCAGGTATAGTAGGGAGAGATGTTTCTATAGTAACAGTGGATAATAGTCTCTGGGAAGGGACTGTGACTGTGGGATAGCAGGTATAGTAGGGAGAGATGGTGCCTATAGTAACAGTGGGATAATAGTCTCTGGGAAGGGAGTGTGACTGTGGGATAGCAGATATAGTAGGGCAGGACTGTGACAGCAAAGCTTTATATCAATGTTAAGCAACTGCCACCCTTCATTTGTTGTTGCATTTTCTGAGAGCTCATGGCTGTCGAGGGCTGCCCAGAATTGTTGTTGAGATACAGAATACTGATACTGAAGGACCACAGGTTGGACAGTGTCATTTTATTACAATAATGGGATCCTGAAAAGTTTGATTTGCCTTGGGCCCTACCCCCACCAAATCAGTGAATCAGAAGTGGCATATGGAACAAGGAGACAAGGCAACTGAGACTTAATGGATTGAAGACACTGCCCTTGAGAGCTGACAATCTTATGTTACAGGATCTTCTCTACTTTTTCCCAACAGAAGGTCTGAGTATATTCTTACAGATGCTCTGTAATCATCTTAATGTTAAGGCTGAGCAATAGATATGTGCTTCGTTGCTAGCAAACCCTATTTGCCCAAATACACAGTAATAACCAAACGGCAGGCTTTGTAGATTGTAAAATGTTTGATATAACTTTTTACATAGTTACATAGTTTTCTGGTGCTCGGCTTCTGTATACATATATGGGATAAGAATCCTGCTGCTAGAGGCAAAGAATGGGCAATATTATACTGTATATATATAATTATTATATATTAACTTCATAAAGACACGTAAAATCTACTTTTCAATGGTTGCAGAATGTATTGGTTTATAAGAAGACATCCAGTATAGACACCAGCTCATGCTAATGAAACCAATGAAACCTGAGGTGTGAAGATTTCACTTGAGCCCAGTTTTAAAAGAATGAAGTGACACATTTTTGCTTGTTATTAATCAATTTAGACGTATGATGCATGGCTGCTTGTAAACCAGTGCAATGCATCATGTATTTACACTAATGACTCATCAGCTATTCAGTGTGTGGATTACTGGTGTGTCCGTTTTTAAAGAGAAAGCTGTCCCTATAAGCACACTGAGGGGGTTATTTACTAAACTCGAATGCAAAAATCATAACAAAATTTTTTTTTTATCAAATTTTTTAAAGACTTTTAAAAAATCAGGAATTTTTTGGATTTTATTAAATCCTGAGGGTAAAAAATTCAGAATCTGAAAATCCGACATCTCAGATCAGAGAAGACCCAATGATTTTTTGATGTGTGCTGGGTTTCGCGCAATACCTCAGAGTTTTCGGGTGAAAAATTCGAAAAAAAACTTGAAAATTGGATGAAAAATCCGAAAAAAAATTGAAAATCAGATTTTTTCCTGCAAAGCAAATTTTTGGGAAAATGTAATAATAAATAAGCATAAAAAAAAAAACCTGAGTGGATTTGATCGTTTGTAGCAGAAAATATTGAGATAAATTCGGACTTTGATAAATAACCCCCTAAGGGGCAGATTTAATAAAGGGCGAAGTGGCCTTCACAAGCGAAAATTTGCCAGAAATCCCATCCGCAGGGACATCAGCAATTTACTAACAGGCATAGAGGACAATTCACTTGTGAAAGAGACCGTCACTACTGCAGTTTCATGCCCTATCGCCAGGCGAATGGTGGATGTGTGTACAGAGGCTGGGGTAACGTAAGCCTCAAAAGTATCCAAGCTGGGGCAGGGGATTCTGATAGGGGGAGTTGTAGCTTGTATCAGAGCCAGAATGTGTAGATTGGAGGTGTCCTGATGTGAGGGATAGAACTGGACAGACCAAAGCTTTAGGGTAAAGGCACACCTGGAGATTTGGGGAGATTTAGTTGCCGGCGACTAATTGCCTCTAATTTGGGGCGACTAATCTCTCCGAACTGCTTCAATGAAAAAAATGCCTGCGCCAATGCACTCGATTTCCGTTGATTACGACTAAATCTCCCCGAATCTCCAGGTGTGTCCTTACCCTTAAGGAATGTAGTGAGGTCTATCCTGCAGGTGTTTCTGTACTATCAGTTTAAGGATTTGAGTCCTAATTATGGGGGGGGATTCTGCTCTTCTAGTGCAATGAGTGCAATAGCAACCCCCTTGACCCACTCTATCACAGCCCCATAGCCTACCTCACACAGCAGCCCCAAAACCTGTCCTGATTTCTGTCATGATGTGCTGTGGAATGAAATAATAAAATAATTTTCAAAAAGCAGCATTTTTATTAGGGCTATTGGTATGTGAGCATGTCATCACCCTTCCATACTGTGAGAGGATGTAAGGGGTCCATGGGAATACCTGGTCTACTGTGGCCTGGCCATTAAAGTGTACTCCTTGACACAAGTGACTTTGTTGTATGAATACTGCTGGCTCCGGGTGCATGTATACTGTACGTAGTGTCTATAACTCCAGAACTCACTATCTTGTGCTTCGAAAGCACCTAGGCTACTGCAGTGCAGACTCTAGTCTTTCCACTAGTTAGAACCTCACTTGCGGGGTTCTCTATCCTCCACACAAACTTCTCTGGGTACCACCCATGCCGGCTTCTGGATACTCTGAGAGACTGAATTGGGTTAGTTACTTAACTCTGAATGCAAAAATCATGAAAAAATTGTGATTTTTTTAAAATAAAATTTAAAAAATATAATTATATTAAACCCCGAGGATGGAAAAGTCCGAAAAATATGGCATCTCAGACCTGTCGAGGTTTCATAGAAGTCCCGATGATTTTTTGATTACGCTGGGTTTCGTGCAATACCCTGAAGTTTTCAGGAAAAAAATCTGAGTTTTCAGATTAAAAAGTAGAAAAAAAAGTGAAAATCTGATGAAAAATCCAAACAAATCGCGAAAATTTGACTTTCTTCCCGGCACGCAAATTTTCGGGAAAATGTAATAATAAGTAAGCGTAAAAAAACCCAAGCGGATTTGATTGCAGTTTGTAGCAGAAAATATTGAGATAAATTCTTTGATAAATAACCCCCTAAGCGTAAATGTATTCACTTTTTTCGTTGAAATAAATCACCTATTTTATTAATATCCCCAAAGAGACAAATGTATCATTCTATTCATTATTGACTTTATACCCAGTACTGTCATTCATCTCATCTTTTTCAGTATTCCTGAGTGTTTACACTGCAAGCTACAAAACACCGTACAGATTGGTGTTTATCTCACAGAAGAAAACGTAAACAACACAATTTAAGTCACAAAGTTAATGCAAGTAAAGCTCTTTGTGTTGATGTGGTGCTTTTTATGTATGTGAAGCTATAGTGCTGCAACCCTGAGAGGAAGCGGCGGCTGAGCATTCTGTGTGCATTATTATAGTGACATTTCAATTGAGCGCCATTAGCTGCATTTTAATATAATGATATGTTTAGTATACATATTCATGTGTATGTCTCTGCATCTGTATGCATGTGTGTGTGTGTGTGTACATATGGGATTATAAATACATATTTACAATGCTTGCCTAGAAATATTCATACAATTAAAATACATTTATAATAGTTTGTGTCACTGTGAAGCTGTCACTCCTTTACTTTATGAAGTTCAATATATTTTTTGATGTTCTTCAAGTTCCTGTCACCACCAGTTAAGAATTCATGCATTTATACAGTACGTCAGGGCCTGATTTCAATTCTGTCTATTCCAGTCTTTTATTTATAGCTTATGTTTGCCTGCCTATTCCATTTGTTTCAAGGGGTGGTTCACCTTTAAAGTGGACCTGTCACCCAGACATAAAAAGCTGTATAATAAAAGTCCTTTTCAAATTAAACATGAAATCCAATTTCAATTTTTTATTAAAGCATTCATAGCTGTTGTAAGCTCATTTAAACATTTCAGCTGTCAATCAAATATTGTCTGCCCCTCCTCTATGCCCTGGGCATAGAGGCGGGGCAGACAATTACTTTCACTTTCAATTCAGTACTTCCTAGATGTCACTGCTCTCTCCACATATTCCCCCAGTCTCTTCACCATATAATTGTGTAGCCAGGGCATGGGGATGGACATCAGGTCCCCCATTCTGGTGCACAAACAAGATTCTGAGATGTTGCAAGGCTTGTCTTAATAACAGTGTCCACAAAATGGCTCCTGCCTGCTTGCTATAATTATGAATTCCCAGACTGAAGGAAACAATATTCAAATAATTTATATAGTGTAATTAAAGTTCATTTTGCTTGACTGATGTGATAAAATAGGATTATGAATTTTGGGTGACAGGTCCCCTTTAAATTAAATTTTAGTATGTTATAGAATAGTCAATTCCAATCAACTTTTCAATTGGTCTTCGTTACTTATTTATTATAGTTCTTTTTTTTTTATTGATTTGCCATATTTTTCAGGCTTTATCCAGATTTCAAATGGGGGTCACTGACCCCATCTAATAAAACAGATGCTGTGTAAGGCTACAAACAGGACTGGATTTGGGCTAGGGCGGCAAAATTTGAGGGTCGGCATGCCGCCCAGCCACATCTACGAAAGCACTGGGGAATGTGCGCTTGAGGGGAATGTGAGCTCTAGGAACTGGTGGACTAGGAACCAGCGCATCGCTCGCATGGGGGTTTCATGTTCGTGGGCGGTGCTAGGACCGAGGTGAGCTAGGGGCGGGAAAAGATGAAATCTGGCCCTGGCTACAAATATATTGTTATGGCTATTTTTTATTATTCGTCTTTCTATTCAGACCGTCTCCTATTCATATTCCAGTCCATGCAGTGCATGGTAGCTCGGGTAATTTGGACCGTAGCAACCAGATTGTTGAAATTGCAAACTGAATTAAAAGCTAACATGAAAACCAATTGTAAATGATCTCAGAATATCATTCTCTACACCATACAAAAAGTTAAATCAAAGGTGAACAACTCCTTTAAATACGTCATCATGGTGGTTTATTAAGGGGAACAATGCCACAGTACTGGGTATAAATTTGGCCATCGAATCATCAAAGTAAAATCGTTTGTTCGTACGATTAAATCGAACGATTCGAACGATTTTAGCGTATGATCGAACGATTTTACTTCGATGTGTGAAGACTTAGAAAAATGGTCTAGAAGGTCCCCATAGGCTAACATAGCACTTCGGCAGGTTTAATTTGGCGAAGTATTGAAGTCGAAGTTTTTTTAAAGAGATAGTACTTCGATTATCGAATGGTTGAATATTCGAAGATTTTTACTTCGAATCAATTTTCGCCGGAGTCAAAAAATTTTGGACCCGCATCGGAAGAGTTGCTCGCGTCAAAACCGCAAATTTGTGCCTGCCAAATTTATTCGCCCATTACTAGTGATTTCTCTTCCTGCCCTGGATTCGGATTCGGTTCGGCCAGGCACAAGGATTTGGTCGAATCCTGGCAGAATCCCAAACTGAAGCCTGGATTCGGTGCATCCCTATTTTATATACAGGAGAGCTTTACATTCACTGATTCCAGTTTGCAGATGAGGCATGTGAATAGTCTTGTCATACAAGTAGGATACTAAAAGTTTTGAGAGCAAAGAATGACAAACATAATATCATCTACTGTTTCAGTGCACATTCATGAAAGGGGTTGTTTACTTTTAAATTTACTTTTAGTATGATGTAGAGAGTGATATTCTGAGACAATTTACAATTGGTTTTCATTTTTTATTATTTGTAGTTTTTGAGTTATTTAGCTTTTTATTCAGCATCTCTCAGGTTTGCAATTTCAGTAATCTGGTAGCTAGGTCCAAATTACCCTAGCAACCATGCCTTGTTTTGAATAAGAGACTAGAATATAAATAGCAGATTTAATCTTATCTTTCTAATTAGAAAGATAAATAAAAAAAAGTAGCAGTAACAATTTGTAGCCTTACAGAGCATTTGTTTTTAGATGGGAAGCTGGAAAGAATCAGAAGAAGAAGGCAAATAATAAAAAAAAACTATAAGCAATAAATAATGAAGACCAGTTGAAAAAATGCTTGGAATTGGCCATTTTACAACATACTAAAAGTTAACTTGAAGGCAAACCAGGCAAATTGTTTTTATATTTTTACAGGGTTATAAGACCATAACATTTTGTTGTACAGATGTATGTATATATGATCTTGATTTATATATTCCATGTTCCTCCTGAGATAATTGTCTGCTTCTTCATCCTGCATATTTTTATTTTACTCCTTTGACTTATAGCTTGTAAAAACAGATTAAGCTGATCTGTACAAACAGTATTAACGTTGGTGATCTAAGCACTTACCTTTAATCTGGTTGTTACTTGTACACTTTTAATCTCTATTCTTTAAAAAACGCCTTTCTTATATTCTCACAGCCAAATACGGATTAAAGGAGCCAATTTTCCAGGAATGCTTGAGACCTGGGGTTTTCCAGGTAAGGGATATTTCTGGAATCTGGATCTCCATAAAAGTCTACTAAGTCTACTTAAACACTAAGGGGCAGATTTATCAAAGGTCGAATTTTCGAAGTAATGGGAGTTTTTTCGAACTCCCATAACTACAAAATTTGAATAAAAAAAGACTACATTGTTAAAAAAAATCTACGTTTTTTAGTGAATAGGCTGTATTCGAATCATTCGAAATTAAGTTTTATCACATTCGATCGAATTTGAAACAAAGGACTTGCTCCAAAAAACGTAGATTTTTCAAAGTCCACCAAATGACTCCAAATAGCTTCTAGGAGGTCCCCCATAGGCTACATTTTTTAGCCTATGAGGCAGGTTTAAGATGGCGAATGGTCAAAGTTGAAGTTTTAAAGAGACAGTACATGATAAATTTCGATTGGTCGAATTTTTTTTCAAATTCGAATCAAATATTGGCCTATTCGATAGTTGAAGTACACACAAATTTAATTTTCACTTCAATCCTTGATAAATCTGCCCCTAAATAAACCCAAGAGGATTGTTTTGCCATGCAGCTTAGGTGTATCCATGCATCTTAGGTATGTATGTATATATATATATACATACATATTCTTTCAAAGGACCCACTCTCCAAGATCAGTGAAGCATTATTCTTCATACTTGTGTAATAAGAATAATGCATCAATGATCTTGGAGTGCGGCTCAGAGTGCAAACGCTTCAATATATATATATATATCTCTGAAAAAACACCATTTTCATTTTGCATAAGATCTGTGAGTGCGCACCTACTTTCGGACAGATATATATATATATATATATATATATATATATAGTATTAAATACATTCAAACGCTTGGATCTATATGTATATATACACACACATATATATATATATATATATTCAAGCGTTTGAATATATTTAATACTAATGCCTTGATTTACATGATATTCTATCTGACTTTTCTGCAGTGTACACCCAGGCTTTTTCTCCAGTATGAAAACCCTTTACTGCAGTAACTTATTTGTTCTATTATAATCTTGCAGGAAAATGCATGGAATAGTAATGCTTGAGTTCTTTCTGTTGGCTTCATGCTGTATGCTGCTCTAAGTGGGATGTAACGTAAAAGACCAGAACACCAAGCTTGTCTTTGAATAGTGATATAATCTGACCAAAACCCAAACATACAATATAAACAAGGCTTTTAGATTATAACAAGTCTGATATTGGCTCTTATTCTCCGAGAGGCAAGGCAGTTGCTGGTGAGAAGTCACGTGACAATACAAAGCTGGAGGCAAAACTGGTATTGGATCGTATGTTAGCAAGTCCAATTAGCGATGCGCTGCAATCTCTTCACTTGTAATAATGCAATTAAGCAGTGACATGTGATGTTAATAGGATCTGATATGGAACTGCAGGCAAGGTCCAAGCCTGCGGCATGCTGAGCTGAATAAAGATATCATACACACCTCTATTAATATTGTTTCTAATAAGGAGCATTAGACAAGAGAAACACATGAAGTGTTCATAGGCAGTTCCTCCTACTGCAAAATTGATAGACATAAGGGACTTATCATGTTGATTCTTCTCGCTGCCACAGAGACGTTTTAGCTGCAGTGAGACATAGATAGCCTAGAGATAAAATTCAGTTATATCAGTTTTATTCATGTGCAGAGCTGAAGGAATTAGACTAGGGGGGACAGAGTGCACAGAGACTCACATCTTGTATATACATGTCAAAGCTCTGTTCTATCGGCAGCACTCGGCACGTGTGTTACATCTCTACCTCTTATTCTAGGGATTGCTACGTATTAAACTTTAAAAAACCTAAAGTTGTCAATGAACGGTGAATTCCTGATTGGCTAATGAACTGAATCATATGCAGTTGCTCACATATTAGTGAGTAGATAACCATGCTCAGTCTGGACTCACCAACCTCCACTTCATTGGATCATAAAGCATTGGCACATTACTCAAGGCTGCCAAAAAAACTATGGTAGGCAAATTCAAGAATTATGAAACTCCCCCTACTCTGTGTGTGACCACCTGATGGCCTCATGGAACTACAGCAATGGGGACCTGTTTTCCATATTGCTCGAGACCTGGAGTTTTCTGGATAAGGTGGTCTTTCCAGAATTAAAAACATTGTATAAACCCAATAAGGTTGTTTTGCCACCAATAAGCATTCATTATATGTCAATTGGGATCAAGTGCAAGGTACTATTTTATTATTTCAAAGAAAAAAGAAATACAAATTTGAATTATTTGATTAAAATGGAGTCTACGGGAGATGGCCCTTCCCGTTCTATCCGGGGTTTCTGGATAACGATCCTATACCTGTACAGTAATGAATCATTTTACCTATTTTAAGGGGGTTTCTTTATAAACTATCAAAATTGAATTAATTATTTATGCATTATGATATTTCTGTCAAATAGAATTTCCGATAACTGGTCGGACATTCCTTCGATTCTAGAATCCAGTTACCTTTGATAATATTTTTGACTAGTTCAAAAATGTCATCTTCCAATAAACAAATTTTTCCATTATGAAATTACTTAAGTTATTCATTAATTATGACTGGGTTTTACCAGGTCGGAAATAGAGAGCACATTTGAATATTTCCATGGGAAAGTTTGTTAAAATGTAGTAATAAATCTTATGTTGTTGAAAGTTTAAAGGGATACTGTCATGAGAAAACATGTTTTTTTTCCCCAAAAACGGTCCCCATCAGTTAATAGTGCTGCTCCAGCAGACTTATGCACTGAAATCCATTTTTAAAAAGCACAAACTTATTTGTTTATATTTAATTTTAAAATCTGGCATAGGGCTAGATATATTGTCAGTTTCTCAGGAGCCCCCAGTCATGTGAATTGTGCTCTGATAAACTTCAGTCATACTGCTGAACTGCAAATTTCAGTGATATTACTAACTCCCTTTCCCACAGCCAGCAGCCTAACAACAGAACAATGGGGACGGTAACCAGATAACAGCTGCCTGGTAGATATAAGTACAGTGCTCAATAGTAAAAATCCAGGTCCCACTGCAACACCTTCAGTTACATTGAGTAGGATAAACAATAGCCTGTCTGAAAGCAGTTCAATAGTGCAGCACTGGCTCTTTCTGAAAGCACATGTCCAAGCAAAATGATAGCCATCAATATCAGAACTAATAAAAATACACTTGCTGGTTCAGGAATGAAATGTTATTTGGTAGAGTGAATTATCTGCAGCGTAAACAGTGTAATTTGAAATAAAAACTACACCATAAAAATCATGATAGAATTTCTTTAATGGAAGCAGACCAGGAACCACAATCATTTTTTATTATTGAAACACTATGTTTTAAGCAGAAAGTTTCTAACCCTAACCCAAATATTTTGTTGTAAAGGTGGTACATCCCTACCCTTGGGGGATTACTTATTAAACTCTGAATGCAAAAATCCTGAATTGGACTTTTAGGGGCAGATTTATCAAGGGTCGAATTTCAAAGTTAAAAATACTTCAACCATCGAAGTCAAAGTTTTTTTCATCGAATTTGGGGTTCCTGCGGTCAAAGTAAAATCGAACGATTAAATCGTTAGAATTGAACGATTTTAGCGATCGATCGAATGATTTTACTTCGACTTCCAAAAACTTTAAAAAATGCCTTAGAAGGTCCCCATATGCTAACATAGCACTTCAGCAGGTTTAATTTGGCGAGGTTTAAAGAGACAGTTCGATTATCGAATATTCGAATATTCAAACTATTTTACATCGAATTCTAAGTAAATTCAAAGTCGTAGTATCCTATTTGATGGTCGAAGTATCCAAAAAATTACTTATCATTTCGAATTTTTTTACTTTGAAAATTCCCTCGAATTCACTTCGAGCCTTGATAAATCTGCCCCTTAAAAAAATCACAAATTTTTCGGAATTTATTAAACCCAGTGGATGGAAAAGTCCAAATAATAAAATCTGGCATCTCAGGCCTGTTGAGGTTGCATATAAGTCAATGGAAGAAGTCCCAATGATTTTTTGATGTGTGCTGGGTTTTGGGCAAAAAGCATAAGAAATCTGTGTTTTTGTGTAAAAAATCCCAAAAAAATTTGCAGTTTTCAGGTGAGAAATCCCCCAAAAGATCAGATTTTTCCAGCAAATCAAATTTTCATGAAAATGTAATTATAAATAAGCATAAAAAACCTGAGCGGATTTGATCTGAGTTTCTAGCATAAATTGCTGAGATAAAATCAGACTTTGCTAAATATCCCCCTAAATGTCTCTAACTACTGAATCCCCTCAAAACCCTGCTCAATAGTTTGGCACTCTACGGAGCCCTTCCACCCACCTCCCATTTGCAACACTGGGGACCATATTTCTTAGCATTGTACAGGGAAATGGAAAAGAAACAAACAGCAAAATATTTGAAAACAATCATAAAGCAAAACATGAGGTCAGCCCTGCCCATGAGAGCTTACAGTCTACACTTACAACGCATGGAAATGAATTGGTAGATAGTGTAACCCTGCTAGCTGCATGTTTTATGCACAGGTTCAGAAACCTTTAAGTGAGACATCCTTGATTCAAACATTGTGGGAAACAGATGCAATCATTGTATGACCTTTATATAGGCAGAAGCTAATGCTGCCACTGTAAAGCCAACTTCCATTCAGCATGCAAAGGGTTATGTGTGGTTGAGAAGTAGCTGGGATGTTTTAAGAGTGTTCCTTGTCCCATCGGTCTTCGCTGGGGGAAGAACGGTATTTTAATGCTGCTTATTCAATCCAAATGTAATCACCACTTCTGGCCATCTACAACAGCTATACAATATTGTACATTATGAGTACATTAAAGTGCTATAAAGCCAGTCACCCCAGGACAGAAAATACTGGTTCAGATTACAGACCACAATAAGTGTGAATATGGCCTCAATTTAATAAACATTTGGAAGGAGGCTTAAATTTCTTGCAATTGGTCTTGGAAAGGTTACTTGCTTTCCAATTACAGCCTGCTTTAATCTGCTTAGGCCTTGCTCGGAGATCACTTGATGCCACTGAAAGAGACTCATTACAGAGTTGCTTGCAACAAGGCAAACAGTTTACATATTTCTGAACTCGATCCGAAAAACTGATTTAAAAATCTATACAGGCAATCAAATTTCCCTGAAAATATATACACAAAAGTCTGCGAGAAGGTGGCTGGGATGAAATAAATGTACTCTTGCAGAGACAGGAAGAACGCCAAAACAGGGGGTTATTAAAGATCTTTTCCGAGTAAATGGGCTCTTCGAGCAACCAAGACTGAAAACCATCCTTCCCCAGGGAGAATTAAAGAGGGCAAGAAGACAAGCATGGGAAAAAAGGAAAGATGTGTGCGTCTTTTCTTTGGTGCAGCCAGCATTAAATATTCAGCAAAAAGGAGCAGATCAGTTTTCATGAGTCTTTTTGTTTCTTGTGTATCGGCTGACAGATGCTATAAACAGACATAGACAAACATGCTTGAATGCATGCTGCGACAGAATCATGCGACGACAGGTGTATCACTGTGGGAGTGCCTGCTTTATTGCACCCTATGAGGGATTTGGAACAGGAGCAAGGAATGCATAGGTGATGTCTACAGCAACAGCTTGTGCCGCTGATACACCAGCGGAGGCTTTTGGTGTCTGTCTGCCTGATTTACTTTTTTTTTTATTGTTATAAATATTATTCCCAAGCCATGTTTCACTTATTAACTTGCTGTTTCCAGTTTTGAGAATTGAATCTTGGCAATGATTACCTCCTTACTTCTGCTAGATACTAATCATGTGTCATAAAGAGACTCCATGCTTGTTATTTGATACAGAAATGCATGATGGGTAAGGACCCTGGTTCGCCACTCTAATTGCTTTGACTATTTTTGTAGCATTTGCTGCTTTACTATATACTATATATACTTTCAATATGCATTTACATTTTAAGGCAGCTGAAAATGCATATTTTTTCCTATACATTTGTTTAAAGGGCTTGTTCACCTTCGATTTAACTTTTAGTATGTTATAGAATGGCTAATTCTAAGCAACCTTTCAATTGGTCATTTTCATTTTGTAATCATTTGCCTTCTTCTCCTGTCTTTTTTTCAGTTTTCAAATAGGGGTCACTGACCCTGGCAGCCAAAAAGCTATTGCTCTGCGAGGCTACAATTTTATCATTACTGTTACTAATCTTTCTATTCAGGCCCTCTCCTATTTATATTCCAGTGTCTTATTCAAATCGATGCCTGATTGCTAGGGTAATTTGAACCCTAGCAACCAGATAGCTGCTGAAATTCCAAACTGCTGAGCTGCTACATAAAAACCTATATAATAAATAATCTACATCATACTAAAAGTTAATTTAAGGGTCACGGCACACAGGCAGATTCAGGGAGATTAGTAGCCCGGCGACAAATCTCCTCTTCTTCAGGGCGACTAATCTCCCCGAATTGTCTCCCTTGCCTTCCCACTGACTAAAATGTAAATCACCGGCAGGAGCGACTCATTTTCCGGTCACACAAAGTTCCTTTTTGAGGCAACTTCGGGTGACTTCGGAAAACGAATTGCGATGCGTGCCATCCTGCCAGCGCAAAGGCAGGGGAGGCAGTTTGGGGAGATTAGCCCCCCCCGAAGAAGAGGAGATTTGTCGCCCTGACCCTAAAGGTGAACAACCCCTTTAAAGCCATCGCAGTTTGTAAATATAAATTATAAACCAACAGAGAAAGAATAATCTATTTAAATAATCAGCAAGCCAGCCAACAATGACAAAACATGATCAAATAAAGCAGGCAATTTTTTTCTTTTGCAGTTAGAAACCTCTTTCTTCTGAAGTTCCACCACAAATGACCAGTGAACTCAATTAGAAGGTACTTCATAGATTTGCTTTTGCAGCTTTCATCAACTGCATCAAGTGAAGTCCCCCCTCTCTCTGGAAGGCAGACACATAAATCAGAAGCTGAAGTTTGGAGGCAGAGGTAACTGGACATCTCCCCCATTTGGCCGTGTCTGCCAGAGGAACCGATTTTCTGCACTGAGAAAGGTCTGACCTTCCCTAGGTGCTGAGAGGTAGGCATTTTAAACATTTACTCCATCTTGTTTCTGGGATGTCATGGTTAATATATTATGACTGTTTGCCCCTCATCCTAAGTATCTTCTTATTCTATTTGAGCTGCAAATCATCCCAAGTCTTAAATGGTTTCATTCTGTAAATGAACATTCTGAAGGATGCGCCTTTCTCTCTGGAGCATCCCATTGACTTTTCTGTTTGTACTTAGCTTTACACAGTCAACACTGGATTACTTTACCGTCATCTGAATATCACGTGCTTTTATGCAGTGCACTTGTGACAGCAAACTCTTGCACGTTCTTGTGTTCCTTTCCACTCCTCTTGTGTGTAACAAACATGTCATTGGTAAGTGGCTACTTGCTAGTTATAAAATCAAGGTTGTTGCTTTAGAAAATTATGATTAATACATATATATATAGGGATGGGCGAATGTTTTCACTTTGTTTCGCCGCAGAAATGACGCCCATAGACTTGTATGGCGTCAAAATAAAATGACGCGCGGCAAAGAAAAAATTTGTCGCACGTCAACATTTTTTTGACGCCCATAGACTTTAATGGGCGTTGGTGACACTTTGCAGGAGGCTAATTTTTGGCGAAACAAAACAGGTCAAATTCGCCCATTCTTACCTATATATATATATACTGCGACTGATAAGAGGTATTGTAACCATTATTTAGAAAGCTCTGAATCACAGGAAGGTCATCTCCTATAGACTCCATTTTAATCATATTATTACATTTTATTAAAATGATTCCTTTTTGTAATAATAAAACGGTATCTTGTACTTGATCCCAGCTAAGATATAATTAATCCTTTTTGGAGTTAAAACAATCCTGTCGGGGTTAATTCGCATTTATTAGTAGTATGGCTACAGTACATTTTCCATCATTTTGAATTTGTTTGCAAAAACTAAAATGTAGCATTTTGCTCTAGTTTTGGGTGCACCTTATTCTAGCTATTTGGTCTCTGCTTCTTATAATGTATAGATGATGGCATTATCAGCTTTTATTTATTGGCCACTGATGTGGTCTGATGTACCAATGCAGCTGCAGTAAGAATAGTGAAAAAACGGATGCAATTGTTGCACGAATTGACACCATTCATTATCCATTCATCACAATTTATTTGTAGATACTTGCACCAAAATATGCTCATTGTACTTGCTCCAAGCATAATAGTCTATTCCAATAAATTAGGCACAAGTGCACCTACTGATATAAGGGAACCCTGGAACTACTGCCATCCTAAAGATTGTGTTAATTCCAAGGTTCTCACTGGAGGCTGCATCAAAATTCAGCAAACTTGCACCTAAAAAATCATGCACAGATGTATATAATGCTGGAAATGACACAAACCAAGGCATCCATTGCAACCCCACTGCCCTCAATTGGCCGCCTCACATGATAAGACAAGCAGGAGTGATGTCACTTAACCCCTCCCTCCACCTCGCTCTTCACCAATGGAGCACAATAATTGTGCTGCTCTCTTAGAACTAGTCCGTTAGCCTGGCATTACCGCTAAAGAATTTTTGGGTACATTTTTAGTTTTTTATTGTGCATTGGTTTCTGTATGGGGCACCCCTAATGTCTGTGTTGTTTTACATCCAAACATAATGGATTTGGCTCATCACTAGATTATGTTGGTTAAGTTTTACTGATAAAAGCATTTCTTATGAAATACATTTGATATTCCAAACCTAAGGGGCCGATTCACGAAATTCGAGTGAAGGGTTTGAATAAAAAAAAATTCGAATTTCGAAGTATTTTTTGGGTACTTCGACCATCGAATTGGTTAAATTCGATCGAATTCGAACGATTCG
The DNA here is from genome assembly GCA_038501925.1 of Xenopus petersii. Lineage (NCBI taxonomy): Eukaryota > Metazoa > Chordata > Amphibia > Anura > Pipidae > Xenopus > Xenopus petersii. The sequence continues at coordinate 32,560,754 of CM076686.1, forward strand.
AACGATTAGAATTAAAAATCGTTTGACTATTCGACCATTCGATAGTCGAAGTACTGTCTCTTTAAAAAAAAATTCGATCCCCTAGTTCGGCAGATAAAAGCTACCGAACTCAATGTTAGCCTATGGGGAAGGTCCCCATAGGCTTGCTAAAGTTTTTTTCATCGAAGGATATTCATTCGATCGTTTTATTAAAATGAAGGATTTAATCGTTCGATCGAATGAAAAATCCTTCGATCGATCGATCGATCGAATTTTTAGCGCTAAATCCTTCGAATTCGATATTCGAATTCGAAGGATTTAAATTCCCAGTCGAATATCGAGGGTTAATTAACCCTCGATATTCGACCCTTCGTGAATCGGCCCCTAAATGTATGTAGAAATGTAATCCACTGTGTTTTTTTATTACAAAATATATGAAGGCAGTATTACAGGGTTACCCTGTAATATTACAAAGAAGATATATACCATATAATCTGTAAAACTATAAAGCTACTGATAAAACTGCAATAGGAAACATTTTCTATTATTATTATTATTATTGCCCTGCCATTGTTAAGACATATACCAGTATGTGCTTCCATTGCAGCAGTATATAACAAATGCCTGTACAAGTTCCCCATTAAAGAATCTTTACATAGGGGGATTTTGTTATCTACATGTAGAAAAGGCCATTATCAGGGCTCTTAAGCCCCAGTTTTACATAAGAAACCTGTTCTGTGTGAGAAGGATGTGAACAGTACCTATGACATCACGATTTGGGTGTGACCACACTGAGTGATGACCAAAAATAGCTGTACATATAGACAGTTAAAATTGGACATAGAAACTGCTAATGATTTTCTGAAATCTGCGTTGCTAGAAGAGGGCACATATGGGCAGCCATTATTTTGTATGACGTTCAACCCTTTAAGAATGAGATATTTGTTTTTTTGCATCAAATGCATCAGTCAGCGGGTGGTTGTTTTCACGTTAAATGCTTTACAATCAATGAGAATTTTCTGGTGTTTTTTCTTGTTTTTTTTTATTTCAGAGGAAGTTTGGAAAAAGTTTCTCTGAGGAATGGATGTTGATGGTGGTCATCCTTTGTTTACATATATTTCAGGTCTTCTCAATGTATTCCTTGTACTAAATTCACCTTAATGTCTCTAAGGAGACCAGAGACTGGATTAGAACAAAAGAAGCCGTTGATCATTTTCCAGTTCCATATCATTCCACGATAATGTTCCCAAATGCACTATTTTGTATTTGGTTTTGAAAAAGAAATTGAAATCTGAAAAGCGCTAGTAAACAGAGATAGTTTTGGTCTACAAAGCGTTATTTCTGGTTTCATTTCTGGTGCCGTTAACGCTGGCTGAAAAGACTTCCAGGAAGTGAAGAGAAACAAAAATTTCCAGAACCAAAAAAATCCCAATAGGACAGATAAAACCTTGATCCACCATGACTGCAGGACTATTTGCCCTGACTTTAGATACATATCAAGATGGTTGGTAAGTATGGTCAATATTGTGAGCATGTATGATCAGTTTAACACTTATGTCTTGTGGCTAAATTTCAACTGAAACTGTTCCCAAGCAGGGTCTATGGAAATCTTATTGCATGGGCAATGATCCCTCCCAGTATAAAGTTTCCTGTATTTTTGGGAGGTAATCCCCAATACAATAATCTTGTGTTACTTGATCACTTTCTCATTGAATTTACTTGGTATAGCATTTTGTTATTGGAACTTTGCATGGGATATAATCCTAAAAACGGCAAATTAAATAATTTTTCTTTGTAGTTCTCCTATAAATAAACCACAGTGTACTCTTAATTTGTTACATTGGGGGTGACTATGCAGACCCCTTAGGAAAGGACTGCATCCATGGCCCAATCGAAAGTGACAGTCAGCAGCCAGCATTGCCCCTTGTCCTGAGGAAGGTACCTTTGCCTTCAGTTCCACCTGCATTGTGTAGCATTTAATCACTATTATTATGTGTATTATTATACAAATGATGTTCCCCATGTTGTAAAATATGAGGATACTTAAAGTAATATTGTAGTTATTTGGTCTACCTTATTTTATTTGGCCATGGAACTCTTCAATGACTTTTACTATCCTTTCAATATTTAAGGACATTATTTCCTTTAATCTGCCGAAGACACAGGGCTGGATCCGTAGCTATACACAAATGTATGGGATCCGTTATCTGTAAACCCATTTTCCAGAAAGCTCCACATTACAGAAAGGCATCTCCCATACACTACATTTTATTCAAATAATCCAATTTTTTTAAAATGATTTCCCTTTTCTCTGTAATAATAAAACCGTAGCTTGTACTTTATCCAAACTAAGATATAATTAATCCTTATTGGAAGCAAAACCAACCTATTGGGTTTATTTAATGTTTACATGATTTTCTAATAGACTTAAGGTATAAAGATCCAAATTAAAGAAAGATCCATTATCCGGAAAACCCTAGGCCCGAGCAATATGGACAACAAGTCCCATACCTGTATATCACTATTGCATAAAATAGAAGCGTATCCCTTCCCTGTACTCATGGAATTAACTATTAATATCTTCTTATTCGTTTCATGCACAATCCCAGTTCCTGCCTTGTCACTACAAATGCATCAGTTTAAAAAAAGGGCTGCAACAATGCCGTCTTTTCCCATCCATAATTCATAAATGAGAAGGCCATTCTGAAGACAAAAGAATAAATCATTTTATTCTAACGAAAAAGGGTTAGAGAGCTTCTCTAATGCATGGTTGCTTGCATGTGTGCCTTCTCAGCAGCAGGTGGTGCACTTACCATCAGGAAGGTTGCGCTCCGGAGATACAGTCAGAGCCTGAAGTGAGACAGTGCTGTTATTAAACTGCTAAAATGATATTTACAGTGAGACTCTTCCAGGGGCTCAATTAATTAACCAAAATGATAGTAATGTGGAAGTTGCGCTGTGATTGGCTCTATGGATTGTAGTAAGATTATGGAAAACGAAAGAAACGACTGTATGTCCCCTGATTACAGGCTACCTGTCTAACACTATAAGGCTTAAACAAAAGACATATCAGTAGTCATGTTTATAAAGTGCTAGAAAACTAAAATACCCTATTTTGAAAACGTTACCTTTTTTCATATTTACCTTCTAATCTAGAGATGAACGAAAAGGTAGAGATAGAAATAAAGATATTCAGTATTTTCTCATTATTTCCATATATTTCAGCTCTTGAAACTGCCTCTGGTTCCATGCTGATTTTCTATGGAAATGATTAAGGTGCACTATAAATACACAGATAATGACGTACAAATAGTGACTCTCTTGAGTACTTATACATAAGACAGGTAATAACATCTTATCTGTGATTTGTCATGTGTATTACTAAGAAATGATCCTATAAAACGGAACAAGTCATTTGATTATGAGCAGCCTCATACCACTCCCAATTACATCCCGATCAGCCTGAAGCCCTGTCTACATTTCAATAAGCCTGGAGTCCACAATTTGTTATTGTCTTGTGAATATTGTCTCGTGAATATTAAGACTAATATTAAGTATGGGTTCTGTAAACAAAGTATTTCCCATGGCTACTATGTTCAGAGTTAAGGCCATAATTACTGCAATAAGCTTTCTCAACATATTGCAGTAATACTTAATAAAATCTATTACCTCCTTTTCAGTTACCAGACTTAATCTATTTTAGACATGCATATTAAAAAAAACACTCTTAAGGATACAGTTGCTCTTCTGTACATCTTGTTGCATGCCCTCCCGATAAAGAATTGATGAAGAGGAAGCTGACATTTTTAGATACCCTCTGTTCTCATTGTCATTAAGAAACACTGCTCTAGACAATCTGGGACTACCTCCTAATCTCCCCTCAAAGCCAGAAGAAACCAGTGGTGATGGCCTGGTCATCTGAGACATTGTCAAAGATCAATGGTTAGTGTGCCTTTTGTGGAGCATAGTCTAACATCCTTACAATGCTATATATCTCAAATAATAAGGCCTTATACATGCACAGAGTGCTAATGTAATATTTATGAGCAACAGGCTAAAGCATGGCCAAACTATGTCCTAAAACTTGCCTGTTTGACCCAACAGCTGTAACGGCTGGCACCCTAAATCTAGAACCGATGCCAAGCACCCTGGTCTTGGCTCATGCTTCCGCCTGTAGCAGCCGCCTTTGGCTTCGGGAGGAGCCCTCAGCTACTCAGATGTTGCCAGGTCTTGAAACGAGAGGTGCAAGGCGAGGGGTTCTAGACAAGCATAGTAAGGCAAAAGTCTGCCACCTTAAATAGGTTTGAATTTCACGCAACTGCACGCTGGCGTCATCACGCCAGCATGAGTCCGTCTACAACCCGGAAGAAGAGCGCAGCGCGTGCCCTAGGAAAAAACAGGCTCAGAGGATTGCTGACACGGCTGGCGTCCCCGCCAACCCCCTTGACCCACTGGACCACCATGGAGGTGAGACCTCACAACAGCATTAGCTAAGTTGGCTCAATTTGTGATTAGCCAAACACTACATGACTTTTTAGTAGAGTGGAATAGCAAATCAGGCAGATGAGCCCTTCCATTTGGTTGATAATGCACCAAAAAATGAATCTGAAATCTGCATGATTCATGGATATGGAGCTGCTAGCACTCAAACACATGTTTTGGAAATAAACTGGTCTCCATAATCTGTCCATGTATACCCTGCAAAAAAGCAAGGGGGAATCATTTCATAGACTACTGTAGGAAGAGTCCACAACCTGATGGACTTTAGAACTCAATTCAGTTGTAGAAATAAAATACATGGTACTGAAATGGGTGATAAAAAAAAAGTCTTGTTTCTCTTGATTGCATTTCGAGGGCAGCCTATAATACTCTTAGCGACTGGGAAATCAACTCTAAACACCAGGGTAGCATCGATTACAGCTGGGTCAAAAATGTTATCACAGAATGGAGATGTTGCCTGTGTTAGATTGAGAATAAGAGTGAGGATAAGGAAAAGTCTGACACATATGCCCTTTTGTAAAGGTGTTCCGGTTGGCAAATTAACAACAGAATGCTGGGCTGCAATCACCGATAGCTATGATCACAGCTGGAGGCACTCACTGATTGAAGTTGCACTCAGCTATTGCTAACATTACATTCTTTTCTCTGCCGTTGTCTTATTTGGTGGAATGTAGTCTCATTCACTGGCTAGTACTTTCAATATGAGGACAACTATCTGTTTTCAATCCATCTACAATCAAGTAAGTACAGCTAAAATTCAACATAAATTTCTGCTTCAATTCAATACCAGCCCAAGCTGAAATTATGAACTTTTATTCATAAATGCAGGTTTTTCATAGAAATTCTCAACACTCAAGCCTCAAAAACATGACTCTGCTTATCATCAACTTATACTGGGAGCAATTTCTATCAAGGGGTAGAGACAACAGAGGGACGCCCTCACTAAATGTGGTTTGACCCCACCTCCCATAAAAAGCTTGATCTTGCCATCCCTATCGCACCAAGGTCAGGAGGCAGGCCCAGATTTGTCGGAAGGCCACAAAGGGCTGGGCGTAGGGCAGCAGGATTTTAGGGGCGGCATGCCATCCAGCAGCATCCACATTGTTTTGAAGCACTGGGGAAACGCAGGAGATTTGATTCTTATTTTAAATTCCCAGGTGCTAATCTTCGGTACTCCGGACCTGACCAAGGACATTTGTGCATTCCCACTTGTCAAGGGGAGGGGGAGACTAATGGCAGTGGGCCTAGGGATGCCCGATATGTAAATCTGGCCCTGTCAGGAGGTGCCTTATTACCAAGTCACTACCCGTAGGTATGCTGGGATTTTTAATTTGCCAAGGGCGGCCTGCCAAAGGTTAACTATCACTCCTCAAATCTGTTTGTATATTTTTCCATTCCAATCGTTCTCCTGTGCTTACTATAACCACAAATCCCATTACCCTCAGCAAATCATATTCATTAGTGAATGAGCTTCACAGCCTTATCGTTTCTCCTCTGCAGCTAAACTCATGCATATTGCAGACAAGCTAATTCCACAGCCTGTAGAGGTTCAGCTACAGGAAAACATTACTCGCGATTATCATCTATATCAGACTGGTAGAGTGTGATAGGAACAAGCAGTTACAGTTCACATTTTGCTCTATGAAACATTGATTGTGCTCTTTAATCATTGATATTTACTTATGTACTCAGCAAAAACCCAAAACCAAACATGGTAAGCTTGCTTGAAGAATGGGCATTCTCACCACTAATCAAAGAATAATAGTAATATTTTCATCTTCCCCTTCTGTTCACCTGTCTAACATAAATATCATGCTGAAAACAACCATATTTCTCCTTTGCGTAGCAGTAACTAATGGTCCTCTCTTTTGCTCCTCACATCCAGATGTTCCTGCCACCTTCAGTTTAGAAATGTTTCCTGCATTTGAGCCTTCCTTGTACAAGAGATGACCAACATATTCATTAAAGCTCTCATGATATCCTGTATTGACTATTGCAACACACTCATCAATGTTGCACCATCATAAATAATCACTTTAATTACTAAGTACTCCCCCAGACAAACCCTTCTCTCTTCCTCTGCCCTTAGTTCTTCCAACTGCTGCCTCCAGTACTTTTCAGTGATGCACTAATCCACTGGATCTTACTACCCATCCCTTTAGACACTCTCAAAACCAACCAGCCTCTAAATGTTCACTCAATACTTTTCATCTAAGTCTATAAACTAAGCCTTCATCAACTTGATCACCATCTAACCATCCTTGACATTCTACCCTATACCCTAACTTACTGGTTTACACTTTATAATTACTCTACTCTACTACTATTTTAATGGACATTATTTCGAAAACACACCGGTCATTCTCACCTTAAGTCTCATTTTCTTTTCCTCTTATATTGTAAACTCTTCTGAGAAAGGTCCTCTCCCTTCTGTCATTTTGGCCTACACATATAGCATGACTACCTTACATAACTCTGCTCTAGGAAGACTTTTCAAGATTTCACACAGTTCAAATGTATCAAGAGCAGTGGTGCTGTCTTCTATTTTTACAGTATATATTTGCACTGGGTGGTCACTAGGTATTATTATTATTATTATTATTAACATGTATTTATATAGCGCCAACATATTGCGCAGCACTGTAAAGTAAATGTGATTATACAACTACATCACACAAATTACATATATAGAATATATGGAGTAACAGACATCACAATCAATACAGGTACAAAAAGGTGAGGAAGGCCCTATGCATATGCATACAGTCTAAAGGGGAGGGAGTAATACACAAGGTGTGGGAGTGGGCAAGATCGAAGTAAGTAGGTGAGAAATGTGGTATTGTATGTGGTGTTGCGTTTGGTAGTTAAGCGGAGTGAGGGTAGGCTTCTCGAAAGAAGTGCGTTTTCAGAGATTTTTTGAAAGTAGAAAGGGTGGGAGAAAGTCGGACAGACCGTGGGAGAGCGTTCCAGAGGAGGGGTGCAGCCCTTGCAAAGTCTTGAATGCGAGCATGTGAGGAGGTTATGAGAGAAGAGTTGAGTAGGAGGTCAGTAGAGGAGCGTAGTAAGCGAGTGGGTGAGTATATAGAGATGAGTTCAGAGATGTAGGGTGGAGCAGAGTTGTGAAGTGCTTTGAAAGTCAGTGTCATTAATTTGAATTTGATTCTGAAAGGTAACGGAAGCCAGTGCAGGGATTGACAGAATGGCGAGGCAGAGGAGGAGCGGTTGCTGAGGTGTATGAGCCTCGCAGCAGTGTTCATTATGGACTGGAGGGGGAGGCCAATTAAAAGCAAGTTACAGTAGTCTAGACGCGATATGATGAGAGAGTGAATAAGAATTTTGGCAGCGTCTTGGGTGATAAATGATCGTATTTTGGATATGTTCTTTAGGTGGAAGTGACATGATTTGATCAGTGACTGGATATGAGGAGTGAATGACAGGGCAGAATCTAGGATAACCCCAAGGCACCGGGCCTGGGGAGAGGGGGTGATAGTGGAATTGTTAACTATGATGGATACTTCGGGGATGCTACTGGTGTTATTTGGAGGAAAGAGAACCATTTCAGTTTTGGAGAGGTTTAATTTAAGGTAGCGTTGCGACATCCAGGTAGAGATAGCGGACAGGCAGGAGGAGACGCGAGTTAGGAGTTCTGGGTTGAGATCAGGAGATGAGAGATAGATCTGAGTATCGTCAGCATAGAGGTGGTAGTGGAAACCGTACGAATTTATTAATTTGCCAAGGGAGGAAGTGTAGAGGGAGAATAGTAATGGTCCTAGGACGGAGCCTTGAGGAACTCCAACAGAAAGAGGTAGGGGAGAAGATGATGCTCCATTGTAGGAGACACTGAAGGAACGATTGGTGATGTAAGAAGAGAACCAGGACAGGGCTGTGTCACGAAGGCCAAGCGACTGGAGGGACTCTGTGTAATGGTCTGTTCCTGCATTAAAACAGGCAAATAGTGTAGATTGCAGTGGTCCTATTAACTGACAGGGGGTAAATGGCACTCTATTTCAGGAACTCTCACACCATCTATATGCATCAGAATCCTCGTCCAGTATCCTTCCCCTCTTTTTCTGTTGCCTTTAGCTCTGTTCTTCATTTTTCACTTCAGTTGAACTATGGAATCAATGTAGAGCAGTTCAGTTCACTGCACCTTCTCTTTGTTCTATACCTGCATTTGCCCTTGTAATATTTCTATATATACTAGACTGTAGCACTAGCACCTGTGGCCATCCAATCAAGCTTCTGACTGGCACAGCCTCACCCCAAAAGTTCAGTTTGGCACGTACCCAGCCAGAAATCTTGAATGACTGCCTGGTGCAGAAACCATAAAGAAATATTGTTGACACTGGCAGCACAGCAGCTGAGCTCTTGTGAAGTGGCGCAGATGGGATTCCTAGTCTGTGGCAGAAATGTCGAACCTGCATCCTCTCAGTTACGGTAGAACCACAGCTGAAGACCAGCCAACTCTTGTCTGAAACTGAAACAAGAAAAGGGTGATTATTGAAGAACTGTTTATTTTGATATAGTTTCACAATGGAACATTCCAAAATTTATTTTTCTATGATTTTAGCAAGTATGAGCTTTAAATTACTGTTTTACAGGAAGGAAAATGAATTGGAATCCCCAATAGTGTAGGTGTCTCCAAATTTGACTTTCCTGAATTAAATCAATGTAAATATGCCCTGTTGAAGATAGTATTAGGCACCAGGTTTGGGTTAATAATCACTATTTCTGTTCTGGAAATATATATAAAGCAGACAAAATAACTAATGTGCACTTCTGAATAATGCACAAAGTAAAATGAGTATCCCTACCTGTCTCCTCTTGTACTCCCTTCTCACTGACATTGCTTTATTGGAAGAATGCAGTGTGCAGGACTTAATTCAAGATTAATTCAAGATTAAGTGAGTAAAGTGTAAACAACTGGCCCAGAATGTTGTAAATGACTCCTTACAATGCAAGACAGATATCGTTCTCAGACTAAGTAAGGTTTGAATCCAACACTGCAGAACAGGAATCCAACAATGCAAGTCTTGCATTGGGGAGCATCCCTTATATACATACTTGTAACTATTCGAACGAAGGGTTGCTGTAGTTGCAGGTATTAGATATTCTCACAGAACTGATGCTGATGCTGGACAACTATTGTACCTCTTTATTCCCTCTAAACCTTATTTATACCTGACACCAGTTCTGCCCACCTTTACTTAGTAACATAGTTAAAGGAATTGTTCAGTGTAAAAATAAAAACTGGGTAAATAGATAGGCTGTGCAATATAAAAAATGTTTCAAATATAGTTAGTTAGCCAAAAATGTAATGTATAAAGGCTGGAGTGATTTCATGTATAACAAGTCAGTCAGATCACTACTTCCTGCTTTTCAACTCTCTTTGTTTACACTGACTGGTTGCCCTGGCTACCAGACAGTAACCAATCAGAGACTTGAGGGGGGGCCACATGGGTCATTTCTGTTGCTTTTGAATCTGAGCTGAATGCTGAGGGTCAATTACAAACTCACTGAACAGAAATGTACCATGTGGCCCCCCTTCAAGTCGCTGACTAACTCAGAGTTATAGAGCTGAAAAGCAGGAAGTTGGATTCTGGCTGTTTTATTAGACATCTGTTCACTCCAGCCTTTATATATTACATTTTTGGCTAACTAACTATATCAGAAACATTTTTTATTTTGCACAGCCTATCTATTTACACAGTTATTATTTTCACACTGAACTATTCCTTTAAGTTGGGTAGAAAAAAACTCCAAAGTCCATCAAGTTCAACCCCTCCAAATGAAAACCCAGCATCCATACACACACCCCTCCCTACTTTCACATAAATTCTATATACCCATACCTATACTAACTATAGAGTTTAGTATCACAATAGCCTTTGATATTCTGTCTGTCCAAAAAAATCATCCAAGCCATTCTTAAAGGCATTAACAGAATCAGCCATCACAACATCACCCGGCAGTGCATTCCACAACCTCACTGTCTGACTGTGAAGATCCCCCTACGTTGCTTCAAATGAAAGTTCTTTTCTTCTAGTCTAAAGGGGTGGCCTCTGGTACGGTGATCCACTTTATGGGTAAAAAGGTCCCCTGCTATTTGTCTATAATGTCCTCTAATGTACTTGTAAAGTGTAATCATGTCCCCTCGAAAGTGTATTTTTTAGAGAGAAAACAACTCCTTGGTCTACAACTCTGTCTCTGCCTCCAGTCCTTGTTTTTCTGACCTGCAACTGAATCAGTCTCGACTATTTTCCAGTCTGACCCAAAAACCTGACATCATCATAATTATTATGTTACCATAGTAATTAGATAGTGTATTAGATTAAAGTATATTTAATGAGTGCTGAACTCATTCACTGTGATTAATAATGATCCCTAATTTCAAAGCCTTCTAAGACATCCTGGACAGATTTAGTTGCAAGTCTTGCCTTATCTCTCTGAATAAAGATATTTTGGCATTGAGTAAATAAAATGGAGTAGGAACATTGCAATCTCAATGGATACAACAGGTGAGTGCATTGGCACTAGTGATGGGCGAATTTGCGCCACTTCGCTTCGCCGAAAAATTTGCGAATTTCCCGCTAAATTCGCGAAACAGTGAAAAATTTGCCAAACTGAGCTGGCGTCTCGTTTTTTATTGTTTACACATGTAATCCCCCTGCATTGTTCACACTTGTACCCCTCTATTGTTTACACCCCTAAAGCCCTGTACTGTTCACCCCTCAAGTTCACTGGGTCTCCTTCATGTATTTTATAATGAATGTTCAAAAAACAGACTTTACACACTGTGTTGCCACTGTATTTACCCAAGAGAGAGAGTTAGTACTCAATGCCTGGTTAAGATGGCCGTGCACATGCAGCCTATTAGAAATCAAAGGGCCGTGGATGCAATTCTAGCCAGATGGGCCTGCATTTAAATCGTTTAAATCGACTGGATCTTCCAGTGGCAGCCCAGTTTAAGAAAAGGAGTTGGGCAGAGAAAGAAGCACATTTTATAAATTGTGTTTGTTTTTAATTTTTATTATTTCTCCCGCTGTGTTGCTTATATAGTTGCCATCTGGCCAGTAAAAAAGTCATCCTCCATGCCAATGTTATTAATAGGGAAAAAAGAAACAGAGGAAACACATAAAGGCCAGAAAACGTGGCAACTTCAGTTCAACCGCAAATACTTTATAAATGAAGACTGGCATCTTAAAACAGAATTATAAATACGAGCACATAATTCATGTTGTGCAAATAACTTCCTTTCTGTCTGTTAAGTATACATTTGAGAAATGTTCACTCGCTATGCCAAAGTTCCAGGTACAGTCCCTGTTTTTACCTCCCATTTTCATCCCTGAAAATGGCTTTTTCTAAATGTTTTCCTATGTGTACTTGAATGTTTTTGCTTCTGCTTTGGCATTGTGAGCAGTTGTAGCTGGGTGCTTATGCCTCAATAAAATTGTGCCCATGAATGAGACAGACCATGTAGGTTGGTTTCAAACCAATAGGTTGGTTTTTCTTCCAATAAGGATTGGAAATATTATATTACAAACACTGGGATCCATGCAGGTGTCAACTCTTTACTAGAGGTAATGGACCTGTTATTCAGAATGCTGGGGACCTGGGGCTTTCTGTAATTTGGGTCTCCCTACGTTAAGTTTGCTTAAAAATCATTAAAAACTTAAATAAACCCAATAGGTTTTGTTTTGCCTCCAATAAGGATAATATATCTTATATCTAAGTTTGGATCAAGTACAACGTACTGTTTTATTATTACAGAGAAAAACTAAATGATTTTTAAAAATTGTAATTGTTTGGATAAAATTGAGTCTACAGTAGACTTATAAATCTGTATTTCAGAGCTTTCTGGATAATGGGTTTTTGATAACAGATCCCATATCTGCACATGTAAATCTGGTTTTGGTAACCAAATAACCCTGTTGTGGCATACTCAGAGCAGAACACTGGCAATGCTACTGACTCCTCACACACAAGGATGGGACTTTGCTTAATTAGAGAGATGGTGTACACAGAGATGGCTTCTTCTTCACCACACTTACCTGGATTACATTCTCTCTCCTTTCTTGAGGGTTTCCAAGAGCAAGATAGTAGGCTTTATATGCAACTGCAAGTGCTGTTTGCAATTCTGAGTACAATCAGGATGTTTTTTCCTTTTTTTAAAAAAAATCCCAGAATTTCAGAGTTATTGCACTTTGCAGCTGATGCAATTGCAAGCGATGAACCCAAATTAACGAAATCATGCTCGCGCTTCATATGCAATTGTGTTGAACATTTTTCAAGTCTGGTGTCATTTCTGGTGTTCAAGTGTGAAAGTGTTATGTCTGCCTATTTCTTTACACACAAGTGCGCTGCAACATTTGGCTTGGAAATTCAACCTGGTCAGGAGGTGGTGGTAGCTCCAGGGTTCCACTGGGTCAATAGCACTTGGTTGGAACAGGAGGCAGAAGCAATGCACAACAATACCGAAGTGCAAAGAGCAAACTTTGGCACAACTTCCTTTAATGAATGGAGTTTTACATGTGACTGACTGCACTTACATAGTAACATAGTAAGTAAGGTTGAAAAAAGACACACGTCCATCAAGTTCAACCTTTTAGTTTTTTTTTAATCTGCTTAACTGCTAGTTGATCCAGAGGAAGACAACAAAAAACCCATCTGAAGCCTCTCCAATTTGCCTCGGAGAGGGAAAAACTTCCTTCCTGATTCCTAAATGGCAATTGGACCAGTCCCTGGATGAACTTGTACCATGAGCTATTTCCCATAATCCTGTATTCCCTTACTTGCTAAAAAGCCATCCAACCCCTTCTTAAAGCTATCTAATGTATCAGCCTGTACAACTGATTCAGGGAGAGAATTCCATATCTTCACAGGTCTCACTGTAAAAAACCCCTTCCGAATATTTAGGTGGAACCTCTTTTCATCTAATCGGAATGGGTGACCTTGTGTCAGCTGGAAAGACCTACTGGTAAATTTTAATAACCTCTCTTCACTCATCCCCTCCCTATTATAGACTATTTTGGGGGGGGGGGTATACCTGAAAGTAATGAGGCTGTTCTAGCACCGCCACCAAGGAAACAATATTCATCACATTCTCACATAGAAAATTAACATACGGGCGCATATTTTTTATGTAGGGATAGATAGTAATACTAGTATTAAATCTTCTTTAATGTGTGGAATAAACTAAACAAACAAAGCGCTTTTTGACAAAAAAAACTCTGATTTTGTTATAGTAAATTATGAATACTAAAATAAGCCTCACAACAAAATATATGCAAAATCAAAAGCTTGGTAAAGGTGGAATCGGGAGGCTTGGGTCACTCTGTTCATTAGTCCTATACATGAAAACTGCCACCCACTGCGGAACCCGGCAAAAAGTGCCTGATCGGTCAACAACTGCATTAAAACCGGATTTGAATTGCTGCCTCAGCCCCACTTCTCATTCAGGTGCAATGCTTTTACTTTAACCAAAAGTGATGATTCAGGAGTTGATGTTTCAGGATGTTTTTCAGTAACACTGCTGAGGCTGGTGCTGAGATGTGCTCATTAGCCAAAGAGTTTAAATTCCTAATGATCTGGGAAGCTATGTAAATGATTGTCTCTCGCCGTACTCTGCTGAGTTTTAACAACATCCCCAGGCAAACCTTGTATGCTTTTCTTTCTCTGGAAGAAAGAATGAGAGCCCTCCCAATATCTTTGATATTTTCCCCTCTTCCCGATGTGTGAATTGAAGAGAAAGAGACAGATGGGGCTGTGTGATCAGGTTACCTGTCATAGAAACACATCTGCCAATGCAATCCATCCTCCTGCTTCTAACAGCAGCTTTGCTGAACCTGAAGTCAGGAGAAGAATGGGAACGGGCAGCCCCTAAACTCTGTGCCACTAGAACCTGCTGTGCGTAGATGGCTGGGTACATGGATATAGCTGGGATGGAAGTCAATAACTGGTTCCCATGCAGTTTCACTGTAATTGTATATAAGGTGTTCTATATAGATTTCTATATGCAATAACCAAGTTTCCTTCATTCCTGACTGATAGCATCCCACTAACACATGGGAAATATATTCAATTAATACACTGGTGCATATTCAGTGATCAGATTGCTTGTATTGTGGGAATAAGGCCAGCGTTAAATTCAGTGGTACCTGTATATGGAATAGTCCTACAGTGTGGCCTGGTACCCTGGCAGAAAAATCCTACTCTAAATCAGGTCTTTGGTCTTCTTTGGCGACTCCGAAGTTTTGCTCAATGAATTTTTTTCTACAGGCTAAATGTAGCCTGTACTGAACATATTTAATGATTGTTATAACCTTTGCACTTTTATCTCTGCCCTACCCTTATGGTTCGATGTAGAATTTGGTGTTGCTACAGTGGAAGCAGAGCCTACGACTTTTCAGGGGTGCAGCAGGTGCAGGGAACCCAATGGGACACTAACTGATATGGAAGTTTAAAGAAACCAACACGGTTATGGTGTGGAGCCCAATAACATCTAGTCATGCCTGTGTGTCTATAGAAGCATATGCACAGCACTAACAAATGATATAGTGGTACAAAGATGTAGTTGGTCTGTGAGGACAGACAGATCTAACTATATTGCACTGGAATTATTTTTCCAGTTACTTTAGACATAAGAAGTCTTTTTTTAGGAGGCAAAATGTGCCACACTTGGTTGCCACACTGCTGGAATTTTACTGGCCTAGCCAACAAAACACCTGCCAACGCCGATATAACACCGTTTTGGCATTGTTGTTACCAGTAACTTTGTAATACTCTTTCCTTGCAACACTGGCCTGCCCACCCAAGCCACAATCTGCCCCAAACTTACCCCTTGTCTTCTTCAATCCATTGAGAATGAGCTGAAAACCCACCCTTAACTTATACTGTAATTCTGCCCCCATCATGTAATTGCTGCACCCCTTTATGACACCACTCTGCCTCTGCACATCAATGACCCAGCCCTTTGCATCAACACATGTCCACTCCCCCCCCAGGATGATAACAAGTTCTGCAAAAAGCACCAGCCTTATCTGCACTCAACACCCCTAGCTGCAGGTATTTGCCCTCCAAAATGAAGCATAAATCCATGCTGGTGGAAAAACGATTACATTTTTGAATATTTGAATTTTTTATTGTTCTTAACAATTAACCTGGCCCTAAGCATTGCAATAAATATTGTTCATTAGTAATAGACATCTTTGTGCACAGACACAAACTATAAAATGCGCGGTCTGTTTTTCCTGCTTCGGTTGTTACTTACTATTTGGGCAAAATATATATTAAATTCGTACAAAGGAAAACTTGTTGGCGTTGCATCTCTTTTAACATGTACCCAGTTAATTAAGCCCAGCATGAAACAAAAATCTCCTATGGTTTCTAAGCAGTATATTCGGATCTCCCTGGTGTACATAAGCAATGACTGAAAGAAATGCATGCTATGTAGAGTACATATTGGTAACTGGATCACTGGACTATTGCCCTGTCAAGATCTGCCTTAATTACTGGCAGGAGGTCAGAGCTGTATCTCACTAGCTATAATTGCCGAGTATTTTCCGTCTCTGTCGAAGTGTGGAACCTTGTTCTCATAGTTGCTCACAATAGACTGCCATTACAGCCCCTCCTCTCCAGCTAATTAATGGGACACTGAATACTCGTCCAAGATAGATCCCAAGCAGATGGCAAAAAAAAAAGGCATTAGGGGTATGGAGCTGTCTCTTGACAAGGGGGTTCAGAGAGGAACACTCAACTTCCTTCCCTTTTTATGCAAATAAAATGCAGCCTTTTTTATGCAAATACCAGTCTTGCTTATTCATTTGCTATTTTAAACGCAGCCAAATGGTACAATACACGAGCTTGCTGTTTATTTTAAACAGACAAAGCTTATAACAATCGTTTCTCTGCTAGGATCAGCTACGTACCCATACTGAAGGAAGCATTGCCTTCATCTTATTATAGTTATTACAAGTCTACAAAACTTTATGAAATAACGTTTTCTTGAAATAAATTGGCTTTGTGCAATTTGCTTTGTTTTGCAATTGGGTGTAGTCAATTGTAATATATTTAAATATCAGATTGTAAGCTCATTCACTCCTATACCAATAAGTATTTTGTTTGATTGATCTATACATGCTTCTGTAGTATAGTACTGCACAATATGTTGGCTCTTCATACATACATGTTAATTAAAATACAGTTAGGGGATTTATTATGTAGAATGGCAGTTCTGGGTTAAGTAAAGAGAGCACCCAAGACCAGTCCCTGCACTTTATCGCTACCCCCCAGCTCTGGCACTTCTTCAGCCAAATTATAGAAGGCTCTGAAAGGATTGAGGGGTAGGTAGACAGAAGCGTACGTGCCTCCACCATTGCACCCTAGGCTCATGTGTTCGTGAGCAGCCCGAATAATATGAAATCTCTAGGTGGCTGAAGGGTACTGCACATTTAGCCAGGAACCCTTCAATTGCTGGAGGCCCAGGATAAATGCCCTTTCTGACCTAATGTTAAAGTGCTCTTTCAGACCGAAAGGCCAGTGAAAACTTTTTTATGAAGGTCCCGATATCTCATGTTCAGCATCTGTGCAGCTGCAGTATCTTTCTGCAATGTTAAGTGGGTGTATTGACAGATTCTATCTATTGATAGCATCCATTTCCCCGCTCTGTTTATTTCTGGTGTCACACCAAGTATCAGTTTGCTTGGGTGATCCATGCATGGTGCCTCAATGTTTGCCTAGATTTTTTTTTACTCCTTCTTCTTGTCAGTCTGTTTGCCCTTAACCCTTTCACTCACCTAACCACCAGGAAATTCATGTATTTGTCAGGATTTAAAACACATACCCATGTATATATGTATATATTTATTAGTGATACTTATGTGCGCAGCGCTGTACAGCAGACAAGGTTTTTGTTTTTTTTTTAACTTGGAACAACATATTTTTATTTCATTATTTGAAAGATGAATGCTACTGTATCTCTAGCAGTTGTAGTTTTAAATAACAAATAATAAAATATATCGGGAGCATTGCAATAAGCATGACCCCAATTTGAAGTGAATGTTTAATCCTTAATGTCCTCAATGTTTTTGAGTAGTGATGGGCGAATTTATTCGGGAAGGCATGGATTTGCGGTGATTTTCCGGATTCTGACCAGGCGAATATTTTCACGAGACTGCCATGAAAATCCACTGTGACAAAAATTGTCGCACGTTAAAATTATTCAGACGCCTAATGCATTTGGACAAAAAAGTTGAACATATAAAAATTGTCGCTTGTGTCAATATTGTCACAAATAAAAATAATTTTGATGCCCATTGACTTCAATGGCATTTCGCAAACTTTTCCGGAGTTTCGCAAATTTCTTGGCAAAGCAAAATAGGACAGATTCGACCCTCACCCCCTATAAATTGTATTTTGCATTATGTTTTCTCAATTAATGCTGTCTGGCAGCTCAGCATTCCAACTCAACAATAAACAGGAAAATTAGTCTGGGAATTGCAGCATTTGGGTGGTGTATAGTAGGACTCTATAAGTGACCATAAACAAGCTGGGAAAATCTGCTCACTCACTCTCCAGACTTAGTTGGTAACTAATTTCCCTTTTATGGGAATCCTAACAGTGTGCCAGCCTGGAGTAAATTAGCTTTATCAGTTTGGTTTTTAACAGGGCTGGCACTAGCATTAGGCAGAAGAAGCACATGCCTAGGGCACAACAATGGGGCACACAAGGTATATACCTCTTTTGTCACCTTCCCTTAGTCCAGGCACTTGTCCACCACCACCTTGTTGTTGGCCCTTTTTAATGGGAAGGTTGTCTATAGTGCCTGGTCATCTTGGCCCGGCACTGGTTATAAAATTTTGCAGGGAATAGGACTACATCTGCTTGTGGATACAGTCCTCTTTTAACAGGACTCCATAAACCCATGGTATAATTAGACAGGAGGATTTAAACTGGTCAATGCTCAGATGATGCAGTCTATGCCCAGGTTAATCTAAGGAGCATATTTATAAAAGTGCAGAGGCCAGAGTTACCTCAGTATCATACACTTATAAGGACAGTAAGTCACATGACAAAAAAACTGTTCAAACTGAATAATGTTATATTTTCCTGGAATGGACTATCATTTTCACTTTTGCCATAGCAACAATGCATTATTTTACAATTGAGTTTAAGTAGTGATGAGCTAATTTTTTCGCCAGCCATGAAATGCTGCATTTCGCAATCTGCAATTTTTTTTTTTCCAAACAGCAGCAAAAATTTGAAGCGGAAAAATATGTTGCAACAAAAATGTCGCAGAGACAAGAAAAGTCGCCATAAGAAAAAAACATCCATTGGCTTTAATGCATTTGGACAAAAAAGTCACAGACAAAAAAAAGGTTGACACAAGAAAAAATTCCCATTGACTTTAATACATTTGGAGCCTGAAGAATTTTTGCGCGCGTAAAAAATTGTTGAGTGTAAAAATTATTTTGACGGCCATTGTCAAATTTTTTTTTTGCAGTTTCGCGAATATTTTGCTGAAGTGAAACGGGACAGATTCATAGTTACATAGTTAGTTACATAGTTAAATTGGGTTGAAAAAAGACAAAGTCCATCAAGTTCAACCCCTCCAAATGAAAACCCAGCATCCATACATACACCCCTCTACTTTTAATTAAATTCTATATACCCATACTAACTATAGAGCTTAGTATCACAATAGCCTTTGATATTATGTCTGTCCAAAAAATCATCCAAGCCATCCTTAAAGGCATTAACTGAATCAGCCATCACAACATCACCCGGCAGTGCATTCCACAACCTCACTGTCCTGACTGTGAAGAACCCCCTACGTTGCTTCAAATGAAAGTTCTTTTCTTCTAGTCTAAAGGGGTGGCCTCTGGTACGGTGATCCACTTTATGGGTAAAAAGGTCCCCTGCTATTTGTCTATAATGTCCTCTAATGTACTTGTAAAGTGTAATCATGTCCCCTCGCAAGCGCCTTTTTTCCAGAGAAAACAACCCCAACCTTGACAGTCTACCCTCATAATTTAAGTCTTCCGTCCCTCTAACCAATTTAGTTGCACATCTCTGCACTCTCTCCAGCTCATTTATATCCCTCTTAAGGACTGGAGTCCAAAACTGCACTGCATACTCCAGATGAGGCCTCACCAGGGACCTATAAAGAGGCATAATTATGTTTTCATCCCTTGAGTTAATGCCCTTTTTTATGCAAGACAGAACTTTATTTGCTTTAGTAGCCACAGAATGACACTGCCCAGAATTAGACAACGTGTTATCTACAAAGACCCCTAGATCCTTCTCATTTAAGGAAACTCCCAACACACTGCCATTTAGTGTATAACTTGCATTTATATTATTTTTGCCAAAGTGCATAACCTGCATTTATCAACATTGAACCTCATTTTCCAGTTTGCTGCCCAGTTTTCCAGTTTAGACAAATCACTCTGCAAAGTGGCAGCATCCTGCATGGAACCTATAGTTCTGAACAATTTAGTATCATCTGCAAAAATAGAAATAGTACTTTCAATGCCCACCTCCAGGTCATTAATAAACAAGTTGAAAAGCAAGGGACCTAGTACAGAGCCCTGCGGTACTCCACTAACAACATTGGTCCAATTAGAAAATGTTCCATTTACCACCACTCTTTGTAGTCTATCTTTTAGCCAGTTCTCTATCCAGGTACAAATACTATGTTCCAGGCCAACATTCCTTAATTTAACCAGTAACCTTTTGTGTGGCACTGTATCAAATGCTTTAGCAAAATCTAAGTAAATCACATCCACTGCCATCCCAGAATCGAGGTGTCTACTTACATTCTCATAAAAAGAAATTAAGTTAGTCTGGCAAGATCTATTACGCATAAAACCATGCTGGCACAAACTCATAGTAGAGTAGAGTAGATTCGCTCAAGGTTTATCAAGGGTCGAATTTCGAAGTCAAAAATATTTCGAAATTCGATCATCGAATTTAAATACTTCGACTTCCAATATCGAAGTCGAAGTTTTTTTCAGCGACTTTGGGTATATAGCAGTGAAATGAAAATCGTTCACTCGAACAATTAAATCCTTCGAATCGAAAGGATTTTAACTCGACTTCCAAAAACATAGAAGACTGCTCTAGAAGGTCCCCATAGGCTAACATAGCACTTCGGCAGGTTTAATTTGGCGAAGTATTGAAGTCGAAGTTTTTATAAAGAGACAGTACTTCGATTATCGAATGGTCGAATATTCAAAGTATTTTATTTCGAATTGAATTCGAAGTTGAAGTCGTAGTATCCTATTCGATGGTCTAAGTATCCAAAAAATTACTTTGAATTTCGAATTTTTTTACTTCGAAAAATTCCCTCGAATTTACTTCGACCCGTGATAAATCTGCCCCTAAGTATAAGCATATAACATGTTGTAATATATAAGTTCATGTCCACTACAAGGCTATACAACTTGAGTATTAATTAAAGTGGCTTCTGCAGAATGTGTTAGTATACAACTTGTGCTCTACACAATATGTTGTGCACTTGTTTCATACGTTGGGTGAGCGTTCATGAATGATTACCTTACAGCAGGGGTCTCCAACCTTTTTTTACTCGTGAGGCACATTGAAATTTAAAAAGAGTTGGAAAACAACACAAGCTTGACAAAGTTCCTGGGGATGCCAAATAAATGTTGTGACAGGCTACAGGAGGCTCTGGGGTCCGTTTACTAAAGTTCAGTAAATCTGACTTTAAGTTTCCGCATGTTATCGTTGAGAATAATTTTCCGCCAGAATATTCGCATAGCGATGCGCTCAGAAGTCATTGTGATCACTTGCGGTAACTACTTTAACGAACCAGCTTACATTGGCGGTAATTTTAGTGAGTTGCCAATTTTTTGGCGACACATTACGTTTTTGCGAATATTTATGCTATAAAATAGGCCTGTTATTATGGCAATTTTTTACTGTGACATTTATGACCAGAAATGCACCTTCAAAACTCAAACTTTATTGACTGATGATTATACCATCCAACAACATTACCAGAGTGACACCAATCAAACATTTATCAAACATTTATGCATCATATAAACCCTTCTGCCAATAGAATCATATGAACAAGAAATCATACCAGTCAATCTCTTTGCTTCATAGAAATGCACAGTTTAATGTAGCCAATCACAATGAAACCAAAAAAGTGTAGAGGCCGACAAATCCTTGGACTGTGATACCAATAATACGCTCTGAGCTGAAACTGCTGCTGTCGCAACAGAGAGAAGCAGAAGCCAAAACATCCTGTCAGCAATAGCTACAGATCTGTATCTCCTGTCAGCAAAGAATGATGGGTAAAAAAACAAGTATTATGGGATATTTCCTGCCCCTTGAGAATTTTCTGGCAAAAAAATTCTTTTACGCCACTGCATAGGTGGCAGTAAAATTTTGCGAATATTCTTGCGTCAATTTTGTCTTTTGCACATTTCACTATATTTTTATCGCGCTTTAGTAAATGGACCCCAAAGTTTGGCAGTACATCTGGCTTTTATGCAACTAAAGCTTGTCTTCAAAACAAGAATTCAAAAATAAGCACCTTATTATCTTTAAGGCCACTGAAAGCAATATCCAAGGGGTTGGTGAGTAACATGTCGCTCACTTGCCACTGGTTGGGGATCACCGCCTTAGAGGGACCATTTCTATTGTAGGTTCTCATTACTTGGAGGAGCCTAGTGACCTGCCCAGTATATTCTTCAGGCAGTGGCGTAACTAGATGTTGCTGGGCCCCACAGCAAATAAATTTTAGGGCCCCCAACATATCCAGTGTTTGTCCTGTTTTACCAATATATGTTCAAATTGCTCATCAATGAGAGCCTCACGGGGCCCCCTGTACCTCCTGGGCCCCCTGCAGCCGCAGGGTCTGCTTTCTCTGTAGTTACGCCCCTGTCTTCAGGAGTGTTTTTCTTCCTTATACAAAAGGGCAGATTTATGAAAATGCAAGAGCCATTATCAATGTAACCACCTAATCTCACCAGAGCCAAATTGTGAGGATATACTCTGGTGGTCTAGTGGGCTGCAACAGGGAACCTGCCAGATCCTTCTTCATTGGCGCCAGATCCTTCTTCATTGGCACCAGCTCCTTGAATGCGCTACTTCCGGGTTTGCACCGCTCGGATGTTTCCAGATTTATCCAGAAATTACTGAACGTGACGTCATCAGCGGTGAGAAATTGAAATATTTAAAGGGCTTTGCCCAATGTTAAGGTCTATTTATTATCTCCTGGGTGTGATTCTCTGTGAATACTAGTGTTTGACCCTGCCTGTTTTGACCAGGTCCTGTCTGCTGCCTATCTTTGACCCCTGCCTGAATTCTGACAATGCTCTTGGATCCTGATAACCCTCTGGTATTCTGACCTGTGATCTGATTATGCTACTGACTCCTGTTTTGTACTGCACTGTCCGTTTGGTAACTGACTTGGCATGTGACCCCGATTACGCACCAGCCTACTGTTATTGTTCTGCTTAGCTCATCTGTGACTTCGACTACGTTCCTTTTTCTCCCAGTCAGTTTAACGTGTGGTTCCCTTGCTTGCCTAGAACTCTTCCCTGGGTCTTCTCATATTAAGACCTGGCAGCACCGAGTAGTGGAGGTCTCCTTCTGAAGCCAAAGGTGGCTGCTTCAGGCAGAAGACTGAGCTGGGACCTAGGGTTTGTTCTAAGTTTAGGATACCTATTGTAACACAAATGATGGGAATGTTTCTTGCATTTGAGTGTTATTTTTTCTTAGTTATTATTCTTGTGTCAATTTTCAACTATGACTAAAATCTTCTCGAGTTATTAGAGGTTCCCAAGGGCTTCTGTGGAATGGAGTTACTAACCCAACTTGAGAAGTTTGATTATAGCACTTTTTCCTAAAGGTAATGGCTGGTTTTCCCATTGGAGAGATGCTTCTTGGTACTTCTGTTTTTTTTTTTTGAAAACACTGTAAAGATAAAAACTCAAGAAAGTTGATTTGGACAGGACCATTTCTGCCTGCAAAATCACCTCCCATGTCAGGCTCCAGATTGACAACAAAACATCTGAAAATACCTTTGCACAACAGGTCATTGAAATCAAGTTAAATTGTGTTATCAAGCAAAAATGCAGAAGGAGACAATTTCATGCAATTCAATTGACTGGGCTGTGATTTCAATTCCATCCTATGCACAGAGGCTTTCAGACATTTTGTCACCCACTCAGGAAACAATTTCACCCAGTCGACAAAACATTCTGTCTTACTCATGAGTGTTGATAAATCTACCATGTTATGCTTTTCTGGAGTGAAGTGGGAGTTTTTTCTCTCAATAAAATAGCTTTTCCCCCATGTTTTCATACATTTTAGCAATTTAAGAAGAATTTGCATTTGGTGGAAAAAATAATTATTTCCAGTTCTTTTTAATCACAGCGTGCTTTCACATTAATCCTGCTATTTATGTTTTTTTTTTTGTCGTATGAATTTGTATAGTTTTTTGTAAATATATTCTTTGCCTACACCAGCTTCCTTGTCTATTGCTCCCAATGGGAAGATTGTTTCAAAAGTTACCATGGAAATTCTAACTGGAAAAGGAGCATCATTAAAAAAAAAAAAAGTTTTGTCCTCAACAAAAGTCATATGATTGACAGAAAATTGAGCCAAAAAAAATTGAGTATCTACAGCTGATAAAAAGTCAAACCCTTAAAAGAGAACTAAAGCCTAACTAAAGAAGTAGCTAGAAATGTTGTACATTATGTTTTGTGCTTCTGTACCAGCCCAAGGCAACCACAGTCCTTTAGCAGTAAAAATCTGTGTCTCCAAAGATGCCCCAGTAGCTCTCCATCTTCTTTTCTTATGATAGATTGCACATGCTCTGTGCTGCTGTCATTTACTGAGCTTAGGGACGGACTCACAATATACAGTACACATAGAATAGAAATGTCACAATATAAGGCTGATTAGTAATTAATACAGATAATTACTACATGGCAGCACAGAAACCAGAGCAATTAGCATCAGAATTTAATAATCAGACCTGTAGCATCAGCTTATATTACAGACCAACCTCATTTTCTGCTGGATAATTAGTGACGAGCCCTAAGCTTAGCTTCTCAACAGCTGCTCAGAGCCCACTGAGCATGTGAGTGTCACAGACACTTTCCAAGATGGTGACCCCCTGTGACAAGTTTGAAGTCCTGGATCATTGCTGCTATTGACAAGCTGAAACTTTAGGCTGGTGCAATAAGTTCAGTGTATACAATATGTCATGTTTAGCCATATCCATTTTTAGGGTCTAGTTCTCCTTTAAAAAAAATTAATTAATTCAGTTTTCTATATCTGAATAAAGTAAAAATGTTTCAATCACACGCTGCATTCGCATAACCCAATCAATTTGTACAAAACAACATTTTTGTGAAATGAAAATAGTTGCACCAGTACAGGTGAATCATTTCTGTTTATAAATAGTCATAATCAGAAATCTCCCAGCGTATGAGTGCAGTACGGGGCACGAGTACCTACAGACCATACCTAGGGCTCCAGACATTTATAAATATCCTCCAATGTGCGGTTGATATCACTGGAGTTACCAACCATCAACTTGATGAATTCCTCATCCACAGCTCGGGGTGTCATCTATGTATATCTAAATATCTACAAAATGTTGTAGGTCTGATTAGTCATTAGTTCAGTTGGAAAGCTCATTATTAGACTGAAATCATTGCAGTCTGCAGCATGATTGGCAATCATCTGTGCATTTTAATGCGGGTCATTCAAAGAGATGGCAATTTTATCCAGAGCTGAAAAATAACATCTACTTACAGACTATATCACATATTGACCAAAGTTTGAATATTTTCTTTATCCAACTCAAATTCAAATTTCAAATCTCAATCAACATATTGCAAATGTACTTAGAATCTATTGCTAGCATAATGTGCCAAAATCTATCCGTTGTGAATGCCGGTGAAATGACCAGTTTATATGGCACTTTCAACGTTATTTGGGAAACTATTCTAGAGAATTGACGCAATGTTCTTTCTAATGGTGGCCATAGACGAAAAGATCTGCTCGTTTGGCGACATCGCCAAACGAGCGGATCTTTCCCAGATATGCCAGTAACGGGCATGTCTATATCAGGGGTAATCTAATAGTTCGGCCCAATGGCTGAATGATCAGATTACGATGAGAGCGCTCCGGCTGTGAGAGGGCTTCCGGTGGGATCGGTCGGGACAAAATCAAACCTGTCTGATCTCCGCCGGACGAATAATGTCGGGACTCTCCACACACGGTCCGAAAATCGTACGAATCCTCGATTCGTACGATAGCATCTTTGCGTCTATGGCCACCTTAAGGTGTGCACTCGTGCATGCACACACAAATTTTGAGGCCAATGCACACAACAAACAACAGTTTTGTGAGAAATTTAAATTTTGCATTTATTCTGGCCTGCGCACACAGTTTTCAGAAATGAGTACGCAAGTTTAAAATATGCGCACAAAAGTAGTTTTTGCGCACATAGCAGAGAAAGAATTAGAGCAGGGGTCCCCAGCTTTTTTACATGTGAACCACATTCAAAAATAAAAAGAGTTGGGGAGCAACACAGGCATGCAAAAAGTTCTTGGGGTGCCAAATAAGGGCTGTGATTGGCTATTGGTAGCCCCTATTTGGACTGGCAGCCTATAGGAGACTATGTTTGGCAGTGTACCTGGTTTTTATGCAACTAAAACTTGCCTCCAAGACTGGAATTCAAAATTAAGCACCAGCTTTGAGGCCACTGGGAGCAACATCCAAGGGGTTGGTGAGTAACATGTTGCTTGAGAGCTACTGGTTGGGGATCACTGAATAAAAGGGAACATTGATTGACGCCATATGTGGATCATGTGGAGTGAAGGCTATGGCCCAGTGGCTGCTCTATCTTTCTATTGGTAGGTTGCCGCACAGGGTTTTTTTTGCATTATTTACTAATACACTTTTTCGAAAATTTTATTTGCAGGAAAAAACACAAAAAAATAGTGAAAACACAAATCCTATGAATTTTTCAGATTTTCCACCTTGCCCAAAAACCCCGAAATATTCAGATTACTGCACGAAACCCAGCGCAGATCAAAAAATCTTTGGGACTTCTCTCATTGACTTATATGCAACCTCGGCAGGTCTGAGATGCGTGTCTTTTGGATTCTGACTTTTTTCATCCTCGGGGTATAATAAATACCGAAAAATAATTTTTTCACTAAACATTCAGATTTTATACTTTGGGGTTTTTTGTCATTAATTTTTAAGTAAATAACCCCCTTAGTATGTGATAGAGTGTTCATTACCAAGCAACTTTTCAATCGGTCTTTTTTTTTTTTAATTATTTGCCTTTTTCTTCTGACTCAAAAACAAATACTCTGTAAGGCTGCAAATGTATTGTTAACGCTCCTTTTTGTAAATCTTTATTATTTATTAATTTTTATATTCAGGCCCTCCCCATTCATATTCAAGTCTCTTCAAAGTCATTGCATGGCTGGGTAATTTGGACCCTAGCAACCCGATTCAAAGCGGAGAGCTGCTGAATAAAAAGCTAAATAACTCAAAAACCACAAAAAATAAAAAATGAAAACCAATTGCAAATTGTCTCAGAATATCCCTCTCTATGTCATACTAAAAGTTGACTCAAAGGTGAACAACCCCTTTAATGATCTTCACTGATGTTTTGGCTGATGTCTAGTCAACACTGGAAAAACATGTTGGAATGTATGTAAGACTTCCAGTCCCATTTTGCTTGTGATTTGGAGAAACTAATGCCTTGTTTTATTATGATCTGGCTGTCTCTCTGTTCTGAAGCTCAGAGTTCACCTTCTATAATTATGTTTTTCATGGCAACTCGAAAAACGTTGGCAACACACTTAACCGTTCAAGCAGAAACTTACAATAGACAAGGTGTACACCAGAGTGCGGCCAAAGAGTTACTTGCACAGATATATATTTTTCTCTGGAAAGGATGGAAATTTTACATATTATATAGTATCCTCTATCATTTTCTGCTTTTAGCTCTATCTCGCTGTTGAAAACAGCAAATCTGCTCTACCATTGCAAGCTCTTAATGATAGAAATGTTTGGATCTGCTGCAGAGTGAGGTACATTAAGGCGATATTTTCAGATCTTAAGACCACGGTGTGTTTCGAAACTCAGTTTAATAACTAGCTTAAAAATTTTAACTTGAAAATGTATCAAGATAGTGTTCTTGGTGCCTCCAAACATGACTGATATGAAAGTTCTGACGAGAGGGCAATGGTTTATTTTTAGAAAGCCGTATTTGTTTAAATATAATAAACAGTAATGAGGAAATGAGAAAGCCAGTGCCATTTGGAATGGGGGTGGAACGGTAGCTCTTTTCTCTCAATAAACCCCAAGAAACAAAGCTCTACTCTAATACATAAGTAATGAATTGTGCTTAGTATCAATAAATACTTATGCTGACACCGATTTATATTTTTTCTGTAAGGTATGTAAGTCATTGTAGAGGGTTGTGCATGATCTTTTCCATCGTTCACATTTTGGCTGCGGATCCCATTGCCATCACCTAAAGTGTCTAATGGATCGTGAGCAAAGTGGCAAAAAGACTGTAGGAGTGGATAAGAAAGGTGGTGAAAGGAGAAAGAAGATAATGAGAAAGAGGCTTGCCAAAGGGCCCTATATAGGCCCGAAACTTTGCCACCACTTCATGACCAACTAAACATCTATCACTACTTCAACTGCATCAGTCGTGCCATTGGTGTTTTTATTTTCTCAAGATATTGATTTTGGCCCCTGGCAGTCTAAGGCCCTACACCTGGAGGCAACTGACACCAAACAGATGTATTTTGGTAGAGCAGTGGTCCCCAACCCGTTGCTCATGAGAAACACATTGCTCTCCTGCCCCTTGGATGTTGCTCCCAGTGGCCTCAAAGCAGGTGCTTGCTTTTGAATTCCAGGCTTGGAGGCAAGTTTTGGTTGTATAAAAACCAGGGTTATTGCCAAACAGAACCTCCTGTAGGCTACCAGTCCACATTGAGGCTACCAAATAGCCAATCAGAGATCATATTTGGCACCCTCAAGAACTTTAGAATGGTTATGTTACTCTCCAGCTTCTTTTACAATTGAATGTGGCTCACGGGTTAAAAAGGTGGGGGATCCCTGTGGTAGAGGCACTCACTCTGGTACTCCATGGCATATACAGTATCAGCTGGAGCACAAGCACCTGAAACTGCCCGTACCACATGCTACCCACTGTACTTTGAACCAACAGGACGGGCACTCAAGTGAATATTTCCAGGGAGAGAATTATGTACAAATCAAATATGCAGATTACATACAAATACTGAGTGAAACAGGGGAGTTTACAGTCTAAAAGGAGAATGAGACCCAAGGTGTGGGGTAGGGCAAGGTCATTAGATTGGGAATGTGGGAATGACTATTCAAATTAGCATAATGTTGTGGCTTATAGTGTATCTTAAAGGAGAGCTAAGAAAGATGAGGACAAGATTCCCTAAAGAAATGTGTTTTAAGAGATGATTAAAGGCAGAGAGATTGGTAGAAAGTCTGATGGAATGTGGAAGGGAATTCCAGAGAAGAGGTGGAGCCCCAGAAAAGTCTTAAATAAGTGTATGTGAAGAGATCATGAATGGGCTGTTGAGAGAAGAGTGTAATGTGTTCTGAATACTTTGAGATAAGATAGGAGCGATAGGGTAGGGAAAAGTTGTGAACTATTTTGAACAGTAGTTTGAATTCTATCTATCTATCTATCTATCTATCTATCTATCTATCTATCTATCTATCTATCTATCTATCTATCTATCTATCTACCATCTATCTATCTATCTATCTATCTATCTATCTATCTATCTATCTATCATCTATCTATCTATCTATCTATCTATCTATCTATCTATCTATCTATCTATATATGTCTCTCTCTTTCTATTTATCTATTCTCTCTCTCTCTCTCTCTCTCTCTCTCTCCATCTGACGTCATGTAACCAGGTGAAGCTTGTGAAGTTAAATGTATGCAGCAATAATGCTGTGACTGTGAATTTCTGGCGTACCATCTAAACATGTTGTATGTACTGGTTACTTTGATCGCAAAGAGCCCATTGTTTCCCGTTGATCCAAGCCTAAGCTCTTTAACTGGTCACCATCAAGGGATTTTCAAAAAGTCATCATGTGATAAGGCAGGCATAAAATCCCTTCAAATTTCCCATCAAAACTAAGTGGAAAAAATCCTTTTGACAACCACAGCTTTCACTTTTAATAAATCAACCACTTCTAAAGGAAAAAGAGAAAAAAACCCCATCTTAACGTTTGGAAGTTTTGGATATTTTTTGCAACAGTCAAAATATTTGGACTGTGTTATGTAGGGAATTCTTTTTTCCTTATTTTTTTATTTGACAAGTCAACCCCAAGCGCCCAAAGAAACAAAAATGTCAGGTCAGCTCAATATCTGGAAATTGTTTTGAGGATAAAAAGAGCAATATTGGCACGTTCCAACATTTTACAGATGTTGGGCTTGGGGGCCTGGGATTGCATTGGTTCTCCAAACTACAGAAGCAATGGAATAAGGCATACAGGAGTTTGCATGAGTGGGTGGACGAGAGACCAGTTAAGAAAGTATGACATGAGCTAGATTAGTAGCTCAGTGGGTTGGGGACAATACACTTTAAATAATTTATTTATTTTTCACGTCTATCACATGCAATAAAGGGTGCACTCAATTTTCATTCGATTGTTGTTCAGAAGTGCTGTCCAACGTACTTCTGAGCGAACCGGTGTTTTGCGGCCAATTGTTATGTGACTGTATGGGGTAGTTTATAAGTATAATGTTCTCTACTCATGAGCTACCAACTCTGTGAGGACAAAACTAGGGATGAGCAAAGTTTTTCACCTAGTACAATTTAGTGTACAATAATTGTTTTTGCCAGCAGCCAATATTCTTGTGGCTCTGCGCTACAATTTCACCATGCATTTTGTTTTGCTGGTGTGTTTTTTTGCACCAGAACACAGTCAAAACATAGGAAAAAAACAACAATGGTATTAAATATTATTATCTACATGCTCTGGAAAAAAATGCTTGTGCCCCAGGACCAGTTTTACGTATCACTAAATAAAACCACTCATGTCTGGACTGAGAATTAAAAAAGGGCCTGGCATTTCAGGTACACAGAGGCCCAATCAGCCCCCTAAATACTGACCTTCTATGGCACCTTATAGCAGCCCCTCTGGCATTTGCCAGAACCCACAGATTGCCAGTCCAGGCCTGGTGCCACTGCCCAAAGAGCTTTGTAATACTTCAACTGGAAGTCATGGAGAGTGAAGACCTCCAGGAAATGTTTATGGCTCTCAGATTGCTCAAATGCTTATTTGACTTCTGGTTGGGGTGACTCCATCATTTAATTTTTGAATCTGGTTCTTTATGATGTTGTACAGGTATGGGATCCGTTATCCAGAAAGCTCTGAATTACAGGAAGACCATCTCCCCATGACTCTATTATAATCAAATAACTCGAAATTTTTAAAACTGATTTCCTTTTTCTCTGTAATAGTGAAACAATAGCTTGTACTTGATCCCAACTAAGATATAATGAATAGGCAAAACAATCCTATTGGGTTTATTTAATGATTTTCTAGTAGACTAGGTATGAAGATCCATATTACAGAAAGTTCCCTTACCCAGACCCCAAGCATTCTAAAAAACAGGCCCCATACCTGTATAATAAATCAACGTCTCCCTATTTGGAAAGAGCCGGGCAGCACTGACATTGAGCAATGGTAGAAAAAAGGCACCAAGCCATATTGATATTTAAACACGTAGATATCTGAATGCAGTATATTTATACTTATAGTGCAGGTACTTTAGATAAGGGAATATAATAGACGTTTTTACAGGGGAAGCATTTTTAGTGGTTTTAGAAGCACTCCAATGTAAAGACTCGAGTTTGATTTGTTTTTCTATGGTTCTTTATCTCGAGTGTTTCTGGGAGATCTTTTTTTTTTCCTAACCAGATGTTATCCGCTTTTGTTTCTCTGCTTCTAGCATAAACATTATAATCACATACAGACAACAGCACAGCTACAATATTTAGAAAACATTTTTCACACCTCCTTATTAAGAGAGATTATGACTCATAGCTATGCTTTTGTCTCAGCCTGCCTCCCTGCCTCAGACAGCTCCAGACCTACTTAACAACATATACTGCAGCTACAGAAAAAGAAAATATCTTTTTAGCCATGCACCGTTCCATTCTTCCATGATATTAGGCTGCAGAGACATCTATTCCTGCACATTGCTGCATATACTGTCATTATGGCACATGCACTCCTTGATAACATTAGCCATGAAACCACAGAGATGGAAATGTTCTACCTAATCTTACGCCATGATGGTACTTTAAACCTTTCATACACTGCTTTCAATAGGAGCTGATGTTTGTATTGTTCCTGTCGTTTATATAGCCTGTGCTGCTCAGTGGGGGACATGCATCTTATGTTCATGCTGATGATGATGTCTATTTAGGGCTATTGCAAGACTTCTGATGAACAGTATGAGTTTATCTTAAAGCGCACATCCTTAATAGTTGTAGAATAAATGAAAGAACATATTCTAATATTAGGGTTGGCTTATCAGTCATTGCAACAAGGGGGGTAATTTACATAAGCCTCATGATGCAGAGCACAGATTTGGTGCAATGCTGTAAAGCAGGTGGTAAGTTCAGAGCCCCAATGCAGCCTGTTACCACTCCTAACTTGCACCTATGAAAAAAATGCAACTTAAAGGAAAACTATACCCCCCAAACAATGTAGGTCTCTATTAAAAGATACTGAGTAAAACAGCTCATGTGTAAAACCCTGCTTCATGTAAATGAACCATTATCATAATAATATACTTTTTTAGTAGTATGTGCCATTGGGTAATCATAAATAGAAAATTGCCATTTTAAAAAATAAGGGCCGCCCACTGAGATTGTAAGATTCACTGTGCACACATACAAACCACATGTAAGGTCACATGAGCCAATTAACAGACAGAGTTCTGCCTTTTGCTTCCTCACTTCTTCCTGTTACAGTTAGTGTTGTAGTATTTCTGGTCAGGTGATCTCTGAGGCAGCACAGATAGAGTCACGAAATGGTGGTTCAAGGCAAGAGATGTAAAAGGGCAATATTTATGTAAATATATATTCCAGTTTGGTAAGATTCTTTAATATGTCATTCAATTTGATATAAACTATCTGTTGCTTAAGTATTCATTTCGGGGGTATAGTTTTCCTTTAAGGAAAAGAAAGATGGTAGAAGTGGGGAACACCTTTGTGCTTACCCCCAACCTGCACATCATTAATACATTACAGACATGGAGCAAATATAGGTTCCCTGCAGAGCAAGGAGCATTGTGCAAAAACCATGGCAGTATTGCACCCTATCATTGTCCAGAAAGATCTGAATTACGGAATGGCCATCTCCCATAGACTCCTTTATAATCAAATAATCCAAATTTATAAAATAAAACAGTAGCTTGTACTTGAGCCCAACTAAGATATAATTAATCCTTATTGGAAGCAAAACCAGCCTATTGGGTTTATTTAATGTTTACATGATTTTCTAGTAGACAAAGTGGTTGTTCACCTTCAACTAGTTGTTTTCAGATAGATCACCAGAAATAACGTATTTTTCCAAATACTTTCTATTTTCTATGTGTCACCCTTTTTCTAATATTGAAGTATAATGTGTCAGTTCTGGTACGGGGGGTTGCCGACCCTCTAAACTGTTCTACATTGATACATTTAGTTGATACATTTCTTATCGTTGTCCCTGCCAAGCAGAATCCCTGAATTTCATTAAAGGCAGCTGTTAGAATTGATACAATAGTTGCTAATACTCCAGAGAGGCTGCTGAGAAATGGATCAACTAAATGTTGCAAAATTGTAACTGTTCAGAATCTGCACCTGAATTACTGAGCTGCCAGACTCAAACACCAGAGACAAGAACATTCAACTTTAAACTTAGATTTTAGAAAAACTTAAAAATATATAATGGAAAGTAATTGAAAAAAGTCTTTATTTCTGGGGAACAATCTGAAAACAACTGAACTGAAAAAAAGTGTTTGGAAGGTGAACAACCCCTTTAGGGTAAGTCTACACTGGGCATTTTGGGGAGATTTGGTCACCTGGCGACTAATCGCCTCGTTTTTGTGGTGATCAATCTCCCTAAACGCCTTCCCTGACTCTGCGCCAGCTAAAATGAAAAAACGCCAGTGATTCGTTTTCTGAAGTTTCCTCGTGAGACAACTTCGGGCGACATCGGAAAACGAACCGCCACGTGTGATTAGCGCCGGCTTTTTTTCATCTTAGCAGGTGACCAAATCTCCCCAAAACGCCCTGTGTGGCCTGACCCTTAAGGTATGAAAATCCAAATTACAGAAAAATCTGTTATCCGGAATACCCCAGGTACTGAGCATTCTGGATAACAGGTCCCATACCTGTCTGTAGCTCTGCATTATGGGGAATAAATGGAGATCATATGCTATTGATGGAACTATAGGTTCTGCAGAACTGCTCAACTCCACCAGCAAATTATTAATTTATACACAATAATCATATTATTACAGGTATAGAATCTCCATTACATTGAAACCCGTTATCCACAGAGCTCCGAATTACAAGACAGCCATCTCTCGCAGACTCCATTTTAATCAAATAATTTACCTTTTTTAAAAAGGACTTCCTTTTTCTCAGTAATAAAACTGTAATAAAATAGTACCTTGTACTCCATCCAGACTAAGTTATAATGAATCCTTTCTGAGGAAAAGCATTAGATTAGATTTATTTAATGTTTGATTGATTTTTTAATAGACAAAGTATGCTGATCCAAATTATTGAAAAAGCCCTTATCTGAAAAATCCTGGGTCCCCAGCATTTTGGTTTACAGGTCCCCTACCTGTACTAAAAATGGTCAGCATTGAGGTGTATAGTAAGACATTCTTCAGGTCACAATGGTGATCAGACACTAGACCCAATGGTGACCATTGTCACCATAAAATGCAGTTTGGTATTTTTTATAGCCTGTACTATAGAATTAGGCTAGTAACCTATCACTTACCTCTAATTATGGCCGTTCTATTCCGTTCTATTCCGTTAAAAATACATATACAGAAATGGGATCCATTATCTGGCAACCCGTAATCCAGAAAGCTCCAAATTACAGGAAGGCCGTCTCCCATTGATTCCTTTTTATCCAAATAATTCAAATTTTTAAACGTCATTTCCATTTTCTTTGTAATAATAAAACAATACCTTGTACATGATCCCAATTAAGATATAATGAATCCTTTTTGGAAGCAAAACCAGACTATTGGGTTTTTAATAGACTTAGGGTATGAAGAAAGATCCACCATTATACAGAAAACCCCAGGTCCCAAGCATTCTGGATAACGGGTCCCATACCTGTATATTGCACAATGGCTCTTCATAGTGCAACATGTTGCCGAGGAACACCATTCACTACACTGGAAGAAAAGGGTCTTGCATGTTGAGCCAAACATACTGATATAACAATCTCCTATCTATATCTATCTATGTCTGTGTGTGTGTGTGTGTGTGTGTGTGTGTGTATATAATGTGTGTGTATCATGTGAGGAGGTGGTTTTACAATGCAAAGAAAATACGGTAAATAAGGGTTCTGAATATTTTGCTTCTGGGAAAATGGATTTACCGGCTATTCTTGTTATTTCTTTTAGCCAATCCAAACTATACAGCGCAGTATTCCTCTTGGGAGATTTACATACAATTTATATCAACAGCCTTGGGGAGGGAGACAAGAGTACAAAATTACAGATGCAATGCTCCTGCGAGGCAGATCTTCCTGTGTGCTTGCTGACAGCTGATGGCTGAATTAAACAAAAAGACCAGTAACTAAGGCCTATTAGCTACAAGCAATCTCACCACCATTATTCCAATTACGTGAGTAAATGCACATCATCCTGCTGTACATCTCTCATCTCTGCAGAACAAATTCTTTTGGTCACTGAGGATCCTGCCTGCAATACTGATAACAATGTATTTTCCCCATCTATCTGTAGCTTGTGCAATGTTGTATACTGTATGTCATGTCAGAAATAAAACTAACTCAGCCTATAGAGATGCTCCATTCGATGCATGGAACACTTTAGCTATGCATGGGGGCAACACTCTTTTAATTAACAGTTGGTTGGTTTCCAGAGACCTTGGATAATCTTTTTTATTATTTTTTTAGTCCATACTAAGTGTTTCTGTGGCATGACCATATAGTACTGTACTACAAAGATGGCTTCATCTCTTCTTCTCTGTGCCATACTTGCCTTATTTGGTTTATTTAATGTTTAAATTATTTTTTTAGTAGACAAAGTATGCTGATTCAAATTATGGAAAGATCCCTTATTTGAAAAATCCTTGGTCCCTGAGCATTCTGGTTAACAGGTCCCATACCTCTGCTAAAAATGATCAGCATTGTTGTTCAGGTCATAATGGCATGACCATACAGCACTGTACTACCAAGATGGCTTCATCTCTTCCTCTCTGCACCACAGGGCTGGAACTAGGGGTAGGCAGAAGAAGCAGCTGCCTAGGGCGCAATGATAAAGATGTGCTGGGCAGCTACCTCTAAAATTGTCTTCTCCCTACCCCTAGCTGGGTTCGCACCCCCTACTCCCCTCCCTCCTGTCACATTAGCCTCCCCTCCATCTCGTTCTCCTCCCTTCCGTCACATTCTCCTACCCTCTGTCGCGTTCTCCTTCCCTCCGTGCCCCTCCATCATGTTTTCATTTTTTATTATTTGTGGTCTTTGAGTTATTTCGCTTTATATTCAGCAGCTCTCTAGTTTGCAATTCTAGCAATCTGGTTGCTAGGGTCCAAATTACTCCAGCAACCATGCATTGATTTGAATAAAAAACTGGAATATAAATAGGGGAGGACTTGAATAGAAAGAAAAGTAATAAAAAGTAACACTAACATAACAATACATTTGTAGCCTTACAGAGCATTTGTTTTTAGATGGGGTCAGTGACCCCCATTTGAAAGCTGGAAAGAGTCAGAAGAAGAAGGCAAATAATTAAAAAACTATAAAAAATAAAGACAATATGAAAAGTTGCTTAGAATTAGCCATTGTATA
This sequence comes from Xenopus petersii, assembly GCA_038501925.1. NCBI lineage: Eukaryota > Metazoa > Chordata > Amphibia > Anura > Pipidae > Xenopus > Xenopus petersii. The sequence continues at coordinate 32,597,363 of CM076686.1, forward strand.
ACATACTAATGGGGTTATGTAATAAAAGGCACTAAGTTTAACCAGTGGCAGTAACCCATAGCAACCAATCAGCAGGTAGCATTTGCTAGTCACCTGTTTAAATTCAAAAAATCTTATTGGTTGTTATGGGTTACTACTCCTGGGCAAACGTAGTGCCTTATATTACATATCATTGTAAAAGTTAACTTAAAGGTGAGTAGGCTGAGTAATTGGAAACACACTTCCCTATTAAAGAATCAAATATAGTGATCGGCGAATTTTTGCTTCGCCGAAAAAAGTGCGAATTTCGTGCGAAATTCGCGAAATGGCGAAAAATTCGCGAAAATGCGCCGGCGTCTCATTTTTGACGCTGGCGTCCGTTTTTTTCTTTAAAAAAACGGACGCCGGTGTCAAAAACTGTTTTTTACGCCGGCAAATTTTTTCGCAGGCATTTTGCGAATTTATTCGCTGCCGCTGAATCACGCAAATTCGCCGCAAATTCGTGCCTGGCGAATAAATTCGCCCATCACTAATCAAATAGACTATAGATTTGTTTCAATGTTTATCCTTTTTTTCCCTAACACTCGTCTGCTTTACTTAACATTACACTTTATTTTCAGGCACAAACTGATTCTGTTTTGTCCCTTTAAAAGAAAAGAAAAAAAAATCAAGTGAACTAGCCTGAAAGTGAATTCATTTAAATCAAATGTTAATGTAATGCAACCTGCAAAGCAAAAGATACTCTCTAAATGCACGGTAATATTATTATGCCACCGGCCTTTAATAAATACCACAATGCCAGTGAATAAATTGTGCTCTGTAGGTGAATACTTGTCTTGTTAGACAGCTGTGATTGATGAGTCAGTGGCTAGAAGAAAATTGCCGATCATGAATTATTCAGCAAGCCTTGTTTGTCGTTCCACAGGCTGATAGGAAGCGTGGCAAGCTAAGCACAATTCTCTAGCAGATCAGGAACAAGCAGGTATTAAAAATAGCTTTGTGACAACATAGCCTCACTGGATCAGGTTTGGACTTTCTGCTGCCTCGGTTGAAAATGTGGGGGCGATAATAATTTTGCCAGAAGACGGGGCGCTTAGAAGGCAGATGTTTTTCCGATAAAGCAATGTCATCAGCTTGGCTGTGATACGATATTCAGTATAAATTCTGCTAACTAGTACGGTGGAAGTATTGTAGGAGCAATATACAACATAGAGTACCACTGAAAAGTACACTCAGGACTTACATATACCGTTGCTATCCCACACTACCAGGAGCACTAGCCTTCCAACCATTAGATACAATCAACCTTCTACTTTATTTCCTTTCTCTTTATGAGGTTAAAAAAAAGGCCATTCGATTGCATGTGATGGACTTCTGCAGCCATTAGCACTAAGGGGGTTACTGTAACCAAATATTGTCAAAGGAATCCATTTAAACGTCGATAACATGTAGTCATCATTTTGCAGACTGCGACGTCTCTGTGTGGCAATGTTTCAGCAAGAAATAATTGGGTAGGATATTATTTGGGAAACATACATTGACCTGAATGAGAGAAGAGGTGATGCAAAAGTGATTTGGTACTAGATTATACTGTATAGAAATTAGCGTTTCTGTATGGAGTTACAGTGTGCTATTATGCTACACTCCAGCATTTACATCTTGTCTTACCGGTGACTATTTTGAAGTCAGGGACCCCACATGTGAATCCAGGGCCACCATTAGAAATCAGGGGGCCCCGTGCAACAACATTTTTGGGGCCCTGTCCACCCTGGAGCCCAAGCCCCACCCCAGATCCCGCCCACTGCACATCACAGTTAAAAGACCAAACAGACATCAGCGCCAGGGCTCCCTTACAAGTAAAAAAAATTGGGGCTCCAAAAAATATTTTTAAAAAAAATATTGGTGGCAGGGGGGATTAAAAAAAAACAAAAAACAAAAAAACACAAATTGGTGTTCAGTAGAGTTGAACTCATGGCTTCAGGACTTTAACTTCGCCTCCTTTCGTGGCTTTGGGTCTTTTCGCCACTTCGACTGTGGCTATTTTTTGTGGCTTCGGGTCTTTTCAGCTGTTCTGCTTTTCTGCACTTCAAAAATGGCTGTTCGGGATCGGGACTTCAAAAATGACCGCAAAGCTTCGGCGCTCTCAAGGGGCCCAGGACACTTGTCTCCCCTGTCCCCCACTGATGGCGGCCCTGGGTGAATCTATGGGTTTTTTGGGCTTGATCGATGGACAGTTTTGGTCTGCTTGGAACCATTTCAAAATGAGCAGCAACATTGTTTATGGTGCAGGTATGTGCAGGATTGGACTGGAGGGTGCAGGGCCCCCAAGGGTCCCCTTTTCCGCACCCCCACACCCCCTACCAGTAGCCTGGGGGAGCACTGACAGGGTTCTGGTCTGGTTTGACTGGGCCAACTGGTTTTTTACGGGTGTCTTGCCAACCGCCAACCCAATCCAACCCTGGGTAATCTGGAAACCCATTATCCTGAAAGCTCAGACTAAAGGAAAAGTTGTCTCCCATAGACTCCATTTTATCCAAATAATTAAAATGTTTAAAAATGATTCCCTTTTACCTTGTAATAATTAAAGTAGTACCTATGCATCCCATAGACTCCATTTTATCCAAACAATTCAAATTTTTAAAAATGATTACTTGATCCAAACTAATATATAACGCATCTTTATTGAAGGGAACGTAATCCTATTGGGTTTAATTAATGTTTAAATGATTTTTTTAGTAGACTTAAGGAATGAAGATCCAAATTACTGAATTAATTATCCGGAAAACCCCAGGTCCCAAGCATTCTGGATAACAGGTATTACCTGTCTGTGTAGACTTGTTATGTCTTTATAGTGTCACAACATGATTGTTTTAAGGATTGATATCTGGAAATAGAGTTTCTTCTGGCTTAAGAGTTTTGCACTTCTGATTTTACTGGTCTGCAAAACAAAGACACGTAAGAACGGTACCTTAAGCCATCTTCAGTGTTTGCTCGGTCATACGGTGTATGCACGGAGTCGGCTCAATCAGGTGCCTAATGCAGAGTTTCAGTCGTTGTCTGCTTCAGCAGGGGGCATACGTATGGGTGCCTTTTATTTCCTGCCATTGGTATGAGGACAAATGGGTCTGAGTCATGGGCAGTATCAGATTTTATTGGTAAATTAGTATTTCCCGTAACAGAACTGGCCTGTTATGTTTCATGTTTCCAGTTATGTCTCATGCTATATATTCTTGCATGGACACTTGTGCAAAACAGTTTAATTGGGCCTAGTATTACTTAAGTGGAAATCATTAGAGATTGTTTATACAGGTAGCCAGCAAAAGGACCTCTTGGTGTTCTCTGGTTGTGTATGGAAACAATAGGTAAGGGTGTGAACTTTGATTCCATTAAATAACTTAATTGCTTCTTTGTTACAACTTGCAACCTCTCAATGTGAAGCCAGACATTCTGTCTCCTGAAGTCTGCCTCTCTTATATATCTTGCAGCCCCAGCATGAAGCTAGAAATGCTATGTCTTAAGGCTACGGACACATGGGGCTGTTTCCCGTCTTGCGCAGGCTGAGAAACAGCCCTGTGTGGCCGTAGCCATAGGACAGAGACACATGCTCAGATTCGGGGAGATTAGTTGCCCAGCGACAAATCTCCTCTTCTTTGGACAACTGCCTTCCCCTGCCTTGGCACTCGTATTGCTTCATTTCACCCGAAGTTGCCTGATGAGGAAACTTCGGAAAACAAAACGCTCCCAGATTAGTCGCCCGAAGAAGAGGTGATTAATCGCTGTGCGACTAGTGTGTGTCTTTGCCATTATAAACAGCCCCTCTGATCATGTCTAGGCTTTTCTGTGTCTGCACCCAGAGACACTGGGGCTCATTTATCAACAAATTTATCAAGTTTGCGTATGGGCACATAACAGCCAATCAGTGAATAGCTTTTTAAAGCCAGCTGCAAATAGAACAATGAATTAGAGATGCACTGAATCCTGGATTTAGTTCGGGATTTGCCCAGGATTCTGCCTTTTTCAGCAGGATTCAGATTCAGTCGAATCCTTCTGCCTGGCCGAACCGAATCCGAATCCTAATTTGTGTATGCAAATTAGGGGCGGGGAGGGAAATCTTGTGACTTTTTGTCACAAAACAAGGAAATAATGTTTTTCCCGTCCCACCCATTATTTCCATATGCAAATTAGGATTCTGATTTGGTTCGGTATTCGGCTGAATCTTTCGTGAAGGATTCGGGGGTTCAACCAAATCCAAAATAGTTGATTTGGTTCATCCCTCAATGAATGCAGCAATTTGATTGGTTGCCATGGGTTACTGCCCATGGGCAAATTTGCACTGAGTGGAGCTGGGTGCAGACATACGGAGCTGATTTTGGCATGAAAATGTATTCCTCTGCTGAAATCTCCTCCGTGTGACTGCACTGAGGCCTAGCAGGCAGTGATTCTTGATCAAACACAGGAGAACAAATGAGTTAATGCCCAAGGATCGGCTGTTTCCCGTGAGTGATGAGGTTTTTTCAGGTAACCCAAAAACGAAACTGTGAGTGAGAGCATTATCGAAAAGGCTTGCCAACCTATTGTCACACTTGTCACTTTTGTGACAGCCTGTGTTTCCAAGTGACCGTCTTCTAAGAAGCTTTCATTAGGCTTTTATTGGAGATTGGAGTTTACCTGGACACAAGATTGATAGTTAAACAACTGTACAATCATAAACCATTAACTAAAAAAAACCTGTTGTTGAACATATACTTGGGGCCAGGAAATAAACATTAACCAATACATTTGGTGTTTGTATTCAAAGGTGGTTCACGTTTAAGTTAACTTTTAGTATGTTATAGAATGGCCAGTTCTAAGCAATCTTTTAATTGGTCTTCATTATTTATTTATTTTTATCGTTTTTTAATTATTTGCATTCTTCTTCTGACTCTTTCCAGCTTTCTAATGGGGGTCACTCATGTATTGTTTTCACTACTTTTATTACTCATCTTTCTATTCAGGCCTCTCCAATTCATATTCCAGCCTATTATTCAAATCAATGCATGGTTGCTAGGGTAATTAGGACCCTAGCATCAAGATTGCTGAAACTCAAACTGGAGAGCTGCTAAATTAAAAGCTAAATAACTCAAACGCAATAAATTATAAAAAAAAAATGAAAGCCAAATGCAAATTGTCTCGAATATTACTCTCTACATCATACTAAAAATTGTTTCTAGCAACTTTTCAATTGGTCTTCATTTTTAAAATACTTTTTCTATTATTTGCCTTTCTCTCCTACATCTTTACAGCTTTCAAATAAGGGTCACTGATCCCAGCAGCCAAAAAACGATTGCTCTGCAAGCTTAAAAGGTTATTATTGTTACTTATTATTCCTTTGTTTCTATTCAGTCCATCTCCTATTCATATCCCAGTCTCTCATTTAAACCACTGTCTGGTTGCTAAGGTAAACAAGAACCTAGCAAACAGACAGCCGCTGAAATTCCAAACTGCAGAGCATCTGAACAAAAAGCTAAGTATCTGGAAAACCACAAAAGATCTAAAAATGAAAATCAATTGCAAATTGTCTCGGAGTATCAATGTCTATGTCATACTAAAGGTTAATTTAACGGTGAACAACCCCTTTAAGTACCAGGCTCATCTAAGGATTAAGATTTTCTTTGGGGTGGGTGAATTTGGGGACTATAGGGTATAAATGCTGGTGTGATACAATGCAAAAAAAAATTTTAAATTTAGGGACAGATTTATCAAAGGTCGAAGTGAAAATTCGAATTTCAAGCTAATTTTTGTGTACTTCGACTAGGGAATAGTCCAAATTCGATTCGAATTAGAAAAAAAATTTGAATATCGAAATGTATCATGTACTGTGTCTTTAAAAGTTCAACGTTCACCATTCACCATTTGAAACCTGCCGAATTGCTGTTTTAGCAAACGGGGGACCTCCTAGAACCTATTTGGAGTCAATTGGTGGACTTTGAGAAATCTATGTTTTTTTTTGGGAAAAACTTAGATTCGAATTTGATCAACTGCGCTATTGATGATTCAAATTCAAATGAATTCGAACGAATACCGACTATTCACCTGCAAAAAAAACCTTTGCTTTTTTAAAATAAATTTCCGTAGATCTTTTTTAATTCGAATTTCGGAGTTTTTGAAATTCGGAATTCGACCCTTGATTAATCTGCCCCTTAGACTTACTTATATTCATTGGGGCAAATTCACTAAGTGCCGAAGCGCCGAACGCTAGTGTTACTTCGCTAGTGTTTGGCGTTTTTGTTACTGCGCAAATTCACTTATGAACGCTGGCGTAGATGCGCTAGTGTTACTTCGCACCCTTACGCCTGGCGAAGTTTCGTTACGGACGTAACTACGCAAATTCACTAACGTGCGCAGTGTACTGAACGCTACCTTTTACGCTAGACTTCCTTCGCCACCTCAGACCAGGCGAAGCGCAATAGAGTAGATAGGGATTGCTTCAAAAAAAGTCCAAATTTTTTCTAAGTCCCAAAAAACGCTGGCGTGTTTTCTACATGATGGGTGATAGGCTGAAAAAGATCGAAAAAAATTTTGGGGCTCCCCTCCTTCCCCCCTACATTTCCTGACTCATGGCAACTTACCTATACAGTGGGCACATGTGTAGGGCAAAATAACATTTTTATTTGATGTTTTGAAGGTTTTCTAGGCATTTGTAGTGCTGATTCGTATTCCTCCATTGAAATTTGAATTTGGCGCCGTATGCAAATTAGCCTTCGCTAAGCGTAACTTCGCTTCACTTAGCGAATCAACGCTAGCGCAACTTCGCAACCTTACGCTACCCCTGAGCGCAACTTCAGATTTTAGTGAATTTGCGAAGCGCTGGAAACTACGAAGTGCAGCGAAGTTACGCCTGGCGCAACTACGAATCTTAGTGAATTTGCCCCATAATCTTCATTTCAACATCCATAATGCATTTAGATGCTGATATTTTCCCTTGAAGCAATCCCTCATTCGCTGCAATGAACACTTCACATTTGCATGTTTTTTAACTTTCCTGGGTGGGGGCAGCCTGTAACAATCTGTAACATTGTCAGGCCCAGTTTATACTAGGAGGAGACTGTTTGGCAAGGTTAGGGGGGCTCTTCTCCATTATCTAAACATCAACATTAAACAACATTAAAAACCACTCAGGGTGATCATGCCGAGAGGTGAGACTGATACCTTGTGTTAGACGGCAACATGCAGATGGTGAAAACGGCTACCCGCTACTGATGAAAAGCCAAATTCTGAACTCTGACATAGCTTTAATAGCTGAACATTGGCTAATGTTGCCATCTTCTGCTCTGGACTGTAGGCATTGCGATGCAAGCGGTCGATTGAGAACCCATCAAATTCAAACTCAACTAAAGCTGGCCATAGACGCAAAGATCCGTTTGTACGAATCCTCGATTCGTACGATTTTCGGACCTTGTGGGGAGAGTCCCGGCATTTTTCGGCCCACGGAGATCAGTCGTTTTGGATGAACGGCCAGGTTAAAAAGATTTCTGTCGGCTGCCGATAATATCTCTGTAGAAAATATGTTAATTCTGAGGATTGGAAAGACCAACCGTTTAGGTTTATTCACCTTGGCTATGGATTGTTATTTCATAATTTTCTCAAAGGTATCATTTTGTCCGACATGCAAAGAAAAGAACGTTGACTTTTTTCATTCTATATGGTCATGTCCAATGATAAAGATTTTATGGAAGAAAATCGAAGGTTTCATCAAAGATTCAATTAATGTAAATATTAAATTGGGTCCAGAATTTGCACTTTTAGACATGTTAAGGCAAATAATGTCCTTTTTGTCAACTCTTCAGCTGAGGTTCATGATTTTTGTCATCTATTAATGGAAGCCACTAGGAAATCTATATTTTTGTTCTGGATAACAGAAAAACTCCCACTCTGAAAGATGTACTTTCATATTTATATAGCCTACGTATTCAGGAGGTTCTTGGATTTAGAATGGGGGATTTTTCCTTGAAGGAAAAAATAAACAGGAGACAGTCAATTTATGTAGAATCTTTAGATGACAACAAAATGAAATTTATACATAGGGGGTTATTTATCAAGGTCCGAATTTATCTCAATATCGGCTGCTACAAACTCTGATCTAACCTGCTCGGGTTTTTAACACTGATTTATTATTACATTTTCCCGAAAATTACCTTTGTGGGAAAAGCTTCGACTTTCATGATTTTTTCGTGAATTTTCCCCTAAAACTCCGAATTTTTCAAAGTTTTCATCCGAAATCTCCGAAAACATTGTGAAATTGCCGAAACCAGGCTTTTTAGCCCTCTGGGTTTAATAAATTCTGAAAAATTTGTGATTTTTTTAAAAGCCTATTATAACAAAAAAAAAATCAAGATTTTTTTGGATTTCGAGGAATTTCGTGTATTCAGAGCTTTTTAGCCCTCTGGGTTTAATAAATTCTGAAAAATGTGTGATTTTTTAAAAAGCCTATTATAACAAAAAAAAAAAATCAAGATTTTTTTGGATTTCGAGGAATTTCGTGTATTCAGAGCTTAGTAAATAACCCCCATAAACTCATGGGGAAGGCTGATTGATAATTCAGGAATTAAACTAGGTTGTCACCCCATTCATGTAAATTTTTAATTTCTAAAATGTGTTTACTATTTCCCTCTTTCTGAACTTTAAAGTTCTTGTGTTTCGAGCAGGAGCGAATATTGAATAGGTGAGAAATATGTCAAGATAGTTAACAATATTTGTTTATTGTTTGGGATAAAATCGGTATGATATTCATTTGAAATATGAAACTGCATGTTTATTTACATGGTGTGAAATGATCATAATGCTTTGTTGTAAAATTCAATAAAAAGAATTTGAAAAGAAATATAATTTCTCTGCATGTATTGCCGATCTGACGATTTTCAAAGGGAGACTGTCACCAGCTTTGGTCGGACATAACTTTCGTACGATTGCTGTCAGGGGCAGAACATCGGCTGATCTGTTCTTTTGTACTTTATTTGATCTGAATGGTTAGTGGCAGGTCGGGAGATGGGGAAGTCTGATCATTTGAGGATTCAAACTATCGGTGTTTGTGTCTATGGCCAGCTTAAGATGCCAAAAAAATAAAAAAATCACCATTCTTACTAAATTTCTTTTCAGATGCACTTTGTACTACTGCACTCTGCATTTAAATAATCTACTTTATATAGTGAATAAAGTACCCCTATTGTAAAACATAAGGATATTATAAGTCACTGAGGAATTCCATGAACTCCGTTGTAACTTCTAATATCCTCATATTTTCCAACAAGGGGCACTTTATTTATTATAATACACAAGTTTTAGTGAGTCATGTGACAAAAATGACATTACTGCTCACTGTTTATAAATGATGATGTCACTAGTCACCATTTATAAGGATTTAATTTACAAGATATTTATTGCTTTTGTGTATTATAAACTACTATAAATGTATTGTATGGATTGTTATATACAGTATATGATAATAATCATAATAAGAATATATAAAAAAATATATATATATATAGATAAAGCTTTGTTTTTTTTCCCATCCACACAGACAACTTAACATATAGAGATGTGAGTTATACACTAATACCCTTATATCATAAAGTGGGTAGAGGAAGCAAAGCACAGAGAAAAGCTCACGGAAACAAAGGCCAAGAAACCTGGCAAATAACATGATATTTCATCCAGCCTCGCTGTCTATTGTCTGTCTTTTTCTCCACCTGGAATGAGAGGAAATTTAAGAATGTATCCATAAACACACCCCTATAAAATGACTTTGTAATACAGTAGCAGCCCTTTTGACCCATGAAAAGTTTCCAGGTTGAGAAATAACTAGTGTTCTTATTTTTTTTTTGTATTCATTTCATATTATTTGCTAAAAGACGAGAGTTCTAGTACAGGGATGCAGGAGTGGAATTTTATATTTGTATGGTACCATATAAATCGCATAATGACAGATCAACTTTAAAAAGAAATGGCTAAAATGTGATCACAAAATGAAATAACTAAGCAAGTCACATTTCCCTTCCACCAGTCACACATTTACTCCTATACAGCATAGTACATATATCAGTCTATAACACATGAGAAGTATATTAATATAATAACCTGATTTTGTGGTACTTGGAATAAATGTGACAAATAAAAGAAGATATAAACCCCTAGTACATTGTGTCCTTCAAACCTAGGGTCGGTTTGGGGGGATCCGGGCTCACTAGAAGGGTCTAAACTCCCCCCCGTGGCCAAACTCAGCCCCTCCCCCCATCAGCATGTACCTACTAATTTCTTTGGGGGCTCAGCACTGGTGTAAGTAGATATTACAGGGCCCCACAACAAATTAATTCTAGGGCCCCTACAATATCCAGAGATTGTCCTTTTTTACCAATACATTTTGAAATTGCTCATTATTTAGGGCATTATGGGGCCCCTATACCTCCTGAGCCCCCCTGCAGCTGCAGGGTCTGCTTCCTCTATAGTTATGAACCTGGGGGCTCAGGGAGTCACTTAAGCAGCTATTTGGGATTGGGTCTGGGCTGGCTGGGCCCACCAGGTTTTTCCCCGTCATCCTGTTGGACCAGTCCAACCTTGTTCAAACCTGACCCAACCAGAGACACAATAACGATATTTAGACTGAGATAAAACAGGTCATTGGTTTACTAACACATGTATAAGAAATATTCATATATACTGTAAATAGTGTAATAATGAGTTGAACCATCATTTAGGAATGGTTGCGAAAACAAAAGCCAACTAAAAGCCATACTGACCTCCTTTTACAATAGTGTTGGGTGTGTATGTGGGTGGTCAATTATAACACTTTGCCCCTGGGACTCTTGTCCAAGGAGTCAATTTATCCCATTAGAGCAATAAACAGGCATATGTCACCGCTTTTGGTATTATTTCATAACAGAGGGACAAAATGTTTACACCAGTATAGATGCAGGTATAGAAATTATATCCCTGTTACATTATTCTTTTTTGACCAATAGGATGTGGATAAACTGGTGAGTTTCACAGTTTATGATTAAGTGCACCTTGGCACAAAACGCACAAGGCTTCTGAAATGTTGTTGATATAAATAACAATATATTTTTTTTACTTTTTAATATCAGTGGCCTTGTGGGTTCTTGTTGTGCCCATTTATCCATTTTTGTCGTTGACAGTTTTCTGCTTTCCTATGCTGAGGGTCTAGGGTAGGTGCACCTGGACCACATCTTTAATTTGGTGAGTCTACGTCTGAGTGCCCCACAACCTGTATTGTTCGATATGTTTTTGAAGTATATATATATATATATATATATATATATATATATATATATATATCTAGGCAAAAGATGAGCACTCATTGGACTTTTCAAAACCAAAAAAAATGTCTTTATATATATATATATATAAATAGTCGTTGTTGTTGTGTAGTGATTACAGCTAAAGGTTGTACAGATATCATGGAAGTAGGCAAAAAACAAATCAGAATTCATTTATCAGTTCAGTAGTGAGATCTGTGAGTGCTTCTGTTTTTTTGTGCCTATGGACAAATCGGTGCTATAGAGAAATGATCAATGCAAAGGGCACTGCATTAAGGTTGGTACCAGGGGTTACTCCATAAGTATAACCAGCATTTAACTAAAAATTACACGTTTGACAGAAATCCTCCATTACAATAGGGGAGTTCCAGTATATCATGTAAAAGCCCTAGGAAATTATTAGCACTATAGAAATTCCAGACTTAATTGGTTTCATGTATTATGTGTAGGACTGTTGTGTTGTAACAGAACACACTTTAATGGACAAATGTCTCTTTTTCAGCCCAAACTAACTATGTAACTTTACAGTACTGCCTTTGGGCATTTAAATTATATGACAACAAGTAGGAGGAAAAGGCTGCCCTTGGCATTGAGCTCCTCACATTCTCAGGGTGAAGATTCTGAAGGAATCCAAAACTTTTTTTAATGATCCCATTGCTCAGGATGAAGATAGGCTAGAAATAACTTGCAGTTACTGCCCCCCCTCCCCAGAGCAAGAAGTAAGGTTTAAGAAGTCTTCACAAGTCTGTACAATTTATTAATTAAATGATGTTACTAAAACTACCCCACCACGCCATCCCATTAAATTCAATATCAGTGCTGACCTTAAAGACCTGCAAAATGACAATGTTTAATTCCAGTTGCTAATGATCAAGCAGAGAGATGGATATATTTAAACCCCAGGCCACTATGAGGTTAAAAAGTTTGCATGGAATGTTTGGACCTGAATATAATAAATGCTGCAAGTCAAGCCCCAGGCAATTAGCCAGTATTTATATATTTGCATTTGACACAAACAGCTTATGACTTGTCATATCAGATTAATTTTAGTGCTAGTACCTTGTTACTCGAGACCCGGTGCACCCGACGAGTGATACCTCTTGTGAGCACTAAGCCATCCCCTCAGGTACTCGGAACAACAGGGAGAGCAAGGGAGTTGCTCTAAATCCCCACTCAAAGCAAAATTGTTTTTCTTTATTCATATCCCATGTATAAAGTTACAGTTGAGTGTATCTACACCACAGTGCCATCAACTTCAACTTACATATGTAACAAAAGATAACAAAAGTGATGTGAAGGGGATGTAAATGATACGAGGAATGCCTGAGCCTTCGAGACTTTACAACCCTGGTCTCAGTCATTCAGGGGGGAAACATAGAATATGCTTGTGTGTCAGAGGGAAATTCTCACCATAGTTATTAACTTGCATTCAGATGTCTTTCTTTCAGCCAAAGGATTATCTTCCACTCTAAATCGCTAAGGCTAAGTGTTTTAAGTAGTAATAAAATTATAATTAAATATCCGGTTTGTCAGTTTTAAAACCCATTGCCTGCTGGGGCTTTTTTCATCTTGCCGTGCCACGTGCTACATGCACACGGCCCGGCATGGATCAAAGGGTTGCCCAAAAATGGAAATTCTGTGGCATTGGCAGTCAGGAATGAAGATTCATTAATTTATTCTAAAGTAGCTTGGTGCCCAGGGATAGAGGTAACGACGACCTCCAAATATCTGTAGAGAGTAAGCACACTGGCACACAACATGTTGTTGCAGGTAAAACCATGCAAGAGTTTTTTATCCTCCTTTTTCCTCCTTTTCACTGTCTATTGGCAGCCAGGTCCCTGCTGTCTAATGTACAGTCTAAGGCAGGATAGCGGTTAAATAACATTGTGCCATATTCAGGTTCATGTTTTGCATACTGCTGCTACAATTCTCCATAGCTTAATACGATAAGAATGTAACCTTTAACACATCATCATCATCAATACATCATCCCACCCTTTCAATTTTACTCTTGATGACATAAGGGGTCATTTAATTAGACACCAGACAGAAGTGCATTAAGGGCTACACAAGCAAGGAGGGTATGGAATAGGGAGAGGAGGCAGCTGCATGGGGTGCAACTTGATGGAGGAGCAATCCCTTTCCCCCCAAATTACTATATAATACACTCCTGATGCACTGGCTTACTCTAGCCATTTGAAAGGCCAACAGGGTGGGGAGGAAAGGTTGGGGTAGGGGTAGTGAGCGGAAGTGGGTGCTGTTGTGGCTAGTAAGTAGCAAGTGATGGGAGCACTGAGCTGGAGAGAATACATGAGATACATGCCTTTCAGAGAGTACTTGTATCTGGGGTCTGGCTGTGCTTTGCACCTTGCAATGGATAATAAAATATGTCACAACATGCAGAGCATAGGGTTGGTAGGCACAAGGCAGCTTAACATAAGGCAATTGGTAAGCACAGGGCTCCTATGTAGCCTGCACCCCAGAACCCCCAAACTTGCAGATCTGAGTGCTTTACAGGAAGAGGTAAGGGGAATACCTACATGCCTCCCCAGCCTGCCCTTCATGTATACAGCAATGGCAAATGCAACCAGGGCCAAAACAGTTTACAGAGGCCTGCAGTAATTCTGCTGTCTGCAGAGTAGGAAGCAAAAAAGTGCAAAAAAAAGGTAAAATGCACACATTTATTGCACTTTACACCCTGCTCTGCATGTAATAAATGACCTCTGAGGAGTCAGTTTTACTCTTCATGTAATAAATGACCTCTGAGGAGTCAGTTTTACTCTTCTCCGCGTTCATTATTTCGTTTCATCTCCATTAAAGTTCACACCTTACTCAGAAATGCCCATGTAGAGTCATTCCTAGTTAGGCACATCATGCCCCTGTAGCTGCTCCCTATTGGGGTGCTCAGTATGTTCATGCAATACCTATGGAATGATTGGATATTTGGATGCTTGCAGTTATCAGGGAAAACCTTACTCAGACACATTTCAATCAACGTTCTCCCATTTTTAGGGAAATCTTCAAATTGAAGGACATCTCCCAATATGTGTTGGAATAGAGTTTAACCACTATTACATCAGTCAACTAAGCGCAAAAACAAAGTATTGTGGGTCCAGGTGTCCATGTGAGGAAGGAGCAACAACGTGTACATGGGACCTTGCTGAGGAAGACTTGGACTATATGAAGGTTTGCAGAGAAAACCTTGAGAAAGTGCATGCCGATGGGCTAGATTAGCCTCCATGCCAGGTGTGACTATAATGTATGGATGCTGTTTGCACTCTTCCTGATTAATTTTCATTAAACCATTATATTTGTTTTATCTCTTCCACGTACCGAAAACATTATAATAATATGTAAGAGAATGGGGAAGATACAGAGTGACGTTTTATTACTTGGCAAGTGTCAGAGGTTTGTATTGGGGGAGCCTTTTTACATTTTATGCTCTGCTCTTTCAGCTGTTGACAAATACAATCGTCTTTGTGAGGCTCCTGCGGTTACTTTTTAAGAACTGTCTTTATGGAAAAAAATTAAAGTCCCTCAGTGCTGACTAAAACTCCTGTATTGGTTTCACAGCGCCTTAAAATTATACTTGAAGCCATCTGAAAAGGAGACTTTTATATCTTATTACCTCGATTCTAATGCCAAGCGGTCACCCTGTAAAGCACCATGGAAAATTGCTAACAAGATAAAATGTTTTTAATGTGATATAATGGCTTTCTTAGGAGAGGGAAGAAATGATGCCTGGTCTTCCTGTGCCCCCCTTCTTCCCTCCCTTCTTCCATTCACTATGGAAAGAGCTCCAGTGCTGTTACCGGCTATTACTGAGCTTCAAGCTCTCATAATAAGAGGCTGCCACTGGTAGTGGGATTGCTTTGATGCAATATTTAAGGTCTGAACCTGTGAAGTTTTACTGTTGTAGAATGTACAGCAAGGCTCTGATTGCCCACAGATTAACCCTTACGTCAGTAGAATACTCGGCACCTGGGGTTTTACAAACAACAGATCTTTCCATAATTTGGATCTCCATACCTTAAGTCTACTAGAAAATCATGTCAACATTAATTAAACCCAATAGGCTGATTTTGTCTCCAATAAGGATTAATTATATCTTACTTGGGATCAAGTACAAGCGATTGCTTTATTATTACAGAGAAAAAGGAAATCATTTTTTAAAATGTGGATTATTTGGATAAAATGCCGTCTATAGGCCTTTTTGTAATTCAAAGCTTTCTAGTTAACGGGTTTCCAGATAACGGACCCCATACCTGTATTGTGTTTCCACCAAAGGCCTGCCGATGTCTCCCCCCCAAAATTTACTTTTTTTTATATGAACATCATTTGGTTTTGTGTATTGTACAATGTAAACAGTGTGATTATTCACGGAGGATTCACAATACTGTAGAGACAGGACATGGTAGACACAATAAATTGCCAGCATGGTTACATAGTTAATGTTGCCACAGTACAGCATATGTTGGCATAGGTAGAAGAGTGGGGGGAGGGATTTTTAAAGAGGTTTATAAGAGTAGTGGCAGGATTGTGTATATAAAGCTGTGGCCTTTAAAATCCATTCTGGAGTCTTGTGTTCACTCTGGGGTGTTGGGTGGGTGATTGGGGTTGGGACGACCAGCTGTCTTGATGCTTCCCTGGTCAATAGTCAAATGCTTTGCATTACACCTTTGCCTTATTTATCCCACGTAAATAGTCTAAGGGGCAAATTCACTAACCTCCTTAAATTCGCCAGCGACAGCTTCACTCACACTTCGCCAGGTGTAGATTCGCCGGGACAATGCTAATTCACTAAAATCCAAGTTGTGTCCAGGGCACCGAACGCTGACAAAGTTGCGCTAGCATTGCCTAATTTGCATACGGCGGGAAGTTAAAGTTGAATGGACGTATATGTTGCAGCCAATTCATTACATTACACAAGCCTGGAAAGCCTTAATGAAATAAAATAAAGTTGTTATATTGCCCTACACATGAGCCCAGTGTATAGTTTATGTGCCATATGTTAGGAAATGTAGGGGGGAAGCCTCTCTCTCTCTCTCTCTCTCTCTCTCTCTCTCTCTCTCTCTCTCTCTCTCTATCATCATCATCATTTATCATCTATCTATCTATTTATCATCATCATTTATAATCTACTATCTATCTATCTATCTATCTATCTATCTATCTGTCTGTCTGTCTGTCTGTCTGTCTGTCTGTCTGTCTGTCTGTCTGTCTGTCTGTCTATCTCCTATCTCACTATTATATCATTTGTTTCCATTATCAATGGCTAAAATTGTAACTTTTTACTACTGTCATTGTGTCTAGCCACCATACATACCAAGTATTTTTTAATTATTCCAATG
Source organism: Xenopus petersii (assembly GCA_038501925.1). Taxonomy (NCBI): domain Eukaryota; kingdom Metazoa; phylum Chordata; class Amphibia; order Anura; family Pipidae; genus Xenopus; species Xenopus petersii. Next base: position 32,614,002 of record CM076686.1, read on the forward strand.
ATAGAAAACATTTCTCCAGAGACATATAATAAGGGCAATGTTCACTGGTTTTGATTATTTAGAGAATTGCACCACTTACCACCCTAGGGTATTTGAAAGCAACATGAATAGCTGTCTAATTAAGTATACTTAACATATAAAGGGCAGGCTGCTTGTCTTCCATGTGTCAGTGCATACTGTTTGAATGTTCTATGCCTCAAATGAAGCAATCTATCTTAGTTTAACAAATATGAATATTAGCTGCAGAGAAAAGGAATTTTCTTCCATTCATAGAAACGATAATAAGGATGTATGACCTGAGTGCATTGCACAAAGCCACCCACTCTTTATGTGCTGTAATCTGGCGGCCCTGCCAAAACAAGACACAGAGAGATGATGTTCCAGGTAATGAAGGATCAAAGAGGGCTTTGTGTGATGTTGTCAAACAGCCTGAGAATCTCCTGCCTGCGGACGTTCTCTGCTATTCTTGTAGAGATATGTGATGCGGGGCTGGATATTTCCTTTCTAAAAACTGTCTCCAGCTCCCCTCCGGCCATTTCCAATCTTACCTGAAGTCTGGGCAGCAGCACACATGGGAACTCATTCCTAAGTGACAGGCCATGGATGTTTTACCATTCCTACCTAAATGATTTTTTTCTCTGCACAAATGTATATATTTATATATATTTATATATATATATATATAAAGCCGTTCAGAGAATATCAGTACTCACGATAAAATGGGGTAAATAAATGCCTGGGTGCAATCCTCAAATATGTGTATAGATAAAGTCCTGAAAAGAAGCACTCATAGGTCTTAAGGAAAAAAGAATCTATAATGTGGGCACACAAAACTGACGTTTTGGCTGGAACACCAGCCTTTTTCAAACATTGAAAAAGGGTGATGTTGCAGCCGAAATGTCAGTTTTTTGACCTGTGAGTGCTTCTTTTCAGGAATATGTATATATATATATACACATATACATATATATAATTTCATTTACAAAAACAATGTCATGCATCCTTAAGTTTCAACTATTCATGTTCCCTCAGTACTCTATTACTTGTACAGATTTTAAAGGACATGTAAACCCGCCCACAAAAATGTTATCAGTGAACAGCCTTTTGGAAATCTTTAAATACATGTCACTGTGGTTGTTAAAAGGATAACAGTAAGGCTGCAGTATCCCCTTCGTCACTTAGAAATCCTTCTCCTCCTCTAACCCACTCTGCCCTCTCCCTCAGGAATTTACGTTGGCTGTTGGCTCTTGAGCATGCTCAGTTCTTCTCAGCTCAGATTACTAAATACACCCTCCAGTCTAACAGCCAATGAAGAGATAGCATTGCTGGTTCCCATAGAAACTCTAGTTGTCTGATCCTAGTTTTTCTCCTAACCACCTCTCCTGAGTTCAGCTTAACCATAACAATGCTCTACCCCAGCATAACTTTTTATCAAAGTATGTTGTGCCTGTGTAACCCTGCATTCTGCATTGCATGAACTGTACAGCATACATGTCCTGTTTGCACATGTCAATGTTACTGATAGAAATGGCTGCCGGGTGAAAGCTACTATTTGTTTTAGGAAAATGTGATGGCACTGGCATATGGTATACGCAGTACACATGATGTGGCTTGGGTAGGGAAGATATGCCCAACTTATACACATGGTAGGAAAATGTAGGCTTTATGTGTCCTTTAAGAGAAAAAGAGATCAGTATCTCAACAGGCAGTACTTGCATTTAGCTAGACTAAAGCCATGTTTTGGTAACTGTTCATACAAACATGTGCAAGTGGATGTTGCCTATCAAGGCAGTTCCTTTGAGTTAAATAGGTGCTTCCTCAAGGGCAGAGATTTAGTAAGTATACCTATACATCTTTATAATGTTGCAATAATACCACAAGACTAATGACAATATCAGCTATACATTGTATTGAAATGACACATCTTTAGGGCCCCACTGAACTTCTACAGTCCAAGGCCACTCAGTAGTTACAGGTTCTTCTGTCCCTATTGTTATTATTCAGTTACTGGTCAGAATAAGAATAGTGGACTTCAGACTTGTTCACTTCCCCTTTAACCCACAACAAGGTTACAAGCACTTTTATAATACATTGTTGCAGTTCTAATACATTAACGTACCTACCATTCAGCCATAGTCCTAAGAATATACATATCATATTGCTCTCTCAAAATTTTTCTCTGACTGATTTTAATATGGACTTCCAAGAGGTTATCTAGGATAAAGAAGAGGCATTTTACCCAAATATGTAACTTCTGTACATGGGGGAGACAACCGCAGTTTGGGGGGTTTAATAAATAATTTCTGTTAAGATCTATTTCTTGTATTCCTGGGTCGTAACAAACACTATCTATAGTAACTCAATTGCTACAAGACCTTTATGATTTGTAAAGCTGTCTGACAGCATAAGGAGGCAAGGATGGCAAGCACAAAGCGGTCAATCTGTTCACATGTAGGGATGGGCGAATTTTACCTGTTTTGATTCGCCAAAAATTTGCCGCCGGCAAAATGTCGCCAACGCCCATTAAAGTCTATGGGCGTCAAAAAAATTTTGTTGCGTGGCGAAAAATTTTTGACGCGCATCTTTTTATTTTGACAAACAACGCCATACAAGTCTATGGGCTTAATTTTTTCAGCGAAACAAGGCAAAAAAATTCGGCCATCCTTATTCACATGTCAACGGCTGAAATAAATACTGACATGCAGCCAATCACAGGAGAGGTTTTTACTTCTTATATGTACTGTATATACAATATATGTAAAGACATGGGATCCGTTATCCAGAAACCCATTATCCAGAAGGCTCCAAATTAAGGAAAGGATATCTCAAATAATCAAATTTTTAAAGAATCATTTCCCTTTTCTCTGTAATACTAAAACAGTAACTTGTATTTGATCCAAACTCAGATATAATTAATCCTTATTGGAAGCAGAACCAGACTTTTTTTTGTTTACCTGATTTTCTAGCAGACAATGTATGAAGATCCAAATTATGGAAAGATCTGTTATCTGCAAAGCCCCCATTCTGGATACCTGTACTAGTTCACCTTCAGGTGCCATGGATAGTGAGTTAATTGGTATGTTTTGTTATTTTGTTACAATTTAGCAGAATTGTTTGGCAAATATCTACCTTTATGATATGGATCAAACAAACAGCAGCAATTTTTACATATACAATTGTACAACAAAAAAAGTATATTACACTGCATGTCCACCTAAGGCTTTTTATGAATAATGAATGAAAAGGTCACTCTAAGCACCTTTAAAATATATTTATCTAATTTTCAGTGATTTTAAAGTTATCTGTACATTGATATTGAATTTTGATTACATTTTGTCATCTAATTCAGCTTAGGCTAATGGCAGAAGGATATATATATGCCAGTGGAGAAAAACTAAGCAGCTGCCTTCCAGTCCCTTATGTGTGTGCACTGACAGGCACGGGATCAGCCCACAGGAGCGCACACAAAACGGATTTCGGCGGAGAAATGCTAAATTATTTAATGTCTAATATCATATGCTAAAACCAGTGATTTTACAACTTTGTAGCAGAGTTATGGAAGTCTCTTAGTGAGATGCAGATTGGGTCTGCAAGGCAAAAGTTTGGTTGTTGCCTAGAAACCTCCGCTACTTACTACAGAATCTGTAATTTGCTTTCATTTCAGTGTATCCCCTTTCCCCTACTATAACATTATGCATTACTTCTATTTCACAATGTGGAATAGGCATATGTAAATAAAAGATCATTGTAGGCAGACACATAGTCAATGCAATCTGAAAGAGATTTTAGCATACAAGAGCTTTAAGGGTAATGGCAGACAGATGTATTGACGTCCATGCTAAATCTCAGCACGGGCAAAGTCCAAAAATACCTTAGCATTGGAGTCAAAAGTCATTTGTATTGAAGTAAAAATGTGGTCCTTTCCAGTATCATATATTAAATGGTTAAATAGCCTGTTATATACATTATCACATGGTGCTAACAAAGAAACAATCAGTGTCCCTATTTGGCACCCTCTATGAGTTTTTTCATGCTTGTGTTGTTTCCCAACTCTTTCTACAGCTAAATATGGCTCCCCGGTAAAAAAAAGCTTGAAGAACCCCAGTTTAGAAGAATGATGAGTTAGTCATTTGTGATTTGTTGTGGTTCCCATATACAAAGCTGTGTATAATAATGCATGCAACGCATTCAGAGAAGAAGCTCTATGCTACAGTATAAGACAAGAACAAGTATGCAGTACCTTCTCAAAAATCGAAAGAAATGGCCTTAATTCTGTCCCTGTAGACTCTAGAGGCAGATTTATTAAGGGTCGATTTTCAAAGTAACGGGAGTATAACTTCGAAATTCGAATAAAAAAAGACCAACCAAAATGTATTTAAAAAAAAAAATCAAAGTTTTTTTCTGCCGGTGAATAGGCTGTATTCAAATCGATGGAATCGAAGTAAGATCATATTCGATCGAATTTGATTCTAAGTATTTTCAAAAAAAAAACTTTGATTTTTCAAAGTCCACCAATTGACTCCAAATGGTTTCTAGGAGGTCCCCCATAGGCTAAAACAGCAATTCTGCAGGTTTTAGATGGCGAATGGTGGAAGTTGAAGTTTTAACGAGACAGTACATGATAAATTTCAATATTCTAATTTTTGAATTTTTTTCAAATTCAATTTGAATTTGGACTATTCCCTAGGCGAAGTACACAAAAATTGCTCGGAATTCGATTTTTTTTTTTACTTTAAATTTTCAATTCGACCCTTGATAAATCTGCCCTCTAGTGTACTGGCAGTAGGAGATTTGAAATTTATAAAAAAAAAAAAAATATCACACAGCATCCCATCTAACTTTTTCCTCTAAATTGTTTTTACCACTAACTTACCCCATTATATCCAAAACAAGGAAGCCAAAAAGGTGAAACCTTGGCTTGCTTAGGGTAAAGAGGCACTTACAATTTTTAAATTAAATGCACATATAAAACATTACAAAAACACCAGTTGTTTTTGAGCAATGGCAACAGGGAATGGAGAACATGTCATTGCTTAGACTGTGGGTCAACAAAAAGCCTAATAAGAAATAGTTGAAATTGCTGGGCAAGCTATCACGTGCCTACTGTGTGTTCAAATAGCTAGGCAGAAGAGAAAAAAAATCACATACACTGACAGCAAACAATTTTTGTCGATTGATAAAGCATATAGGCAGCTAGATTTTTATATGAGTTTTAACACAAATTTTAGATGTGGAAAAAAGTCAAGGAAGAGGAAGAAGGTGAGAGGATTCACATTAATTTATATGAATACATTAGATGTACCTCCACTTCACTTCTACCATGAAGCATGGTCCTTCAAACTTTGTTTCTTTCTAGTTCTGGCCAGGGGCAGGACAGTAAGGGTCAATAAATGTTCAAAATAAGGTTGAATCAGGATGATCTTCTCGTTAGTTATTTATAATTTCTAATAATACTTTTGAAGGCAGAGTTTCCATTATTACCCCGTTTGTATATTGTTAGCACGTTTTTCCCAGGTTGTGGAAGTTCCACTAACCTTTTGACCTGCAGATGGAATTCTGAGCTCTCAGTTCCCAGCTATTTATTTTGTGTCCACCAGCACTTGATCTTTAGATGGATTCTTTATTGATCTGCTTTCACTTGACCATATGGTATCTTTCAAGTATTTCCAAAAATTCCTTCCCCTATTTCCCATCCACATTTAACTTTTCTCTATTTTTTCCTCTGTGACATAAATAAAATCAGTGGTTAAAAAAATGTATGGACTCTAAAGCCAAATCCCCCTAAAATTCTAGATGATGTTCCACAAATGTATACTGAATTCAAACAGGCCTCACCAAGCTCTACACTTTTGTCCTTTTTGAAGAAATAGTTTGTCATTTTATACTGTGTTTTTAATACAACAGATATGTAATATTTCTTCTAACAGCTTATAAACTCCCCATCCTGCTGGCTGTGAAAGGGCTATAAAAAGTCCTTTAGCAAACATACAAGGTGGATCCATTGATGACAATTGACCAGAGCTTAGTATAATTAAAACCAAAGAAGCCAAATTATGGGACATTGAAGGGAGAAACCACATTATGGGACACACAGACAGATAAATAGGCAAGAGCACAGGTAGTTGGAAGACAGGAGCAGACCAAATGTAAATACCATCAGACAGGCATGTGAAAGGAAGATGCAATGCTAAGACAATGGCAGACCAGTAGAAAAGGTAAAAGCAAAAAGAAAGAATAGGTAAGGTAAAAGCTGGATTGAAAAAAATAGAAGGAAATGTGAGAATCATGGTGACTCCCAGCTACAATGAGCCAGCACATATTAACCAAAAGAAATGGTATTTAAAGGAACAGTTCAACGTGAAAATAAATACTGTGTAAATAGATAGGCTGTGCAAAATAAAAAATGTTTCTAATATAGTTAGTTAGCCAAAAATGTAATGTATAAAGGCTGGAGTGAACAGATGTCTAATAAAACAGCCAGAATCCAACTTCCTGTTTTTCAGCTCTATAACTCTGAGTTAGTCAGCGACTTGAAGGGGGGCCACATGGTACATTTCTGTTCAGTGAGTTTGTAATTGACCCTCAGCATTCAGCTCAGATTCAAAAGCAACAGATATGACCCATGTGGCCCCCCCTCAAGTCTCTGATTGGTAACTGCCTGGTAACCAGGGTAACCAGTCAGTGTAAACCAAGAGAGCTGAAAAGCAGGAAGTAGTCTTCTGACTGACATTTTATACGTCAAATCACTCCAGCCTTTATACATTACATTTTTGGCTAACTAACTATATTAGAAACATTTTTTATTTTGCGCAGCCTATCTATTTACCCAGTTTTTATTTTTCCACTGAACAATTCCTTTAAAGTTGGATAATAACTGCAATTGGCTGCAGCTGAGGCCAGCACTCACCATTACAAGAAATGGGATATCTCCATAGAAGGACATGGTAAGGAGAAAAGGTCATGGATAACATTGGGATAGTAGCACATGAATTAAACGGGCTCCTTGCTTTCAAGTGGAGCTATACATACACTATAGCATATAGCAGTGGTTCCTAAATTTATTTCCTCTTATATATACTCTTATTAGCCCAGTCTAATGGTTTTGAGATGAGAATGGGGTAAACTATTATGTGCTTAGCTAAGTATTCTTAGAATTATGGTTCAATGGTGGCTCAAAAAAAGTTTTCATAATACCAAGCCCTGACCTATTACTGAAGTTAAACCGAAAAAGTAAAAAATCACTGCTGTTGATTATTGTGCAACAGAACTACAACCATCTGCACGGTGGTCTGGGGGTTTCTATAAGTTGTAGCTCAACCCAGAGGATGTGAATCTTCAAAGTTTGTTTGTTTAACTTTACCCCATCCTTTCAAGCTTCTCCAAAGCCTCGCTCTTTTGTGGCTCCATCCGTGGTTAGTTGAAAAAGTACAAAAAATGTATCCATTCATTAAACCATTAATTGATCAGTATAAGATTTCTTTGCTGTTGTGCTTTGGTTTGAACAAGGTTGTTGTCTGACTGCTTTCTTGTAAATATAAATACAGGTAGGTCACTCTGGCTTTCTTAGGAATTTGCACCAGCCTCTGCTATAGACATTTCAATAGGAAGTAGCTGGTAGCACTGCAGCAATCAAAATACCCCATGTAATATAGTGAATAAAGTACCCCCTCTTGTAAAATATAAGGATATTATAAGTAACCGACGAGTTTCATGATCATATAAAAACATGAGACCGAAGGTCATGGAACTCATGAACTTCTAATATCCTTATAATTTACAAGAGGGTTACTTTATTATAATACAGAAGTTTCAGTGAGTCATGTGACAGAAATGACATCACTACTCACCATTTATGACTAATGACATCAGTACTCAGTGTTTCTGTAGTGAATAAAGTATCCCCTCTTGTAAATTATAACCATATTATAGGTATCCAAGGAGTTTCATGACGATTTAAAAACACGAGGCCGAATTACCCCCAGTTGCATATTTTTTACTTAATTTATTATAATACACAAGTTTCAGTGAGTCATGTGACAGAAATGACATCAGAACTCACCGTTTATAACTGATGACATCAGAACTCACCGTTTATAAGGATATAATTTAAAAGATATTCATGGCTTTTGTGTGTATATATATATATATATATATATATATATATATATATATATACACACATTCAATAAATGATTTCAATAAAAAAATAATGATCTTTATTCTTGTATAGTGTTATAGTGTTACTGATTGGACTTATGCGGAAAATAAAAGTTGACTATATGGCAAGTAGCTGTACAACCAAACCTACATTTCCCTATTATCCCCCCCCCCCGACACAACAAGCTGCACTGCGAGTATATTGCTGGCAAAATGCTTCATGAAAGATACCGTATTCATACTATGATGTACTGAGTAGTGTTTTCCAGTTAAACCTTAGACTTTTAATTATTATTATTATTTTAATAACATATTAGTTTCTTGCTAACGGATATTTATTATTAACATGCATTTATATAGCGCCAACATATTGCGTAGCACTGTAGATAGACAAAGAAAGAAACATTTTGCTGTTACCCCTTAGTGCCATTTCCCCCCACCCATGACACACTCTTCATACAAGCCCACAGCACATACAGATATCATTGCAGATTTACTTCGCTCAAGTAAAAGTTCTGGAATTTAAGAAGCACTTAGTTGCTGCATTAGAGCCATTTAGGATATTTCCGCATCTCAATTGACTGTAACTCCAACCTGCTCTAGTGGCCTGTTAATGACCTCCCGTCTCCAGGCATGCTGAGGAATTCACTGTTTATGCTTTTCTGTTCCCCAGCTATTCCACAAACCCACCCAGGGATCTCTTTCCATAGCCTGTGGCAATAACTAGCCACCCTTCCATATTTTGGAGGGGTTTGTGCCAGCATCATAGAGCTCTGTCTGGTATTCTCCCTCACTATAGGTTTTATAGAACCCCTGCTGTGCAGGCAGATTGACTTTTATTTCTATTAATTACCAGAGTAGTCATTCATTGCTTTATTTATAATAATGCACATTTGTTCTTGCTGTATTGACTTAATGGCACCAGACAGGCACAACACAAGGAGCATTTGGACAGTCTCAAAGTGATTTCCAAATAAAATTCTAGTCCCAATGTGATTTCCCAATAAAATTTTATAAGAGGTCAAACATCACCATGTATATAAAATGTTCTTATCACATTTTGGCAATACATTCTTTTAACATACAATGCTAATATCATATGATGCATGGTTCCCTTTGGATAAAATGTTTTACAGAAGAAAAGGGCAAGTGAGCTTAAATGACACCAGGGTGGGCAGCACAATGCGAGGGAGTGTTGTACTTACAGGGTATGTAAACCCAAAAGAATTCATTTACATACACTTACTCATAGTGCTTCTCTGAGCACCGTTGCAAATTCCCTTTTTAGACTGCTTATATCAGTGTTAAACTGAATACAGAAACTGCATCAAAAGTGCATTGACCGCTGACGCTCTGGGCCTCCAAAAAAAATTTCGAATTTGAATTTTCAAGGTTTTTTTTTAAGTGGAATTCGACTAGACAATAGTTAAAATTCGATTTGAGTTTGATTTTCTAAATTTATCATGTACTGGCCCTTTAAGAATTCGAATTCGACTATTCGCCATCTTAAACCTGCCGAATTGCTGTTTTAGCCTATGAGGGGACGCCCTAGAATCAATTTGGAGTTGTTTGCGGCCTTCAGAGAAAAAAAACGAATCTAAATTCGATTCGAGTTTGCGGGTTAAAAAAAAAGTTTTTCGAGTTCATGGGAGTTATGGGAGTTTTTACAAACTCCCATGAACTCTGGGGGCAGATTTAATAAGGGTCGAATTTCGAATTTAAAAGAATTAATAAAAAGTTTTTTTGCGGGTGAAAAGTCCGTATGCCTTTGCATTTGTCCGAATTTGAATCGTATGAATCGAAGTAATAGCGCATTTGATCAAATTCGAATCAAAGTTTCCCCCCCAAAAAACTTAGATTTTTCAAAGTCCACCAATTGACTCCAAATGGGTTCTAGGAGGTCCCCTATAGGCTAAAACAGCAGTTTGGCAGATTTTAGATGGTGAATGGTCAAAGTTGAATTTTTAAAGAGACAGTACATGATAAATTTCAATATTCTAATTTTTTTCAAATTCAAATTGAATTTGGATTATTCCCTAGTCGAAGTACACAAAAATTAGCTTGAAATTCAAATTTTTTTAATTCCAATTTTCACTTCGACCATTGATAAATCTGCCCCATGTCCAGTTGCATTTGACTTAATTCTACTAGATATTGTTTATTATACCCCAAAGCTGAAAAAATCTAAATCCAAAAATACTTCAGCTAAAACCTTTTCGAGGGCATGTAGAAGTCAATTCCAAATGACTTTGTTACAATTTGAAGAGGTTGTGATCTGCTCTGGGTTTTGTATGATAATCCAAAAAATTCAGGGTTCAAATTTTTATTTTTGCAAATTTTATTACATTTCCCCAAAGTGTATATAATGGGGTTAGAACCCCTCTTAGTGATGATCTTGTGTCAGAATGTCTAAGTATGTCAAGTGATCATACAAAGAGCTCAGGAGAAGTCTAAACTAAAGTTGGGAACTATGGGAGAAAGGTTATTCTTGTAGGGAGTTAGGTGTACAATTTTTATATGCCTGACTATTTCAAGTTAATGGGCGTCCTAATAATTTTGACGCGCGCCAATTTTTTTGTCTTGGATGATTTTTTGCCGCAGTTTCACGAAAACATTTTGGCCAGCAAAATTACATTCCCCCAAAGTGTATATAAGGAAAAGCATTCTTTCACCGGGGTTAGAACCCCTCTAAGTGATGATCTTTAGTTAGAATGTCTGTATGTATGAAAAAGTAGTTTCTTACAGAAAGAAGAAAGTACCCCGCATAAGCTAATTACAATACCGTTGGTCACGTGACTATTTCAAGTTAATGGGTGTCCTAATAATTTTAACGCGCACGCCAATTTTTTTTGTCACAGTTTTACGAAAAACATTTCGGGCGGCGAAACATGGAAATCCATGCCTGGAGAATTTATTCAACCATCACTACCCCAAAGTACTAAGGCACTAGCTATGGATTATGAGAACTAGAGTGATTGTTGTGTTTTGAAACTGAATGGCATTTAAATATGTTTGTTATTTAAGGTGACCGAGATAACGGTATGGATGGCTACGGCGCTACGCAATATGTTGGCGCTATATAAATACATGTTAATAATATAGCACTAGGTACAGGGGGTTGTAGTCCGCGCTAGCTAGAAAGGGGAGGGGGGGACAGCTGCAACGAAAATATGGACCCACTTGTCCACTTGTAATTAGACGTAAACCTGGATTTGGTGCGCTATGTCACAGAATGGCAACCACCTTGGGAGTGGAAAGAAAAGGTGGTTGCCATTCTGTAACATAGCGCACCAAATCTAGGTTTACGAATAATATAGCACTGCTATACTATAGGTCCCATACCTGTACATTAACAAATTACTATTTACCACTACAGTATATTCCAACAAAAGAAAAAGGTTACCTATTCTTGGAATCTGTTGGAGGCAATGTGTTTAAAATCTGTCTCCTCAAGTAAATAAATGTAAGACGGTAACAATATTTACGTGGTGCCTGCGCATTGTTTGTTTTTTAACTGTCATTTAAGGGTTTGGAGTATTTGAGCAAAGGGAACACACACTGTGTATATGCAGGCACAAAAGATGTCTTCTGCTTCTCAGCCTTCCTAATCTGTACGTCAAAGATCATTTAGCTTCTTAAATTACGTCTTTCAAGCACTTAGAAATCCTTTAAGTGACCACTTCACCATCATAAACATTTTAAGCACTGTCACTCACAGGCCCCCGTGCTTGCACTTTCCTCTTGTTTATTTTTCTTTTTAATTATGTACAGAAACAGACAAATAGCCACTTGGCAAAATGTGACGGGGGGGGGGATTCCCGGGAGCCCGCACTTATACTACGCACTGGCCTATGTATCTTTTTGGTGTCTAGTCTATAACATTCTTACATTGCTTCATCATTGCTACTAGTGATAGGTGAATCTGTCCCATTTCAATTCGCTGAGAAATTCCGAAAAAAAATTGCGAAATGGTGAAAAATCCATGAAACACATTGAAGTCAATGGTTGTCAAAATTATTTTGAGGCGCACAACTTTTATACGTACGACTCAATGGGTGTCCAAATAATTCTGACACAGGACAATATTTATGCAATTTTTACACACGCGTCTCTTTCATCCAAATACATTAAAGTCAATGAGCGAATTTTGCCGAACGACAGTTTTTTTGCCGCAGCGATTTTTCCCACGGCAAATTTTTGCACCAGTTCTGCGAAAACATTCACAGTCGGCCAAATTCGGAAATTTGCTGCAAAGCCATGCCTGGCGTTTGCATATCGCTAATTGCTACAAAACCAGCAGAGAACAATTTATCACAATTAAGAAATTCATTATGTCAATTTCAGCAAGAACCCAATTTGTTATTTAGAGGTTAGAGGTGAGGCATCTAGTAATGTATGCATATTTTTTTTAATGCCTACTTAGTAGATTATCTTTATCAAATTGGTCTTGATTTTGTGGGACCCAGGAACATGTCTTAATGCCTGTACAGGTATGGGATCCTTTATCCTGAAACACATTCTCCAGAAAGCTCAGAATTTCTGGAAGCCATCTCTAGTGATGGCGAATTTCTCCCGTTTCGCTGGAAAATGTGCGAATTTTCTGTGAAATTCACAAACAGCGAAAAATTTGTAAAAAATTTGTGAAATGCAAAAAATGTTGGACGTGCGCCCGGAAAGTTGCTCGCGTCAATTTTGATGGCGGCTTAGAGTCAATGGGCGTCCGAATAGTGTTGACGCACTGCGATTTTGATTCGAGTGACTTTTCAGATGTGCGTCCAAAATTTTTTGACTCTTTTCACCGTAGTTTCACCTATTTATTCGTCAGTGGCGAAACGAGAATTCCGCCGCCAGGCAAATTTATTCGCCTATCACAAGCCATCTCTCATAGACTCCATTTTTGTCAATTAGTTCACATATTTAAAATGTATTACCTTTTTCTCTGTAATAAAACAGTACCTGGTACTTTATCCCAACTAAGATATAATTAACCCTTATTGGAGGCAAAACCATTCTATTGCGTTTAATTAAATTATTTTTAGTAGATTTAAAGGGGTGGTTCCTCTTATATAGAATAGCTATTTTTATTCAACTTTTCAATTTGCCTTCATTTTTTATTTTGTTTAGTGTTTTAATTATTTCCCTTCTTCTTCCACGTTTCAGATGGGTGTCACTGACCCCATCTAAAAATAAATGACCTGTAATTGATTGTTTTTGCCGCACATTTTTTTCTATTTGGTCCTAATAGAGAAAAAAGATTGCTTTCAAGGGGCACATTTACTTAGAGTCGAATATCGAGGGTTAATTAACCCTCGATATTCGACCGTCAAAGTAAAATCCTTTGACTTCGAATATCGAAGTTGACGGATTTACCGCATTTAGTACGATCGAATGATCGAAGGAAAAAAGAACGATTAAATCCTTCAAATCGAAAGATTCGAAGGATTTTAATCCATCCATCAAACGATTTTCCTTTCCCCATAGGCTAACATTGATGCTCGGTAGGTTTTAGGTGGCGAAGTAGGTGGTCAAAGTTTTTTTTTTAAAGAGACAGTACTTCGACTATCGAATGGTCGAATAGTCAAACGATTTTTAGTTCGAACCGTTCGATTCAAAGTCGTAGTCGAAGGTCGAAGTAGCCAATTCGATGGTCGAAGTAGCCAAAAAAATACTTTGCAATTCGAAGTATTTTTTATTCTATTCCTTCACTTGAGCTAAGTAAATGTGCCCCAAGTGTTCTTGAATAAACACTTGAGATTCTTTAGTGTCTTTAGGAAAGTATACTTAAATCAATACTAACATGTTCCTATAAAAATCATAGGAACGTGTCAGTATTAATGTTGCACCCGTAATTGTTCACTTCTAAGCCCCCCGCAAAGCTGCTCCCCGCAAAGCCGCCCCCGCAAATCCACCCCCCGCAAACCTGCATTCACCCGACCCTCAGACACTGCTAAAAGACCCTCTGAGCCATTTCAGTGATGCTGGGCTGGTGCAATCCTTCCATTGGCTGATTACGAATCAAAACAGGAATTCAGCCTATGGAAGGATTGCTCCACCCCAGCGCCACTGAAACCACCTGGAAGATCTGTTAGTAGTGTCAGCGGTTCGGCAGCACACAGGTTCCCGGGGTTGGGTGCGGCTTTGTGGGTGGGCTTTTCGGGGAACGATTACGGGAGCAGCATTTACTTTATACGTTCCTATGATTTTTATAGGAACGTGTCAGTATTGCTTTAAGCTGTGCTTAACTTGTTTTTGGTATTATGTAATATATGTAAACTGTACATTTTGGGCAGGATTCACATGCAGTTATTTTAAAATGCATAACTGGAAAAAGTCCAGGGTCAGAAATTGTATTTGACATTAATATACTTAAAGGGGGGATGGTGTTTGACCTTGTTCTCAGCAGCATAAAGTTAAATTGCCGCTACAGGTATTTCCTGAGATTGATTGTCAAGGAGGATTTGGTTTAATCCACCCGAGCGCTGGGAATTCTACTTGCCATTCCTGAGAGAGTATCTACTGATTTTAATCTCTGAAATGACTCTTCTCGTGCTGTCAAAGGGTTAACGCCTTATCTCCAAGCACAAACAAACTTGGAAGAAAATAGCAAGGGAAGATGACTCCTTTTGTCCCCAGGTGTGAAGAAGGTACTCAGATTAAGTTTGAGATAGGGGAAAACACTTGAGAATCAACACCTTGAGGATGATTACATTTGGAGATTAAAATCTGTTCCTGTTGCTTCATCTGCTTTGTCTTCCTACTTTTGCTCACAGCTCGAGGCTACTGAAAGACGAGATAGAGAGGAATTTCAGCAGAATTAAATTCTTTAGAGGTTCCCCCATCACAGGTTATGCAGCATGTGCAGAAAATGCATCCTCAGCTGTTTCTGTCTGACAGTTGGAGATGCCACAAATAAAAGGATTTGGGGGATTTCACAGAATACTTTATAAAGTTAGTCCTTATCGAAAACTATGTATGGTATCAGTATAGTTTCACAGATGACACTTCCACAATATTTTATAATTATTTATGACCTTTGCCGCTATGTATATTGAGAGCTTTTCAGCCGTTGGATTCCGATTATTGGCCAGTTTGGTCCCCCTCACTGGTTGATAGAGATAATTGCATGTTGTGGGGCAAAAAGTTAGATATTTTTATAACATACATCAGGAATAGTGATGTGCGAAACGGCAAAAAACATTTGGTGGAAAAATTGCGAAACACAGTCAATGGGTGTCAATATCATTTTGACGTGCGACAATTTTGACACGAGCGTCAATTTTTATACACACGACTCTGTTGTCCAAAAGCATTGAAGTCAATAGGCATCTGAATAATTCTGAAGCGCGACAATTTCTTTGTCGCAGCAAATTTTCCACTGTGATTTTTCGCAGCAGTTTTACAAAAAACATTTGCAGGTAGCGAAATTCGGAAATTTGCCATGAATCCATGCCTGGCGAATAAATTCTCCCATCACTAATCAGGAAGGCTCAACCTGCAGTTGTACCGCTGTAGTCAAACTGCGCGCACAGTTTGATTGGAATCTGCATCTGTGTTGATTCGGATTGCAATTTAGACAAGCTCTATTAAATAATATATTATACAATACATATGTAATTTATATTTACATAAATTCCTTCAGTATGCAGGTAAAGGTGGCCATACACTATAAGATCCGCTCATTTGGCAAGGTCGACAAATGAGTGGATCTTAACCCGATATACACACATACATATATATACAGCTGGGCAATAACAAATGAGTGGATCTTAACCCGATATACACACAAACAGCTGGGCAATATCGGATGAATTAGACGATCGGTTTACAATACTACAAATGGGCTCCGACAGGTCGCAGGACCGCATCAACTAGCCAATGCAGGTCCTGGATCGTATGAAAAATCAAACTTGACAGCTCGATATCTGGCCAATTTTTGGCCTGATATCGATCGGGAGGACCCATCGGGATCCCCCACACATGGGCAGATAAGTTGCCGAATCGGTCTAAAGGACCGATATCGGCAGCTTTAATCTGCCTGTGTATGGCCACCTTAAATCTACTTGTATCTGTTATCAGTTGCAAATAAACTGTCAGATTGTTGAGGAGGGTGATTTTAAACATATACAATTAGTTGGGCCATGTGCTCAATAATGAAATATGCATTTAAAGGGCAGGAGGGGGCACCTGGAAACTGCCTGGAGGGGCCTTCATTTTGCAGCCCCGGTGGGCCCTCAAGATTCCAGTCCGACCCTGAGAGTGTAACAAAAGTAACAGTAACGTACAGATTTTGTTCATTAGCCAGAACAACCTGTTTTACAGGCAGACTGACCACACCAGTCTTGCTCCATCATTTCTGGGACATTTTCATCAAAGGTGTTTTGGAATTTGGATTGGAATTAGTAATTTCTGCCAAAAATTAATTCTTGGCATAGGCAAAGTCAGATAAAAACTCATAATCTGCATACTACTAATAGTGCTTAACAAATAGGGACCTTCGTTTTGTCATATAAACGTCTACATCTGAGCCTTCGCCAGTATGACAAAGGAACTGGAAACATAAAGTAGCCTATAACATTGTTAATGCAATTTCGACATTCACTGAAGAATGGGCTTTACCCATTTCTTTTACTTACGTTGGAAATAACATTTATTTATCAAATTCAGCTTTTGGTGAGACAGTTCTATTTTTATCCAGAGCAAAAGCAAAAGTTCAGTTGCTAAAAGTTTCCTGTGCAAAAATAAATACTAACAAGAGATAGTATATCCTATTTATGCATAAGGGAAGTTTTCGATTTAAATAGCATAGTTTAGAGGGCCCAGAGCATTCCATCACCGTTTGATTAGTACTAAAAAAAAAAAGTTAAGTTTCCATAGACTGCGATGCCCACAGTGCCTTCATCTATTATAAAAAAATGTCGCTCTTGCTGTTTGTGCATGTGGGTAATGCCTAGGCTAGCAACATTGCAGCTGCCACAGATATGTATAGATACAAATATACACAAATGTAATTACTGAAGGGCCATTTACACCAATACATTATATATTTATCCTTAAGTTAACATACAGGTATGGGATCCATTATCCAGAAACCCGTTATCCAGAAAGCGCTGAATTATGGAAAGACTGTCTCCAATAGACTCAATTGTATCCAAATAATCCAAATTTGTAACAATTATTCTCTGTAATAATAAAACAATACCTTATACTTGACCCAAACTATGATACAAATTATCATTATTAAAGGCAGAACCAGCCTATCGAGTTTATTTCAAATTTCTATGATTTTCTAATAGACCTAAGGTAAGAAGATCCAAATTACGGAAAGATCTGTTTTTCAGAAATCCCCAGAAAGTTCCCATACCTGTACCATATATTTCTGTCCTGTGCATATGTCTGTTTAATTTGAAGTGAAAGTCTTAAAAGTTGGTTCTGTCTAAGTAGACACAAATGGGGATGAAAGCTCAATGGATTTAAAAGAGAATTAAACCCTAAAAAATATTTTGGCTAGATATGTCATATTTTGTATACTGAACTAATTGCTCCAGTACTCAGTAAGAAGGTAAAGA
Organism: Xenopus petersii; assembly: GCA_038501925.1. Classification (NCBI taxonomy): domain Eukaryota; kingdom Metazoa; phylum Chordata; class Amphibia; order Anura; family Pipidae; genus Xenopus; species Xenopus petersii. The sequence continues at coordinate 32,631,725 of CM076686.1, forward strand.
AAGTAACCCATTTGACCTTTAATGATAGAATTTCCAAATTATAATCAGTCTATAATACCCTATAGTTGAAGAACCAACAATCTCCACTTATCAACAACTAAACCCTCAATCAACTATATAAAGTGCAAGTGTTTGGGGTCCAACAACCCAATAAAGACAGTACTATTCAAGTGCTTCAAGGGAAATTCTATTCTTAACGGGGTACTTTCTTTGCCTTCTTACTGAGTATCTCATCTATTTAAGTTACATGCCTACCTTGACCTTTTGGTTATTAAAGTAGACAACCAAGGTATCAAATCTTTGCTTCATAATTGCCCCAGTAGTCAGTATCTCTATAGTAGTATTGATCCAGACCTTATAAGTTATCACAGGAGCTCACCATCTTGGATTTTGTTAGGAGTGTCAGTGACTCGCACATGCTCAGTGTGCTTTGAACATCTATTGAGAAGCTAAGCCTAGGGGTCGTTGCAAATCATCAAGCAGAAAACGAGGTTTGACTGTCAAATAAACTGATACTACTGGGCTGATTATTAAATTCTTATGCTAATTGCACTTATTTCAGAGCTGCTATGTACTATTTTTCAGAATGAATTACTAATCAGCCTTGTATTATAATCCTATATCTATACAGTATATTGTGAGTCGGTCCCTAAGCTCAGTAAGTGACAGCAGCACGGAATGTGTACAGGGAATCTGCAGAAAAGAACACAGGGAGCTACTGGGGCATCTTTGGAGACACAGATCTTTACTGCTAAAGGGTTGTGGTTGCCTTGGGCTGTTAAAGAAGCCCAAAACATAATGTACAATATTTATACTTCTTTAGTTAAGCTTGAGTTCTCCTTTAAGTATTTATCTATCATCTATCAAGTATCTATGTTCAATACCTTATTAAACATATACATGACCCAGTTCCTTTTAAAACTTCCTATCACTTTAAAAAGACTGATAACGGAAGGCAGTTGTTGTAACAGGCATGTAAGTACCTACTTCCATATTCTAGGCAGGAGAGCTGCCATTTGTCGTCAAATTTGTCCTAGTTCCCACAAACAACTAGTGTCATTAAATGTGAGCGTGTGGGAAGATTGTCAGGTTTATAGGTCCAGCTATAGTTTTACTGAATACCATCCTAGTTGCCGGCACAAAGCCAGAACCCTCCCACAATGCATTGCTGCCTCAATTAAATTTGTTTTCAAAGTTCAGATTTCTGCAACAGATGGTAATGTAAAGAGGAAAAAAGATAGGGTTTGAAGCTAGCAAGATAACACATTTTATGTGACAATATGCAAAAACAAGCCCCACAAAAAAGCCGTCTCCTTGTGCTTTTCTGAAGAGGATTCTGCATCTTTAGGTGCCTTTTGTGAGTGTGTGTGAATGTATGTGTAGCTGGAAACTTATATTAACCTCTTCCTATGCAACCTGTGTGTGCTGCAGTATATATGTCGCTTTCTCATCCCGGGAATCAACGTTTCACACTCAGGAAACAACAGAAGTATTTGGGAAAATAAAAGACTTAGTTAACACAGCCAATGCGCTGTTTCATGATGATTATTTACTAATAAAGAGAAATGCAATGGCTAGTTAGCCAATCATCTTACATTGATTTCATAATGTTTTTATAAATCTATAAATGTTTGAATAGCCTCACAAGTCACAAACCCCAGTGTAAGGAAGGTGGGTAGAATAGATGGCTTAATGTTAATGTTGAGTGCTTTTTGTTGCCTGATACAATTTTGTGGCGAAATTTGTGCTTTTGCTAGTTGCAGAAAATTTTGCAATTCTAAGCTAGAATATAGCATTTTAGGCATGTGTCTTTTCATGAGGAAAAAAAAAGTTTTTTGAGCCAGCTAAAAAAAAAATGGCAAAAAACACCCATTGACTACATTGGATGGGAGGAAAAATGGGGAGTCAAAAGAGCCATAACTCCAATGCATTTGGCAAAATTTTTAACAAAATAGGACTGTTTTGCTCATCACTAGTGATGGGCGAATTTATTCGCCAGGCGCGAATTTGCGGCGAATTCCCACCATTCGCGAAACCAGTGCAAAAATCGCCGGCAAAAATTTGCCGGCAAATGTGTGCTGGCGTCAAAAGAACGTCAAAAACTACACGCCGGTGCCGTTTCACAAACTCATCGCCGTTTCGTGAATTTTGCAGGAAATTTGCAAAATATTTGGCGAAGCAAAATGCCACAGATTTGCCCATCACTACTCATCACAATTATTATATCCATTTGCAAACATGTAATACTTCATTATATTAATGTAAAGGGGTGGTTCACCTCTCAGTTAACATTTAGTATGATGTACAGAGTGATATTTTAGACAATTTGCAATTGGTTTTAATTTCTTATTAATTGAGTTTTTTTCAGTTATGTTATTTTTATTCAGCAGCTCTCCAGTTTGTAGTTTTGCTAGGCTGCTAGGGTCTAAATTACCCTAGCAACCATGCATTGATTTGAATAAGAGACTGGAATATGAATAGGAGAGGCCTGAATAGAAAGATGATTAATATAAAGTAGTAATAAAAATAAATTAGCAGCTAGTGATGGGCGAATAAATTCGGCAGGTGCAAATTCACAGTGAATTTCCACATTTCGCTGCGGGCAAATAAATTTGTGAAACAAATAGGCATGCATATTAAAAATTGTTGCAGGCATCGAAATTGACACGCGTCAATGTCATTTTATGCCCATTGACTTCAATGTGTATTTTTTGCCGTTTCACGAATTTCACAGGAAATTCGCAAATTTGCCCCCGATGCAAAATGGGACAAATTTGCCCATCACTATTTGTAGCATTACAGAACATTTGTTTTTAGAAGGTGTCAGTGAGCCCAGCTGGAAAGAGTCAGAAAAAGGCAAATAATTCAAAAACTATATAAACAATGAAAACCAATTGAGCATCGGCCATATTATATACGAAGGGGCATATTTATCAAGGGTCGAATTTCGACTTTGAAAAACGTTGATATTCGAATTAAAAAAATGACCAAATGAAATTAAGTCTGAATAGGTCAGTTTTCAATCAAATAGGTCCATATTTGGCCGAATTCGAATCATACGGATCGAAGCAATAGCTCATTCGATCAAATTTAAATCGAAGTTTCCCCCTCCCAAAAAAAGTGATTTCTTTTTTTCATAGTCCACCAATTGACTCCAAATAGGTTTGAGGAGGTCCCCCCATAGGCTGAAACAGCAATTTGGCAGGTTTTAGATGGCGAATGGTCGAAGTTGAATTTTTAAAGAGACAAAGCATGGTAAAATTTCTATATTTGAATTGTATAATTTTTTTCAAATTCTAATATAATTTGGACTATTCCCTAGTACAAAAAATAGCTTGAAATTTGAATTTTTTCAATTCAAAAATTCACCTCGACCTTATATAAATCTGCCCCTAAAAGTTAGGTGAACCAACCATTTAATGTCTCCCCTTTTATTTTGAATTGAGCTCAGTTTGCAGGGACTGAGTATTCTGATAAAACAGAAGTAAGAATGAAGGATGCAGCATATAGTAAACAAAATACCCCCTATTGTAAAATATAAGGATATTACTGTTACTGAGGAGTTCATGACCATATAAAAACACGAGAATGAAGGCCGAGTGCTTTTATACAGGTCATGGAACTCCGAGGTAACTTTTAATATCCTCATATTTTCCAACATGGGGTACTTTATTTATTATAATACACACGAGCTTAAGTGAGTCATGTGACAAAAATGACATCACTACTCACCGTTTATAACTGATGACATCACTAGTCACAGTTTATAAGGATATAATTTACAAGATATTCATGGCTTTTGTGTATTATATAGGAAATATTTAATTCTGCTAAAAAACTGAAACTTAGGTGACAGTCCATTCAGCAGGACAATGACCCCAGACACAAAGCCAAAGCAATACTGGAGTACCCCATAGACAGAGTTCTTGCAAAATATCATATGATAAAATATGATATGATAAAATATGGATTTGTGCTGCAAACAGCATATTTCACATTTATTTCTTACATAATACAAAGTTGCATAAAATAATAAATTTTCAGTTTCAGTCTTTTACAATAAAGATGTCACTGCAAGTTCAACATGGGATGTGTTATTCAGCAATATAAGAGAATTAGGCTGAGGGTGTAAAATGATTTGAAATGCACCGTACGTGATGATCATATAGCGTTTGGATAGTAAGCAACACTTTCTGCTGCAATGGTATTAGACTGAATGGCATTAGCGTTAAGCACAATAGTTAATAATAGGAAATATTTAATAATACTAAACAAATCTGCCCCAGTGCAAGCTCCACTGGGATAAAACAGTTTTTTCAAATTTTTATGTCTAAAAAGGCAGTGCTTTGTACCCCTTGATGGAAAAGCATTTATTCTGGTTTTTTTTTTTTTACCTTTGATATATTTTAGGTTTTTTTTTTACCTTTGATATTTTTATAGGTATATTTTAGACAAGGTGCTCCAACTTAGGGCAGGGACACATAAGGAGATTCGGGGAGATAAGTCGCCCAGTGACAAATCGCCTATTCTTTCGGGCGACTAATCTCCCCGCAAATGCCTTTGCTATAATCTAAGAAGAAATCCAATATACTGCAGCACACTGCAATTTGTATAAAATTCAAAAGTGTACTTTATTGGCTCAACGTTTCGGCCTCGCAGGACCCTTTCTCAAGCCTGTGAAATCACTCCATCTTTGTGTGGAATTTGCTATAATCTAAATCACCAGTGGGATGGCACTCGGATAGCTTTGTTTCCAAAGTCGCTCAAAGTTTCCTTGTGAGGCAACTTCAGGCGACTTCGGAAAATGAAGCGCTCAGAGTGCCATCCGCCGCTGATTTAGATTATAGCCGGCGGAAAGGCAGTTCGGGGAGATTAGTCGCCCGAAGAAGAGGCGATTTGTCTTCAGGCGACTAAATCTCCCCGAATCTCCACGTTTGTCTCTGCCCTTATAGTAAGATCCTTTATCTGGAAAGATCCAGAACCAAAGAATTCCAGATAACAGAACCCATCCCTGTATATACATTTATAGGAGAAGCAGACAGTGGTGAATAGTGTCACGAGCAAAGGAGAGGAGGATGATAGAGAAAAAGTGTCCAATAATTGGCCAGCCTTTTCTGAGATTGGGAAAAGAAGCCAGATTGTGCAGAATGAAGAAGAGAGTAGGAGTTGAGAAACTGATTGTGGTGGGTATAGACCAGATGCTCAGGTAGCTTACACACAATGATTGCTATGGTATAATTGGATGGTTTACTGTAGAGGGAACAATGTCCCATATATAAAATGCAGATGGGAATTGTCATTGTCGACCACAACTTGTGTAATTAATATTCTGTATGCAGACATTGACTGCAGAAGATCCGCAGTAAGGAATCCCCAAGATAGATTGAGCAGCCTGTGCATTATTGTGCTAGCAATCCTTGTTGTATTCGAAATTCACTCCTAAATGAAAGCTTTTTTTTTTTTTTTTTTAATTACAAGATAATCTCAAATATGTTTGAGGGTAGAGGTAAAAAAAAGTGTAAAAACAGTCAGCAGAAATAAGTTCAACAAAATCTGTTATTTAGATTACCATTTAACAGAGTAAACAAGAGAAGGGAGTAATAACATTGTCTCAGAGAAGAAAAAAAGCAAGGAAGCTATCCTTGTACATGAAAGTCCCCACGCTGTGATGATCCATGCAATGTTCATGGGCACCCGAGAGTCTAGCACAGGCAGGAAGAGCATGTCATTTATTATGCTGCAAGTAGACATTTCTTTTTGTTAAGAACTGTTTAGCGTACTCAATTTGAATCACAGAAATCTAGTATGAGACTACACAGAAGAAAAAGATTCACATCCTCACCCCAGGCCCAGTGCCTTTTATCCTCCCCTTCATTGTGTCTAATCAATAGGTAAATCATATCACAATGGAATATTTTTAAAACTCAACCATTTATCACCAAAATGCAAATTCAGTTTCTCATCACTTTACACACTGACTATTGCAATTCTGTACTGATCAGCCTACCTCTCCAGACAATGTCAATTTTCCAGTCCATAATTAATATAGCGGCAAGGCTAATATGCTTCTAACTCTGCCATACCACTTTGTTAATCCCTACACTGGCTTTCACAACCATTAAAGATCAAAAAAGACTACAAAGCAATTCACAAATCTGCCCCACCCTATTTTTCTGAATTATCTTCAAGTATTTACCAAGCTGCCACTAGGATCGGTCTGGGGAAAAAACCTGGTGGGCCCCAGACTTGCAGGGCCCCACTGAACCAGTTCCGCCCCTGATGGCACTGCAAAGCATCAGGGTGACGGGCGAGAGGTGATGGTGGATGGCAGGCCCAAACTGGCAATCTGTGGGTTCTGGAAAATGCCAGATGGGCTGCTGTAAATTGCCATAGACAGTCACTATATATTGGGCTGGTGGGGGGCTGTTTGGGCTGCTGTGTGGCCTGTTTGGGCCTCTGTGTACCTGAAATGCCAGGGCCTATTTTGAATCTCAGTCCAGACTTGGTGGATGGACTTTGGGAGAGGGGGCCCTTGATGTTACAAGGGGGAGCTTTGTGTTTGCAGACCCTGGACACCCAGTCCAATGATGCAAGCCACTCGTCTAAAGATCTTCTCCTCAACACCTTGCTCATTATCTCTTCACACACATGCATGTAATGCTTTATGGGAGCTGCACCCCTTCTCTATTGACTGGCCTTCCCCCCCTAAACACTTTTCCAGCCCATAATAAATGCAGTTGCAATTCTCAAACACTTCATCAGGCACTCCTACTCTGTCATACCACTTTGCCAATCTCTACACTGGCTTCCACTACCATTCAAGGTCAAAAAACACTATTAACCTTGACATTCAAAGCAGTTCACAACTCCGCCCCAAACTATATATCAGAATTATCTTCAAATATTGACTAAATCTCTCACTTTACTCTTCTAATGATCCCCACTTATTACCCAATGACTAATGAATAACTAACAAACACCCTACTTATTATCTCATCACATATACATTCAAGGCTCCTCTGTAACTGCAACCAATTCCTGGAATTCCCTTCCACATTCCAGGAGAATTTTCTCCCAAACTTTCAGCAGTTAAATGATCTCTTAAATGCCATTTTTTAGAGAAGATTACCCTTATCCATCTTAGCACTCCTTCATGATACAATATAAGCTGTTAATTGCAATATTTAATGCTATATACAGTATCTGACTTTTATATTGTAAGGTATACACTGTATTGTATACATAATCAATATGTTTGATGTATAGGGGCAAATTCACTAAAGGGCGAAGTGACTAACACTGGCGTAAATTCGCTAGCGAAGGAGATTGTATTGATACTCTAACGCCAGGCAAATTTTTTGCTCTGGCGAATGGACGTAACTACGCAAATTCAGATGCGGATTTTAATGAACGTTACCTCTTGTGCCAGACTTGCCTTCGCCAGCTCAGACCAGACAAAGTGCAATAAAGTAGATAGAAGTCCCAAAAAACGCTTATGTCTTTTACTTTTTACAGGGTGATAGGCTGAAAAAGATCGTTGGCACATAAACTATACAGTGGGCACATGTGTAGGGCAATATAACAACTTTATTTTATTTTATTAAGGTTCCCTGGGCTTGTGTAATGTAATGTATTTGCTGCAACATATACGTCCATTGTACTTAAACTTCACGGCATATGCAAATTAGGCAATGCTAGAGAAGCTTTGAACTGCTTATCCTATTATCGCTAGCGCAACTTCTCGCTTTCGGTACCCTGGACGCAACTTCGAATTTTCGTGAATTAGAATTGTCCTGGCGAATCTAAGCCTGGCCAAATGTTGCGATGTCAGCGAAGCCAGCGCTGGCGGGTTTTCGGAGGTTAGTGAATTTGCCTCATAGAGTAAACATCTTTTTTATAAACACTTGTTAATAAAAAAAATATTATAAAACCATTTTCCTTTTTTTTTTACAATAAAACATATAACCATGGATTTAAATACAATATAGAAGGGTTCATATTATTATACTGGACCTGTTTTAGGTAGTCAAGACATTTTTATAGGATTGTTTCTGTACAACATAAATTAAACCAGAGAACTTACTATTTATCCATTTTAGGCATATACGTAGCCTGCTAAGCTGATACTTGGGGAGTTGTACATGAATCTGAATAAGGTTTCCTGGATCATAATAATAATATATTTAAGTCTAAGAGGGCAGGGGTGTCTATCATGAAAGAAAACCAGTAAAGTGAATCTAAATCCCTCCATACCCCAAAATTGGTCACTTTAAGCTTTGTGATTTTTAAAGAATACCCACCATCCTAGAGATTGCTTCAGTACAAGAAGTGCAAGAGCTATGGCAACACGCATTTTTAAACAGTGTGTGTTTCTGAAAATCCATCTTCTTATTTCTTCTTTACATGACCTAAAACCAATTAAAGCTGTTCCATAACTCATGTTGTGAAATGTATGAATCAATATTTAAACCATCTGGAATTAACTGTAAAACTTCTATTTTTGTGTAACAAGTCTTAAATGTGTCTAGGGAGGCAGTCATTGAAGGGAGAAAGCCTGTTACACATTCAACCATTGAGTGCTTTAGAAGTGATTGTATAATAGCACAAGAATAAAGCAGTTATTTGATATATAGAGGAGTGACATTCTTGCCATTGGCCTAACTAGAAGGCTGGGCATATTCTTAAGACCCCCTCAACACCTGAAATCTTTAAGAGCCTTTGGAAAAGTATTTTGAAAAGGAACATAACCAAGACCTTTTTAAATTTCAGGGTCCTCAATAGCTTCTGGGTTTGCTGTCTTATTAATGTCTGCTTTATGGAGTCATCCTGGAGGTCTTCACAGTGGCTAACTTCTAAGTAATAAAGAAACTGACACATTTATAACCATGTGTTTGCCAGAGAAACTCAGAGGTTGGCTTCAGTTGATCAAAGATCAAACCTACTTTTCCATAATGATATTGTGACATAGTGACATTGGGACATCCCTTTTGATGTTAACCAATCATCTAGATCGAAAGTGTCTTTTACTGTAAAACTGTAAGCTGTTTCAGACTGCTGTATACACGTGACTTTCTATTAGGTGCTTTACTTAACTATGACTTATGGTCTGCTCCTAGAATTCAGCTGTAATGCAGAAATGTAATGTAAGACAATGAACTAGTCTAAGATTTTGAGAATGGCTATAAAGTCCTGCAGGATCTCCATCAAAGAACACCATCATTTTCTGTGATTGTTACTAATGTATGTTCAAAATTCACCTGCCAGTCGGGCCAAATATATTAAAACGAGATGCTGAAAACATTCTTGTATCTTCCTTAATAGGCTGTTTTCTTCCACTAGCATGAGGCAAAGCAGCAGGAGGATCAAGAAATTTTGGCTTGTGGTTTAGCCATGATATTTTTCTATTACCTAGAAGTAGCTAAACTGCACATATATAATATAAGAAAATCTGTTCGTAGTCAAAGCAAAGACACAGCAGTTTTGATGGCCAGTCTAAGGCCATTTCCATAAGTTAAGTGATGTAGACCTCTCAAAGGAACACTACACTTTTTGGTCAAGTTTTGAAGTTGAATTCTATAGTAAAAATAATGAAAAATTATATATATGCATTTGAAACCCCTCTTTTTCTGAGCTTTACTTTTCTTGTTTGTGATGAGTTACCTAAACAGTAGCTTCACTTCAATCAGAACATCTCAGTCTTACCCCTTCTCTAGAACTGGAATTCACGTTTCATTATATTTCTGTTTTCCGCAGAATTCCTTGGTTCAGAAGAATCCTTGAGAAGTGATTCCGCTCCAAGTATTATGGATAACTGACAACAGAGCATGGACTAGTTTTAGTGCTTTTGTTGTTACATACCCTATCCTTGAAGAAACCTGCAACTAAAAAAAAAAATAAGTAGATCCTTCATGTATAGAGTTAAAGCCAGATATTTAAAAAAAACAAGATATTGATACATCATTGTTAAGTTTTCAGGGAAGCCATAGAGAAGAAATGATAGTTGACACTTCGAAAATGCTGCCAATAGAACAATACCTAACAACCATCAAGTTAGCCCTGATTTCATATGGTATGGGATCCATTATCCAGAAGTTCCGAATTACAAGACGGACATCTCCTATGGAGCAAATAAGCAAAAAATTTATTTTTTCTCTGTTATAATAAAACAGTACCTTGTACTTGGTGAAAAGGTGTGTATGCAGATTTCTCAGTGAATGGATTCTGTTCTCAAGCTAGCCTTGGTAACTCGTACCCTGGCCTTGAGGGCAGAGACACCTGTTTGGCTGGAAGAGCAGTTCTTTGTTTGTCTGTGCTGTGGAGTAATATTGCTATGCTCTCTCACTGGTAACTCCATTTTACATGTTTATAAAGGCCCTGTGGTCACTTTGTTCAGGGTTCTGACTCTTTGTGAGTTCAGAATCCACGGAGCTTGTGTCAAATAAACTTTGATTTCATCTCAATTGATCTCTGGTAACTGAATTTCCAAAATGGTAATAGTAACTAAGCTGCATGAATCCATAATAGTGGCAGAACAATCCTATAGGGTTTATTTAATATTTAAATGTTTTGTTAGCAGAGTTTAAGTATGGAGATCCATGTTACAGAAAGATCCTTATTCTGAAAACCCCAGTTCCCAAGCATTCTGGATAATAGAACCTATACCTGTATAAAATATTATATGGACATATCAATGGTATTGTCACTTCAGTAGAGAGAGAGAAAAAGTAAAAATAATACGTGAGGGTTAAATCCCAGCACTCTATCGAATGCGTCTCTATCTGCTGTTAGTTTGCTTTCATTTCTGTCAATGGCACCTTTTTAATTACAACAAACAAACAATAATAGCAGAATGATACCTTACACAAGCCAGATTTCTAGTTAGTGAGTGCTAAATCAGCAGAACGGTGAAACAACCTGTATACAGTGTTATTTATGCAACATCCAATGACTTAAAAGATAAACATAGCCTATCTTTTTTTTAACTGTAAGTTTTTTTTTTTAGTATTTAATGCAGACAGAAGCAGGAAAACATATACACATTTACAGAGCTGTGTTCATGGAAATAATAATGATGCAATGGCCTTAAGATTTTGTGGAGCTCCACTGAGCAGGCCTTGTAAGATGACATAAAGAAGAAAACCATAACTGCCTCCAAAACATTTATGTTTTCTTTCTGCTAAGGACCTGCATTTGAGGAATACCATATATAGAAACACACAAGATGGTATGTGGTTTTTGGGGGATGCTGTTACTTTGAGGAGTAGAGGGAAGAGTTAATGACTGGGGTGGGAGGCCAATGAAGCAGCAGCCCTGGTGGGCCCCAGATACCCCAGTCAAACCCTGATAGCATTTTTTTAATAAGGAAGGTTTAGGGGGTCAATGAGGGAGTCTTAAATGGGAACCGTCACCCCAAAAAAATATTCCAAATCCTATTTTATCATGTTAGTCAAGCACAATGAACTTTAATTAAACTGTAAAAATTATTTGAATCTTGTTTCCTTCAGTCTGGGAATTCATAATTATAGCAAGCAGGCAGCAGCCATTTTGTGGACACTGTTATTAAGACAAGCCTTGTATCATCTCAGAATCTTGTTTGTGCAACAGAATGGGGGACCCAATGTCCATCCCCATGCCCTGGCTACACAATTATATGGTGAAGAGAGAGGGGGAATGTGGGGAGATCAGTGACATCTAGTAAGTGTTGAATGGAAAGTGAAAGTAATTGCCTGCCCCGCCTCTATGCCTAAGGCATAGAGGAGGGGCAGGCGATATTTGATTGACAGCTGAGATTTTGAAATGAGTTTACAACAGGTATGAACGCTTGAATAACAAAAATAATTTGGATTTCTTATTTAATTTGAAAAGGACTTGTATTATACAGCTTTTATATTTGGGTGACAAGTTCCCTTTAAATAGTGAGTGCCCAGATATTTTCAGTTATGTGTGTGAGTTCAAGAATAGAATGTAACAATTTTTTTTTTTTTTAGAAATTTCTCCTGCTTATGACTTCAGGGTTGGACGGGTCTAGTAAAACGTTACTTTGAGGACCCAAGTTCACAATTTTTTGGAACCCCTTAGGACAGATGTTCCTAAATGGTGGGCCTGCCTTCCTCTGCATAATCTAAATGCATTTAGGGAGACATCTATTTTGAATGACTTCTTCCTAAAAGCCAAGGCTGAAGACCAGTTAGGATGTGAGTTGAGGTACACACATATTTGCCCCCTAGATATTCATAACAATAACAATGCTTTTTCCATATCTGTATCCTTGTTTTAAGGACGAGGGTTCCTAACTAGTGATGGGCGAATCTGTGCTGTTTTGCTTTGCCGAAAAATTTGCAAAACCGCAAAAAAATTTGTGAAACGTATTGAAGTCAATTGACATCAAATACGACAGTTTTGACATGAGCGACAGTTTTTATACATGCAACTATTTTTTCCAAATGCATTAAAATCAATGGGCGTCCGAATAATTTTGACACATGACAATTTTATACGCACGGCTATTCTGACACACGACAATTTTTATTTGTCACAGCGGATTTTTCTCAGCAGTTTCGAGAATTTATTCGCTGGCAGCAAAATGCGGAAATTTATCGCAAATTTGTGCCTGGCGAATTTATTCTCCCATCACTATTCCATAATGTTGAAGAAAGGTGTTGTTTTTATGTGTAAATTGTTATGTCTTGTACAATGCTCTGTATACTGGTAAAGAAGACAAGGATGTAATTTATACATGATAAGAATAATAATAATTATTATACCATAAAGGTTATTTTTGAACCCCAAAAGTCTTAAAGGAAAACTATACCCCCAAAATGAATACTTAAGCAACAGATAGTTTATATCAAATTGAATGACATATTAAAGAATCTTACCAAACTGGAATATATATTTACATAAATATTGCCCTTTTACATCTCTTGCCTTGAACCACCATTTCGTGACTCTATCTGTGCTGCCTCAGAGATCACCTGACCAGAAATACTACAACACTAACTGTAACAGGAAGAAGTGAGGAAGCAAAAGGCAGAACTCTGTCTGTTAATTGGCTCATGTGACCTTACATGTGGTTTGTATGTGACTATGTGTGCACAGTGAATCTTACGATCTCAGGGGGCGGCCCTTATTTTTTAAAATGGCAATTTTCTATTTATGATTACCCAATGGCACATACTACTAAAAAAGTATATTATTATGATAATGGTTCATTTACATGAAGCAGGGTTTTACACATGAGCTGTTCTACTCAGTATCTTTTAATAGAGACCTACATTGTTTGGGGGGTATAGTTTTCCTTTAAGTCTCCTGTCGTAGGGAGCCACTCCAGCTATTTGGGTTGTGTTGGCTCCAAGAATTAAAAAACAAACCATTTGAAGAAATTATTATTTTAAATTGTAGCAAATTCCGTTTATGATTTATCTTAGGAAGAAGGAAATATATACATTTATATCAATCAAACATGGAATTGTACATTTGCACTAAGATCATTTGTAAAATAGCACTTTCCATAAAATAAAAACAAATGTTGAATCTACATATCACAAAAAAACCCTCCAACTTTTGATGGTTTTTAGATAAAAATGTCTGGGATCTTAGCACCTATAAACAGAAGGTGGGCCATTCTAAAGATGGGGCATAGCTTTACATATATTCTATGTTTTATTAATGTGAATGCCTGTTCCTCCTTCAAAATCTTGGGTGTTTTGCTTTAAAGTTATTCTTCTATTGTAGCATGTTGAATAGAAAAAAAGAAGCTTTATTAATTGACGTATATTCCCACACTCGCCTGGTGTGAAGACTAAGCCCGTGAGGATTGATTTTTCAGGCCTGTCACTTCAGTCAGGAGATGTGTGATCTCAGGTAGAGGGAGACTGAAGTGATGACACCAGCATTTCACACCATGCCAGGCTCCAATTACTGCCGTACCTGTATTAGCAATTTACAATTCTGAGTACACAAAGGTGCAGATCCTAGGGCTATCCAATGCTAATTGATAAATGTGCGAAATGTGCATTATTTGCGCAGAGGGAACAGTCTGGGCCGGGAGACAGAACAGTGTTGTGTTCTTGGTGCACTGCCACAGGTCCTCATAAATATCTCAATCACTTTGGTTGACTTGCATTCAAATGCTTATGTCCCAGCTGAAGGGTTTGCTTTTGGTTCTTTTACACAACATAATGAAAAGTTTGTTTCATTCGCATGATGGAAGACAAGTATATACTCTCAGTGCACTTCAGCAAATGACTTAATATTGGCAGGTTATTGGCACCTTTAGAGGTTTGGTCACAAGCAAGGGTGATAATCCTATTATTTACAGCAGTGACAGCAGCACTCTCTGCTTTACTAAACAAGTAGTCAACTACAAAAATAAACTCTATTATAGCGCATATAAAACATTAATACAAGCAATACTGTGGTTATTAAAATTTAACTAATATAATAACAAGTATAATAGTAGTATAATAGTAATATTAAGCATCGCTCCCAATGGTCCCACTTTCATCAGAACAGTCTTGAATAGTGATGGCAAAGCTTTAAAAGGATTAGGTTAAGATGCTTTGGATATTTCCAACAGAAAAATATATATGGTGGCACTCTGACCTGAAAAGCAGTAGAGGGAAGGTATCTCTCTCCTATATGATATACAGCATATAAGGAGAATAACAGGGGCTTAGTTGGACTGGGGGAACATGTGCAGGTTCTGGAATTAATGGGGAAAAAGTGGAGAGGCTGTGTGAGCTCACTGACCAGGAACTTGAAAGCAGGAAATGAGATTTGCTGGAAAAAGCAGAGGGAAAATATTCATATTATTCTCAGTTAAATACGTCATAAACTGTGACTAGTGATGTCATCAGTTATAAACGGTGAGTAGTGATGTCATTTCTGTCACATGACTCACTGAAACTTGTGTATTATAATAAATAAAGTACCCCCTGTTGCACATTATGAGGATTTAAGACGATACCTCGGAGTTCCATGGCCTTCGGCCTCGTTTTTTTTATATGGTCATGAAACTCCTCGGTAACTTATAATATCCTTATAATTTACAAGAGGGGGTACTTTATTCACTATATATATTTGTCTGTTGGAAATTTAGATGACATTACAAGAAAACCACAAAGTCAACTAGCATAATATTTAATTGGTTTGGCATTTTATTGAGTGA